>OW386294.2:51771288-52971288 GCA_936432065.2 Rutpela maculata
AGACCAAGAAATTGTTTTGTTGCAACTACTACAGTAAAGATCTGTTCCATCAAATTGCAGTTCTGGAAAATCGCGAATCCACAGGTACACTGAAGCCTGAGAAGCACGAGACATTTTTGTATCTGTCCGCTCTGTATAATTTCACGCTAGGTTCTTAGATACATACACACTTATGGCTAGATTTGTACTGGACAACTGCGAAACCGTAACTGCAATCTCGCATAGTCTACCCTTCCTTTTTATTAAATGTTGATGTAAATGTCCAGAATTGCCACAGTGTGGGTATAGTAAAAGGGTTTTTGTCAAAACAGTATTTCACGATTTTGGTGGCGTCGCCTAATTAAAAAGATAAAAACCGCATTAGTAAAAAACATATAAAAGTACACTGTACAGACGATTAAACTTGGTGAAGCCAACCAATGCCTTCAACACTGCAGTTGTAAAAGAATCAAGTCTTCTAGGTTAGTGTGTTTCACCAATATAGTAGATTTCCGATAAAGGTAGGTTACGTATTGCTTCCACATCCAATGGAAGTACAGTAACACCAAAAACATTTTTGAAAATTTTTATTCTTCAAATAGGCTTAGAATAAAACATTGAGTTTTTAGTTTGTGCGAAAAAATTTTTTTGTCTGTCGGTCTAGCTGTCTGTAAATTTTTTGTGCGCACGATTACTCTGGAACCGTTTAAGATGTCGACTTGAAATTTGGTACACATATCTATTTTAAGGAGATCTGGAACTAGATTATATTTTGATCTTATTCCATTGAAGAATTGACAAGAGAAGCTAAGGTCTCAAAAATTTTTTTGGCATTATAGTCACCCCCATTACCATTCCCACCCCATTATTAAAGGGGGTGAAAAAAAAAATTGTGATTTAGTGCGTGTAAAAGAGCCAAAGGCTTCAAAAATGTTTTTTTACTTCTTCCACTACCACTACTAATGTGACAAATCGTTTTATGAGTTTTTGGGGTAGGCGATTTCAAATATTAATGCTAATATTAACATAACAGAGGCTGATTCAATGACATATTTGGGCGTAATCATAGACAGACATCTGAAATGGGATCTGCAAATAAATAACATTATTAACAAAATAAGATATCTTCTGTCAAATTTTAAACACCTGAAAAACTACTTAGATATAAAAGAATTAAAAATCCTATATTTCGCATTAGTGCAATCACAACTATCTTATGGAATAATAGCTTGGGGAAATGTGGTAGGCACGTATCTAAAAAAAACTAGAGGTAATACAAAAATGGATCTTAAAAATTATATTCAATAAAGAATATACTTACCCTTCAGAAGCTCTTTTTGAAGAATCCAAAGTATTTACCATCAGAAAACTATATTGCATTGCACTTCTGGTTCACCTAAAAAAAAATGAACATAATATTAAATTCAACCAGCACATTTACAACACCAGACATAAATTGAAAATTACAGAAAAGCCTATAACTAAAAAAGCAATAGGACAGAAAAACCATACTTACCTCGGTCCCAAATTATATGATATTATACCCGATAATCTAAAACACATAAACAATATAAAAATATTTAAAAACAAATTAAAGATGTGGTTGTTCTCAATGCAAAATAGTGCAATAGAAAGTATAATTAAAAATTGATTTCTACACCGTGATACTGTTTATGTTTATTATTATTAAATAAAATTAAATCTCTAACCCGTATTCCGTTTTCTTTTCTAAAGAACTTTATTTACCTTGTCTTAACCCATCAAGGACGGAATAAAATTTTTCAAAAATTTTTCAACTGTCTTATTATATTATTAGCCTAAACCCCAATATTAGTAAGTTTATCGAAGTAAATTATTAAATATATTGCTATTTTTCTTAAAAATCTGTGTTGCCATATGGCAACGCGAGTCCTTCACACTGCCATGTTTTGTAAAAAAAGACAGTTCAATTTTATGAAGTTTATTAGTAGCTTTTCACAACTCAAAACAATAATATAATTATCCAATAACTACAACTGTGTGTGATAGCTAATATTACATGATAAGCAGATTCCTACATTGCATTTAATGCATTTTATGCTCATAATAGATTTGCAGTTGTCACCATTGCACCTAATTTTATTTTGAACTGGTGTAAGCAGGTGACCAACATTATCGTATCGCACATCGTCAGCAACACGGCTAAAAGATCTACTAGATTTACTTGTGGACGATCTACCACTGCTTTTTGGTGGATGTTTGTACTTGGTCAGGTACACTTTTACTATTTCTCGTCGAAATTCTAGTTGTGTTAGTTTATTACCTGACTTTTTATACAATACCCACGCATTTTGTATCGTAACATCAATTAACCATGTGAACAGGCACCGCCACCATTTCTTCCCACGTAAACTAATTCTCCATCGAGCAACGTTTTCATCCATTAGATCGGTACCCCCCATAGAGGCATTATATCTGGAGATCATGTGAGGTCTTCCAACTTGGACAATTTTTTTTTCCTTTGATGAATATCTCTTTAGGTTTCCAAGAGGAGCCACCCCATATTTTGTAGAAGCTACAGAAACCACATTATTGTCCATCCAACGTGTAAGTAAAATGCCGTTTGTTCTATCCAAATACGAGTCCTTGTCACCACGTTCTTTCTTTTGCATAATTTTAATAATATGGGACAGTCATTTGGGATTCGAGTATCGCGAATGGTTCCAGTTGAGGAATATCCTCTCGATTTTAAATGACTTAACAGATGCAAGCTTGTAAATAAATTGTCTGTAAACAAGTTATATCGCAGATTCTTCTTTTCTTCTGGCAACTCATCCAAAAGCACCAACAGCGGAGCAGTAGACTTTCCAAACACAGTTTGGTATTCTTTTTGCACGCGGGCATCTTTGCCTTGATAAAAGGAAAAATTGACAAGATACCCAGATTTAGTGTTTAGACTCCACACTTTGTATCCGAATCTTATCGGCTTTCCTCGTATAAATTGTTTACAAGAGTTCTTCCCAAAATATTTTACCATAGACTCGTCATAATTTAAGTCTTCCTCAGGAACAAACCATTTTAAAAACTTCTGTCGTAATATATCACTCAGTGGTTGCAATTTATAATATTTATCACTTAGATCCAGTGGCGCAACCAGAAAATTCATCTGGGGGGGGCCAATAGAACCGGTCTCCCCAGAGGATGAGGAAAAATGGATGTGTATGTAGATTCCTCTGCTAGATAAATTGGCATTAATTACAAAATATTTATTTCAAGGGATAATTTGGATACTGTTTTGTACTGATAAAGATTATGTTTCTTTATTTTGTGGCTCATGGGGGGGGGCCCGGGCCCCATGGCTCCCCCCTGGCTGCGCCCATGCTTAGATCTAATGAATTATTATCAGCACAATGAAGGTAGCGCCAAATTGTTAAAAACCTGTCCCTCCTCATTGCTTCTATTACCAGTTGATTACCAATATCTCCATCAGTATTCCAGTAAGCTTTCTTCCCAGGTAGCTGACAATGTCCCGACAAAATCAGAATAGCGATGAAACACCTCATTTCGTCAGTAGTAATGTGAGGGTTTGGCATGTTTCTAAATTGCGCATACCTGTTTGATTCTTCTATCAGTAAGGCTAGTACATCATTGTCTACGAATAATTCGAACATTTCTGCCGGCGATAATGTTTTAAAAGTTTCATAATCTGAATAAAAAATATTTCGTGGACCTTCTTCCAGATCACCTTTGATTCATTCAATATTGGAATAATCTACTTTTCCTACATCGTCGATACTTTCAGCTACATTTTCAACATCATCACTTTGCGAATTTCTGACGGAAAGTTGAACATTTGCATTCAGTTGATTTCGAGATAAATTATCAACAAGTCCACCTTCGTCTTCCTCGCCAGAATCCTCGTCTGTTACAGTACCCACATCCGGAGGTTCGATATAAATTTGGTCAACGTCCAAATCATCTGCATATGCCATTTGGAGTGAAAGAAAATAATTATTTCAAAAAACAGGTATCCGATAGGACTCGTGTTGCCATATGGCAACACTCAACTTTCATCTTTTATACTTTTATGATTTTCTAATTAAATCTCATTATTGCAACATCATTAATTAGATCATACATTCGCCAAACTATTATTTTAAATTTAACGTTCTTATGCTACAACAAATTATTCTTGTTTATACTTACATGAGATTGAAATCCATTTTTTACAAATCTTATTGCATTCACTGATAAAAACACGTTTTTATTTTACCACGTTAACAAATTTACTATAAACTTTGTTTACGTTGCTAAATAACATTACAAACTTAGCCGTAGTATACACTATCTATTGGAGAATAGTCAAACCAATTAATTCTGAGCGAATGAAAATGGAACAATTTGTGTTGCCATATGGCAACACCAGTCCTTGATGGGTTAATAATGGTTACTTATCCCTTGTTAATACAAGTCAGTATTAGTAATAATTACAATTAAGATAACTTGAGTTACCTACTCCAATGTTACTACTACCGTTTTTATTTTACACCTTTTGTTTTGTACTTTGTACATCCTCACGAACAAGTATTTCAAATACTTCAGTGAGTATTTCAGTATATTTGCAATTGTGTATTATTACATTACTTAAGATTAATAGGAAATCAGATTGATTTATTAGTATTTGCACTTATTTATTTTTTTAGTAAATAGTTTATTGATCTATTTGTATTTGTATCTGTATTTGTATGTGTATTTGTATTTTGTATTTATATTTTCTTTTTTTTCGTAAATATACTATTATTATTATTATTATTATTATATTATTAAAGTTTTATAAACAATTATTTCCACATAGTAAAGTGCAAATATACTATCAAAATTTTTTTCGTTGTGAGAGACTTGGCTAGATCCGGATATGGAAGTAGTGATTCCTTAGGCAGCGATTTTAACATTTTAAAATGAAATAAAATTCACTTTATCACGTTGTGTACATTTGTGATGCACACGGTACATGTTTTATGCCATTAATCCTTAACTTTGTTATGTATGATGTAATATTATATAAAAATGGCTTGTTTTATTGGAAAAAAATGTTTTACGTTGCCAGCAGCTTATTGGGTTTTTATATTTAATTATGAAATTAGACATAATAAACACGCTGCACATATTAAATAGAACAGGAAGGTGTGTGTTTGATTCAAAATTGTTTTTTTATTTGCTAGATGTGCATTACATGTTTTTGTAAAAATCATTACCGTTTTTAGGTTAAATTTAACACCAAAAATACATTATAGCTGGCAATGATGAATATTTCACCATTTCGTCGTTTTTCTGAATGTTTCAGTATAGAGCAGCGATTTCGTAAGTCTATCGTGTCGTTTTTTTTTTTTGGCGTAGAACCGGATCAAACATGTTAGGTTCCTTTAGGTATATCACCGGGCATATGAAATCATAGTTTACGACATTTTTTTGTGGTCTCGAACTTTTTAAATCAATAAAAAGTGAAAAAAATGTATTTTTAAAGAAAATTGTTTTTTTTTGTTTCCACCGTATCTTTAAAACTTTTAAATGTACCGAGATTTGTTTTGTATCAAATTAAAGGCCACGCTGTAGCGCTTTTACCAATATAAACG
This sequence comes from Rutpela maculata, assembly GCA_936432065.2. Classification (NCBI taxonomy): domain Eukaryota; kingdom Metazoa; phylum Arthropoda; class Insecta; order Coleoptera; family Cerambycidae; genus Rutpela; species Rutpela maculata. The sequence continues at coordinate 51,776,880 of OW386294.2, forward strand.
GTTTGGGTAAAATTCGCACTTTCATTTCTCTAAAAATCAAATAAACTAAAAATATATATTTTATGTATTGAAATCTTCACCAATCGATAAACTTTTTTATTTTTGAAAATATTTACATACATGCAGCGAAGAAAATAAAGCCTAATAATCACAAAAGTTTTTGAAACAATATATTTTTTCCTAAAGTGTACCGTTTGGCAACAGCGATTTTTTTTATCAGCGCTAAATGCGAAATTGGGACGCAATTAATACACCTCGCATGCTAGTTACAGTAACTAGAGGTTTTAACTTCGGAATAATGTCATATTGAACGGATTTCATTCATTTTTGGCAGTATAATAGTAAATGCTCCACAGAAAAGTTTCTATATTGTGCGGGGGCTTGCTAATTTATAAGGGATGGATTCCACCCTCTCTCAGGGGGTGTCACTTAAAAAATATATATGTTTATTGGAGCTGAAACAGAATCAAATTTTAAGAAGAAAAGGTTCTATGCAATTTTTCACATGAATTGATAGTTTTCAAGTTATAACGACTTCAAAATTGCGATTATAGCTTAAAAAAAGTATTTCCAAACGACTTTCGTCAAGTTTCTCGAAAAGTATTACTTTATCGAAAAAATGTTACAGACCAATTACAGAAAGTACAAACTGGGAATTAATTATATTTTTTGTTTATTGATGTAGGATTAATAATTTCGGAGATATTTAAGTTTATATTTGGTAGTGTTCCGAAATTAAATTTAAAGTTTAAAATGCACTTTTTTCTAAAGCAAGTGCTTTAAATGAGCAAAAAAATTTGAGCATCTAGGTAATGCTACATCTTAACGAAAAACTGTATTTGAGATAATTTTTCTAAATTAATGGCTAATTAGATTAACAAAATGGTGACCTTTTTATATAAAAAAAGTATAAATACGCACATTTTTCCGTCATAACTTCTTTATTTCTTATGCTACAGGAACGAGTAAAAAATAATTTGAAATCGCAATTAATTGTCTTTAATTTCATTTCTTAACATGCAACCAAAAAAATTTGAGCATCTACGTCATGCTATATATTAATGAGGAACAGTGTCTGAAATTCCTTTTTTTAATTACTGGCTAATTACAGTAACAAAATGACGACGTTGTTATTAAAAAAATGTGTAGACGCACATTGCTTCGGTCATAACTTCTTTGTTTTTTATGCTACAGAAACAAATTAAAAAACAGTTGAAAGCTTAATTAATAAGATATTATTCTACCTATTAGCACCCTTGACGTAGGTGTCACAGTTTCTGCGATATTTAACTCTCACTCTAAATAATTATCTTATGAACACTTGGATGCCAAATGTAAACTTAAATATCTCCGAAATTATTATTCCTACATCAATAAACAAAAAATATAATTAATTCCCAGTTTGTACTTTCTGTAATTGGTCTGCAACATTTTTTCGATAAAGTAATACTTTTCGAGATACTTGACGAAAGCCGTTTGGAAATACCTTTTTTTTTTAGCTGAAATCGCAATTTTGAAGTCGTTATAACTTAAAAACTATCAATTTATGTGAAAAATTGCATAGAACCTTTTCTTCTTAAAATTTGATTCTACTTCAGCTCCAACAAATATATATATTTTTTAAGTGCCACACCTTGAGGGGGTGGCATCCACCCCCTATAAATTAGCAAGCCTCCGCACAATACAGAAACTTTTCTGTGAAGCATTTACTATTATACTGCCAAAAATGAACGAAATCCGTTCAATATGACATATTTCCGAAGTTTTGCATATTTTTTACCTCTAGGTACTGTAGTATGCAGGGTTGGTCAGATTAGTCGCGTAGAAGTGGCGGTTGTCGAAAATCATTAAGTATTCATTGTTCGGATAAAAATTCTGACAATCGAATATGTGCTTGTTTTAAGGAAGGCCTAAAATGTTGCAACGAGTGCAAATGTCGTTCCTGTAACAACATTATTAAAGATTTCGAGGCAGATATGAACGAATTAGAATGCTATTAATGTAGGGCCTACATAAACTACATACTATATATTTATCTATCCAAATAGAAAATTTATTTCAACAATAAAACTCATTTTATGCGTACGTTTTTACTTTCATTCATTTAAAAATGTCTAATAAACTTACTAATTAGATGGGTAGTTAGTAACATTGATTGATATTTACAGATTAGGTATTTATATCTACCTACGTCTTTTTATTATTAAAAGGAGACTATTTAATATTTTTTGTACAATTTCTTAACATCAACAACATATGATCAATACTACTGTACAATATATGAAATATTGAACAATAATATTGATCCCCTAGATCTTTTGATCACTACTGGTTTTGTACCTATTGGTATAAGTTAAACTACTACATACACCCCGACCGTGTACACGATTATCTTACTAAAGAATCCCACTAAGTCTGGTTTGGTTCTACGCCGTTTTTTTTTTCTCGAAAACTAAGCGACTTTACTTCCAGATTTTACTCTACTAGTAGGTGTTTGCAGTAATACTAAGTCAATATGAAAGCTGTCTCTGGCGAGAGATAAATCTCCCGAGCCTTGGTGATAAGTCATGTTTATCACACACATATTGTGCTCTTTCCAATTGTGCTGCTATAATTAATAGTTATAAACAGTTTCACTTTAAAATTAACAAGAATTTACTTTAAGAAACGAAAAAAAAAACAAGAAATTTGTAGTTTCAAATACTAGAAAAATAAATAACAGGATGTTTTTGAAATACAGGTATCTATAAATATTCACATCTTTCTGACACCCACAAAAATTTTAATCAAAATGCCCAAAATAACCGAGAAAATTAATTTTGAATATTGAAAACAGTTTCATCGCCCAGAAGTCAAAACCTTGTACCTCAAAAAACGTAAATAAGCGGGAGACGTAAATAAACATGTGGAGATAAGAGGTTTCAAAACTTACACTGAGATACAAGCTTTTGAATTTTAACGTGGGCATGCGTAATATTCACTATATCGTGATAAGAGTTATTGCAATCGGTGCGGAACAACATAGTTTATTTCGCAATACTTGTAACTCAAAATCAACAAATTTTGAGATACGAGGTTTTGACTTCTCGGCGACGTTATGTATTAAATAAACATTGTATTTTGGGTATTTAGCAGATAACTTTCAAAGAAACCGTTTGTACTTTTTATATACTATTGATCCAGGTTTGATCACGTCAGTATGAAAAAAGTTAACCAATTTTTAGAGTGGTTTAATCTAGTTTGCAATCCCGGAGTCATAATACAATCCCGGTATTTCGGGATCAAATTTACACGATCCCGGGAATCCCGGGATTTCGGGATTGGGATTAGAAATTAAAAAAATAGTAGCTTAAGAAGTAGATACATAATGAATACATGAATATATGAACAAAAATTGGCCGAATGTTTATTACTAACAGTGTTGACTAAACCCGTAGTGTAGAAAAATCAAATTGGGATCTAATTTTCGTACATATGGTACCAGTTATGGAAAACGTATTTACAAGATTTTATTTAACTTTTGTATGTTAATATGTTTAGGTCAATCAAGTCTTGCAATCAATTTCGAACCATTTAACGACGTCCAATTGAGCTGAAATTGACAATACAATAATATGGTACCAAAAAGTGTGTTTTTTTTGTTTTTTAAATTATAATTTGATTGGATAATGTATACACTCAGTTGCATTCAAAGAAATGCCGGAGTATTCGGTACTTTTAAATAAGGACGACGCGATGCAATGAATATAAAACTAAAATAAAATTATATGTAAAAAAAAAAACTTTTTAAATACAAGCTCTTATTATTTGGGTGTACTAACACGAAAAAAATTAAATTAATTGTCTTAAAAGATGGCCGCGTGAATTGAAAAAAAAAAAAACTTGGTACTTACAATCTCTGTCAAACAAAATTAATGCTTGTATGAACTTCTCGCGCGACAAGCTTTTAAGACAATTAATTTAATTTTTTTCGTTTTAGTACACATAAATAATAATAAATGTTAAAAGTTTTTTTTTAAATATAATTTTTTTCAGATTAGTTGGCGGTATCAGATGATCATATATACCAGCTGAAGGTACATATCCGTGTTGCCTTCATTTTCGAAAAGTGTTCAGTTCTTTTTTTTAATTTGATGATATCAAATCGGTTTCAGGGCGTATTCGAATTGGGAGCATTGCGTTTTCTAACATATTGTTAAAAATGTTTTCCAATGATTTTTCTGTGCTGTGAGGAGAATATTATCTTCTTCATCAATTACCTCTGGAATTTTTTGGAAACGTTTTATAAGATTCTCTAATATTTCCCTAATGACATTTTTTTAGGAACCTGGAATAGTGCGCGTCATTGAAATTGGGTAAGTAGGTATAACTTGTATAATTTGCTTTAACATGAAATTTAAAGAAATATCTGATAAATAAATTCGTATCACGTCACCACACTTTAAGTGGTTCCAATAGTTTAACTAAATCACCAAAGTTTATATTCCGAATCCAGTATCAAAGTGGCATTTTTAAGCTGATCATTGCCTTTTGAACGCAATTCCGGAGGTAGCTAACATGTAGAATTAAAATGTTTCATCTTGTTTTACAATCCCGAAAATCCTGGGATCCAATCGACTATAATCCTGGGATTTGCGGTATCTAAATACTGCCAGGATCCCGAGATTTTCGGGTTCGGGATTGCAAACCCTAGTTTAATCAGTCGAAAGTAGAAGACATGCATGCGGCGAGTGAAACTTTATACTCATTTTCTTTGTGCTTTTAGTAGTTCTTGGCTTTGAAATATAATGTTTGTTTATGATGGAGTATCCTCTAGGTAGGGTTAGAGATACTTGAAAGGATGTCTCATAAGGGAGGCTTCTTGTAATATCATGATCGGACTTAGTCATCAGTATACAGAAAGAATGGTTATTTTCTTGTTTTTCACACCAAATGTTAGTAAGTGTAAGTGTAAACGATGCACAGAAGATGCCATGATGTTATTAACAAAAACTGTTTACTCTGATATAGACATGTCCCTCCCTACATCTGGTGTTTTTCTAGATCTTCGTAAAGCATTTGACACAGTGCATCACGATCTGTTACTGCGGAAGTTAGAAATATTGCGATTTCGTGGTACTGTATATAAGCTTATGGAAAATCACTTAAAAAATTAGGCTACAAAGAGTAACTGTTAATAAATCAATGAGCGAACTGCGGTCTGTGGAATTTGGAGTCCCACAAGGTACGGTTATGGGCCCAATCCTTTTTCTAATTTACATCAATGATTTACTCAGTTACGATACAACAAATATATGTATATCTTATGCCGATGACACTGTCATCATTATAAATGGAGGTACATGGGAAAAATTAAAGTCCAAAATGATAAACACCCTAAAAAAAATAAAATTTTGGTTAGACGTCAATTTACTAACTCTAAACTGGGAAAAAACTAAGTGTCTTCCATTTTGTGTGGACTCTCGTACTAAACCATCATTTAATATTATAACACTACACAATGAAAAATGCGATAAAAGTAATATAACATGTGATTGAAAATAAAATACATACCTATAACAGAAGAGGTAAAGTATCTAGGCATAATTTTAGATACCCACTTGCGTTTCGATAAACATGTACAATACATCGCTCCTAAGCTACGGAAGGCAATATTTATATTAAGAAAACTGAAAGGGTTCATGAGCAAAGAGAACTTAAAAATGGTATATTATGCGTTGTTTCATTCAGTGTTGCAGTATGGAATTATAGCATGGGGCACAAATTATGAGACTACAATAAACTCGCTCTTGTATAATGAAATAGACATCCTTAACCTAAGAAAGACCTACATGCACAAAGTGCTGCAAAAAATATTTAATAACAAAAATTTAATAACATTTGTAAATAGTTTATATTACAATACAAGACAGCCTATAAAAATGATAGCAGAAATACCAAAAAAATCTAAAAGAATATCTCAAAAATGCATAACATACATGGCACCTAAAATATTCAATGAACTGCCTTTAAGCACAAAAACTTGTCAAACTTTCTATAAATATACAAAAAAGTGTAAAAATTGGCTAAGATCCATTAATGAAACCCAAGTAAAAAATTTATTGGTATAAAGGCTTTAGCAACATGTCTGAATCAAAATGTATAGTATGTAAAATATAATATGTAAAAATATACTATGTAAAATTTTCACAGTAAACTCTTAATTCCTCATTTATGTAATACTAACTTAAAATGCTATTTTTTTTGTGTCGTAGTACAGCATAGCCTGTCAGTAGGTATTATGGTTTATGGTATAATGTAATGCACTCATCAATAAACGTGAGAAACTGAAATGGGTCACACGCTGGTAGCTTGCTACCTTAGTGACTGTACCGCTTTCTTTCTTTGTTTAGGCATAACATTTTTTGTAAATATAATAAGTAAATTTTTAATTCCATACTCCTGTACCTTATTGAAAATGTGCAATTTTTGTAAATCTAAACTTAAACCTAAATAAAGTTTCATTCATTCATTCAGTATGAACGAAGTTGACAGAACGTTTAGTATGAGGAACTTCTTGTTGATATACTAACGTGATCAGACTTGGATCAATAGTAAATAAAAAGAACGAATGGTTTCTTTGAGAGTTATCTGCTAAATACCCAAAATAATGTTTTTTTTTAAATAATGTAAGCAGAAATACAAGATATTTGTTTTTGATTATGTACTCTCATTGTACTGTTTGTTCGTGTTGTATCTTAATCGTGCGGGTGCCAAGCAGAACAAGGAATACAACAGAACAGTGGAACAGAACATATTACACAAATATCAATTGTGTAATTTTTTTTAATTGTTGTCTAAATATGTACTGGACACTATGCATATTGGTAATCTTTATTTATATTTGTAGTTTTTTTTTTTAAGAACGGATTTAAAAAAAGAAACAAAATTAAACCTACTCTTCTAATTCCAAAGACTCCTGCAAAAATTTGCTAGCAATTCATTTAACATCAAATTTAATATATCCTTTAATTCATCCAACATTCTACCCAAAAGAATATTCAATAAACAAGTTATAAATATTTTAGTACTTCCGTTAGAGCGAGAGTAGAAAACAACACCTCTCAATGAGCCTAGCAGCAGTGATGTCAGTGGTACGCAATATCTTTTATTTTATCTACTTACTAAAATTCATACCTTCAAGAAAGTGGTATTTTGTGACAGGGTGTAAAAATACAATTTATACTGTACCCAATAAAATATTTGTGTCGATTCCAAATTTACAAAAAAACAGCTACGAGAAGTTCATTGTCGAATGTTTCTCAAGGCAAAACTTACAATAAAGCTCAAACTTTTACAATTTTCACAAAATAAACATCTTGAACAAGTTTTTCGAAAGAAGCAATACATTAACTTCAACTGCAATATTTCAACTATAAGACAGACCCTGGATCGATATTTTTATAACACATTTTTACTGTCAAATGTATATTTGGAATTAGCTTATTTTTTACAATTTTCAGTAAATAACGAAAAATTTTTACTTTATTACGAATATGTCATAAAAAACAGATTTTAGAGGAAAAGTGAGAACAATTTTTGTTTTTGTATTTTCTCCTGTTTTGGCCTGACTTGGCGAAAAAACTACATCGCTCTGCTATCGAACGAAAACTATTTTGTTCCTGTAAAGGCATTTCATTTGATTTTTAATGCATTTTTGTGCGAAAATTCGGTGAGAAAAGACTAAAAAGTAGTTTTTCGTAGTAAATTTTCTCAGCTTTAAGATGGTATAGTTCATTGTGCACATTCACTTAAATATACATTTTTTAAAGCTTATTAAATTTAAACATTTTTTTGTGTAAAGATAAAGTTTTAGTGGCGTTTCACCAGTTTCTAATTTTACCACATCCATCGTATAAAAACAAATAAAAAATGAACCAAGTAAATTTTTCTCTAAAATCGGTATTTTACGATATTCACAGTAACATAATATGACCTATTTGGGGATTAAATTAACAGTAGGAAAAAATCTTGATGGCTTAGAGCTTTTTTATCATCAAATTTGGATTCAGCCCACCAAAATACATATAAAATGAAGTTCAGAAATTTTTTTTTTGTGCCATCAGTGCACCATCGCAAAATAAAAATTCTGAACTGATGACGAAAAATATGATTTAATATGTATTTTGGTGCGCTGAATCCAAATCTTATGATAAAAAAGCTCGAAGTTATCAAGATTTTTTCCTACTGTCAAGTTAATCCTCAAATAATGACACATTTGAGGAATAAAGTGACAGTAGGAAAAAAACTTGATGACTTAGTGCTTTTTTATCATCGGATTTAGATTCAGGGCACCAAAATACATCTAAGAGGATATTTTTCGTCATCAGTTCAGAATTTTTTTTTGTGATGGTGCACCTAACTTCAAGAAACACCTGTAAAACAAACAGTGGACCAGACCGGTGCAGCCTTATGTATTTTGATCCGCCGAATCTGAAGTCTGAATGGTCAGATTGCCTCTTTTTTCATCCTTATCCTCAAGAAACCCCGTAAAAAGCCGGTTTTTCGCCTTTCACACTCAAAGTAGTTAGAAATTTCTTTAAATATGATTACTTCATAATGCCATACTCTCATATCACTGTAACCCAGAGATGGGTCTAGGAAACTTTCCACATTTGATAAGTCATGTAAATAATATAATTGTATGCACTTATTTGGTATCACAATGAAGCTTGCATCATCACGAATCAGATTTCACCATAAAATAGCCTATCAATATACCCAATGGAAAGCTATAAGGAAAACTTCTTGGAAACTTTTCGTTTTGAAAACTCCGAAAGTTTTCCTTCTAACTGTCCATTGGGTATATTGATAGCCTATTTTATGGTCAAATCCGATTCGTGATGATGCAAGCTTCATTTTGATACCAAATAAGTGCATACAATTATATTATTTACATGACTTTTATCAAATATAGAAAGTTTTCTCGACCCATTCTGCTGTAACCCCATAACCCTATTAACACATTCACTGCGAACTCCGCGGATCCGCATCGCACCGATGTTTTACGAGAGGCGGCCGACGCTTAAACGTGTCACAGTGTAGTAAAGATGTTTAGCAGCTGTATGTTGTCAGCGTGTGTTGAGTGTTTTGTTCTAGATCATATTTTACGACTACTTTGTGTCGGAACGAGTTTCATTTTTTTTTCTACTCCTAGACCGTCCAAAATCAAGTCAGCCTTTACCTAGAGCATCCTCGTGGGGCGTCCACAGTGAACTTGTTAATTGGGTTGTGCAAGCTACTATAACCACAAAACTCACAAAATGATTGTGCGCAAACCTAATATGTCCATATAAGAATCAACATGTCTGTCTGTTAAACTTATGTAGAAGCAGAAAGGTGGTAGTCCCTCTTGAGCCTTTATGCCTGTGCAAATAGAAGTTTTTAGTATAGTACACGGTGCATACTCACCATATATTGTACCCTGGTTTAAGTACATTTTGCTCCTTGGATGATACAAAGAGGCTTTTGATGTCATATATAAAGATTGCATCCATGTCACCAAGAATTTTTTATTTTCTGGATTCATCTGGATTGTTTGGAGGGTAAAGAAAGTCGTTAATTATTCTTATAATATTTATTTCCTAAATTATACAATTGGAATAAAATATATGGTAAAAAGGAAAATATTGCACATCTTACACGGAATAACAATGGAATATAAAAATGAAAAAAAAAGAATGTAAAATAAATGCATCAATTTAGTAAATATAGGTAAAAACATGCAGTAAAAACAAGTGTATAATATACTTCATATATGGATATGAAAAAAAACTTTTACCTCTACCATTAAAATGTCAGCATCTTATAGAATATTTGAGAACATTATTAAATAAAACTAGGAGTTTTGAACTTTATAAATAAAAAAATTGAATTTGAAACTGCATGAATTTCTTAAACTTTAAAATTATCTTCCATTTTATAAAATTTATTTTGAATCTAATGAATAAACATATAAACAAACAATTTATATCTTGTACATCGGTCAATTACGCTTCAAATTTTTTAGATTCATAATATCACTTCTATTATTTCATAATACTTAATTTTTAAACAAATAACTTGTGGAACTTTATTAAAATAATTTGGCACAAATAGTAATATATAGTCCTTAAGCAAGATTGGTCTCCGTCAGCAATTCTCTGATGTTTGTATATTCTGAATCTAACGCAAATACATCCACTAATTCGTTAAAAGTCGGCCTCTTTTCGGCAACATACTCCCAACAACTCAGCATGATTTTGTATATGTAATCCGGGCACTCTTTGGGCTGGTCCAGTCGTTTCCCTTCTTCTATCAGTTTTATTGCCTAAAGAAATTTAAAAAAAATCAAGCATTATTACACTACCTACTAAAAAAAATAATTACAAATTAAATATAGAGTCTAAATAACTGAGTTATTTAGGCTCTTTGATAATGGTCGCGAGACCGAAACATATGTCAGAATAATCTGAATAAAATCCAGTGAAACAAAATACCAAGTGTTTAAATTACTTTTGGGGCGAGCGTAGAGGCGACTTCAATATGAATATCAGTCGATATTCCGTTGAAGCAACGTCGAGCGCGGTTAGTACTTGGATGGGCTCCCATCTTGGGAAATACAGCGTTCTCGTCCCACCTTCTAGAGGCTTGTATATCAGTGTATACTCGGAAGTTACGTAATTTCAGACGAGGATTACGTAGTGGATATACCATCCTTCGGAGGGGATGTAAAGCAGGCGGTCAATTGTCTATTAAATGTTAGGCAAGTAAAAGATCCCTACTCTTCTTAAGGGAAGAGGTTCGGCAAAATTTCCAGGTTGGGGGTAGCTTGTCTCCTGGCGTCGGTGATAGGCCCTGGTAGCGGAAATAGGCCGACGTTAAACAGTTAAAAAAAAAATAAATAAATAAATTACTTTATCATATTTATGCTATAATTTGTTTTTGCATTTTCCGTAAGTATTTAACCCTTTAAGTATATAGTGAAAAAATTAGGCCGCTAGCGTTAATATTAATTATATTATATTAATAGTTGATTTCGAATTCGTAACATATTAGAAATGGCCAACGGCGCGGATGATGTCACACCACTCCACTGGTTCTAGTAGTTATGCAGTTATATTCAGTTTAAGCGTTGAATGGTAAGACTTATTACTCAACGGTTTAAGAGATTTCCTTGTACATTGTGCGGGTGTGGTGTTAATTTTCGTTATTTAACTTATTTCATTATGTTATTTTTTATACATAAAAATATGTGTTCTCTAGAAAATAGATATGTTAAGGCTGATTCCAACATTTTGCGTGTGTAGACATTTATATGGTTATGGAATATTTTAATAATAATAAAGATTACATAAGTGCTGAAATGAGGAGTGTCAAATTACAGAGGTAGGTTAACTAGATAGATACCTACTTTAATAAAGTTTACCGAATTTATGTGATTTTTAGGTAAGCCAGACAAAATTACGGCGATAACGCTGTTGGTTATGTGCAAATAAAAGGTATTTTATAATACATATAGTTTTTCACATCCTCTTTAAGCTACAAATTTTATTATCGTACGTATGAAACTATATGGGAGCAGGTGAGCGGTCGACCGCCAGGAGTGGTGTGATGTCACACTGCATTTTCGCACGCTCTATTTTCATTATTTATTTTGAGGAAGAAGCAGTTGAAAAAAAATTTAATATTTTGCATATTTACTAACTAGATGTACTTTCGAAATATGAGTTAAAAAAAATGCTAAATGAGCCCATTGTGGGTAGCTATGGCACATTTGCTGGCTGCTTCACTTAACATATCTAAATTTTCTGCTGCTATAATTGCAGACATGTCATCTGTAAATAATGATAACTACCAGTAAGGGTCTGGAAGGGATTCATTCCATTATGTCATTCATAAAGATCAAAAAGAGAAAGGGGCCCACGATACTTCCTTAAGGTACCCCAACCGTGACTGGTTGCATGATAGAACGGTGTTCCTCAGCATCTACCATCAGTACAACCGTTTGTGAGCACCCTGCAAGATAAGATGAGAGCCAACTATAGGACAATCCCCTTACTCCATAATAGTATAATTTTTGCTTGAGAATGTCAAAGGCACGTGAATAGTCAAAATATATGCCCACAACACATTTTCTATTATCAAGGCTGCTCATTATAGAATTAACAGAAGTTAAAATAGCATCTCAAATAGCAAATTAAGCCTCAGTTAAAATAGTGATAGAGGGAATGTGGGAAAAATGAACATGAACGAGGCTATACAAATTTGATCTACTGCAATATTAAAAATTTTGTTCTTACCTCAGAACCCTTCATTTCACCATAAGGTGATTCCCCAAATGCATACATTTCCCAAATAGTGACCCCAAAACTCCATACGTCACTTTTATGTGAAAACTGACCGTAATTATATGATTCTGGAGCGTACCACTTCAAAGGCCATTTTCCACCTTTCATGGCTCTATAACAAAAAAAATCAAATCAAATATTTTTTGCTTAGTTTCCATAAACACTTGAACACTGCACTCGAATAGTATCACTAGACGCGCGTTTCGCCAACCATGTTGGCATCATCAGGAGATGATTAAAATGATCATCTCCAGATGATGTCAACATGGTTGGCGAAACGCACGTCGAATTATAGTATTTGAGTGTAGTTGTCATCATCCGGAGTTGATTATGAACCTTCATCACACTTAAGATTCCAGCCGCCTCCAGGAGTTATTTTTTAATGAATAGTGTGAAAACTACTTGTAACAAAACAAACGGGAATCAAAATTCTTACCTGTAGTATTCGTGATCTGTCCCTAAAGCTCTAGAGAGTCCAAAGTCGCTAATTTTTGCCTGTACCCGACTGGCTAATAAAATATTTCTGGCTGCTAGGTCCCTATGGACAAATCTATTTTCTTCCAAATATTGCATACCTTAAAACGATAAGCGGTTTAAATATATAAAATTTAATTTAAAAATTGGTTGCAAACACCTCATACATTTGAACTTACTCTGGTAATCCTGAGGAGCATGCAAATTGAAAATATTGTTTTATACAGATTTAAATAAAAATAACTTAGTTCTTACCACAAGCTATTTGTGCGGCCCATATTTTAAACTCGTAATCTGGATTGATTCGGTCCTTATTGACGTCGATGTATTGCAAGATAGATCCTAGAGGTACTAATTCTTGTACCATTAATAGAGAAGGACCAAGGGAAAGTCCAATAAGTTTTACCACACAGTGATGGTTTAATTTCATCATAACTTGAGCCTCACTTAAAAATGCCCCTCGATTCGTTTCCATTTGTTCATTACGGAGAGTTTTTATGGCCACTTTTATTAATTCACCGTTCTTTTTCAAGTAAGTACCTTCATATACCGAGGCAAATTCTCCCTCGCCAATAAGGCTCCCCACATTCAATCTCTCAGAAGGGATATAATCATCTTCATTTTCTGTACAGTTATTGTTATTAGACGTATTAAAATCAGTTGTAAACGATATATTTTGAAATTGACTAGGATAAAACTTGTTTAACTGTGATTCATCTGGCATGGAAATTTCTGTTGCTATCGTTCTGGCTTGACTTTTTTTTCTAGGTCTGGGCATTGTAGAACACTGAAAAAAATAATTTCCACAAATAAAACTAATTTCTATGAAGGATTTACAGGTTACTTCAAAGAATCAAATACACAATTACAACTGTTTTGATAACTGCTAGACAATATTAAATTTGGTGGAGAAATGCATAACCAATGGAGTTAAATGTACCCAACTAAAACTTTAAGTCTTTGTATCGTTAATATGTTACGAAGATTTAAAGTTTTCTACAGTGTGTTTCACTTGAAATGGTAACACCCCAATAACTTTTTTATTTTTTTTCTGATTTGAATCAAATTTTATTTAAGTATAGAACAAGTTAGGATCTACTTATGGCCAGAAGAACATTCACCTCCTACAAATGCAAAGCCACCTGCAGTACCAAAATATGCGGAGAAAATAAAAAAATCATAGGCATTTTTTATCGGAAAATTTTGTTAATGAAACTTGTTCAGAATTATTCAAAAACCTTATGCCCAAAATTTAATCAAAATAAAAAAATTGAAAAATTAAGATTTTCAAAATTTTAAAAATAATTATTTAAATTTTTTTATTTTGATTAAATTTTGGACTTAAGGTTTTTGGACAATTCTGAACAAGTTTCATTAACAAAATTTTCCGATAAAAATATGCCTATGATTTTTTTGATTTTCTTCGCATATTTTGGTACCACAGGTGCCTTTGCATTTGTAAGAGGCGAATGTTTTTCTGGTCATAAGTAGATCCTAATTTATTTCATACTTAAGTAAAATTTGATTCAAATCGGAAGAAAAATAAAAAAGTTATTGGGGTGTTACCTTTTCAAGTGAAACACACTGTATAATAGATAGATACTTATTGGTGCCAATAAGTATACATAATAAAATGCTTACACAAGTCAGAATAAATCGGAGTGAATAAGTGTATTAAAAAAAAAAAATCTCATTCCTCAAGCCAGCCAACACTTATGATCTATTTGAGAAGGCCATGCTGGCCATACTGGGCCAGAAGTCCCCCAGCATGGATCCTCTTTTCGAGTGACAGAGCACATGCTCGGCAGTCTCATCATCCAGATTGCACCCTCTACACTTGACCTCACTCGCTAAGTGGAGTTGAGTGCCCGATAATTTGGGTATTTTTATATTTGGTAGTTTCTTTTTCTTGGTGAATAGTACTAGCTCAGAAGAAGTGTTTTGTGCAACAATTATACACCAACTAGAAGGCTGTTTGCATAAGTTTGCATAGCAGGCACTAAAAGTTTCGGTATAGTAAGACGGTAATGTCATCTGCGTAACCTATTGTGAAGAAGCCAGAGTCATTGAGGCAGTGTAGGAGGCTGTCGGCGACCATAACCCATAGTAGGGGTGATAGAATGCCAGCCTGTGGACAGCCTCTATTGACCATGCCTCTAGTCTCTATTTTCCCCACATTTATTCGGACGGCTCTCCATTTGAGCACGTTTGGTATCCATTCACTAAGTGTGTTGGGAACACCATGCGTTTGAAGGACTATGCCTATACTCTCGAAGGTTGTTTTATCAGAAGCACCTTCGATAGCAATAAACGCTCCCAAGGTAGACATTTTCATATCTGTCGATCTCTCGATACAAGATACCATGGTGTGTGAGGTGCCGATTCTGTTGATTTCTCTGGGATGTAAGCATGTTGATTTGGATGCAGTGGGTGTAAAACTCTAATTTCTTGATCACACAGTCTCTCCAGACCTTTCAGTAAAAAGGAGAGGCTAATGAGCCGATATGATTTTGGTAGGGAGTAGTCCGTACATCCTGGTTTAGGTATCAATATTACCTTTATTACCCTCCACTTTACCGGGGTGTATTTAAAGGCAATGCACACCCGGTAAA
This sequence comes from Rutpela maculata, assembly GCA_936432065.2. Taxonomy (NCBI): domain Eukaryota; kingdom Metazoa; phylum Arthropoda; class Insecta; order Coleoptera; family Cerambycidae; genus Rutpela; species Rutpela maculata. Next base: position 51,792,334 of record OW386294.2, read on the forward strand.
TATGCACCAGGTGGTGGTGTATGTTTTCCAGTTCCCACTGGAGTAGAGCTGGAAAAACACCATCAATACCTGGTGATTTAAAGGGGAAGTTGTTGATCGCCCAGGCTACTTTTGCATCGTCCACTGTCCCATTCACAACCTCCCAGTCAGCTGCAGTAGCGACCGGGTGAGGTACTTTGGGCCAGTCCATATAGGGCGACACATTGTTGGAAACATTGTTTTTAGCAGTTCAGATATTTCAGAGAGGTTGGTTGTAAAGGAGCCATTCTCTTGTTTCATGAGTCCTGGTTGTGGTTAGGGATCTTTGGAGAGTATCTTATTGAGCCGAGCAACTGAGGCAGTGATGCAACACTGCTACAGAAAGATCTCCATGATAACTTTGATGTTAGTTGGGTATTGAAATTTCACAAGCTTTTGTGGCTATATTCATTGCAAAACATGTACTTTGGTACATTTAAAATTAATTAAAAAATCATTGGTTTACCTGTGGAACGGGTGGTTTTGGTTTAGGTGGCACAGGGATTTGTAATACTGTAGGAAGCCCATCTGGCATTAAACTATAATGTTCAACAATATGTTCTAAAGATTCTAAATATGGCCCATCGTCGATAAATAAATAACCATCCTGAAATAAAGTGAATTTGTCTCAAACAGAAGAAAGGAAACATTCAAAATAATCGATTTACAGGGTGTTTCTAGGTGACCGATGGGAAAAACTTTTTAGTTTTTGTCATTGAGTTTATGATATACATATTACAATAGATTATATCTATGTAAAAGCCATCTTTGGATTTATTGTTGCGATTCAAGCTCTGTTAATCAGTCAAAACATTTTTTAATTAGTAACTTTCATATTTCGGAGAATCATACGTGACCCCGGAAGAGATCTCCCATTGACCATACACCCGCCTTTTGGAGATGAATGGGGCCAATGAGATAACAAGACTATGGGGTACAATAAGCTTAAGCTTCAGTACGGAAGCACCGCAATCCATAATAAAAAAAAAAGAACTTTTTAAAAAGTTAAACAAAAAGTTTTTCTTCTTAGATCAGTAATCTAGGGACACACTGTATAAAATACATACCTTACTACGTATTATATAATTATAAAGGCCTTCATCATTTAATAGCGTTAAAACATTTCCCCTATTTCTATCACTAAATCTCACTAGATATGTACCATTTTTTGTACTATATTGTCTAATTATTGACTCTGCTTCTTGCCTATCTAATGTTCCATGATACCATTCACTTTTGTTTGTTCTTGTTGCAGGACATTTATATTTCTCTAAAATGAGGAACAAAAATAATTGCAAGATCATTTCAGGCAAACAGTTTGCAGATTTTCGTCTCATTTCTGTTTTTTTTTTTTATTTTGATACCAGAATATGATTCCCTGGTCAAATTCACGTAAATAAAAAGTCCCTTGCAACCATCGTTGCACGATCATTTTGTGGGCCGATTTCAATTAATAATCTGATTTCTTCCACATTTTGAAATTTTTCAGAATTAAGACGTTGCCTTGTGTACTTGAACTACTCAAATTATGTCATTTTATTTTAAATTCAAACCAGAACATAAATTATTAATTGAAATGGATCACTGAGTTAGCGTGTCTAGCTTGCACTCAGCATATCTAACGAAGTGGGTTATAGCTAAATTAAAAATGGCATTTTTAACTTTTTCTTACCACCTTTTTGTTTTTTCTAGAAAAATACAAAATGTAATGTAACAATCTCCTTACCTAAAATTTCTGCACATTCAATATGATTATTCAGTTTAGCAATTTGTGATGGTATATGGTTATCTTTGTTCCTTGGTCTCACGGGTGCATTTAAACTTAAAAGCTCCTTAACTACATCTTTATGACCATGACTAGCAGCTTCATGTAAAGGAACCGCACCGCTCTCTGTGTTTCGTGCTTGAATATTCGCACCACCAATTTGTACTAAGAGTCTTACTGTTGCCGGAAAATTATTTTGACAAGCATACTAAAAATGGAAAAATAAAAGATAATTATGATCTGATATTTTATTTTTTATCAATAGGGAGATTTCACAATTTTCAGTTTTAACAAAAATCATTGTTAGATAGATATTTCTCACCGTGTTTTAAGTAGATAACCAAAATCTAGCTTACATTATTACAGTACCTATTACAAATATATAAATTCTTCAAGTGCTGCTTTGGCCCCAGCAAACTTCGTACTTTTTACAAGGAACTCCCACTCATTTGCACGTCTACATGTGATAGATTGTGCTTATCAGCCTTTTGACAACCCGGTTCCACTATTATTTAAAAATCGCAAACTGCACAGGGCAACACCACCGCTATACGCAATAGCGAAACGAAAGTAATGGATCGCTGTAGGTTCAGCTACAAGTACAGTATTGACGTCAATCCATTCAGATCATGTTTTGATGGCACTGTTGAGTATTTGAATTTCATGAAATTTACATGTTTTCAATTTTGAAATCTCCCTCAATGGTATATATAATTTTGTTTGACCTTTGGTACCTACTGCTACTAGTAGAAAGTGGACAAGGAACTTACGTGAAGTGGCGTAAAGCCAGCAGAGTCCCTCAAATTTACACTGGCTCCATACTGAATAAGTTTTGCTAATATGTCATTTTTTCCAGACATACTTGCCAAATGAACTGCCGTTTGGCCATCTTGATTCTTCGCTTCATGGTGATATCCAGTTTTTAAAAGTTCGGAAACTACAGTATAATTTCCATAATTCGTTGCACGATGTAATAAATTATTTGTACGTCCATGTCTTCTAGAATCATGTGGGGGAGGAAGTCCTTTTATGTAATCTGTTAAAACTAATCCTTCCGATAGAGCATTTGGTGTAATTGAATAATATTCTATTAAAATTTCTAATCCATGAAACTTCAAACATTCATCTGTGTTGAAAAGAGAAATTAGTTTTAAGTATACCAAGTGTTTCAAAGTTATGAGGCAAACTTTCTCACAATTAGTAGAGGGGCTCAAAACAAAAGGAAAACTATGTAGCATGCCATCTGTCATGGTTATCTCTCAGGCATATGACCTCACCATTAACACGTTCATTTATACTATAAATTGGCCTAATACGCCTGGGAGCTAAAGGAAAATCCAAAATCAAAGCAAATTCTGCAATTTTCTCCCATTTTAATATGCTTTGACCAAATGTTTAGTCTTCGTTTTGTTTTAAGGCCCATGATGCACCCGGGGGGATATATACCGTGCGTGTAATTTCCCATTAGGCATGTAACACCGTCAGCCGTAAATTCGTCCGTCGATGGAGCATTCCAGCTCTGTTATTTCATTTCAGCCAGCTGGCACGCGCGATGTTGTAATTCTTCTCCCCATGCCTAGCCCGCGACTACACACACGGTATATGGTAATTAAATGTAGATATAATACAATTATTATACTGTAAACTTCTACTGAAATATTCTCAAACAACAAAAATTCAAATTTATACAACACGATAAAGTGAATTTTATTTCATTTTAAAATGTTAATACACATAAATTAATTTTATAGGAAAACGCACTATATTAAATAAAATTGCACTACACTGAAGCAATGGTAATTTTCGTAGGTATATGCGATGAAGGTGAACTGAGAATAATGCAAGAGGGAAAAAGACATGCAGTTATTCTGTTTTCTGTTAGTCAGTAGCAGTGAGATGCGATATTGTGATTTTTCAATCACACTGTGAATTATTACTGTGGAAGTAAATTTAAACTTATACAAAATCACTTGCCTCCATTTTTAATATATGTGGACGAAAGAAAAAGTGGACCCAAAGGGTCTAAACTGTGTTCATGTGATATTCTAAGTGTAAATCTGTTGATCGAGGTAATTGAAAGTCGTGATCACGTCACAACTTTTTAGCAATTTTAGTAATAGTCGTTATCAGTGATTTTTTAATATCAGTGATTATACCTCATTTCGTGAAATATCGCCCTTCACTAGTCAGTGCATTGCATAATGCAAAAATGTATGTAATAGCAACATAAATTGTATAGGGCCGATCGGTCTTTTAAAATGTCTAAACTATAGTAAATTTGTAGATTCGCGATATTTCAGAATTGCAATTTGACAATACACGATTGTATTGCAGTAGCTGTGACAAAGCAGTTTCTTGGGCATGTAAAGCAAACAAAATCGTAAAAAGAGTGTGAGTGGCTTTACTGATAGTGACAGGCAGCACAATTTTAATTTAGATCTGGTGGAAGTGATGGTTGGATGTAACATATCCTGGATGAAGCTAGATAGTCCAACATAGCAATGTTCAAGTACAATCGAAGTCGACACTACGAAAAAAATATTTATCATAGTTGTGTGACAATATTAGACAATTAGTTTAGCTCCAGCCCAAGTGAGTGTTTAAAATAAATTGATTTTATCGACTTTGGACATACGGAATTCATTAAAAAAATTATAAGGTAAGATATATTAAGTCATAACATGCATGAAAATTTTTACATGCCGACACATAATCTAGTGCTAATCTTGGTTCTGACATTAAATACCTAAAGGAGGAGGGTCCATAAGGCCGGTTTTTGGCCTAATTTATTTTTGAACAAAAACATGTTTTTATTATTTACTATCAATATCGAATCTATTCCACCCCAAACGAAACTTTCGTGCAAATAACCAGCATTCAGTTGATTTTTTTGCAGGTCATTGAAACATTTTAACATAACTGTTGCTGAATAAGGATATTCTTGATTTTGTACGTGTATTTTCGTTATTTCAGAAGAGGTGGGAGGGGGTGACAGGAGGAAAAAAGGGAGGGTAGGGGAAAGTTTCGTTTGGGGCGAAATTGATTGGATATTGATAGTAAATAATAAAAACATATTTTTCAGTTTATTTTTTGTTCAAAAATAAATTAGGCCGAAAACCGGCCTTATGGACCCTCCCCCTTTAGAGCTTTGATTTGTTATTAAACATTTTATTCACGTTCATCCATTGAAGAATTCAAGGCAGACTTATATTAGAATTTAAGCCAAAAAATGATCAGCTTTGTCAGGATATCTGTGTTTGGTTCTTTGTTTTTAGATAGGGTAATGGACGATACATAGACACAAATAAAACAGTAATTAATATAAAAAGGATATTACAAGGAATACATTTACCTATCGAAAAAAATGCATCCTCTGTATGTCTTCTGATTTGAAAGTGGCCAACTTGGTCATTATAGAATACAGACAAAACAAAATCACCTGTAGACGAATTACTTTCTCGGACAAGAAATAAACCATCCCCTCTAGCATCTAGAAATGTAATTAACATGAGTAATTAGTTGGCAGATATACTTACTAGTTACTAGTTGCTGTTACCTTGCATTAATAGATTTTCTGCATCATCTCGAGATAGTTTACCATGGTACCAACAAATATCATCATATTTATTCATTGTTTTTATTAGAACTTTTAAGGGCAATTAGTGAAAACACTCACGTTATTAATAAAGAGAACTATCAGAAATGCTATGATGCCATAGTACAGGAAAAATAATAAAATTTGTTATTAATTCTGGGAGAAAAACGTCAATTCAACCAATTATATTTGACAGCTACCACATCAAACTTCTGTTTCTTAGAAATCTCACTAGTACAAATTCTCTTTAAATAAATATATTTTATATAAATACCCCAAGTTATTCAATATGATCGCTAGCTTTGCCCCTACGCATTCTGATTAATTACGAAAATTCATGCTGGATGCCAATAACCGCGATTTCGATTTGAAATCCCTAGGTATGCTCCGAAAAATATTAATTTTCGCAACTTATCTTTACAACTAAATGTTTCTTGTTAAAATGACAATTTGATATGCTGTCAAAGTAAATTTAAATTTTTATTCAAATAAAAAAACTAGATAAAATGTTCATATGACATGATACAGTACATTTGAATTTTATTTTTGTTGTGGTTTCATTTTTGTTTTTGAATATTTACTTTATACTGGCTAGTGACGATTGTTCTTAGTAATCCAACCAACCTATGGTACAATGCAGCGTGTCCACGTAAACCGCACGTCATACGCACGCTATCGTCATTTGACGCTTGCTTGCATCTTGCGTAGGAAACAAACGAACTGTGTCCACGGAGTGGCAACTCGGACATATACAAAAAAAAAATGCCTAGCTTGCATGCATTCATTAAATGACGCCGCCGCGGACAGTCTGCCTTAGTTGAGATTATTAGTACCAAAACAACTTTATATTATATTTTTCTTAAATAAACTAAATACCTATAGAAATGTTATTTTATAGTGAACATTATAGACAGCGGCTCAGTACGTACTTAAAAATTAAAATACTGTTTAGTGATATTGATTGATAAAATTTATTTAAAAACATCACTTAGAAATAGTGAGATGTGTTGTATCCAGTTTTAAGAGTATAATCTCCCAGACAGCACAATATAATATATTCTCTTGAGAATAAAGAATCATTCTTAAAATAGGCCGTGAATATATAAATTCTCCAGGGAATATTCTTAGAATCGGCCAATGGGAATATCCTACATAAACCTAGATTATTCCTTTAAGAATATTACCAAATTATTCCAAGAATAATCCAGGAATATTTATATGTTTCAAACATATTCACAGCTTTTGCCTGGAATATATATTTATATTCCTGGAATAATCTAGGTTTATATAGGATATTCCCTTAGGCTGGTTTCAGGAATATTCCCGTGAGAATGTATACAGGTCCTCTGGTATACGTGGGTCACTTTTGGTAAAAGCAGAAATAAAACTAATACATCATCAAAACGCACCTGTATCAGGAAAAACACTCGCAATTCTTTACAGCAGCTCCTTCAGCTTGATATCTGATTATCTTACTTTTCGATTTAAATAATTATATAAAAATTAAAATGTAAAATAATAACAGTAATCACCTGAAAACTTTCCACTCCTTGCGTATTAGTGCCTTCTTCCTAAAAATTCTAAAAATATGGGAAAATAAAATATTGAAAATATAATATTGCAGAATTATTTATTAAGTATTTAAATAAATATATTTATATTTTGAATCTATCTTAAGACTAATCTTCTTTGCCCGCTTCATTGTTTCTAAAACAAAAGAAAACATTTTATAGGATTTTTATTTAGAATTTAAACTTGTGTATTGAAGAAAGCTAATGGTAAAACCAAGAATCAACTCATATTTTTGTATTTTGTAATTACTTGGAAGTATAGTAGTAACGCAAAAAAAATTTGAAAAATTTTATTGCTCAAATAGACTTAGAATGTCATGAAACGTCGAGATTTTAAGTTTGAGCAAAAAAAAAAATGTACGTCGGTTTGTAACTTTTTTTTATGCGCACAATTACTCTGGAACCGTTTAACATATTGACTTGAATTATATGTATTTCAACGAGGATTATATTCTGATCTTATTCCATTGAAGGGTTGAGGGGCAAATTGGGTAAATAGGAGTACATAGGTAAATCAAGCAAGAGCCCATAAAACTGGTATTTAGTACATACAGTGTGACCCTCTTAAGATCGCAACACCTCTGTATACCCGTTAATTGATGCTTCATTAACTTCAAATTTTGGTGGTAAGAAAAGATCGATAAGGTGATTCTCTGAACTTGGTAATATGTGATATATGTCAGTAGCGTGCGATTTTAAGGGGGTTTCAAAAGCCGATTTTTCAAAAAAAAGTATTAGGGATTTTTTTAGAAAAAAAATACTAAGGTATTCTTAATCAGCACCTTTAGAAACCCCTTTGTACAAGATTGCATCGTAGTGGGTACAAAGGTGTTTGAGATAGTGGCTGTCAAAAATACAATTTTTTCAACCAAAACTAATTTTTATTTGTAAAACGGATTCCCAAATCTAAAAAATCTATTCTTCATTTTTTGTTCAGAATAATGCATTGTACTAGACTGAATTTTATAACAAAATAAGAAAAAAAAAGTATACAGTGTGACCCACTTAAGATCGCAACACCCTTGTATACCCTTTTTTTTTCTTATTTTGTTATAAAATCAATTCAGTCTAGTACAATGCATTATTCTGAACAAAAAATGAAGAATAGATTTTTTTGATTTGGGAATCCGTTTTACAAATAAAAATTAGTTTTGGTTGAAAAAATTGTATTTTTGACAGCCACTATCTCAAACACCTTTGTATACCCACTACGATGCAATCTTGTTCAGTTGAACGAATTTAAATTGAAAATTTGAAGTTAATCGACTTGGACGTACAATTTTTCTGGTAATATTTACTGGCAACGATACTATCGTTGCCAACAAATATTACCGTAAAAGTGGTACGCTTAAGTCGATTTATAATTTTCATTAATCTTTCCTTTTCAAATGAAATTCGTTCAAGTGAACGTTCGAAACTTCAGGTACATGGAAGTATAGTAATTTCTGTGCGACAGCTCTGCTCATCAAAACTAGCGCTACAATTAAAATTTTCGCCAGAATCGCTTTCCAATAAATTACTTTCACTGCCACTATTTGAAACATTACTTCTAACAATATTCTCTAAATGAACACTACTTATTAAGTTCGTGGTGCCTGCAGTACTATGATTAAAAGTTTGGGAATTATTTTGACTGATGCAATCATAAGTACTAACTTTCTTGTAAACGTGAAGAATTTGTTGGTAAGCTTTGGTTCAACTGTAATAACTGTCTCTGATTTATATCATCAGTATTATGGTCTAATGGAGTTTTAGAGTTCTATTAAGTTATCTATGAAGCTGCGCCAGTACCAGTAGTATTTCTATCCCTTTTTCTTTTCATTTAAGTAAGAAAATATACGAGTGACGTGATGCCCTGTTAAATTTTCCCTATAAAAAAGATTAATGTACTTACTTATTGTTCATTGGTCACTTATCACTTATACTACACATAAAAAACACTTAAGTATCTCAACAATAACAAACGTAAATTCTGATATTGAGGTTATGTTATGAGATACGTAAATAGGAAAAAATCGCGGGTAGTTTAAAACACTATATACATGTGCATGGCTTTATTTCTGAAGTCTAGCCTTGGCTGCACTGCTCAAACCTGATAACCTGATAACAAAAATATGGATTGAGCTTTTGTTTAAAACTGGGAATAACATCATTGTATAATGTAATCATTATAATCATATTAAATATTTTTTATTAATTGAAATAAATAATAACACGAATATATTTAAGTTACATTTTACAGAAAAAATTAAAAGCTTTTATAAAACGTTCATTTGGTTGAGTAACAATTAATATTATTCTTTCATTCTCAAAGTGTTAGAATATTCTTGACCCAGGAGGGAATATATATATATATATTCCAAAATGAATATTACTTTCATATTCATGCTGAATATTCCAGGTATATATTTAAAATTATATTACTAGAATAATCCGTTATCTTATATATATATATATATATATATATATATATATATATATATATATTCCAGGATTATTCCAGAATTAATCAAAATATATTCATTCTTTTTTGCATAATTACAAAATATTCTTAGAATATACGGTGCTGTCTGGGCTGCGGTCAGTGAAATGAAGAAACGAATTATTCGGCTTATTTTTGAAGATAAAAACTTCAAATTTTGTACGTATGTATTAAAATATATATTCTAGTTCGTCACGTTTTTAATTTTTTGTTTTAGTCAAAAACACGTGATCAACGAAAAAATGGACGTCGAAAAATTGGAATTTACAAAAAACGAAATCGTGACGACCAAGATAGTCCATAATTAATTACGTGGATAAAATATAACCTCTTAATTTTCTAACATAGGTTCAATAAATAGTTTCCAATTTTGCCGTCGATAGATGGCACTCGCCTCGGCATTCGCATAGCTTTACACGCTCTCAGACTTTAGGGAGGAACTTGTCATGGAGACCAGACGCGAATGAATTAGGGATGGCTGATCCGAATATTTTTATGGATCAGTTCGGACCTAATCCAGTCCAGAGAAGAACCTAGTCCAAAGATCAGTTTCAGTTCCTAGTCCATGCTAACCAACTCGCACGGTGAACGGCTGAACGGACCGGCAGACAAACTGGACTCAGTGGGCTGGACTGGTGCAAAGGGACTCATAATCTTGTACTGTACTAGTCGTACTCGTTTAGTTCAACCAGTCCATACGTCTATAAAGTGCGCGCGCCGTACCGAGTCTAAAAAGTTCAGCCGGACTCGGCGTACTCGGACTAATATTCGTACCTACCGTATTTATTAACTGAGATCAGTTCCACTAGTCCAACCTACTGGACCTGTTCCAAAGTATCAGTTCCAGTTCGGGTTAGCCAACCCTAGAATGAATGCTTGCCAGGGAAGCATTTAGGAGTTCTGGTAATTGTAATCTTAAATTTATTTATAAATTATTTTATCTTACAGGAATGACTTAATAGATGAAATTCTTGAAAATGTTAATACATAAATAAAAGGTGCCAAATAGAGAGGACCGTTTTGTATAAACACTCCTACAAATTTTATTATGAAAATTTGAATGCGGTTTTTAGTTAGGTCAGAAATCAATTTATTCGAAATTATTACCAAGCAAAATGTACAGGGTGTCCCAGTCAACGCGCTATGCTCGGTTTTCTCGGTAGTTTCTGAGATAAGTTTATGGTTCAAAATCCAGTCTGACGTAGGTTTTCCGAGGAATCTCATACTGCTAAAATATTTAGGAATCGAAGATGACGGACGAATTTCGTCATCTACGATCCTATTCGACTGCAAATCGATATCTGGGGGTTTTCGGGGATGCGGTTTACGAATTTTTGGTCAAAACCCAGCAAACACTCATAATTGGCACATAAATGGTCATACGCACCGTCGCCAGCATTATCATAATTGGCACTTTTATGGGGAGCCACAAGCGGACCATTGACGAAATGTCCCACCGGCCAGCAGCTAGCCATCCTTCAATTTGCCAACAGCGTACAATAATATTTATGCATCCATAAAGTACGATGTATGGAGATTCTACTTTTTTATATAGATACATTAATCATGGCGCTTTTTACGAAAAAGTACAGCTTTGACATGTAAGTATTTTACTTGATAAAAATGAAGTAATTATTAATGCATAAATATTGTAATATGAATTTGTTTGTTATCATCCGTATTTACATATTTAATATTGTTTACCATAGCTCCAATTTATTCTCACAAGGGTTTGCCTGCAAATTATAATGTCTATTAAGTTATTAAATTCATTTTTACTTACCTGTACCAATTTTGCGGTCGGTGGGGTTCGAACCTGCATGTCTCCGATGTCTGTATTACAGTACTGACTCTTCTACCAACTGAGCTATCTTAATAACCGTTATTACGGATGCTGAAAGCAGTATTTATGGTGATGTGTATGAAGTCTTTATTATATTATGTGAATATGTAGCCAGGCGCGCAGCCAGGGGGGGGCATGGGGCCCGGGCCCCCCCAAGCCGTCTTCCATGAACCAAAAATCACTATTAGTACAATAGTCCCTTCAAATTGGGAAATATTTAAGAAAATATTCCCACAGTTATGAGACCTGTAAAAAGTTAAGTATTTGGGTTGTCTAAACATGATTTTCACCCCCCCGCAGTTCTAAAAAAGGGTGATTTTTGAGAAATATATACATAGATATGAATTTTAGCGTTTTTTCGTCTTTTTCCATATGTTGAGGAAAAACTATGCATTTTGGTGAAAAATATCAAAGTAGTAGAGCATAAAATTTCCTATAAATTTTGTCTCTACCTTTTTTTTTTTTCGAGATCCGCTTAGTTTCGCCGCTAGAGGGTGCGAAAGAAATAAATATACATATAGACCTTTGCGCCTTTTTTAGATTTTTAGCCAAAATTTTGCATTTTTATGAAAAACTACATGAGATCAAAGTTGTAGAACATAAAATTCACACTTTTTTATAAAAATATATATGTATTTTATCTCACGTAATTTTTCATAAAAATGCATAATTTTCACTCAAAATCTAAAAAAAGGCGCAAAAGTCCATATGTATATATTTCTTTCGTGCCCTCTAGCGGCGAAACTAAGCGGAATTCGAAAAAAAATGGTAGAGACAAAACTTATAGGATAGGATTATGCTCTACAACTTTGCTTTCTTGATATTTTTCACTAAAATGCATAGTTTTTCCTCAAAATAGTGAAAAAGACGAAAAATCGCTAAAATTCATATATATATTTCTCAAAGACCACCCCTTTTTAGAACTGTGGGGGGTGAAAATTATGATTAGACAACCCAAATACTTCACTTCTTACAGGTCTCATAACTGTGGGAAGATTTTCCATAAAACAGCGATTTTTTGACTAATTTGAAGGGACTAAAAGCATCAGTATCCAAATTATCTCTTAAAATTAATATTTTGTAATTAATGCCAATATTATCTAGTAGAGGAATCTATACACATCTGTTTTCAATTATTTTCTACAAAGTTTTCCTCAACCTCTGGGGAGGCCGGTTCTATTGCCCCCCCCCCCCCCCCAGATGAATTTTCTGGCTGCGCCACTGTATGTAGCTATTTATTTCAAAATGTAGAAAGTATTTGAATGTTTAATAAATATTTATGAAGTCTCAAATAATATCATTAATAATAATTTACAAAAAACGTTACAATTAAGTTATTAATGACAAATTACAAATTACTTACTATAAAAAATAAACTACAAATTTTACAGAAATAACGGTCAGATTAAGTCAGATTACACAAATTTTAATAACCCACAGGCCAAGCATAGAACGAAAATGCAAATGGCGGATGCTATGCTCGGTAAAGCCTTGAGAGATTTTTCACAATGCGCATGCGCGTAATAATAAAAATATTAGCCTGCATATTACCATAAAAGTACCATCAACGTATAAACCGAAGCAGCATTTTTTATGGTTGCACAATAATTGACCATTTCTGGTTATTATGTGGCAATTCATAACAACATGAAGCTATGGTACGCCTGCATATAATTTATTATGGACCACAAAAGGTTAGCCTATGCCATAAGAAAGCCATTGATCGCTACAATGGCCCATTTAAGGACCGCAATTTTTGTGTTTGCTGGGAATTTAGGAATCCAAGATGGCTGAAGAATTTCGTCATCTATGGACCATTCGACTGAAAATTGATATCTGGGGGTTTTCGGGGATGCGGGTTATGAATTTTTGATCAAAATTTAGGACTCCAAGATGGCGGACGAATTTCGTCATCTATGGTCTATTTGACTGAAAATCGATATAGGAGGGTTTTCGGGGATGCGGGTTACGAATTTTTGGTCAAAATTTAGGAATCTAAGATGGCGGACGAATTTCGCGATCTATAGACTATATTCGACTGAAAATCGATATCTGGGGGTTTCGAGGATGCGGGTTATGAATTTTTGATCAAAATTTAGGATTCCAAGATGGCGGACGAATTTCGTCATCTATGGTCCTATTCGACTGAAAATCGATATCGGGGGGTTTTCGGGGATGCGGGTTACGAATTTTTGGTCAAAATTTAGGAATCCGAGATAGCAGACGAATTTCGCGATCTATAATCCTATTCGACTGAAAATCGATATCTGGGGGTCTTCGGGGATACGGGTTACGAATTTTTGGTCAAAATTTAAGACTCCAAGATGGCGGACGAATTTCGTCATCTATGGTCCTATTCGACTGACAATCGATACCTGGGGGTTGTCGGGAATGCGGGTTACGAATTTTTGGTAAAAATTTAGGTATCCAAGACAGCGGACGAATTATAACTATATTTTGACCCCCCTTTATTTATGTTATTATAGGAGATAAAAAAAATTTTCGTATAAGAGTTGTAGGGTTCTATACATATTTTTTCAAATGCAATTAAAAACAATTGCTTGGATTGTCACGTGATATAACAATGAAGGTTGCTTTTTAAATGAAAAACCCTGTATATTTTTACATATTCTTTTAGATCCTTTATCCCCGATTTCAAACATATAAGGATTGATGATAGATCTAGCTGTAATATTTTTTGATATATCGGACATTAAATATGCTCCAAACATGCATATAGGTATTTTAGGGTTTCTGACCCAGACAGCACACTTACATCCTTTAATTACGTACACACTGGACGTAACTTACATACGAGATATGTACGGTTTTGTCCACAATACGTACATGAGACGTACCGGGATGTTAGATTTCCACTAAATTGTACGTACATAACACGTACATTTTAAGGTATTTATAGGCCATTATAGGTCAGAATATGGACGTACATAGTACGTTATACGTACGTTATAAATAAGTAAAAAAAAAACTCAAAATTCACCAAAAATATTTATTACATGTAATATACAAATATATATATATAATACAAAAATAAATAAAATATATATAAAATACAAAAATAAAATATATACAGTGTGTGCTATTTAATTTGCTACAATTCATTTAAATCGTGAATACACAATGTGTTTTATAGCATCATTTTTATTTTAGGGAAGACCCTAAAAAATATACTTTATCAGAACATTACCTACGATCTATGGTTGTTGACATTTTAGAAGAGCGGAGGACCAAAAAAAGTCCCAATAAAGATAAAGAGATGACATCGAATAAGTCAGTATTTGATGAATTTAATTTACCAATTGATTCGGAAGAAACGTTGCATTTAAACAATTTTTTAAGTAATGACGAGAATTTTTCTAAAGCGGTAAGTCAAAGGAATTTCAAAATTAAAATAAATATACTTTATCAACAACATTATATACGATCTATGATTGTTGACATTTTAGAAGAACTGAGGACCAAAAAAAGTCCCAATAAAGATAAAGAGATAAACATAAACACACACCACAGATAGTAGACAACCCCCAAATCCATAGCCAAGGCTGTGCAGAAGTGGGTTACACATTTTGGAAAAACGCCGACATACATCCACACCCACCGGTGTTGTCAATACCGGGGCTGGGGGTCGAACCCAGAGCGCGGTAGGCAGTCGATCAGCATATTCGCCACTCAATACGCCTTAACCAATTGAGCTACCGCGCCGGTAGATGACATCGAGTTAGTCAGTATTTCATGAATTTAATTTACTAATTGATTCGGAAGAAACGTTGCAAATTTTGTACAATTTTTTAAGTAATGAAGAGAATTTTTCTAAAGCGGTAAGTCGGAGGAATCTCAAAATTAAAAGAAATATTTGTTAATCTTGCTTTTTAACTTAATTGCATGTAGATATTTATATTTAGAACTTTATTCCTGGGCTGTTTTTGAAATATACGCATGCAGTTAAGTAACACCCTGTATGTTATTTGCCGTGCAAAATAACTTAAAACTTAACTTTGGCTTTAAAAGAAATTTTTTTAATTTTGATATTGTTCTTTGTATGCACCATGGAACAAAGTCTATCTGCAAAGTCTATCTGGTATGTCATTATTCTCATCTGAAGAAGTAGATATTCTTTTTCTGGTTATTTTTCTTCTTTTTTTTTCATTAACATCAGTATTCAAATCGCTAGTGTCCTCTGCCCTTTTGAACTTTTTTCTTGCTACATTATAACTTTCTGAAAATATGCAAATATATCAGGGCTAGAAAAAAATCATGATTTTAAATTTTTTTTTTAAATAATCAGGATTTTTTTATTTTATTTTTTTTGATTTTTTAAAATTTATTTTCAGTTTTACTCTAATTTTTTGAAAACAACTACGATTTCTCCATACACTATTTTTTGTATTCGCAAGAAATTTATGAAAATAGTGGTTTACTACCACTCATAAAACTTCAAGCAAAAATGAAACATTTTGCAGCAGTTATCTTTTCAGAAGAGGTAATATGCAATGTTAGTAGTGCCAGAAATTTTTCTTTGTTTAAACTTAAAATCTCGACATTTCACTACATTTTAAGCCTATTTGAACAAAAAAAAGTGCGATTATATTTTATACGCTTTCAAATATTTTATTGAAGAAACAGATAAATAAGTTATTTTCTAATTTTGCATGAAACAAAGGAAATATTTAATTTTTTTTATTTATAGGTTATCTTTTGACTTGTAAATTTTCTATAAAAGGGATATGATGACAAGATGCAAAATTTTGTACAAAAAAATATACTAAACGCAGGAATCTTTTCGTTAGATAAATATCTTTATTTATATGTATCATTACGTTTTACATTATAAAATGTACAAATTTTGCATCGTATCTATACATACCTATACAGTCTTAAAACTCATTTTGGAACCACACGTCAATATTATTGTCATTTTTATGAGTATTATCGATTTTATCACTTTCATTAGAAAATTAAAAAGGTATAATTTTGTAAAAATTATTATATTGCCTAATGGCCAAATCAGCCAAAATGTTGTAACTAGGTATGTTCGTCACATCCATACAAGCTACACAATGTGATGACCTATACATTAATTGGACATGATCTTTATTGCTTGGACTTGAAAATGATAAAATAATTTGTAATAATGCTCTATAAAG
The DNA here is from genome assembly GCA_936432065.2 of Rutpela maculata. Classification (NCBI taxonomy): domain Eukaryota; kingdom Metazoa; phylum Arthropoda; class Insecta; order Coleoptera; family Cerambycidae; genus Rutpela; species Rutpela maculata. Next base: position 51,808,773 of record OW386294.2, read on the forward strand.
TGAATGAAGTGTACTTTAACGAGATCTAGAACTAGATTATATTTTCATCTTGTTCCGTCGAAGGGTTGGGGGGTAAATTGGGGTAAATTTGGGGTAAATAAGTAAATCAAGCAGGTAAGAGTTCATAAAATTGGTATTTACCACAGCCTTCTACAGTTACAAGCCGTGAAGTAACAATGGCAACGTCGCGTTTTCTGTCAATGGTAGTCCTATATTAGGTTTGTTTTGGTTTTGAGAAATAACAGTCCTCGGATGTCAGGAGCATGCGCAGCTAGTAAAACGTGTTCTGTTTTAGTAACTGCGCAAGCTGTTTTACTAACTGCGCATGTTCCTAACATCCGAGGACTATTATTTCTCAAAACCAAAATAAACCTAATGTAGCCATCTTTCTGTTACTTTCATGTACTGCTATTAAGGAATTGTTGGGAAACAAAGTAAGAAGAGCCCAAAACTTGTGGAATAAATTTATTTAACTAAGAAAAAATGATTTAAAAATAAATAGTCATAGAATGTACACTCTTGATAGGTATATACATCAATAAATAAGCATGGTATAAGATCAAAACTATAACTAAATTAATATTAACATTTTAAAGTAGACAGTTTCCTTTTTTTGTTAGGATACCTGAACTATGCTGAAAATTATTTTTGTTTTTTGTATAATTATTCAAAACTATATTACTAAGTGTCAAAGCAGCCTTATAATATATTTTGCGAAAAGTTGTGCCACAAGTACACACACCACTAATATCCCTGCCAAAAATTCCACATAGAAACTTATAAAAAAAAAGTGATGCGGTTTTATCGTTCCTATAAGTTATATTAGTATTATACAGACAGGATTTTATCTGTTTTATTAAGTTTTAAATCGGTTATGAAACAGTAATTCCGAATGAGCTATTTGGAATTATGTTGCCCTTTCATGAGTACTTATATCAAATATACATCAACAAATCTACAGTTTAGTGTCTGCAAATGCACCTTTGCCCTTATATCTCTAAACATATGGAATTACAGATACAACTTTAAAGAGATTCTAAACTTTTCTATAAGTAATATCATAAGAGTTCCAGTCCGTCCTTTCTCCAGTATCTATCGTATGTTACATATGTAACACACCATTTATCAACATGTTTTTATTGTAAATTTCAACATTGTTTTTTATTAGTATTAATGTGGATATACATGTCAACAAATGTACAGTTTCAATGGTATATTTTACAGATGTATTTTTATTGTAAACTTCCATTTTGCTTTTTTATTAGTATTAATTTGGATATGCATGCCGACAAATGTACAGTTTAAATTGCATATTTCAAATAGAAATACTAATATTGTGGTAAACACAAAATTCTGCAAAGTCCTTATTTCCTCGGGTGTTCTTGTTCTAGCCTAGAAGCAATGAATGAGTTAGCAGTGAAAGAGACTGCTTTGTTTTTAATTTAACAAACACACTTCAGTTCCTTAGGTCACATTAGATTAGATATGAATTAGCTACACGTATACAGCTCCCTCTACTGGAGCCTGGAGTAAAGTTGCTGCTGAAATTTCTATCAGTTTCTACCAGAATGGAGCAGCAAACATTTACTTATACCACATCAATGAGAATTTATGAGAACAGTATCTAAGGTAAAACGTGCGGCTTTCCGTGGTTAAATGGCAAGTGTTTCTATAAGAAACGAGCTGCATTAGGTTGACTTGCAATTGAAGATTACTAATTATAATGTTTGAATAGGGATTTATGAGATCAGTTTCTATGAGTATTAATGTTTTTTTTCAGTAATATATTAAATGTGTTTTCATTTGTTTGAATGGGTAAAAAGAAAGGTCAGTTTTCAACTGCAATTACAAATACAAGTTTAATCACTTTGAATGGGGTTATATGCGATTAATTTCTAAAAGTATTTATGCTGTTTTCCGAATATAATTGTGATGAGGTTTAATCAGTAACAAATTGTTCACTACTTGTTATGATATGGTCGGAAATTCCGAGTACACATTTAGTATTCCTTCAAAAGGATTGATGAGAGCAGTTTCTACGAGTATCTATTTGTTGTTCCTCTAGTAAATTATATAAGTCTTTACATTTACTTATACTATCTCAATGAGAATTTATGAGAACAGTATCTAATGTAAAACGTACGGCTTTCCGTGGTTAAATGGCAAGTGTTTCTATAAGAAACGAGCTGCATTAGGTTAGAACAGTTTTGATTTGCAATTGAAGATTACAAATTATAATGTTTGAATAGGGATTTATGAGATCAGTTTCTATGAGTATTAATGTTTTTTTTTTCAGTAATATATTAAATGTGTTTTCATATGTTTGAATGGGTAAAAAGAAAGGTCAGTTTTCAACTGAAATTACAAAAACAAATTTAATCACTTCGAATGGGGTTATATGCGATCAATTTCTAACAGTATTTATACTGTTTTCCGAATATAATTGTGATGAGGTTTGATCAGTAACAAATTGTTCATTACATGTTACGATATGGTCGGAAATTCCAGGTACATATTTAGTATTACTTCGAAAGGATTGATGATAGCAGCTTCTACGAGTATGTATTTGTTGTACCAATAGAAAATTATATAAGTCTTTATCAGTATGCATTCGGATCTAATTTAAATATGAAAATTATATCAGAATAAAGCAACCAAATATTTTAAAGAGTATCTATTTGTAAATCCAGACATTTACTTATACTATCTCAATGAGAATTTATGAGGACAGTATCTAATGTAAAACGTGCGGCTTTCCGTGGTTAAATGGTAAGAGTTTCTATATGAAACGAGCTGCATTTGGTTAGAACAGTTTTGATTTGCAATTGAAGATTACAAATTATAATGTTTGAATAGGGATTTATGAGATCAGTTTCTATGAGTATTAATGTTTTTTTTTTCAGTAATATATTAAATGGGTTTTCATTTGTTTGAATGGGTAAAAAGAAAGGTCAGTTTTCAACTGCAATTACAAATACAAGTTTAATCGCTTCGAATGGGATTATATGCGATCAATTTCTAACAGTATTTATGCTGTTTTCCGAATATAATTGTGATGAGGTTTGATCAGTAACAAATTGTTCACTACATGTTACGTGTGGAAATTCCAGGTACATATTTAGTATTACTTCGAAAGGATTGATGATAGCAGTTTCTACGAGTATGTATTTGTTGTGCCAATAGTAAATTTTATAAGTCTTAATCAGTATGCATTCGGATCTAATTTAAATATGAAAATTATATCAGAATAAAGCAACTAAATATTTTAAATAGTATCTATATGTAAATCCAGACATTTACTTATACTATCTCAATGAGAATTTATGAGAACAGTATCTAATGTAAAACGTGCGGCTTTCCGTGGTTAAATGGCAAGAGTTTCTATAAGAAATGAGCTGCATTAGGTTAGAACAGTTTTGATTTGCAATTGAAGATTACAAATTATAATGTTTGAATAGGGATTTATGAGATCAGTTTCTATGAGTATTAATGTTTTTTTTTTCAGTAATAAGTATATTAAATGTGTTTTCATTTGTTTGAATGGGTAAAAAGAAAGGTCAGTTTTCAACTGCAATTACAAATACAAGTTTAATCACTTCGAATGGGGTTATATGCGATCAGTTTCTAACAGTATTTATGCTGTTTTCCGAATATAATTGTGATGAGGTTCGAAGTGATTAAACTTATATTTGTAATTGCAGTTCAAAACTGACCTTTTTACCCATTCAAACAAATGAAAACACATTTAATATATTACTGAAAAAAAACATTAATACTCATAGAAACTGATCTCATAAATCCCTATTTAAACATTATAATTTGTAATCTTCAATTGCAAATCAAAACTGTTCTAACCTAATGCAGCTCGTTTCTTATAGAAACACTTGCCATTTAACCACGAAAAGCCGCACGTTTTACATTAGATACTGTTCTCATAAATTCTCATTGAGATAGTATAAGTAAATGTCTGGATTTACAAATAGATACTGTTTAAAATATTTGGTTGCTTTATTCTGATATAAATTTTCATATTTAAATTAGATCCGAATCTTTACTGATAAAGACTTATATAATTTACTATAGGAACAACAAATAGATACTCGTAGAAACTGCTCTCATCAATCCTCTTGGAGGAATACTAAATGTGTACTTGGAATTTCCGACCATATCATAACAACTAGTTAACAATTTGTTACTGATTAAACCTCATCATAACTATATTCGGAAAACTAAACACTTTTAGAAATTGATCGCATATAATCCCATTCGAAGCGATTAAACTTGTATTTGTAATTGCAGTTGAAAACTGACCTTTCTTTTTACCCATTCAAACAAATGAAAACACATTTAATATATTACTGAAAAAAAACATTAATACTCATAGAAACTGATCTCATAAATCCCTATTCAAACATTATAATTTGTAATCTTCAATTGCAAATCAAAACTGTTCTAACCTAATGCAGCTCGTTTCTTATAGAAACACTTGCCATTTAACCACGAAAAGCCGCACGTTTTACATTAGATACTGTTCTCATAAATTCTCCTTGAGATAGTATAGGTAATATTCTGGATTTACAAATAGATACTGTTTAAAATATTTGGTTGCCTTATTCTGATATAATTTTCATATTTAAATTAGATCCGAATCTTTACTGATAAAGACTTATATAATTTACTAGAGGAACAACAAATAGATACTCGTAGAAACTGCTCTCATCAATCCTCTTGAAGGAATACCAAATGTGTACTTGGAATTTCCGACCGCATATCATAACATGTAGTGAACAATTCGTTACTGATTAAACCTCTTCACAATTATATCCGGAAAACAGCATAAATACTTTGAGAAGTTGATCGCATCTAACCCCATTCGAAGTGATTAAACTTGTATTTGTAATTGCAGTTGAAAACTGACCTTTCTTTTTACCTATTCAAACAAATGAAAACACATTTAATATATTACTGAAAAAAAATATTAATACTCATAGAAACTGATCTCATAAATCCCTATTCAAACATTATAATTTTGAATCTTCAATTGCAAATCAAAACTGTTCTAACCTAATGCAGCTCGTTTCTTATAGAAACTCTTGCCATTTAACCACGGAAAGCCGCACGTTTTACATTAGATGCTGTTCTCATAAATTCTCATTGAGATAGTATAAGTAAATGTTTGGATTTACAAATAGATACTGTTTAAAATATTTGGTTGCTTTATTCTGATATAATTTTCATATTTAAATTAAATCCGAATCTGTACTGATAAAGACTTATATAATTTACTATAGGAACAACAAATAGATACTCGTAGAAACTGCTCTCATCAATCCTGTTGAAGAAATACTAAATGTGTACTTGGAATTTCCGACCATATCATAACAAGTAGTTAACAATTTGTTACTGATTAAACCTCATCATAACTATATTCGGAAAACAGCATAAATACTTTTAGAAATTGATCGCATATAATCCCATTCGAAGCGATTAAACTTGTATTTGCAATTGCAGTTGAAAACTGACCTTTCTTTTTACCCATTCAAACAAATGAAAACACATTTAATATATTACTGAAAAAAAACATTAATACTCATAGAAACTGATCTCATAAATCCCTATTCAAACATTATAATTTGTAATCTTCAATTGCAAATCCAAACTGTTCTAACCTAATGCAGCTCGTTTCTTAAAGAAACACTTGTCTTTTAATCACGGAAAGCCGCACGAATTACATTAGATACTGTGCTCATAAATTCTCATTGATATGGTATAAGTAAATGTTTGGATTAACAAATGGATATGGCTTGACTCATTTTGCTGGTCAATGCGGATATAAACTGATAACAATTTCAACAGCATCTTTACCTAACTCTTATAGAAACTTATTGACCATATAGGTTCTCATAGATACTTATTAATTTTTGATAATTTTCAATACGGATTGATGAGATTTTTTTGACAGGGATCAATTAAAAAACTGTCAGTTTCTAAACTTGCTACTGCTAAAGAAGCTAGCATATTTTGGTGATTTTTGCTTAGTAAGAATTTTGATTCCAATTGTTTTGAATGAAAAATAAAATCGAAAATGGCACACAAGTGAAAATAAATATAATTAATTGCATCCGTAGCAGTACAGAGACCTCCTCTTTGCAAAAAAGAAAAATAATCATCGCTGACATCATTTCCTACAGTTTTAACAGCCAATGCTTTGCATTTAGAGCATGTTATAGTTTTTGTTTTATGTATAGTATGAGCTATATAACCACAAATATAAAGTTGTGTGGATTCATCTAATTTATACGATTCTAAATAATTGGAATCAAAAATAAAAACAAATTCTGTGATATCTTCATTGTAATCTTCTTCGCTTCCATTATTAGAAAGACAAAGCTTTAAGCTATTTATATCATAAATGCTATTTTTTAATAAATTTTGAATTCTGATTCTCTTTTCAGATTCAATAACTTGTTTGAAAGAAACATTGTAGCTACAACCTGATAAATTTCTATAACGGCCAAACCGTTTTTCTAAGTTATCACTTTGAAATTTGCCAGGGAGAATATAATCAATCTTAAATAATGGAAAACAGTAATCTATTAATTCAATCAACACTGATGTGCTGAGTTTTATAGTTTTGTAAGTATCTACAGTAAGACCTGCCATGTCGGGTTCGGAGTGCCATTTTTCTAGCCATATAATAAATTTTTTTAAATATTCAATGTTATCATCAGTGATTGATTTGATAGGAGTACAGGAGTGGTTACGTTTAATTTTTCCTTTAAATTTGCTTTTTACGTTAACTATGCTCCACCAATTTTTAATATATTCAAGAAAATCTGACGTACTTTCATATGCCACAGAACATTTAAGTGCAGCGATTGTTGAATCATGGAACACATTTTCAACTAACATTACATTCTGTCTTTCAAACTTATTAGGATACATTGTTTTATAATTTAATTTATATGCTCTCTTCGTTACTTGGTTGACCTCAAGATTATAAAAATTACGTAGATCAGCAAAACAAGCTTTTTTTTTTAATTGTCATATCCTGAAAATCAGGATATACAAAGGTTTGGAGAGAGTCTTTACGATTAATCCAATTATTTCTAATATTTTTAAATATGTGAACAAAATCAAACATAAAAAAAATTTTTTCCTTTGGGTATTTTGGATTTATAATAAACGTATTTATTTTTGTAAACTATTTAAACATTTTTTGATTAGTTCTGTTATCATCAGTAATAACACATATAATTTTAAACCCAAATTCCTGTACATTGTTTATGGTTTCAAGAACAGCCTGTTGAAGTTCTTCGCCTGTTATATCAATCACAGGCATTAAACGGACAACTTCTTGAAAATGACCGAATGGAGAAACAATCATAAATGTCTGCACTGTTTTAGCTAACAATGAAGGTTAGCAGCATAGCCTGTAATGTTTTTAGATTTATAAGTAAAACCACTCTTAATATAGATTTCATCAACAATTAAACATACAATTTTTTCTCGATCACTTAATGTCGAGGACAAATGAGAAAGATAATTTCGATTTTTTAGGTCATCCTCTGGGGAAACATTTAAGGAAGACGAGATGGACTGTAAATGTCTTTTTGTACTTAGTGTAAGGTGTTGTCTTAAAATATCATAAGTTGAGGCAGACTGGTTTAATATAGTTAAAGAAAACAATAAAGTAGACAAACTGTACTGCTTCCTTTTTTTAGTTAATAACTTAAGTTGATCTTTTAATAATTCCAATGTGGCGGCAGACTCATTTATATGTTCTTCATTCAAAGAGCCTAGAGCATTTTGTATGTTATTTTGGGCTTTTTCTAAAAACAAATCAGTACTAACTGTGACATTGGCAGAAAAGGTATATCGTGAAAGCATGTTTTCCACTTGCGACCACCTACTTAATGACTTACCATCAGGCAAAATCCACTGTAGATTACTTTCAGTCAATTCCTGACTATTCACAAAAACACTCACATTAAAACTTTCATTTATGCTAATACTAGAAACTACTTTTACTTCACTACTATCACTGTCAGATTCTGCACTATCGCAGTCAATATTTAAAATGTAAAAATACACCACATTGTCTACACACTTGTAATTCCACCTACTAAGGCACAATTTTTTTGGAACAGCCTGCGCAAAATACTCAAAGCTTGATATATATAATGTCGTCAGCAAGAAACTCCTCAATTTCATTATTTTGCCTTTGCAACGCATCTTGTCTTCTTTCTTCAGGATTACGTCGTGACACCGGCTTAGGTGTAGAAAGATACTTCGGTTGATTGGGAAATATGTGAGGAACTGCACCCTCTTTTAAACGAGGATATGTTAGTTTAGCCTCGTGTGTATTACCCTGACTATCCTTATAAAGCTCAACGGTTGTGATTTCGCTGTCTTCAAAATGCAAACTACAAACAGCTGAATGTTTACTAACAGAGTAGTCCTCCCTGTGTATAGCTGTAAGCCACATTTTTTGCAGCACTGGGTCCTTTGGAAAAGAAAAAGTACTTTTTGCGGATTCAGTTTTTAAAGTACTTGCATAATTGGACTTACATCCAGGTACGCAGCAATGCCGGGGCATCTACAATAATAAAAAAACAAAATTGATAAAGTTCAAATCTAAGGAAATGGGTAAACCTAATTTTCACATTAAGCCACCAAAATTATTCTTCTCTTACCTTTGTCCAGTTCAAAAACTTGGAATAATGAAGTTGTTGAAATATTCACAATAATACAGGGTTTGCCGAAACTCCCGCCTTCCCCTTTAAGTGCTAATTCTCCATGCAAAAATAGTAAGAAAAGTTCCTATAAACATGTGCCCGGAAATGCTTCCTAGGGGAGCTACGGCCCTCTAAGGATGGCGCAAAAATAGGTGTTTTTACTAATTATCTTGGAAATAATTTGGGTCAACTTTATGAAACTTGGTTAACTTTTTTCGATTAATAAAGGTTATTGTTTTACGCCTACTTTGAAAAATAAATAATGCGCATTTAGCAAACGAATACGCAATATTTCGTATAGACCGCTTTTACTCGAAAACGGCTTGCCATATGGCTAATTGTAAAGAGGCCCTTTTTTATGCAGAATTAACCAGGGAATCATAATCAGGGATTAAAATACTAAAAATGTCAAATGGAAAAATTAATACGTAGAAACAAAGAACACCGACCCCTCGTTTCTCCGTCCCTGGATAAAATTTATTTTGGCTAATACTGTAAAACAATAACCTTTATTAATCGAAAAAAGTTAACCAAGTTTCATAAAGTTGTCCCAAATAATTTCCGAGATAATTAGTAAAAACACACTTTTCTTACTATTTTTGCATGGAGAATTAGCACTTAAAGGGGAAGGCGGGAGTTTCGGGACACCCTGTATAAACAGTTTTAGTCAACACAGTAAAAGTTCACAAGGCAAAAAAGAACTATACTAAACAAACACGACCATACATAACATTAATCTGTGGCTAACTGTCCAACAACAGAGCCAAATGATCGGCCTACCTGCCACGTTGCCAGATTTCATACTTCACGGCTTGTAACGCTTGTAACTGTAGGAGGCTGTGTATTTACTATATACAAGAGAAGCTAAGGTCTCAAAAAAATTTTGGCATTAGCCCCCACCCCATTATTAAAGGGGATGAAAAAAATTTTGATTTAGTGTGTGTACAAGAACCAAAAACCTCAAAATATTTTTTTACCTTATCCACCCCCACTACCACCCTCTATCACCACCCTCACCCCACTACCGATGCGGGGTATCGTTTTATGGGTTTTTGAGGTAGAGGATTTCAAATATTATATTATTAAACAATTATTTCCACATACAACATTTTTTCGTTGTGAGTGACTTGGATAGAAAATCTGGATGTGGAAGTTGGGCAACGGTTTTTTAAATTGTTAAATTAGTGTACAATATCGATAATTCTATCATTTCCAATTGAAATTAAAATTTTGTAGACATGCCTTTTGAAAGTCGCATTTCGGAGATATGAACTTTACTTTTGCTTTTTTTTAAAGGAACACTCCATATATGTACCATTTGAAACGCCATAAAAAAAGCTTTGTATTTATAATATAATACATGGTACTTATCTTAAACAAATTTTGTCTAATTTACTATAAATTTACAATTTATCAAATTAGCCATGGAAAACAAAAGTATGTAAATTAAAATAAATAATATGTTAGTTCTGTCTAATTTCACTTTATTTTAAATAAAATGGAGAATTTCAATAATTGATACAGTGTGTTTCCCTTGAAATGGTAACACCCCATACAGCACACCAAATAACGATTACGAAGTGTTCGCATTGTGACGATGTATCTAGATCTCAGATAAACAAAGAAATATATGGATAAATAATACTTTCCGTCTCCGCGTAAGGTATATCACGTATTCATTGTTTACATGTCTATCGAGGCGTTCATTGGTTCTCTTCCGAAGGACGTTGACCGTTGTTTACATTTTCTTGTGCCGCCATATTGTTTTATTGCTTTTAACGCTGTTTTTATCCAGTTATAAACAATTTTGTGTTGATTTTGCAGTTTAATCACGTTTTATACGGTTCAAAAATGACTACGGATTGTTTAATTTACTAAAAGACCTACAAAAGGGAGTAATCTCGTTCGTTTTATATGCAAGCATTGTTGTGTACATAGTCGTAGGTTAGGGTTATAGTTAGGTTTATTGTCTTATTGTTTTGTTGATTTAGCAATAAATAATTTTTCCTTCTGCCTCTCTCGTCTTTACACTCAAGTAAAAAACGTAAAAAGACAGTTGTGTGATTATCAGCTAGATTAATAGATTTAGATTTATTTCTCTAAATTTAAATGTTACATAAGTATACCTATTTAAATTTGGTACGAGTATTTCAAACATTACAGAATGTTTACATTATTACATAATAATAGACTGTATTAACTTTTCAAAATAATAATGCACTGGGTTCGATCCCCAGCTTTAAAATTGGCAACGTTGATATGTAATGGATGTATATCTGCGTTTTTCTAAATGTGTAACCCCCTTCTGAACAGTCTTGACTTTGAAATTGTTGGGGTTGCCTGATATATGTGGTACGTTATGTTGTTATTCCGTAGGCTCCCAGAAAATATTACGTTTAGAAAAAAGTGACTCGCTCTCCTACAGGTAACCGACCAAAATTTGAAGCATTTACAATTAGGTATGCTTTAATCGTTTCAAGTTTGATGACTTTTATGTAACCCGGACAGGAAAAAGATGTTTAAGAAAAATGTTTGTTTCCTAGTAATTTTACCAAGAGACTCATTTCACTTCCGTTATCGTATCAAGGGTGTCTCATATAATTTGCTTTTTAATACTAACAAGAGTCGAGTCGAGGCTACTCTCTGCTTTATCTTTGCTTTTACTAGAATTAATTCAGAATCGATACCTACAGACCCGACGAGAGAGGAGGTGATGCCCTCGGGCTTGTCTAGGGGGCCCGGAAATTTTAAAATTTTTTGAGGGTCCATATTTTCTCTCCACGGCTCTGCCAAGATACCGATATAAATTAAATTTACTAAGTTAGAAAATTAACTGCAATTTATTATATTTTTTAATAGCCATATCAGATTGAAATAATTTGATGCGTTGTATCGAAAACAGATTTGATAAAGAATCTGTTATCTTTATCGTAACTATATTCAACAATATTAAAATTAAAAACTGGAAGTAATGGTGCGGGAGCTGAGTGGCTTTTTCGGGCACTCATCGTTACAAGCATTTTCTATGCGCTGATTAATTCTATCGAACTTGACAAAATAGACTTCTGGCTTATGTCAGCCCGTCGAGTTGGCCATGGTTCAAGATATAAAAATCAGTGAAATTATATCATCGTTACAAAGCCAAGTTTTTTTGTGTGTACACATTTTATGTTTAGAATGAATAAAATAAGATCGCCAGAAAGTGTGGGCCATCAGGGACGCAACCAGAAAGGTCAAAGAGGTAAAAAACGAAGTTATATAACATCATCTTTACAAACTTTTTTAAGGTTGAACATATTTTATGTTTTGAACACAGAAAAAAATTCCCAGAAAGAAAATGTTTAGGATTTTTGAAGAAAATTGGATTTTTTTCCGCATATTTCATCTCAGAACTCTAAACTCATCGTTACAAGTTCTGGCTCCTTTTTAAAACGTAAATAAGCTCCTTCAACAATAGAATAGCCTCCCCATAAACAAAGTCAACAAAAGTACCATAGGCTCTTAAATATACAGGAATTTAACACTTTCGGCTAACTTGACTCCGTACCGTATCTCACATGTATTGTATCATTATTACCTTTCTGGCTGCGCCTCCTGACGGCCCACACTTTCTGGCGATCATATTTTATTCATTCTAAACATAAAATGTGTACACACAAAAAAATGAGCCTTGTAACGATGACATGATTTCACTGATTTTTAAACAGTGTTCGTGACACTCCTGACAGGAGGTGCCCCGCCAGAAGTCGATTTTATGAATTGTTATCATCCATTAAACCATAAAAATATCTCAAAGTTCATAAAGCTGCCGAAAAAGCCACTTAGCTCCCGCTCTATAAGGTAGTGCATTATGTAGAGTATATTTGTTTACAATATAGAGATTTAAAAGTAATATGATGTTATTTTTGTTTTATGTATATGGTACGGGTAGTGTATGACCAGATTCATTATACAGTATCGGAAAATCTTGGATTAGGCATGCAAACAGAGCTGCCTACGCACATGTAATGAGGAAAGCAGGTGGCACGAGTAGGATGTGTTATACGATAATAAAAAATAGCCTAGTTGTTTCGCTCTCGCTTGCTCTTATTGTCATACCTAATCAAACGCTTGCCGGTACTGTTGAGTGATAAGTATGTAAACTTTTAGATGAATATGTTATACTGTAATATGAAAAAATACTAGTTGGTTTCATTTATATGCTAACATATATAGATGTTTTTATTTTCTTGACCGTTAATATCAAATTAACTTGATGCAGTTATATCCTGGGTTATCGGTCTTTATAATAAAATTACTCTTTTCTTACGTTTCGGTTTATTCAACCATCGTCAGAGAACTACAATTAAGTGAAGACCAATATTTTTTTAAATGCTATTTTGTATACACATACAATTTAAATCCATGTGTATAAGAAATAGCATTTGAAAAAATATTTGTCTTCATTTAATTGTAGTTCTCTGACGATGGTTGAATAAACCTAAATGTAGCAAAAATAATAATTTTATTATAAAGACCGCATAACCCCAGGATATACCTATATCAAGTTACTTTTATATCCTAACTTTTTTTTTTTACTCAAAAAATGTAGAGTAACTTATCGTTTAAGAACCATTTAACTTTGAGAATTGACAGTTCAATACTTTCATTTCTCTTCAATAACACATTTTGTAAAAATTCTAACCAAACAGTACTCTTTTTGTCTCAATAGAGTCGTATTATTGTCAGATATAGTATTAAGTAATAGTCGAGAACATTAATCGATTATTTTAAAAATTTTAACCCCCTTATCTGTCTACGCCTCTGATTAGGCGACTCCATAAACATAAACATTCCTCTCCACTCTGCCCCTTTGAAGGTTATCCTCCCTACACACAACTTCTGTGTACTTCAAATGAGATTATTTATCCATATATTTCTTTGTTTATCTGAGTATCTAGATGCAGACACAAGGTTACACAATTCTACGATGTAAATGTGCTACGTTTACACATTGTAGGCAAACACGTATGCACAAAGGTTAAACGTCCGCCTCACAATGTAGCCACAGTATACCATTTACATACACACAAATAATTTGATCCACAGTGTGTTATCGGATGCACAGTGATTGACTTCCTAATGTGTCAGACGAATGACGTCTTATGCTAGACGTTAATTTTTTCAGGTTATATTTGGTAATCCCCCCACAGGTTTTTAGCAATGGGAACATATAAAACTACATACTAGTTAGTAAGTCTACTTGATAAAAATAAAGTATTAATGCATATACGTTTTGTCCTATGAATTTATTTGTTAGCCATCCGTATATTTTATTTACATTAACTATCTAATATTGTTTACCATCACTCCAATTTCTTCTCAAAAGGGTTGCCTGTAAATTATAATGTTTATTAAGTTATTAAATTCATTTTTACTTACCTTTGCCAATTGCGGTGGGTAGGGATCGAACCTACACGTTTCTGTTGTCCGTATTACAGTACTGACGCTTCTACCAACTGAGCTATCGTGGTGATTGTTATTTCGGATGCTAAAAGCAGTATTTATGATGTGTATGAAGTCTTTATTATGTGTGAAATTGAATTTCTAGCCTTATTTAAAATATATGAAAATCTTTCAAGTTCTCTTTTTTTTTCTATTTTTTACGTGTTCCCAAACCTGAATTTTTCGAGTTACTAGTATTTTTATTTATTTATAATTATTAAGAACTTATTTAATTTAATTAAACTGTCACCAGTGTCACCTGAGTTAAGAATTAAAGTTTTAATACAAACCTGGGAAACGTGTTGGAGAAAAAACGGTCAGGTATAATATATCATTTACAACATAAATAGAATATTTAATGGTCTAAAACAGACCTAAAATTGAAAAGAAGTATATTCGTACATCGGTTTTATAAGCAATTATTACCTTGAAAAAAACAACTGAAAGTTTTTTCGCAACTATTTTAACAAAAAAAAAAAAAAAAAGACAGAGTGAGCACGGATCGAACCGCGTACCTCTTGCCTCGCCGCCTAATGTTTAACTCACTCAACCACTGACTTCTGTTTGAATACCTGCTTAAAGACTTTATAGTAGAACACGCAACGACTAGATTTTGCTTTTTAATGCATTTTAATCTAATTTTATTATTAAAAGAACTCGATATCTTTAAAACTGCCGAATCTTTACAAACTCTTTCGAATATAAATTGTTTTGGATATTGTTAAAAAACAAAAATGCCTGCTGTATGTGTGGCTATGACCACTCTTATAGAGGAAAGAGGACACATGAGATACACATGGCTGGTATGCTCACGCTGACGCTTTGCGCGCGCACACTGTTCCATGCTCGAATAGTCGAATGTAGACACGACAAGACACAACTAAAAAGTGTATATATAGTTATTTGTATCATGTATATATATCGCACTTTTATGTGGTGTATGCAGTAGGCACAAGTATTATATAAAGCATCACACATACATATGACTTAAACCTTGTAGGCATCTTCTACGGACGTCAAATTGCAACATTCTAATGATCCTTCTTTACGTTATATAAAAATGTTTAGAATCTTGAGTGCATACAGTATACAATTATTAAACGTTGTATCACATAAATCTGTCAATATAAACATAAGTGTATCTCATATGTGTACGTCAGTACTAGTTTAACAATTAGATCTACCTTAACATATTTTGTTTCTCATGTATATATCTTGTAGAGACGTAATTACAATTGGACGTGCTGTTTGGGACCCCAATAACTTTTTTATTTTTTTTCCGATTTGAATCATATTTTACTTAAGTATAGAACAAATTAGTATCTACTTATGATCAGAAAAACATTCGCCTCCTACGGTACCAAAGCCACCTGCGGTACCAAAATATGTGGAGAAAATCGGAAAATCATATTAGGCATTTTTTTATCGGAAATTTTTTTTAATAAAACTTGTTCAGAATTGTCCAAAATGGCCAAAATTTAATCAAAATTAAAAAATGAAAAACTTGAAATTTAAAAAATTTTGAAAATAATTATTTAAAAAAAACTGTAAATTGCTTTACAACTACCTGGCAGCTTGGGTTTAATTTCAAACAAAATTGTCATAGTACATTTTTCTAAACGAAAAAACCCATTCAAATGATATTTTCGGACTTGGACATTATTTTAATAAAAATTTATATATTTTTTATTTTGATTAAATTTTGGACTTAAGGTTTCTGAACAATTCTTTCATTAACAAAATTTTCCAATAAAAATATGCCTAATATGATTTTTTGATTTTATCCGCATATTTTGGTACCGCAGGTGGCTTTGCATTTGCAGGAGGTGAATTTTTTTCTGGTCATAAGTAGATCCTAATTTGTTCCATAAGTAAAATTTGATTCAAATCGGAAAAAAAATTAAAAAGTGAAACACACTGTATATATTTTTCGGGCTACCATGACTTAATGTAAGAAAATATAAAACTTAATATCTACCAGTGGCGGCTCGTGATATTTTCTGCAGAGGAGGCTTGATATTTTGAAAGACAATTAACTTGCAATATGATTACAATTTGTACATTTCCCCACCACCCTCGAGGTAGTACAACGGCGCGTTACATTTTTTTTGTCGTGGGTTGTTCGCCAGGATACCGATTCACGACTTGAGAGAATAAAAGAATAAAAAGAAAAGGAAATAGAAAATATAATGAGACGAAAAAATCATTCTCATGAAATTTCCGTTCCTACGCCTCGAGTATCGGTATCCAAAGGAGCCCTACTATCCCACTTATAATTAAGTTATAACTTTTAATAAAAATCAAAATAGTTTTGGAAAAAAAATTAAAGTATTTTCCTACAAACAAAAATTGTATTCATTATCACTGCCAGAGTGTAAAATTATAACTTTTAATAAAAATTAAAATAGCTTTGAGAAAGAAGTTATATAAAAAAATATAACCGCGGAAGAATTAAAAAATATTTCCTAAAAAATAAATAACGCAAATAAATATTTTTTCTAAAATAACAACTATATTAATCTTTGGTGTAAAGCCTAAATATTTTTATAAATGAGTGGTAACCTGCGATTTTCGGAACTAGCAAAATGGTTGATTACTTCATCATAAAATGAATCGTGTTTCTTCAATTCTGACAAAAAATGTTTTTCTATTGAAATAAGCGATACATTTGAGAGGCGGTCTTGACTTATTTTGTTTCTAGTAAATGTTTTTATGCGTTTAAGTGCTGAAAATGATCGTTCTACAGAAGCTGAGGTTACTGGAATTGTTGACACTAATGATAAAAGTTTGTACAGTTCGGGTAGACAGCTTTTTAAATTATTATTATATATATACGTAACCATTTCTTGAGATGATTTTGGATTTGCTAAAATTTGCTGGTCAGAATACAACACGCATAGTTCATTTTTTAACGAAATACGGTCAAAAAAAGGATAATGGTCCATTAATTTCTCCATTAGACTGGTAGGGAATGATTTAGAAAACGCTGTAAAATTATTAGGATTTACTAAATCGTAACATTGCAAAGTATTTAAATCAGAAAATCTAATTTCAATTTGGACTATAATGGTGTCTAAAATTTCTATAAAAATTTGTTTGTAATGTATATCTGCCCTGTCAAAGTTATATGTTGTCTTTCTTTTTTTAAATTGTGGCCCTGGCTCATCATCTACGTTTTCAGTATTTTCTAAAAAAATATTGTATAAAGTATTGAAATGTATTTCGTTATTGCGAAATTCTTTTAATTTAGATATAAGTGACTTAAGTCTATTTTTAGAATATGTTATATCAGTTAGTTTATTCTGTAAAATTTGGAAAACAACATCAGTTTGCTCAAAAATCATGTTAAAAGCTTTTAGAAAAAATATGAAATTTTTATCCAACAATAACGATTTTAATCCGTAAGCTGCTCTTAAAGTCTGAGCGTCATTTAAAAAATCTTCACTTTCCGAAATAAAATTAAAAACGTCAATAAGTTCTTTCCTGTATTTGTCAACAGTGAAAACAACTCTAGATGAAAAATTCCAACGAGTGGGAGCGTTTGTCGGAATTCTATGTTTCATATTAATTGTATTTAAAACATCAGTTCTTTTGGTAGATTTTGAAAAAAATGACGAAAAACCAGTAATATTTGAAAAAAATATTCTAACTTCTTTAATTCCGTTACATGCTTTACTCAGAACTAAATTTAATTGATGTGCATAACAGTGAATGAAGTAAGCTTGAGGAGCAATATCTTTTATTTTTGTTTGGAGTCCATTAAGATGCCCTGACATAACTGCAGCGCCGTCATAGGTTTGTGCTATTAATTTATTTTTCAAATCAAATTTACCAAATTCGTCGATTAATAATTTAAATAAACTCTCCGCGTTTCTTCCACTACTCACATCAAGAAAACCAACAAACCTTTCAATAACTTCGCCGTGCATTACATATCTAAAAATTACGGAAAGTTGAGATTTACAGGTAATGTCCGTCGTTTCGTCAATTTGCCACGAGAAAAATTCGCAATTATATAGTTCTTCATAAATTTTGCCTTTAATAATCGAGCTAACACTCTCAATTAGATCATTTTGAATTGATTTAGATGTTCCGGAAAAAATAGTGGCGTTATTCAAAAAGTTCTCTAATTTTGGATCATACATTTTTAAAAAATTTATTAGCTCTTTGAAATTTCCTTTATTGCACGAATCGCGTTTTTCGTCATGCCCTCGGAAAGAATTTTCTTGCGAAGATAAATATATAACGGCATCAATTAATCTCTTTAATATTTCCCTATTTTCACGGACCTTTTCATTAAAATTTTCTATTTCTCTCTTATGTGCAGATTCCAAATAATTTACAATATTTTGTTTACCAAATATTTCGAATTTAACGCAAGATGAAATGTGCTCCTGGGATTTTTCGTGCTTTTGTAAACCTCGCGACAAATTTTTCAAATTATTAAACCCGGTTCTGCCCCAAATTGAGGATTGATCATTAGTGAATAATAAACATCTCCAACAATATAATTTGTTTCTAACTGTTGATGCCGTTAACCACTCGATTTTTTTATAATTGTTATCACAAAACCCTCTGTTTTGTTTTCCACTTTTAAAAACTAACGAAGGCATTGCTGGTGTAGGCCTAGCAATTCTTTTAATTCTTACCTTTTCGTCGTAAGTAAGAGTAGAAAATCCATTTAATAACAAATAATCCACCACGTCTGGACAACAAGAGATGTTGTTGGGAATATTTTCACCTAGAGCACTCATTTCTAGCCCGCCTATCAAATGTTTTATGTATTTTAATGTCAAGTTGATCTTAACCGGCTAAACGACAAATTACCACTGACAGTTCGTTTTCCTGTGAATCACCTGAACCAAATAAAATCGAGTACAACAAATATCAAAGGGACCGCTGCGAGTGAAAGTACTTGTCTTCTCTATACTGTGCCTGAACTCCTGAACTGCACATGCGCTATAAAGAACTGAGGACTGAGGCTAGCGGCCTAGCTTGTCTTATTTGAAGTGTTGCTAGACAACGCAAAAGTAATGCAAGGTCATTTATGTTAAAACTAAATGCCTTGAAGTTGGAAGCTATTTCGTATAAGCCTCAAGCGAAGCGCTCTGTTCATTCAATGAAAGACCGGGTCGCCCGGGAAATATGCATAAAAAGACAATCCGGACTGTGACGTTATAGATATGTTTGTGGAAAGGAAATGCAGAACTTTTTTATACACTGAAAATTAATTAATGAACTATAAACAATAAACAATATTGAAAATTGAGATATACCTAAGTAGAAATTTCTACAAGTAAAAGATATTAATTTGGAAGATTGCAAGATATGTTGCTTCTTCCAAAGGGAGGCTCAGCCTCCCCTGCCTCCCCTGACGAGCCGCCACTGGCAAGCACTATCCTTAATAAGAGATCCCTTATTTGCGGATCAAATTGCGCAGGCGTAGATGCCAAAATAACGCTGACTTTAATACTGCTTGCCCTTATTGCGCATCCAATAACTCCCTAATTTCTCTCGTACGTCGTTATATGAAAGTCGTGATCACATCACGCTTTAAATTCACTGATATAAGAAAATCACAGTAACGATTTACGTTGTGATTGAAAAATCACCATATCGCCCATCACTAGTCGTCGTGCCGTCCACTGCGCATCGAATAGTTTAAACCCACGCGCATCGCATGCGCACTGAAAATCCTATACAACTGTTCCGGCTGAGTCGGACTACTGGTCTTTTCTCTACTGTGATAAAACATTTCAAGCAAAGAACCGCCCATTATCTCTCCCACTTTGCTTCCACTCCGGACCCAACCACAAGCCGGGGTCCCACGGCCTGTGACTTGACAAACCTCGAGTTACTCGTGGCTCGTACCTGTGGATTTGTGATAGGTCGAATTCCAAGCCACGCGCATTCCCACGGCGCGTGGCTTGACAAATCTCGAGTAGCCTCGAGTCGACCACTTCTCGTCAATACACCACTGCGCCGCTCAAATCTCGCCAGGCCCTGCGCACTCCCACTATATTTCAAAACAGCGTGTTTAGTTTGAACTTCCGTCGATCTGTCGCTACTTGTACTTGTCACACGGCGGCTGCGCAAATCTGAGGCATGTTTTTGCGCATAAGACGCTACAAACCGCGATAAGCGGAGCCATCCGAGCGAATAAGCTGTGACGTCACGCTTAAAGTGGTATCGCGCGGTCTCACTAGGACGCTAGAAAATGTGTAAGCGGAAAATAGTGGGGATATGACATAAGAACGTTAGAGATGGTTAGAACTAAACTGTTAAAAAAAGCTAAAAAGACATTCATTTTTGCGGAGAAATATATGATGACGTAGCGCTTCAAGGCGCTTAAAGCATTGGGGTAAGACGCGAGATCGCAAAAATATGCCTTTGGATCTTGCCCGACTGACAGTCGTCGCGCCATTATTGTTTACATGTCTGTGTTTTGTGTTTTGGACATTAAACTAATAATTAGGGAGTTATTGGACGCGCAATAAGGGCAAGCAGTATTAAAGTCAGCGTTATTTTGGCATCTACGCCTGCGCAATTTGATCCGCAAATAAGGGATCTCTTATTAAGGATAGTGCTTGTCCTTATTAGAGAGTTATTGGAAATTATAAATACTGCCACGCAGTATTAAGGGGCTACCTTATTTTATTAGTGCATTACCTTTATTTCATCAGCGAAATGTTAGTTATTGGAACACACCTTCGTTTTTCGTGTCGTTATTTCTGTGCAATTCTGACGCTTGCGCACTACTTTCTCTAACTTAAAAATAATAAATAATTTTTTTATATAGTCTTTTCTATCCTTTGTGTTCTCTGATGGTGCTTTTGTGTATTGCTTTGTTTAAATTCAATATGGAACAAATTCTGGAAGCTCTTATCCTAGGAGGGGCAAATGAGGATATCGAGTATGCAATTTTGGACATGTTTTAACCAACGTGTCTATTAATAATATTATTGTTGTTTAGTTATTCTAATTAATTTTCAGTGATATTAGGGAGTTATTGGACGCGTAATAAGGGCAAGCAGTATTAAAGTCAGCGTTATTTTGGCATCTACGCCTGCGCAGTTTGATCCGCAAATAAGGGATCTCTTATTAAGGATAGTGCTTGTCCTTATTAGTGAAGGGATACTGCAGTGCGTTAAGTTTGCCGTATTTTGACATTTAGCAACTTTGACGTTCTATCGCTCACACATTTTTGTTTGTTTACTGGTTTGAATTACTATAACCTTATTTTTTCGTCAGTGTTTATGTTGTGCCGACTGCCGGTGTTTTTTACAAAGTGTTTTTGTTTCAATAATAAATAATATATCATACCTAAGTACCTATCTGATTCGATTCTTCCCTAAAATTAATAAAAAAAATACAAGGTTAAAATTTACTTATGGATTACAGGGATAAAGAAACTATTCAGCAAGATTATTTATTATCACTGAAAATTAATTAGAATAACTAAACAACAATAATATTATTAATAGACACATTGGTTAAAACATGTCCAAAATTGCATACTCGATATTCTCATTTGCCCCTCCTAGGATAAGAGCTTCCAGAATTTGTTCCATATTGAATTTAAACAAAGCAATACACAAAAGCACCATCAGAGAACAAAAAGGATAGAAAAGACTATATCAAAAAATTATTTATTATTTTTAAGTTAGAGAAAGTAGTGCGCAAGCGTCAGAATTGCACAGAAATAACGACACGAAAAACGAAGGTGTGTTCCAATAACTAACATTTCGCTGATGAAATAAAGGTAATGCACTAATAAAATAAGGTAGCCCCTTAATACTGCGTGGCAGTATTTATAATTTCCAATAACTCTCTAATAAATAATCTTGCTGAATAGTTTCTTTATCCCTGTAATCCATAAGTAAATTTTAACCTTGTATTTTTTTTATTAATTTTAGGGAAGAATCGAATCAGATATAGGTACTTAGGTATGATATATTATTTATTATTGAAACAAAAACACTTTGTAAAAAACACCGGCAGTCGGCACAACATAAACACTGACGAAAAAATAAGGTTATAGTAATTCAAACCAGTAAACAAACAAAAATGTGTGAGCGATAGAACGTCAAAGTTGCTAAATGTCAAAATACGGCAAACTTAACGCACTGCAGTATCCCTTCACTAATAAGGACAAGCACTATCCTTAATAAGAGATCCCTTATTTGCGGATCAAACTGCGCAGGCGTAGATGCCAAAATAACGCTGACTTTAATACTGCTTGCCCTTATTACGCGTCCAATAACTCCCTATTAGTGAAGGGATACTGCAGTGCGTTAAGTTCGCCGTATTTTGACATTTAGCAACTTTGAAGTTCGATCGCTCACACATTTTTGTTTGTTTACTGGTTTGAATTACTATAACCTTATTTTTTCGTCAGTGTTATGTTGTGCCGACTGCCGGTGTTTTTTACAAAGTGTTTTTGTTTCAGTAATAAATAATATATCATATCTAAGTACCTATATCTAATTCGATTCTCCCCTAAAATTAATAAAAAAAAATACAAGGTTAAAATTTACTTATGGAGACGATCTTGCACTTTACAAAACAATTTATAAACATAAACCCATGCAACCATAGATCCCCAGGAATAAAGAAACTATTCAGCAACATTATTTATTATCACTGAAAAAAAATTAATTAGAATAATTAAACAACATATAATATTATTAATAGACATGTTGGTTAAAACATTGTCCAAAATTGCATACTCGATATCCTCATTTGCCCCTCCTAGGATAAGAGCTTCCAGAATTTGTTCCATATTGAATTTAAACAAAGCAATACACAAGCACCATCAGAGAACACAAAGGATAGAAAAAACTATATAAAAAAAATTATTTATTATTTTTAAGTTAGAGAAAGTAGTGCGCAAGCGTCAGAATTGCACAGAAATAACGACACGATAAACGAAGGTGTGTTCCAATAACTAACATTTCGCTGATGAAATAAAGGTAATGCACTAATAAAATAAGGTAGCCCCTTAATACTGCGTGGCAGTATTTATAATTTCCAATAACTCTCTATTATTAAATCCATAGAGCAGGAGTCCATTTGCTTATTTGTAAATAATGTGAGTTTCCAATGAAACTGACTGTTCTGTTAAATATTAAAAACTGTAATGGGTTATAAGTGTTGTTTGTGTTCACGTCGTGTTGCGACTTCGAAAAATTCCAACATGCATAGGTATTATTGATATGCAAAGAACGTGACTCCCAAGAAATTGACTAAAAACGAAAGACTGACGGGTTGTACACTTCTGTGCAATGAAATCCCGTACACCTATTTTTCGCCTTATTAAATCATTTATTTGTCAGTGTCATATTTTCGCAATGCCAAAATTAACTGAACATGAAAAAATTTTAATTCTCTTTAAAATTAAAGAGAGATGGTCTATCAGAGCAGTTGCTAACCATTATCAATTGAATAAAAGTACTGTTATGAGTGTGAAGAAAAGTGGGAAGAGGAAGGTAGCGTAAAGAGAAAAGATGGTTCAGGCCTATCGAGAAGTTCAAATCTCGTTCAAGATGAAGCACTCCTTGGCTATTTGAGGCAAAATCCGTTTCAAACAGCAGGAGACGCCGTGTTCATGACACATTTTCTAGTGTCGAGGTTAGCAGCTAGCCGAAGGATAGGAAAATCGAAAATAAAAAACTGTACAAGTGCCAAGAAGACCATATTAACAGGAGAACAAGCAAGCCCGCATTGTGTTTTGTTTAAATTGTGTCTATCGCCCGTTGGAGTTTTGGACCAATGTTGTGTTTACCGATGAAAAAGTTTTTCAGTCTTGTAATGAAGGACATGTACAAAATTTTATTATTTACATAATAAATACAATCGCAGCTATGTGCAGTTGCTGTGAATTTTTCAACGTCAGTTTTTACATTTGTTATAAATCGAAATCATTCCCATCGAATGGTGTAAAAAAGTAAAAAAAAACAAAAATACGTATGTTTTTCTTCTGGATTAACATTATTCAAATACATTACTTATGACGTTTCACAATCAATGTCAGTTTTTTGTAACTTATATGATAATGAAAAATCTAAATTCCAAAAAGGCTGATTCACACCGCTTAATATTAGTAAAGGACGTGAAAATGTATATTATAGCGGGTTTATACGTGCATGGATTTAGTGGCGCCAGTAGATATTGGCACGCTAGTAAAAAAATATTACACATATAAACAGTTACTGGCGAGCAAGCTTTTACCTTGCATGCATTGATGCATGCTCGCCAGTAACTGTTTATACGCGCAATATTTTTTTACTGGCGCCACTAAATCCATGCACGTATAAACCCGCTATTATTTAATTGTATTACAGGTATTTTGGTACATTAGTTACTTTAACATTTTACTTATTTCAAGGCAGTTTCAACATCTTAATACTTTTGTAATAATTTTACTTACGTTAGTTACTTTTTAAATGTATTTTTAAATATTATTGTATTCATTGTAATGATTTTCCGTTAAATTAATAAATGATCAATTTCTAGTTTTGAAATGACTTATTTAATTTAATTTAAAGGCCACTGTTAGACTATAAAAGTTCTTTGACAAAGATCTTTTATAAAAGATATTTTATGATTAATTTGATAGATATTTCATCTCATAAAATATCTTTTATAAAAAATCTTTGTTAAAGAACTTTTGTAGTCTAATGATGGCCTAAGCAATTTGTTTGAAAATCATTTAAAATTCCCGCCTATGACACTCCCGCCTATATAAAAAAGGCGGGAATACAGCGCCACTCTCGACGTAAGTTTTGCTGTTCAAAAAATCCTTGAGAGTTGCCTATCTATAACAGATAATATTCTTTAATCTATGAATCTCGCTATACAATCCACAACAGGCTGTGGGAACGGATGCACGAGTCGTACTGGCTTGTCATCCGTCGATCCACAAGCCTTTGATGTCCGAAAATTTACCGACATTTCACGGGAAAGATCAAGCCATCACGAGTCACCTCGAGCAATAACGAGTATTTATGTTCCCGTGGCGCGAGGTATGACAAACTTCAGACCAGGCTCGCCAAGTCACAGGCCGTGGGACCCCGGCTACACCCAACTCCAAATACGCGTGTTGTCTATGCGCATGCCTCGCTTCTAGTTGGTATCCTGTCGCAAACCTTCGCGACGTTGTCAAAGATCAGAGACAAAAGCCGCTTAAAGCGGGGAATTTTCACTGACCTCTATATATTAAATGGATAGTATACCATAGGGATGCGCGTGAAATTTTAGCCAAAATTGAAGAATTCAATAAAGGCGAAAGTCGTCTGCTACGGGGCTTTACGTCTTGCGCAGTATATCTGTTTTTAGTTCTGAAGTTAGCAACACGTTGATGGCAACGCGTTGCTAACAAAGCAGTCCGGCAACGATCAGGTAGGAAATAAGTTTTGAGACATTGTTGGAAAAATAAATCTATCATAAATACATGATTGCCTCAAAACTTATTTCCGTTGCCAAAAATTAATTGACAACGTGAAGTTGGCAACGCGTTTCCAGCAAGGAGTGGCTAAGTTCACTCTTCCTACTGCGCAAACTCGGCAGCCCCGTGCGCAAATTGTATTTGTACCATTTTTCAGCTCACACATCGTCTATCCATTTAATATATAGAGGTCAGTGGGAATTTTGAAGTGGTCTAACGCAATAACGTTAAGCGATCAGAAAATGTAAAGAAAATGGTGACAGTCTGGCAACACCATTGGTTGCTCCGGTCAGTTGTTAGTGCCGGTTGAGATTTGATTGCGTTTGCGCTTTAAGAGCATAAAATCTTGTTGATAAACTCGAACTGACCCGACACTAGCAACGATAAAGTTCGGCAGTTCCAGCATTGCTGTCTCGCTTTTTGAGGCGTGTTAATATTGCTCTCTCCGTTGAGATGTTTGCAGCTTTGTCATATACGAATTCCTTATGGGTTAAACCATCTAGTAGTTAAAGATCTTTGGTTAGATCACAGCAAGGGAACGAAATACGGAAAGTCGTGATCACGTCACGCTTTTCTGCCAACTTTACTAACAGTCGTTACCTGTGATTTCTTAATATCAGTGATTAAATCACAGTTCGTGATATATCGCCCATCACTACCCGCACTCACTTCTCGCCTAAAAGCTGAATACGAGAGAACCTTTTATACTCTACAAATCTTGAAGTGAATCAAGTCACTTGCACCAAAGATTATTTGTAAAAAAATATTAGCTTTGTTCAAAAACCTCAACTATTTGCACCAGTGCAAAAGTATCTCTCTTCAACTTCTGTATAGTCTCACTCTATCTCCTTCTATTACTGCACTAGTACAGATGGTGCAAATTTTTGAACAAACCTTGTGATTGTTTCATGAATGTCACTTGACATTTTAGGCAACCCTCTAATCTCGTTTGTGTTTGTATTTTGTCAAGGTTGGTATACTTGAAGGTGGCCTAATAACTCACAATCCCCACCAAAAAATGGCATTAGCCAATGAACAGCTGGTGTGAGATCACACCAGATGCAGAGCCTTATTCAAAATATTGTAAGAATTTGTGTAATGTTAATTAAGCAAAGAACTCGTAACTGGAACAGGCTCGCAATAACCCGCTTTTGAGGTCGGTGGTAATTATCCTCGCATTTTGAGTCACTGTTCTGCATGCTGGTAAAGAGGATAAGTTGTAGAATGTAACACTACAGATCATAGTAACGTCAGACCATATTTCGGGCCAGTACGGACGATTCTTCTAGAGTGAGATAACTGCGCCGCTACTGCGCGTTCGAAGAACAAAGATAGTCTGACCTTTCACCCCCGCACTGACTTCGTCGCCTAAAAGCTGTATATTAGGGAACCTTAAAGTATACCAACCTTGGTATTTTGTAATGTGAAGTGGAATAAAATAATAAAATCCTAAATGTCCTGTTGTTCCAAATGTAAACAGTAAAAATAATAGCCTGATGATAAAGCAATGTGATTGATTTTCTTATGTCCATATCCCAGAATTATGATGAAAATTATAGGAATATAATTTATAAAAGGGAATGGAAGGTCGTCAATAATTGTTTTAAACGTAAGTACTTATTTGGGTTATCCACCATTTCTGTTTATTTAATTTTTTTCTTGGAATGATTTGTGTCATCACGTTGAGATTTTTCAATAGATCTCAATCAATGTTACTATTATCTACTAATGTATATTAATTACTTACATGTTTTATGATTAATTGGTGTACATTTGCCTTAAGATACTGACTGCCTTATTAAGGTTATGTTTTATAGTTTCAAAATTCTCGGCAGTGAAAATATATCAATACAGGCAAGGCAATCTGGATTCTTTGCATAAATCTTGTTCTAACGTTGTTTGAAGTGGCTTTTTTAGATTTACAAAAACTATTTATCTTCTAGGCGATTTAGAACTGAATAAAATGGAATTGTCACATAGTCTAACCCTTAACGAAGAGGCATTAGCTCAGATAGGAGAAGCAAAAAGACCCGTTTTTATATTTGAATGGCTCAGATTTTTGGATAAAGTACTAGTAGCGGCCCAAAAGGTAAACATTTCCTCTCTTTCAGCATTCACTGTTTAATGTTACTATATTTTCAGAATGATATTAAAGGTTGCCAAAAGAAAGTGGTACAACAGCTTATGAATCACATTCAAGAGTCTCCAGGTCCACCAACTAGAAAATTAATAGCTCGATGTCTCGCTACTTTATTTTCTGTTGGAGACACTTTTTTATTATTCGATATAGTTAATAAATGTAATGATATTTTGAAAAATAAAGATGATTCGCCGAGTTTCCTACCAACAAGACTGTAAGTATTTATTTGTAAGTTGTAAACTATTCACCGTCAGTTGAAACGGTAATAAAACAAAGTACTTGCATGTAAACTTTTAGTGCTGCCATTTGTTGCGTTGGTACAATGTACGAGAAATTGGGAAGGTTGATGGGTAGATCATATGAGGAAACAGTCCACATTCTTATAAGATCTCTTAGAAATGCAGAATCGCAAACTAGAATTGAAATAATGCTGACGTTAGAAAAAGTTTGTGCTGGAATGGGAATTGTCATAT
The DNA here is from genome assembly GCA_936432065.2 of Rutpela maculata. Classification (NCBI taxonomy): domain Eukaryota; kingdom Metazoa; phylum Arthropoda; class Insecta; order Coleoptera; family Cerambycidae; genus Rutpela; species Rutpela maculata. The sequence goes on from OW386294.2 coordinate 51,837,054, forward strand.
CAAATGTACATAAGGACATATATAAAGCTGCACGACACTGCCTCATTGATAGAGTAATGGCCGTAAGATGTGCCGCAACAAGATGTTTACTTGAAATGTTAAATCATGCCCCATTTCTGTACACCACAGAGCTAGAAAGCTTAGCGACTCTGTGCTTTAGGGCATTTGATGGGTCAAATTATGAGGTCCGATGTGCTGTTGCTAAACTTTTAGGGGCACTAATTGCTATGACTCAACAAAATCAAAATACTGGAAAAAATTGTAATGAGTACTATTACATTTTGTTTTGCTATTTTAATGATTCACGTTTCTTTTTGCTTTTAGTACAGCAACAAAAAGGATTAAAGTTAGTGTCACTTGATGAGGCGTTAGGCATTTTAATGTCTGGCTTTTTAAGAGGAGGGGTTGGATTTTTGAAAGGAACTGGTGAAATAATTAAAGGTAGTTCAGGAGTCAACAGAGAAGTTCGGGTTGGTGTAACACATGTAAGTATTTTCTTGTGTAAAGTCCGTCCGTTAAGAATGCAGTTGTGACGTGGTTTCTTCCAGTCGCCAAGCGCATAAACGAGTGGAAGCGTCACTTTGACGCCGAGATCTACTTCGGTATCACTCGGGCGCCACCTTTACAATTTTTACGTGGGGCAAAGGTCCCACAATAGCCTCCTCACGCAGCATGTTGCAGTAGGGCTGGGATAAACTCAGTGAAGAAACGGAAATGTCCAGAGGTCAAAACTGTGAATTAGATTTTTACTCGCATTCAGCAGTAAAACAACAAATTCGGCAAAATAATAATGTTTATTGTATAAGTAAAATTGACATCAGCAGTAGCAAAATAAAATAATAGATGATCAAATCACGGAGCAACTCATAACGAGTTCATCATAAATAACGGCAACTTAAAATATGTCATTTAATATATCATTTAATAATTTACAAAATTATGAGAATGACTAGACTTTGACTAAAATTTGATTTAAAATCTGACTACAACCAAACAGCAGAAGGTTTTTACTACTAGTTAGAAATTAGCGGAAATTCAGAGGTTTTGTAACTTCGGACGCTATTTTGTGACGTGGACAACCAAGCGGGGAGTAGGTTTATACTACTAGTTACAAATTAGCGGAAAGTAACTTCGGTAACAGCGGTGACAAGCAAGCGGTTCTCAAGATGGCGGATGCGCCAGCATTAAAGCAGTAATAAAAAATAGCAAAGAAAATAATCAAGTAGCAAGCAAAAATAGGCAGTGTTTGAATATCAAGCAATAGCTTTACAATTATTTACAGCAGTTAACATGCAGGCGGTGGTAATTCTGCTTCGGAATAATCAGACGATGTTTATGCTGGCAGGAAAGTCAGGCGGTATTATCAGAGCAGCTAACACATACTGAAAATGTAAAATCTTTAATTTTTTGAATTTACGATTTTCGGATTAAGTCCTCTCCGGACTATAACAAATTTTTACTAAACCCTTGAAAATTTCAGATTTTACTTTACTTCGTAAAATATACTAATAACCACGGTTTAAAATAATCTGAATGGTACACGGTTTTTAGGTATTCTCTCAAATTATCTGATGTTTCTTTTTTCTAGGTTTCGGTACCGAGAAAAAAACTACTGGAAACATATACGTTTAGACAAAAACTCGAGAATTTAAAATTATAAGTATCATTCAACTCGTTAAATTAAAGAATCACGGTACAAGTTAAAATGACAAACACAGAAAAATCTAACTTTCTGGTATTATTTCGAAATATCTGCTATGCTCCCTTTCTAAGGTTCGGGCCTAAAGAAAATTACTTTAACACAGCTGTTTGGATGATTCTCAAGATTGCAATACTCTTACTCTATACTATAATTTCGGTAATAAATACACTACAACAAATTGGAATATTTAATTAAATTTGAAATTAAACCGGGACACATAATGAAGGTGAATAGTAATTTAATGCATTTTTAATATTGCCAAGAAAATGCTTCGTTACACAGTTGTTTACATTATAAATGGGGAATGGTTTACACAGGCACACGGAAATTCCCAAATAAGTGGAATCTTCCCCAGGGTTGTCTCAAGCCCATTGGTACACAAAATACACGGCTTAAATGCTATTATTTTATTACAGTAAAAATAATAATGAACTCTTCTTATTTTGTATGTTTAACACGGTTCGACAATTCATATTTTAACTTCTTAAGAATTGTGAAAAAATTACATAATCCTTATCATTATTAAATTAAAAAACTGCTGTAAGCACATAAAAAAAACGATATAGACGACCCCTCAAACCACAGACCAATATCTGTCATTCCATACATCACTTAAATCTTAGCAATTATACTAAAAATTCAGATAGCAGCATATGTAGAAAATAATAACCTTCTAAATCCTAACCAATACGAAATTATCGACTTCAACTATTGACAAACTAACATCCATTATAAACTCGAGCTTTGAAGATGGAACATGCATCTGTTCCTTGTTCCTAACCTAATAAAAGCCTTTTATTGCGTGTCCCACAATATACTTCTTCTTTCGATAATAGCAGGTCTTTCCTATCTTCATACCTAACAAAGTTCTTTGTATTTCTTTCAGGTGGCTTGGAAAAGTGTTGAAATTCGTCCGATAACCAAATTTAAATTATCAAAAGATACTAATATAGCTGTTCTAGAAAAATCCGTTGACAAAGTAAATATGTTCATTATGAGATCCTACACATTGTAGCATTCCGAGATCCAAAGATATATACTTCTATATACATAGAAAATTACGATGAAAAAGAGCCACATTTTGGATCTCGCATGATATAAGTATGAATATTGTATATACCAGTTCTATTTATAGCACAAGGTCGTTTAACATACCACAATAGTAAATAACACGTGAAGCGTTAGCCGGTAGCCACTGTCTATAGTACCCTTTTTAATGAAATTTGAAGGGGGTCGAGATCAACTACAGTTCTTCTATTTTCTATTTCGTATAGCATGCTGATTTGTATATCTGATTTATCCGAATAAGTGTATTAGAACTGGAGAAAATTCTTTATTAATCAGTATAAAAAAAATCCGCAGATATACGTTTCATAAGACACTACCAATAAAACAATTTGTATCAATTCAGCATGCAATGATATTATATTGTCCTCAAACTTTTATCTTGATTAGAATCTATTACCTAGTTAAATATATTTTTAAAGCATATTTAAACAACAACATTCACAAAAGGAAGACATAAAATACCTCGCAATTTTTTTGACTACCTGGATATCTAGAGCAAAATTGATTTTCTTCCCATTGTGGTTGAAATTACTAATAAGATACTCATTTAAAAATTATCTTTTATTTCTTATAAAAATAAAAAAACCACTACCCAAGGAATCACTACTTCCATATCCAGATTTTCTATCCAAGTCTTTCACAACGAAAAAATTTTGTATGTGGATTAGGGTGGCCCTTATTTTTCAATATATTTTTTTTTTCTTTATGACACCCCTTATATGGTGTCATAAAATAATTTCTACCAAATTTGAAAATTTTTGGAGCACGGGATCACGTGGCACATTACAGTTAAATTTTTTTATTTTTTTTATAACTACCGTAAATTTATATCCTTCTTATTTAAACAATTGAGCAAGGTATATAGGGCGAGTGGAGCTTAGAACATATGAGTTTTGAGCTCCACCAACCCTGAAATAATAGGAGCAATAGATATTGTAGTGGGGAGATATGTATCACCTGATATGCTCAGTTCTTTAGTTTCTTGCGCCCGTGGAAAGTAAACAAGTTCTTACTAATCTACAAAACGAATTCGTTGTGATAAAATTGTGAAATAAAGTAAAAGTAATAAATAAAAATCTACAAATCAAATGGCAACAAGACAAAAGAGAGCTGTATCTTCAACATGACGAAAGTCAAATTATTGGAGCCAATTACCATCAAATGGACAAGTTCTGAGAGTTTCATTTTATAACCTGCGCAAAGTCAAATTAAATTTACGGTCTAGTGCACAATTGGCGGTAAAAGAAGTTGAAGTATTATGGGAAAAGGCGAGAATCCCAACGAGAAAGTTTCAGCGTAGCATTGAGAAATTGGAATTATTGTATCAAGAATGGAAAACACTACAAAAAACTTGAAAACGTCGAAATCAACTACAGGAAAAGAAGGAGCGAGATATTCTTAATAAAGTGGATGACTTATTTGATATCGCTCATGCCAATGCGTTGTAGATGATTAACATTGAAGAAGACAAACTTTTCCTTTTAAACCAAAGAAAAAAGGCCGACCTGGATCAATGATCGGCGGAGATCGTGTTTTATTACTAAAGAAACAAAGAAAAATATTTCGAAAGAAGCATGAGGAATTAAAGCAGTCTAGCCGTCTCGTATTACAAGGTATATTTTAAATTAAACTGTAAAAATCATCCCATGATAAATAATTTTTTTTTTTTCATTTTAGAAAGTGAAGTGGTTGAATTGGAATTTTAAACAGATGATGAACAAGTACAGGAATTGGAAACCCAATTCAACAACTTCACTTTTTAAAATGAAAAAAAATATATTTATCATATGATTTTTACAGTTTAATTTAAAATATACCTTGTAATACCTGATGGCTAAACTGCTTTAATTCCTCTTGCTTCTTTTGAGATTTTTTTCTTTGTTCCTTTAGTAATAAAACACGATCTCTGCCGATCATTGATCCAAGTTTGCCTTTTTTCTTTGGTTTAAAAGGAAAAGTTTGTCTTCTTCAATGCTAATCATCTCCAATGCATTGGCATGAGCGATATCGAATAAGTCATCCACTTTTCCTGTAGTTGATTTCGACTTTACAAGTTTTTTGTAGTGTTTTCCATTCTTGATAAAATAATTCCAATTTCTCAATGCTACGCTGAAACTTTCTAGTTGGGATTGTCGCCTTTTCCCATAATACTTCTACTTCTTTCACCGCCAAATGTGCACTAGACCATAAATTTAATTTGACTTTGCGCAGGTTATAAAATATAAAATAAAACTCTCAGAACTTGTCCATTTGATGGTAATTTGACTCAAATAATTTGACTTTCGTCTTGTTGAAGAAGGTACAGCTTCTCTTTTTGTCTTGTTGCCATTTTATTTGAAGATTTTTATTTATTACTTTTACTTTATTTCAAAATTTTAGTGACAACGAATTCGTTTTATAGACTAATAAGAACTTGTTTACTTTCCACGGGGGCAAGAAACTAAAGAACTTATCAGGTGATAAGGGCACCTCCTACATATCTCCCCACTACAATATCTATTGCTCCTATTATTTCAGGGTTGGTGGAGCTCAGAACTCATATGTTCTAAGCTCCACTTACAAATAAGAAGGATATAATAATTTACGGTAGTTATAAAAAAATAAAAAATTTTAACTGTAATGTGCCACGTGATCCCGTGCTCCAAAAAATTTCAAATTTGGTAGAAATTATTTTTTTACCAAGTAGTACAAATATAAGGGGCCTCATAAAGAAAAAAAATATATTGAAAAATAAGGGCCACCCAGGTGGATATAATTGTTTATGGAACTTTATTTAAAAAAATGACATCCCACATCGGTGGTGGGGGTGGATGAAGTAAAAAAATATTTTGAGGTTTTTGGTCCTTGTACACACACTAAATCATATTTTTTTCAATCCCTTTAATTATGGGGTGGGGGTGGTAATGGGGGTGGCTAATGCCAAAAATTTTTTTGAAACCTTAGCTTCTCTTGTATATACTAAATTTTTATGGACTCTTACCTGCTTGACTTACCTATTTATCCCCCATTTACCCTAACCCTTCGACGGAATAGGATGAAAATATAATCTAGTTCCAGTCCTCGTTAAAGTACAAACGTGTACCAAATTTCAAGTCAATACCTTAAACGGTTCCAGAGTAATCGTGCACACAAAAAAGTTAAAGACCGACAAACAGACAGAATTTTTTTTTCGCTCAAACTTAAAATCTAGACGTTTCATGACATCCTAGCCTATTTGGACAATACAAGGTTTTTTTGTTACTATACGTTACTATACTTCCACTGGATGTAAGTAAGTTTTAGAATTCCCACAAAAACGAGTTAAATTTAAAGACCCTGTGCATAATTTGATAAATTGTATTATGTTCTTCGATAGAGTAATGATCAATTTATCATAAAAGTAGGAATAGAAATAGTATTTTTAAAATACGTGTATACAGCATGGTTTGAGTTTACAAGAGGATCATTTTTTATTTTACTTCCACGTCCAGTGGAAGTATAGTAACGACAAAAAAATTTTTAAAAATTTTTATTGTCCAAATATGCTTAAAATGTCATGAAACGTCGAGATTTCAAGTTTGAGCGAAAAAAAAATTTCTGTCGGTCTGTCTGTAACTTTTTTTTGTGCGCACGTTTACTCTGAAACCGTTTAAGATATTGACTTGAAATTTGGTACACATATGTACTTTAACGAGATCTAGAACTAGATTATATTTTCATCTTGTTCCGTCGAAGGGTTGGGGGGTAAATTGGGGTAAATTTGGGGTAAATGGGTAAATCAAGCAGGTAGGAGTCCATGAAATTGGTATTTAGTATATACAAGAGAATCTGAGGTCTCAAAAAAATTTTTGTCATTAGCCACCCTATTACCACCCCCACCTCCTTATTAAAGGGGATGAAAAAAAATGTGATTTAGTGCATGTACAGGAATCAGAAACATCAAAATATTTTTTTACTTCATCCACCCCCACTACCACCCCCCTATCACCACCCCCACCCCACTACCGATGTGGGGTATCGTTTTATGGGTTTTTGGGGTAGAGGATTTCAAATATTATATTATTAAAGTTCCATAAACAATTATTTTCACATACAAAGTTTTTTCGTTGTGAGTGACTCGGATAGAAAATCTGGATGTGGAAGTAGTGATTCCTTGGGCAGCGGTTTTTTACGTAGTAAAAGTTTCTATAAGATCATAAAATTTCAGGTATAGATAATACCTGAAAATCGCAAAATGCGGTGACAATACGAAGAAATCATTTTTTATTTAAATGGAAACAACATAAATTTAAAAATCCGTTGTGTCTTGAAAAGTGTTTTCTGGAATGTACAGATGACGTAAGCTTTTTCAGATATTTAATTGCATTTTAAATGACCTACAAAAAAATTTAAAAAATGACGACAGACAAGCGTTTTTTATTTTACAAAAAAATTGTCAAAGGAATATAAATTTTTGCTTGATTTAAAACGGACAAATCTTTAATTAAAACTTCGATATTAATACAGTGTGTTCTTAAAATCGAAAAATAGGGCAAATAATAAATAAACTAATTGAAGAATACTTCAAACTATTCGATTAACCAACCACCCCTTTTAGCACATAATTCTATTCTATGTCATGGCTCCTTATAACTGTTAGATTTCTTGAATTGTTAAGCATCTCTTATCCGATTTTTTTAATATTTCCACATCATTAGGTTAGTTTTCCTCCTAAGACACTCGCATTCATTATGCCATTCACCCTCGACTCACGTCATAATTCTCATGCTCGTGTCTTAATAGCCATCATTAAATGGCCGTTGCATAATATACTATTATAGGCATGTATTTTATGTTCCCTCAAAATCTTTTTGAATGTGTGATTTACTGATACCTATTTGAGGCGACCATCTCCTCAAGTAAAGTTTTGGATATTCTTTTGCTGAATCCAAAACTAACAGAGAAGCAACATCTTCCAGTTTTTAAAATTATTTTTTTGACCACCTTTCTAATGCCATTACGGGAAACATTAACGCCAGGTAATTCCGTTTAATTCTTTCTATTATGTAGCGGTGAATTTTATCGTACATAACATTGTATAATTATATTTTTAATTGCAGCGTTAACATTTTCGGCAAAAATACTCTTACATTATTTCTGACAAAAATTGATGACTGAATATTGAAGTGTTTATTAAAGATTTACTCATCTTAAATCAAGCAAAAATTTGTATTCCTTTGTCATTTTTCCGTAAAATTAAAATTATTTTTTTTACTCTAGTTTCCGATATTAAAAACACACGGTATTAATATTATGTATATAAGATGATCCATAAACTTGTCCCTGATTATTTGAGTGGGACAATACGTTTTGTTTCGGAGTTGCATGACTATGATACCAGGCAGAAAAAGGATTTATATGTGGTTCCTGTAAGGACATTAAGTGCGCAAAAGTCCATAACAAATGGTGCAATGATTGATTTTAATAAATTGCCCAAATATTTAACTGATTGTGATACTTTAAATAAATTTAAAACGGCTTTGTATAAATTTATTAGTTTGATATTAATTAACAAAATGTTGTAACTTTATTTAAGCTTATGATTAATTTCAGTCTATATTTTACAAAACTTGTCTATTAACCATTGTAATTTGGTTGTAATAGTATTATTATACTAAATAAAGGTCTTATTATTTATTATTATTATTAATGTTTTATTTATAGTTTTTCCGTTTTAAATCAAGCCAAATTTTTTTATTTATTTGGCACTTTTTGTAAAATTAAAGATAAAGAATGTTTCAGTCTTATAAACTCAATCCAGGAGCATACTGTATATTCGCAAAGATCCAGAAACCTAGCTGACAAATAAAAGTTAAATTAGCTGTTCTTGTTACATATACTTTTAAAAGTCACTGGTCACTTTCTGCATTAACCGAGATCCGCGCATTTTACACCTGCGCCTGCGTGGCGTTGTATGTATATAGCCTTTGAAACAAGTGTTTAGTCGTGTGTCACATCAAATGAGATCCGCGCAGTGTTGCAATTTTTCGGATACCGTATTCTAGCATTTTGCCACTTAAAATATATATAAAAACGAGCGGTGCGCCCCCTGGGTTCAATTGCGGCGAACTATTTTTACATACAAGCTGGGTAAAATTGCGGATTGCGAGATCCGGCCGTTATAGGTACAGTTGGAATGCATGCAACCTAAATATACCAAATAACTGGGTCTTACGCTGTGAGATCCGGCTTTCGGATCTCAGGATCTCGCAATCTCTAAGTTTGACCATATACAGACCTCGTTTTCCGCCGTCAGACATCTATATATATATATATATATTTTTTTTTTTTTATATCACTTAGAATTCACTTAGCTTTTTAAAAACTTTTTATTTTTACTATTACAAATATTAATATAGTTATATATGGTTAGTTACAATTGCTTTGAGCATAAAATATAGACTGACTGCAAATGTGTCTCTTGGTCATATTTATAACATCGTTATCAACGTAGGCACATGCATTTCTTAGAAATCATGCTGTGCCAGCGTTTTACATGAGAAAGCTTTGTTTTAAAAGGAAGTTGTTATCGCTTTAGATAAGGTATATCAAATTATATCACGTACCGAGATAAGGATATAAAGTTACTTGTCGGATAAGATACTTATATGTTTGAATGGATTAATACAGTTTGTTTAGCATATAACAACTCCCTTTCTTTTTGAAAAGTCGGTGTTATTCACCGACTTTTTGGGGAAAATCGGTCATTTCTTCCTCTTCTGTAGGTAGATGAGGTCTTCTTCTCAGGAGGGTGCCAATTCTTTTCAGCATCTCATTAGGGGTGGTGTCCTTGGATTCCTTACAACCACAGCATCTTTTGGCGATGAAGGCGGCTAGGAGACAGATGGACAGACCAATAACTATATACATGCTTAAGGAAAAATGTTTAGTTATAAATGGCTCGTTTATTAGTTTGTCTAGGTCTCTAGAGTATTGCTCGAGTTTGTGGTTGGCTATGTCTAGATTTTCGACATTTAGATGATCGAACTGGAGAGGTTCCAACTTGGGTAGCTGGAGTTTTTCGGGAATGTCACTACAACAGTCATAGGGTATAACCACTGGATGTGAATTGTCCGTAATATTGATGGTATTGCGGCTTTCTGCTTGCACTTTTGTTATACCGACAAACGCGTAACAGTCCGGATGGAGTTTTAATATAGAGTTCTTGTGTCCATTTTATTACAGTTTATGGTGATATGAATGGGTTCAGAGACAATTATTAACCACACATTGCCTTGTAGTTTCTGAACGTTATAACCTTGTCCATAGACGAGGGAACTTACACAGTTTTCTGGGATTTTTCTGAAGTTTTTCAGTAGCTGGGCTTCGCATGCTGCACTGCTGTCAATCGGGTAGGCGTAGAGGTCTGAGCATAGTTTCTTATGGGAATCTAGTAGTTTGCATGTACTCAGGTCCTTGACGGGGATGTACATTAGTGAATCATCATTACGCGCAATGAATTTTTGTGAGAATGACAAGACATGGTGAAGGCCAGTTCTGTTGTCTAGTATAGGGATAGGATACAAATGATACAGGGTATAGAGTTGTTGTTCTACTAGTGGTATTCTTAGAACGAAAATAAGATCTGATTTTGATTGAAAGGCTTCTAGTTCGATAATTTCTAGGTATTGGGGAATTTCTGAATATTTTACCGGTAGGGGTAAATTATTTTTTACTAAGTTTTGAGAGATTTCCTGAAGTGCAGTAATCAAACTTTCGGGTGAAATAATTGAAGAGTGTATTATCTTCAGACGAGCAAATGTGATCGCGTTCAAAATGTCATCAAGGTTGTTCTGGAGGTACAAGTAACTTTCAGTCAATTTTTCACATGTTTCGATAAATTTTAGTTCGGCTTGAACCAGTGCAACTCTATCATTTACTTTATGCAGTCCGATTTGAATCTTTTTCATATCCTCGTTAAACGTTACTATATTAATTTGCATATTTTGAATCGTTTCGTTAAAGGTTTTTACGACGGTAGAGGTAACGGATATTTGATTTTTCAGGAGGTTTTCTATTTGATGTTGATCTTTGTTTAATTTGTTAATACTGTCTGTGAAGAATTGTCCATCTTCCGCATCTAGATTGCCGGTAATTGCTTTAAATATACTACCTGCTCCATTTAATATACCGCGCTTGAATCGTTTGGTGTTAACAAAGATTTCTTCAAATTTTACCCTAAGGGAATTTGATACTTGGTTTAGGAGTGTTATGTGTGTTTTGACTGACTAGGAATTCTTTCGTTTTGCGTGTATCGGGGGTGAATATATTTACAATTGATTCTAAAATTTTGTTGTTGTTGATAAAGGCTTCTTCGAGGCTTGATAGATTTTTATGGACTAGCAGAGTCCATTTATTATTGAAAATTATTATCCTCGTTTCGTCGTGGTAATAGACTCCGACGGTGTTATTGATGGGTGTTATTTGGTACTGGGACATGGCTGCTCCGATCAGCAAGGTGAACCTGTAAGGCCATTTAGGCTTCAATATATGGTTTTAACCTGTCAAAGTTAGCTTTAGTTTTTTGTTTTGTTTTTTTATTAAGGAGGGTGGCTGAGTTTTTGTGAAGTTCCAAAATCTCAAATGGCCCGTTATATTTATTACGTAACTTATCGGTGATTTGGGATTCTTTTAAATACACCTTTTGACCAATCTGATATTCGGGGGTTTCCTTTGAAACGTGGGTGTCGAACCGAACTTTCGCTTTTTGTTTTTGTGTTTCAGTTCTGGCGCGCGCGACTTTATAATAATAAAAGAGGCGATTATTTAAGTCTCTGACGTATTTCGTGACTAGTTCTTCCTGATTATATAGCGTTTCAGGTGGTCTACTGGACGTGTGTCCGAAAACTAACTCATAGGGTGTAAATCCGTGAGTTTTATTAGTAGAGGTATTATAGCGTATTATCGCGTAAGGTAATATGTTGAAGGGTGTTCTGCCACGTGCGCTCGGATCATTTCCAACAAGGTAGCGTGGAACCTTTCTAAGGAACCATTAGATTGGGGGTGTCCGACACTAGACTGCGTTACTTTGATGTCATAGAGGAGACATAAATCTTTTAGAATGGCGTTATCGAATTCTCGGCCATAATCGCAATGGATTCGAAGGGGTGTTCCGAAGTACTGGAAGTAAACGAGTAGAGTGTTTGCAATTGATTTTGCCGATTTATCTTTGATAGGATACGCTTGAGTGAATTTTGTAAGTTCGTCGCGTATAGTAAGTGCGTAATTTTTCGTTGGAACTTCTAGGACGTCTATGTTTATACGTTCAAAAGGGGATTTAGGCGTCTCCGTAATTACGAGAGGGCTATCTAAATTTTTGTTTCTTGGCAGATTTTGCAGGCTTTTATGAAATTTTCGACGTCTTTTGTCAAACCTTTCCAATTGTATTTCTCTCGAATACGACGAATAGTCTCATTTATTCCGCGGTGGAGATGAACTTTGCCAGTATGATGCTGGTCGATAATAATTGGGATTTCGTCGTCACTAGGTGTTCTAGTAACGTTTTGACATATTTTGAGTTTCACGTCTTTTTCCGATAAAAGAAATGACAAAATCTCAAGAATAGGGAGTTCGACATTGTTTTCGATACAATACGTTTTGGAGTCGTCGAACTCTTCACGACCTTTGTATAGGGAGATAAATAGATTTTGGATTACGGTTTCGGGGTCGTATGGTAGAGCCACGATAAAGTAATTTCTATGTCGCACCGACTTACTCGATAATTTATTTAATTCTAAATCTCAGAAGTCTGCGTTTTCTTCGAACAAATCTTCAAGGATTTTATAATGAAAATCTTTGAGATTGTTTTGTTGGAAAAAGGTCACTATATTTTTATTGGTTCTGTCCAGGAGTTGCCCGTTCGAAAATTCAATTTTAGAATAATCGATAAGTGACTTTGTTTTATACAATTTTACGAAAGTTTCGAATTCGTTCAGGACATCTTCTTGTTTGTTTGTTTCCGTCGTGTCGCTTGTCGTGTCCTGACTATCAGGATCGGGTTCTATTGGAGTCGAGGGACTTTGAACGGGGTACGTTACTAGTTTTGATTCTGCTTGAAAGTTAGAGGAATCTTGGATGTGATTTATCTTTATGCGGGAAAGAGCGTCTGCATTTTTATTAATGCTTCAGTCGCCAACGTGCTAGGCGGCTACCGGGGTCTTTTATCGAAAAAAGCCACGTTAAAGGCCTATGGTCAGTTATTAGTTTGAACTTTCGACCAAATATGTACGGACGGAAGTGTTTCACGGCCCATACTATAGCTAAAAGTTCACGCTCTATGGTTGAGTATTTGGTTTCGGCTTTACAAAGGGTCCTTGAGGCGAAAGCTATTGGTAAGTCTTTGCCAATTGGGCCTTGTGAGAGCACGGCACCGATGGCGAACGCGCTTGCATCAGTGGTGAGTAGAAACGTTTCGTCGAAGTTTGGGTAGATAAGTACTGGGGTCGAAGTGAGGGCTTGTTTCAATTCCTCGAAGGATTTGTGACATTCTGAGTCGAAAGCAAAAGGGACATCCTTTTGTAACAATTTGGTGAGGGGCTTGGATAGTTTCGCGAAATTACTTATAAATCTGCGATAATAACCTGCCAATCCGAGGAAGGATTTGATTTCCTTCTGGTTAGTGGGTTGCGGAAAGTTTTGGATGCACTGTACCTTATCGGGGTTTGGTTTTACTCCTTCTTTAGTTATGAGGTGACCCAGGTATGCGACTTCTTTACGAAGGAACTCGCATTTATCAGGTTGGATTTTTAAGTTAGCATTTGGAAGGCGTTTGAACACTTCTGTGAGACGAGAAATGTGTTCGTGAACTGTCGGGGAATATATGATAATATCATCCATATATACCAGACATCTCTCGTTCTGAATGCCCATGAGGATGTTGTCCATAACCCTTTGGAAGGTGGATGGGGCGCGTTTTTAAGGCCGAAGGGCATACGAACGAATTCATAGTGCCCGTTGTCTACGCTAAATGCACTTTTCGGGATGTCTTTCGGGTCTATCTCGATCTGGTGGAACCCAGAGGCCAAGTCCAATGTTGTGAAGTACTGGCACTTGCCTAATTGATCCAGGAGATCTGAGATGTTAGGTAGAGGGTATTTGTCTCCTACAGTTAACTCATTGAGTTTTCTGTAGTCTACAACCACACGCCATTTCGGCTTACCCGAAGCATCAAGTTTCTTAGGGACAACCCACACTGGAGATGACCAGGGGGAGTTAGAGGGACGAATAATATTTTGTTCTAACATTTTTGATACCTGCGTTTTGACTTCTTTGTGTATCTGAGGGTATCGATAAGATTTCGTGAATACCGGTTTCGCGTTATTGGTATCTATCGCGTGTTTAATTTCATTGGTGAAAGTTAGTTGGTCACCTTCAAGATAAAAAATGTCCGCATATTCTAGACAAAGTTGAGATTAGTTCATTTTCTTCAGTGTTTAAGTGGTCTAGACGGAGTTGGTTTTTTATTTCATAATGTCTGTCTACGCAAGTTTGGGAGGTTTCTTCGTTCATATAATTCAGTGAGAAATTTTGGATCGGTTCTAGTTTTAAATTTGAAAAATTAACGGTTTTGGGTACCGCGTTTACGTTTAATATAGAGGTAATAAATTCACCTTTATCGTCTATCTGAACTATCGCGTTAGGGAGTCTTACCTTGTCTATTTCGGTAGCTAGCAGTATGGCTTCCGTATTGGTCAAGTGACATTTAAGTTTGGTAATTTGTTCTATACGTGGTTCAACTGAAATTATATTTGATATATTACGAGTGGTATCTCGAGTATCAGAATTTGGGTAATTTTGTACGTTTGGCAGACCCTGGTCTGTAACTTTGTGAATCGGAATTGTTTTGAAATTTGTTATAAGGTTTTTGTTTTTTATATCCACTATACAATTGTAGTGTTCTAAGAAATCAGACCCTAGGAGTCCATCGAATTCTATGTCAAGATCACATACATAAATTTTGAATGGTTCATTGTTGTCAAACGGGATAAAGACGGCTTCGTTAATATTTATTTTTTGGTCAGTTATGCCTTGGATCGTAATGTTTTCTGGACATCTACTATAATTTTTACAAATTTTAGGTTTGAATATGGATAGTCCTGCGCCCGTGTCAATTAATAATCTATGCGTGTTAGTAATGTCATAGATATAATACAAATTTTTGAGAGACAATAAGGGGCTTATAGGAACTGTTGTTCCGGGAAGTTGAGATTTGGGTTGAAATTGTCCAAGTTCATTTTGCCAAATTGGGTTTGCAATACTGTCATCTCGGGGTCTCCGGTTTTGTGATAAGGCGGGTCCGACTGGGCATGTGGGTGGGCCTGATCGAAAATCCCGATTATATACAGGTGTTGTATCGAAAGTGGATTCGTCCGTGTAATAATTTTCGGAGGGACTATTAGCAGTATAATAGTCTTCGTTGCTGTTGTCATATTCTGAAGTATTAGCTGTATAATAGTTCGGACTTGCGTAGGGGTTATTATCAGTATAATATGCCTCGTTAATATTTTCGTAAGGGTTATCGTAAGCGTAATAACTTTGATTTTGTTGCTCCAGATTTTCGGGTTCAGTATTTTGATTGAGATGAAGCGTTTTTCTATTTGAATTTGGTCTATAATAATTAGGGTTAGGTTGAATCGCAGGTGGTCTTGCATTATTGAAATTTGGGTTTGGTGCAATGACTGGTGGTCTTTGTTGCTGGAAGTTTTGTGAGCTTCCGTGGTTTTGGTTATAATAGTTAGATCTTTGTTGTTAGAAATTTTGCGAATTTCCAGGATTTTGATTATAGTAATTAGGTCTTGGATAGATTTGGGGGGTACCAAAATTTGGGGGTCGAGAACTTTGTTGTCTCTGACGGCATTCATTAGCGACATGTCCCGTACGTTTGCAAAATGAACAATGTCTTGCAGGTAAGGGGAAGTTTTGGTTACGCGTGGGAGTTATTGCACTATTGTTGCGATTGGTTTTTTGCGTTTCAAAGTAGTTTAATTGGAGTTCCTTTCGAACTCTCGTTATTGCTCTTAGCATATTTTCGGGGTCGCTTGCCCTAACAACATGCGCGAGTTTAGGTTCTAGTCCCGTGAGTAGGGTGTTTAAAACCATACCCTCAGTTAATTGCATTTGAGCTTGTTTTTGTGCCGCCGTTAACCGCTGTTTGTGAACAGAAGCATGCATTTTTGCTTCGTGGGTTTGTAACCGCGCAATAAACGTAAGTGGAGATTCACCGGGAAGCTGCTGCATTCTCTGTAAGTCCTGTATTAAGGAAGTTAGGTCTCTACTATCACCGAAATGATTTTCTAAAAGAGTCTTAATTTCTTCCCAATGAGTGGGATTTCTAGAGTTCACTAGTTCAGCTGCACGACCTTTTAATTTGTTTTTATATGAACAGTTAAAAGTACCACCTGATTACCAATTGACATGCCATAAGCAGTTCTGCATGAATTTAGGAATGTATTTAAATTTATTTGATTACCGTCATATTCAGGAATAATTGAAAATATTTCGCTCAATTTATACGGTTCAATAGCATCTGGAGGGGGTTGAGGTTGAATTTGTTGGTGTTGCTCTTGCTGTTGTTGGTTTTGTTGTTGTGCGTGCATTTTTCTAGTCGTTACTGGCATAAACTAATTTGAGTTTGGGAACTTAGATTTATTTTACTTATAATAGCAAAGGACAACAGAACTGTTCCTTCCACGGACAATACGCAAGAAATTATGCGATTATTAATTCTAATTAATTTGCACTTAAACGAGTTGATTCAGTAAGTACTTACACGTAATAAATCTTCATTTGTAGGTTCTTTTTTGATTCAGGGATTGAAATCCGCCGCCCGTCGTCAAAGGTCTCCTTGTTCCGGCGATCCTTTCCTGAAGTTAGGCCCTTTTTGGGGTGTTCCTTTTTCTTCGGGGAGGTTTTCGTTGGTTAAGCTCTTCTTCCAGGCGTTATTACCAATCCTACCGACTGCGCCACTTTTATATCACTTAGAATTCACTTAGCTTTTTAAAAACTTTTTATTTTTACTATTACAAATATTAATATAGTTATATATGGTTAGTTACAATTGCTTTGAGCATAAAATATAGACTGACTGCAAATGTGTCTCTTGGTCATATTTATAACATCGTTATCAACGTAGGCACATGCATTTCTTAGAAATCATGCCGTGCCAGCGTTTTACATGAGAAAGCTTTGTTTTAAAACGAAGTTGTTATCGCTTTAGATAAGGTATATCAAATTATATCACGTACCGAGATAAGGATATAAAGTTACTTGTTGGATAAGATACTTATATGTTTGAATGGATTAATACAGTTTGTTTAGCATATAACATATATATATATATATATATATATATATATATATATATATATATATATATATATATATATATATATATATATATATATATATATATATTTTATATCACTTAGAACTGTGTTCACTTTTTAAAAACTTTTATTCTTGGTTTTACAAAATATTTTATATGATTATATATTTGTTACAATAGTTAAATGTTGTAGGTATAAAGATTAAATGTAGACTGACCGCAAGTGTATCTCTTGGTCATATTTATAACATCGTTATCAACGTAGGCACATGCATTTCTTAGAAATCATGCTGTGCCAGCGTTTTACATGAGAAAGCTTTGTTTTAAAAGGAAGTTGTTATCGCTTTAGATAAGGTATATCAAATTATATCACGTACCGAGATAAGGATATAAAGTTACTTGTTGGATAAGATACTTATACGTTTGAATGGATTAATACAGTTTGTTTAGCATATAACAACTCCCTTTCTTTTTGAAAAGTCGGTGTTATTCACCGACTTTTGAGGGAAAATCGGTCATTTCTTCCTCTTCTGTAGGTAGATGAGGTCTTCTTCTCAGGAGGGTGCCAATTCTTTTCAGCATTTCATTAGGGGTGGTGTCCTTGGATTCCTTACAACCACAGCATCTTTTCCTGCATTTCCAGGCGATGAAGGCGGCTAGGAGACAGATGGACAGACCAATAACTATATACATGCTTAAGGAAAAATGTTTGGTTATAAACGGCTCGTTTATTAGTTTGTCTAGATCTCTAGAGTATTGCTCGAGTTTGTGGTTGGCTATGTCTAGATTTTCTACATTTAGGTGATCGAACTGGAGAGGTTCCAACTTGGGTAGCTGGAGTTTTTCGGGAATGTCACTACAACAGTCATAGGGTATAACCACTGGATGGGAATTGTCTGTAATGTTGATGGTATTGCGGCTTTCTGCTTGCACTTTTGTTATACCGACAAACGCGTAACAGTCCGGATGTAGTTTTAATATGGAGTTCTTATTAACACTGGTAATTTTCGTGTCCATTTTATTACAGTTTATGGTGATATGAATGGGTTCAGAGACAATTATTAACCACACATTGCCTTGTAGTTTCTGAACGTTATAACCTTGTCCATAGACGAGGGAACTTACACAGTTTTCGGGGATTTTTCTGAAGTTTTTCAGTAGCTGGGCTTCGCATGCTGCACTGCTGTCGATCGGGTAGGCGTAGAGGTCTGAGCATAGTTTCTTATGGGAATCTAGTTGTTTGCATGTACTCAGATCTTTGACGGGAATGTACATTAGTGAATCATCGTTACGCGCAATGAATTTTGTGAGAATGACAAGACATGGTGAAGGCCAGTTCTGTTGTCTAATATGGGGATAGGATACAAATGATACAGGGTATAGAGTTGTTGTTCTACTAGTGGTATTCTTAGAACGAAAACAAGATCGGATTTTGATTGAAAGGCTTCTAGTTCGATAATTTCTAGGTATTGGGGAATTTCTGAATATTTTACCGGTAGGGGTAGATTAGTTTTGAGAGATTTCCTGAAGTGTAGTAATCAAACTTTCGGGTGAAATAATTGAAGAGTGTATTATTTTCAGACGAGCAAATGTGATCGCGTTCAAAATGTCATCAAGGTTGCTCTGGAGGTACAAGTAACTTTCAGTCAATTTTTCACATGTTTCGATAAATTTTAATTCGGCTTGAACCAGTGCAACTCTATCATTTACTTTATGCAATCCGATTTGAATCTTTTTCATATCCTCGTTAAACGTTACTATATTAATTTGCATATTTTGGATCGTTTCGTTAAACGTTTTTACGACGGTAGAGGTAACGGATATTTGATTTTTCAGGAGGTTTTCTATTTGATGTTGATCTTTGTTTAATTTGTTAATACTGTCTGTGAAGAATTGTCCATCTTCAGCATCTAGATTGCCGGTAATTGCTTTAAATATACTACCTGCTCCATTTAATATACCGCGCTTGAATCGTTTGGTGTTAACAAAGATTTCTTCAAATTTTACCTTAAGGGAATTTGATACTTGGTTTAGGAGTGTTATGTGTGTTTTGACTTTGACTAGGAATTCTTTCGTTTCGCGTGTATCGGGGGTGAATATATTGACAATTGATTCTAAAATTTTGTTGTTGTTGATAAAGGCTTCTTCGAGGCTTGATAGATTTTTATGGACTAGCAGAGTCCATTTATTATTGGAAATAATTATCCTCGTTTCGTCGTGGTAATAGACTCCGACGGTGTTATTGATGGGTGTTATTTGGTACTGGGACATGGCTGCTCCGATCAGCAAGGTGAACCTGTAAGGCAATTTAGGCTTCAATATATGGTTTTAACCTGTCAAAGTTAGCTTTAGTTTTTTGTTTTGTTTTTTTGTTAAGGAGGGTGGCTGAGTTTTTGTGAAGTTCCAAAATCTCAAATGGCCCGTTATATTTATTACGTAACTTATCGGTGATTTGGGATTCTTTTAAATACACCTTTTGACCAATCTGATATTCGGGGGTTTCCTTTGAAACGTGGGCGTCGAACCGAACTTTCGCTTTTTGTTTTTGTGTTTCAGTTCTGGCGCGCGCGACTTTATAATAATAAGAGAGGCGATTATTTAAGTCTCTGACGTATTTCGTGACTAGTTCTTCCTGATTATATAGCGTCTCAGGTGGTCTACTGGACGTGTGTCCGAAAACTAACTCGTAGGGTGTAAATCCGTGAGTTTTATTAGTAGAGGTATTATAGCATATTATCGCGTAAGGTAATATGTTGAAGGGGTGTTCGTCAGGGTGTTCTGCCACGTGTGCTCGGATCATTTCCAACAAGGTAGCGTGGAACCTTTCTAAGGAACCATTAGATTGGGGGTGTCCGACACTAGACTGCGTTACTTTGATGTCATAGAGGAGACATAAATCTTTTAGGATGGCGTTATCGAATTCTCGGCCATAATCGCAATGGATTCGAAGGGGTGTTCCGAAGTGCTGGAAGTAAACGAGTAGAGTGTTTGCGATTGATTTTGCTGATTTATCTTTGATAGGATACGCTTGAGTGAATTTTGTAAGTTCGTCGCGTATAGTAAGTGCGTAATTTTTCGTTGGGACTTCTAGGACGTCTATGTTTATACGTTCGAAAGGGGATTTAGGCGTCTCCGTAATTACGAGAGGGTTATCTAAATTTTTGCGACAGATTTTTGTTTCTTGGCAGATTTTGCAGGTTTTTATGAAATTTTCGACGTCTTTTGTCAATCCTTTCCAATTGTATTTCTCTCGAATACGACGAATAGTCTCATTTATTCCGCGGTGGAGATGGGCCTTGCCAGTATGATGCTGGTCGATAATAATTGGGATTTCGTCGTCACTAGGTGTTCTAGTAACGTTTTGACATATTTTGAGTTTCACGTCTTTTTCCGATAAAAGAAATGACAAAATTTCAAGAATAGGGAGTTCGACATTGTTTTCGATACAATACGTTTTAGAGTCGTCGAACTCTTCACGACCTTTGTATAGGGAGATAAATAGATTTTGGATTACGGTTTCGGGGTCGTATGGTAGAGCCACGATAAAGTAATTTCTATGTCGCACCGACTTACTCGATAATTTATTTAATTCTAAATCTCGGAAGTCTGCGTTTTCTTCGAACAAATCTTCAAGGATTTTATAATGAAAATCTTTGAGATTGTTTTGTTGGAAAAAGGTCACTCACTATATTTTTATTGGTTTTGTCCAGGAGTTGCCCGTTCGAAAATTCAATTTTAGGATAATCGATAAGTGACTTCGTTTTATACAATTTCACGAAAGTTTCGAATTCGTTCAGGACATCTTCTTGTTCGTTAGTTTCCGTCGTGTCGCTTGTCGTGTCCTGACTATCAGGATCGGGTTCTATTGGAGTTGAGGGACTTTGAATGGGGTACGTTACTAGTTTTGATTCTGCTTGAAAGTTAGAGGAATCTTGAATGTGATTTATCTTTATGCGGGAAAGAGCGTCTGCATTTTTATTAATGCGGCCGGGTTTATATTCGATTTCGTATTCGTATTCTTCAAGCTTCAGTCGCCAACGTGCTAGGCGGCTGCCGGGGTCTTTTATCGAGAAAAGCCACGTTAGAGGCCTATGGTCGGTTATTAGTTTAAATTTCCGACCAAATATGTATGGACGGAAGTGTTTCACGGCCCATACTATAGCTAAAAGTTCACGCTCTATGGTTGAGTATTTGGTTTCGGCTTTACAGAGGGTCCTTGAGGCGAAAGCTATTGGTAAGTCTTTGCCAATGGGGCCTTGTGAGAGCACGGCGCCGATGGCGAACGCGCTTGCATCAGTGGTAATTAGAAATGTTTCGTCGAAGTTTGGGTAGATAAGTACTGGGGTCGAAGTGAGGGCTTGTTTTAATTCCTCGAAGGATTTGTGACATTCTGAGTCGAAAGCAAAAGGGACATCCTTTTGTAACAATTTGGTGAGGGGCTTGGATAGTTTCGCGAAATTACTTATAAATCTGCGATAATAACCTGCCAACCCGAGGAAAGATTTGATTTCCTTCTGATTAGTGGGTTGCGGAAAGTTTTGGATGCACTGTACCTTATCGGGGTTTGGTTTTACTCCTTCTTTAGTTATGAGGTGACCCAGGTATGCGACTTCTTTACGAAGGAACTCGCATTTATCAGGTTGGATTTTTAAGTTAGCATTTCGAAGGCGTTTGAACACTTCTGTGAGACGAGAAATGTGTTCGTGAACTGTCGGGGAATATATGATAATATCATCCATATATACCAGACATCTCTCGTTCTGAATGCCCATGAGGATGTTGTCCATAACCCTTTGGAAGGTGGAAGGGGCGTTTTTAAGGCCGAAGGGCATACGAACGAATTCATAGTGCCCGTTGTCTACGCTAAATGCACTTTTCGGGATGTCTTTCGGGTCTATCTCGATCTGGTGGAACCCAGAGGCCAAGTCCAATGTTGTGAAGTACTGGCACTTGCCTAATTGATTCAGGAGATCTGAGATGTTGGGTAGAGGGTATTTATCTCCTACAGTTAACTCATTGAGTTTTCTGTAGTCTACAACCACACGCCATTTCGGCTTACCCGAAGCATCAAGTTTCTTAGGGACAACCCACACTGGAGATGACCAGGGGGAGTTAGAGGGTCGAATAATATTTTGTTCTAACATTTTGGATACCTGCGTTTTGACTTCTTCTTTGTGTATCTGAGGGTATCGGTACGATTTCGTGAATACCGGTTTCGCGTCATTGGTATCTATTGCGTGTTTAATTTCATTGGTGAAAGTTAGTTGGTCACCTTCAAGATAAAAAATGTCCGCGTATTCTAGACAAAGTTGAGTTATTAGTTCATTTTCTTCCATGTTTAGGTGGTCTAGACGGAGTTGGTTTTTTATTTCATAACGTCTGTCTACGCAAGTTTGGGAGGTTTCTTCGTCCATATAATTCAGTGAGAAATTTTGGATCGGTTCTAGTTTTAAATTTGAAAAATTAACGGTTTTGGGTACCGCGTTTACGTTTAATATAGAGGTAATAAATTCACCTTTATCGTCTATCTGAACTATCGCGTTAGGGAGTCTTACCTTGTCTACTTCGGTAGCTAGCAGTATAGCTTCTGTGTTGGACAAGTGACATTTAAGTTTGGTAATTTGTTCTATACGTGGTTCAACTGAAATTATATTTGATATATTACGAGTGGTATCACGATTATCTGGATTTGGGTAATTTTGTATGTTTGGCAGACCCTGGTCCGTGACTTTGTGGATCGGGATTGTTTTGAAATTTGTTACAAGTTTTTTGTTTTTTATATCCACTATACAATTGTAATGTTCTAAGAAATCAGACCCTAGGAGTCCATCGAATTCTATGTCAAGATCGCATACATAAATTTTAAATGGTTCATTGTTGTCAAACGGGATAAAGACGGCTTCGTTAATTTTTATTTTTTGGTCAGTTATGCCTTGGATCGTAATGTTTTCCGGACATCTACTATAATTTTCACAAATTTTGGGTTTGAATATGGATAGTCCTGCGCCCGTGTCGATTAATAATCTATGCGTGTTAGTAATGTCGTAGATATAATACAAATTTTTGGATTTGACAGACAATAAGGGGCTTATAGGAACTGTTGTTCCGGGAAGTTGAGATTTGGGTTGAAATTGTCCAAGTTCATTTTGCCAAATTGGGTTTGCAATACTGTCATCTCGGAGTCTCCGGTTTTGTGATAAGGCGGGTCCGACTGGGCATGTGGGCCTGATCGAAAATCCCGATTATATACAGGTGTTGTATCGAAAGTAGATTCGTCCGTGTAATAATTTTCGGAGGGACTATTAGCAGTATAATAGTCTTCGTTGCTGTTGTCGTATTCCGAAGTATTAGCTGTATAATAGTTCGGACTTGCGTAGGGGTTATTATCAGTATAATATCCCTCGTTAATATTTTCGTAAGGGTTATCGTGAACGTAATAACTTTGATTTTGTTGCTCTAGGTTTTCGGGTTCAGTATTTTGATTGAGATGAAGCGTTTTTCTATTTGAATTTGGTCTATAATAATTAGGGTTAGGTTGAATCGCAGGTGGTCTTGCATTATTGAAATTTGGGTTTGGTGCAATGACGGGTGGTCTTTGTTGCTGGAAGTTTTGTGAGCTTCCAGGATTTTGGTTATAATAGTTAGGTCTTTGTTGTTGGAAATTTTGCGAATTTCCAGGATTTTGATTATAGTAATTAGGCCTAGGATAGATTTGGGGAGTACCAAAATTTGGGGGTCGAGAACTTTGTTGTCTCTGACGACATTCATTAGCGACGTGTCCCGTACGTTTGCAAAATGAACAATGTCTTGCAGGTAAGGGGAAGTTTTGGTTACGCGTGGGAGTGATTGCACTATTGTTGCGATTGGTTTTTTGTGTTTCAAAGTAATTTAGTTGGAGTTCTTTTCGAACTCTCGTTATTGCTTTTAGCATATTCTCAGGGTCGCTTGCCCTAACAACATGCGCAAGTTTGGGTTCTAGTCCCTTGAGTAGGGTGTTCAAAACCATGCCCTCAGTTAATTGCGTTTGGGCTTGTTTTTGTGCCGCTGTTAACCGCTGTTTATGAACAGAAGCATGCATTTTTGCTTCGTGAGTTTGTAAGCGCGCAATAAACGTGAGCGGAGATTCACCGGGAAGTTGTCGCATTCTTTGCAAGTCTTGTATCAAGGAGGTTAGGTCTCTACTATCACCAAAATGATTCTCTAAAAGAGTCTTAATTTCTTCCCAATGAGTGGGATTTCTAGAGTTCACTAGTTCAGCTGCACGGCCTTTTAATTTGTTTTTTATATGAACAGTTAAAAGTACCACCTGGTTACCAATCGACATGCCATAAGCGGTTCTGCATGAATTTAGGAATGTATTTAAATTTATTTGATTACCGTCATATTCAGGAATAATTGAAAATATTTCGCTCAATTTATACGGTTCAACAGCGTCTGGTTGAGGTTGAGGTTGAGGTTGTGGCTCGTGCTGTTGTTGGTTTTGTTGTTGTTGTTGGTGAGCCATATTTCGAGTAGTTACTGGCATAAACTAATTTGAATTTGAAAACTTAGATTTATTTTACTTATAATAGCAATGGACAACAGAACTGTTCTTTCCACGGACAATACGCAAGAAATGATTATTATTTTAATTAAATTTGCACTAAAAACGAGATGATTCAATAAGTACTTACACGTAATAAATATTCATTTGTAGGTTCTTTCTTGATTTAGGGATTGGAATCCGCCGCCCGTCGTCAAAGGTCTCCTTGTTCCGGCGATCCTTTCTTGAAGTTAGGCCCTTTTTGGGGTGTTCCTTATTCTTCGGGGAGGTTTTCGTTGGTTAGGCTCTTCTTCCAGGCGTTATTACCAATCCTACCGACTGCGCCACTTTTATATCACTTAGAACTGTGTTCACTTTTTAAAAACTTTTATTCTTGGTTTTACAAAATATTTTATATGATTATATATTTGTTACAATAGTTAAATGTTGTAGGTATAAAGATTAAATGTAGACTGACCGCAAGTGTATCTCTTGGTCATATTTATAACATCGTTATCAACGTAGGCACATGCATTTCTTAGAAATCATGCTGTGCCAGCGTTTTACATGAGAAAGCTTTGTTTTAAAAGGAAGTTGTTATCGCTTTAGATAAGGTATATCAAATTATATCACGTACCGAGATAAGGATATAAAGTTACTTGTTGGATAAGATACTTATACGTTTGAATGGATTAATACAGTTTGTTTAGCATATAACATATATATATATATATATATATATATATATATATATATATATATATATATATATATATATATATATATATATATATATATATATATATTTACAGCCTACTATCCATAGAGCGTCCATACATTAACAAATTTCTATCCTTAGAGCGTCCAGTTACCATACAGCGCCCGTATGTGGACGCTCTAAGGTCAACCTATTAAAATTCACTCCAGACGTTTAAAAGGGGGTCCCCAGGCAATTGGACAAATTTTCAGTGGACGCCCTAAAGTGGTGCTTTGTACAGGATCAGTATATTTTAGTTCTTCCATTTGGCCATCAGAGGCGCTGGTGTCGCCTTCATGTATATCAGTTATACTTCAGCCACAGACCATGAAGCGCCCAGTAGACATGACAACGTCGCGGGCGCTCAATAGTCGTCAGAAAATATTAGATTATATTCGCCCATATGTATTTACAGCAACCTGACTTTCACGGTCTCAACTAGCAAACTAACGTTTACTATTAATGTTATAATAGAAGAGTGCATAGCCGATTTTCGAATCCTTTATTACTTTTTAATAGTATTGAAGATTTGCTTCTTACTAAATTTATATGTTTCACGCATAAAGCACATTACAAACATAATATCAATAGTTATATATCATGTTTATGTTGTGCATAGCAGATATTCTCATATAGATAATTTTCGAACGGCAGTGAAACTGAAAATAATGCTCGTAATTAATTTAATATTGCTTGTAACCGTAGTAAATCACAAAATATACCAAAAAAATAATAAGTAACAATAATTGTATAAAACTTATCTATGTTATGCATAATAATGGAGTTACAAGTAAAAAAAATATATTAAATAGGATTACATTCTTTGACTAATTTAAATGTGAAACGGTAGAAATGTCAAAAATTATTGTTTTGTTTTTTACATCGAAAAATGCATATTTAAGAAAAATAAAAGACCCATTTTATAGAGTGGCCATAGGACAGCTAATAGTACGGGAGCCAGCGATACTCTTTTTTGAAAAATCTATTATATTTAGGCCTCGTTTTCAGAAAATCGACTCCTACAGGCGTACCAGCGTAGCGGGCCAATGCCTTGTTCCGTTGAATAGCCGGCAACATAAGCTTTTTAACAATTTCAAGTAATAAAAAAAAAATCAGCTTCAAACATTTCTGTCAATTGACTTTATCTTAATTATATATTATGTTAATGTGAGGAGCATATGCCGATCTACAATGAAGATGGTAGGAAATTATTTTCCACCAATCATTGAGGAATAAAAAATCAGCTTTAAACACGGACACCTCTACCACCACGTCACGGAGATCATGGTTTGGGAGTAATTGGTGGGGGGGGGGGTAATTAGGAGGTAATTAATGTGTAATTAGTGGATGATTAAGGTTAATTAAAGGCAACTAAGAGTAATTAGGAAAAGGTGGGGCAAGGTGGGACGAGGTGGGGGATAAAACAAGAATAAAATATAGATAAATAGGGATAACCCACTACTCATTAATATTTGATGTCATACTGTGAAAGGGTAAACATGTTTAGATGTAAACAAATCTTTTAAGTGCGATTTTTGTAATAAAATATTCAATATACAGGATAACTTGAAAGATTTGTTTTTATGATTTTTGTTTCGCTGTTAGAGACTCATGGAAAATCTGGATTTGGAAGTAATGATTCCTTGGACAGCGGTTTTTTTAGAATGGCTACTTTGTACATTTTGCACTAAAAGCAGGTCTCTTCTTTGACAGTTATGGTAACTACATGTCAAATATTATTCTCCTCCATCACATTTATTTCATTAATTACACGGCCTCACAAAAAAGGCGGTCTGTTCGGCGGACCGGACCTAAAATTCTTTATGTATTTTGACTCGCTGAATCCGAATCCGAAGTCAGAACTTTCAAATTAGCTCTTTTTTATTCCTAACCCCAAACAAAAAGAAAATGTGGTCTGTCCGGCGGATTAGACCTATTTTGACCTGCTGAATCCGAAATCAGAATTGTCAGATTGGCTGTAACATCAAGAAACATCCGTAAAAACCGGTTTTCGCCTTTTACATTGTTATGGAGTTGTAGGGTTATGGGGTTACAGTCATATGAGATAATGGCGTTATGAAGTAAACATATTTTAAAAAATTTTAACTAATTTGAGTGTGAAAGACGAAAAATCGGGGAGCGGGGGGGGTGTTTATTCAAGTTAGTCATGAAAACCGAGCCAATCTGATAATTCTGACTTCGAATTCGGGTTCAGCGGATTAAAATACATATTCACCGAATATAGCCTCATTGTTGTTTTTTGGGATTAGGGTTGAAAGTGGACCAATCTGACAATTCTGACTTCGGATTCAGATTCAGCGTGTCAAGATACATAACGATACACGATTTGGTCCACCGGACAGTCCACCTTATATAATTTTTACCAAAAGTCGGATTCCTTCATTGGCAATAACGTTAACTACCTACAAAATATTATTTTCTCTGTTTTGTAGATATAGCGCCAAAAGACACAAAGGTGATTTTTCACGACTACAATACGGTAAGCAAAGGAAGTAATGTATTTATATCTCGACTAGTTGGTGCTCGCGACTTCGTTCGCATGGAAGAATTCTTGCGCGAGGAATTAAGAACACTGACATAATAACTTATGCCTATAAGAAGTACTACATACTCACTGAGTACTCCTATATTACTCAGGAAGTACACTCGAGGGAACTCACTGTGAATCCATTGCACGCGAGGAATCCCACTGCGCATTCATAGCACTCGGGAAAACCTACTGCACATCCATTAGATTTGAGGAAACTCACTGCGCATCCATAGTACTCGAGGAAACCCACTGCACATCCACTGTACTCGAGAAATCCCACTGCGCATCCATAGCACCCGGGGAAACCTACTGCGCATCCATTGTGCTTGAGGAAACCCACTGCGCGTCCATAGCACTCGGGGAAACCCACTGCACATCCATTAAATTCAAGGAAACCCACTGCGCATCCACTGCACTCGAAGAAACCCATTGCGCAATTTGATAACAATGCATTATTCTATTTTTGTGTTAAAGCGAGTTAAAAATAAAGCACACGGGCGGGTATGAATCAAATTTCATGTTTAAAAACATCCCTCTCCCTTTCATCCGTCTCTTTTTGAAAACCGTCGAATAATGTCTCCTTATTTCCTCAGAAGAACCCGTCGCTGGAATATCACGTTTCTGACTTACGCGATTTCAGAAATACGGATACCCTTTAGACCGTCTACCACCCCCGCTTTCATCCCTTCAAAAAGTGAAAATCGAAATTTCGTCTTACTCGTTTCTAATAGATTTCAATAAAGAGTATTTCTGCCAAATTCCACGCTTCTCTAACCCTTTACGAAAAGCTTAAAAACCTCCCCCCTTCACCTTTTCGGGGGTCTCTTTTGAAAACCTTCGAATACGTGTCTTTTTATTTCCTCAGAAGAGTCCATCGCTCGAATAATCACGTTTCTGACTTACGCAATTTCAAAAATACGGGTGCGCTTTAAACCATCTTACCACTCCTGTTTTCACCTCTTCAGAAAGTGAAAATCGAAATTTCATTTTACACGTATCTAATAGATTTCAACAAAAAATATTTCTGCCAAATTTCACACATCTAGATCTAAACGTTTCCGAAAAACCCTAAAATTTCAACTTTCTTTTTCACCCTCTTAAGGATCGAATTTCGAAAAATCCTTTCTTAATGGTTGCCTTACATCATTCGAGGAACCTCTATACAAATTTTGAAGTTTCTAGACCCAGTGGTTTGAGCTGTGCGTAGATAGATCAGTCAGCCAGTGAGTCAGTCAGTCAGTCGTATTCTTTTATTATATAGATTAAGGTATTCTTGTGTTAATACAATAACTAATAAAAATATATCTGACAACATTAGTCTTTAGAACATGATTAAATTAGAGAATTATTAATGATTAAACTTCCTGGTCCATTCCTAATACAACATCCTGTATTGCTTCTAAAGCATTAATAGCGCACTTGGTTGAAAGAAAAGATAGCTGATTCAAGCTATATGGGCCTTCACTCCAATATCTGCCGAGAGTAAACTTGACGCATGCGCATAGTAAATATTGATACCCTTTTCCTCTCTGATTACTAATGCAAATATGACAACACTGTCGGACGCTCTAAGGTCGTTCCATATGTGAGATATACACGAGAGGACGCTTTAAGGTAGTAAATGTACACATTTTATACATGTTTCTGGGCGCTCAGAGGTGGTCATACGTACGGACGCCTGAAGGTAGCGAATTTTTTTTTAAAGTGAATCATACGCCGAATAAAGGTAGTATACGTGGAGAATTCGGCGTATATAATAAATATCGTTGTCGCTCTACTCATATATGCGCTTATCTCATGACGGACGCCCGATGAATGTTTTTTGTAATGACGCTTTATGGATAGTGGGATGTAAATATATATATATATATATATATACATATCATTTAATTGTATTACGGGTATTTTGATACATTAGTTACTCTAACACTTTACTTATTTCAACGCAGCTTGAACATCTTAATACTTTTGTAATAATTTTACTTACGTTAGTTACTTTTTAAATGTATTTTTAAATGTTATTGCATTTATTGTAAGGATTTTCCGTTAAGTTAATAAATGATCAATTTCTAGTTTCGAAATGACTTATTTAATTTTAAGCCCACCATTAGATTAGACTATAAAAGTTCTTTGACAAAGATCTTTTATAAAAGATATTTTATGAGTAATTTGATAGATATTTTATCTCATAAAATATCTTTTATAAAAGACATTTGTCAAAGAATTTTTATAGTGTAATGATGGCCTAAGCAATTTGTTTGAAAGTCGTTTAAAATTCCCGCCTACACCAACCCGTCTGTATTAAAAAGGCGGAAATACAGCGCTGTCTGCGACGTAATTTTGCTGTTTGAAAAAATACTGAGAGTTTCCTATCTATATATAATATATAAGTCTTTAATCTATGTTTGAGCGTTGTCCAAAGTTTTTAGCTATTAAAGCTTTCAATAAACTTCCCGCCGAATACAAAACTTTAAATTCAAATTTATTTAAAAATCGCGTTAAAAAGAGTTTTTAATTACTAAATGTTATTATTCTTTAAATGAATACCTTGATGAAAATCGAGATGATAGAATATAAAATTTGCAGCCTACTAATTAATTGATTTGCTCTGTATGTTATTTTTATTTCAGTTATCCATAGCCTGAGTTTTGCTTTTTGTGTTTTGTTTCAATCAATGCTAAATATCCATATCATTTCTAATTACTATGTGTATTAATTACACACACACACACACACACCATGTTTAATGTTCCTTATTTTAACAAATTTTGATTATATGTATGTTTGTGTATATGTGTGTGTATATATGTGGGTACATATATATAAATATCATGTTATGTTTAATATATACAGTGTGTCCTAGGATAGATGTATCAAGAGGTGTAATGGACCAAAAATTTTGGAATGGTATTAGGGGATTGAGTCCTGCTTGTTGTAAAACTAAAGTATACCAAATACGACTTGATTTGGTGTTCTACAGGGTGTTTTATAAGCAAAGTTGTAAAAATCACCACTAATAAAGTACCTTTATTTTTCAGAATATGAAAAAATTTCACTAAGAAAAGTTATTTAGAATGCAATTTTATACCTCTATATCAAATTTCAGGAATATGTGGAAAGTTTCAAAAAAATAATTTTATATTCCTGGAATTTGGTATAGAAGTATAAAATTGCATTCTAAATAACTTTTCCTAGTGGAATTTTTTCATATTTTGAAAAATAAAGGTACTTTATTAGTGGTGATTTGTACAACTTTGCTTATAAAACACCCTGTAGAACACCAAATCAAGTCATTTTTGGTATACTGTAGTTTTACAACAAGCAGGACTCAATCCCCAAATACCGTTCCAAAATTCCAAAATTTTTTGTCCATTACACCTCTTGTTACATCTATCCTGGGACACACTGTATATACAGGATCCGCCACTTAAAACTCCCCAGACTCGTAACTTCCTTATTTTCTAAGTTACGACCATGTTGGGCACATCAAATTGTAGATATTTTTAAGGCCTTTAAATATGCATACAGTGATTTAAATTTTTTTTTTTTTTAAATTATTACGAAAAAAAATTAATTTCCTTGAATATTTTTTCCCTCACCTTGTACATGAACTGTGTGAATGTTTTCTTAAAAAGGTTTTAATTATCTTCAATTTACGGTTAAAAAAAAATTTTTAATAATAAATTTTGAAATTTCCTATTTAGTACATTTTAATAAAGTTTATTTTTAAAAATATTTATCTGTTTTGTTTCTTGTTGCTGTTTTGTTACGTTGAGGATTGTTTGTGATAATTTCTTTTACAAATAAAGCGTAAAATTATTATTTACATTTTTTTCAGTTATTTTAAAAAAAATCAGTTTGGAATCGGAAGGAGTGTTTTTAATTTCTTTCCCTAAAACCAAAAAGAATTTCGAATATGACGTAATAACATACATTGAAGCTAATTAAAACCTTTGTAAGAAAACATTAACACAGTTCATGTACAGGGTGAGGGAAAAAAATGTTCAAGGAAATTAATTTTTTTTTCGTAATAACTTTTTCAAAAATTTTTTTTTTAAATCACTATGCATATTTAAAGGCTTTAAAAATATCTACAATTTGATGTGCCGAACATGGTCGTAGCTTAAAAAAAAGGATGTTACGAGTCTGGGGAGTTTTAAGTTATATATATATATATATATATATATATATATATATATATGTGCATTTGTATCGTGTCCGCCTCCTTACAAATTTGTGGCGCCCGCACCTCCACTAGAAATAATATAGATAGTTTAGTTCTGTTTACATATACATAACCGCCAAATTTCACTTAACAAGGGCACGCGGAGAGGGGAAAGGATTTTTATCTTTTTTTACATACACTTTTTTGTTCATACGATTGGTATGTTTACACCTCGTTATATAAATAGTACCTCTCTGACTCAATGTATTTAAAACTGTTATATATAACGGTAGACTTTGCCTCCTTCGAGGTTGCCAGACTTCTATAGTGTAAAATGCTTTAGCGCTTGCGCAATTAGTTGCGCTATGCAATCGTGTGCGTTTGTTATTATGATGATTCATATTGTGTAAGTTATACTCTATCAGATTACATTGGTGTTTTACCCGATAATGTGCGGTTATCTGTTTTAAAATGAACCGTTCACGCTAAATATCTATTGTAGAATAATGTATGTAATTCAAAATATGTTCTTAAGGGAATTATTATTACTATTTAAAATGCTTTTCAAAAGACATCACTGAATCAGTTCAATTTTGTAACACAATTGTTACATATTAGTCCACGTAAATTAGATATTTTAGAAGAAATAATTTATAAAGTAATAATATTTGGGATGCGTAATCTAGATAGGGTTCGAAATAGATACCCGAATAGTTCCCCACAATTTAGGGGTGAAACGTCCGTAATGATTATGAATAGAGCTGCTTCGGCCATATTACGGGGACTTAACGCTGGTTTTTCACTTTTATCTTGTAAACCGTTCGTCGAAAGAGAAAAAAGTATAGGAAATAAAAAAATCGTCATGTTAAATTCTGCATAAAAAATGTACTATTAACCTTGTAGCTTATCCTCACCTATTTCGCGCTAACAGCGTCCGAACAGAGGCGTAGTTTGGGGCGCAGAGGTAAAAATCCATCCTATTCCAAGTTTGACTCCGAATATCTTAAAACCGGTTACTTTAACGAGAAAAATGCTCAGGAATGAATTTATTGAGCAGAATTTTCTCTATTAGATGCATACCTATATGGTTTTGTCGCAAGTACTTTATATATTTTCCCCTTTTTTGCAATTATATTAGAGGATAATCTGTACTGTTCACACAAAAGAAGATTTGGAGTCATATTTCAACTCTGAACTTGCTTAAATTCCACTTCTTCTCTTCAATAAGAAAGGGTTAATGACGAAAATTAAGAAATCGTCTGTATGATATTTTCAATGCTGTACGAGAGAGGCCAATAGATTGTTGATGGCGGCAATTTGATTCATCGTGTAGTATGGCCGAAGCAGCTTTATTCGTAAACATTACGGCCAAAAAGTGACTGTAGTGTTTGACGGATATGCTGACTGCAGTATGAAGAGCATCGAAAGACAGCAGCGTCTTTTGAAACGCATTTCACCGGAAATTGTTTTTCATGAGAACACGCCACTGACTGAAACGCAAAATAAAATGATAAACAATCTCACAAAAAGGAACGGTTTATTTCGCAATTGGTGGAGAGATTTAAAAACGAGGGAATCAAAACAATTACTGCTGTAGACGACGTTGACGACTCATAGTTCAAACCGCCTTAAACGAATCTCATGGAAACGATACAGTGGTCATCCTCGGACAAGATATTGATCTTCTCGCATTGATTTTCGCTCTCGTACCTGAAGATAAAGATATCCGTTTCTTAAGAGAGGCTCAGAGATAAATAAAAAATAAAGATTACAGTTCTCGTGACTTGCAGTCCTCGGAAGTTTTAAAAAGCTGCATGGCCACACGTTCAGTGGATGCGATAACACTTCAGCTTTCTTTAGTAAAGGAAAAGTGCAAACGGTGGAATGCGTCAATAAAAGAAAAGATCTCGAAGAGGTTGTCCGTATATTCAACAACCGTAGCTCAACGAAAAAAGAAATTACATCTTTGAATCATCAAAGATTCATTATCTTCAATGAGTTAGTCCGCCAATCTAGTACTACCGGGATTCTACGAAGACTGCCAGCAACATCCGAGGCATTACGTCAACATTCTTACAGAGTATTTCTTCAAATTCATGTTTGACGAGGAGAAAACTTGGAACCAACGGAATGCAGAAAAGCAGAAAATAATATAAAATATTTCAAAGAGATGATATACTTAAAGAAGTAAAATGTTCAAAACTTAATCATTTTGGAGCAAAAATGTAAATATTTCCCTCCAGCGAGAGAAATATTTTTGAATTGTTTAAAAATTTTTGAAAAGCATTCGAGATGACTCCAACAAACTATCATTAATTAGTATAGCAAAATTTATGATTAACCAACAAATATATTCTAGAGCTTTGGTCTCGAATGCTTTTTAAAACATTTTTATTTCTTGCTAGAGGGATATATTTACATTTTTGCTCCAGAATAATCTAGGTTTCTAAAATATCTTTGGAAGGTGGAAGATTACACTGGTCAACATTCAGTTTGAAAAAATACACCGGACTCTACCTAGGTACCCAGGGGTTTTGGGGTCGCTAATTCCGTTGCCGAGGTCGGTTAAGCTCTATCACGTCAGGTTCAAGGTCATTTGAAGGTCAACCTAAGAAAAGGTTTTTGAAAAAATCTAAAAAAATTCACACATAGGCTCTTGGGGGGGCTCTGAGTCCGAATCCGATGTCGGTTGACCTTTATCACCTCATGTTCAAGGTCATTTGAAGGTTAAAGTAAGAATAGGAGGTAAAAAAAAATAGAAAAAATTTATACGAATGCTCACCTGCCTACTTATTGTCTGTTTATCTGTCTGCCCTTATACCTGCACACCTGTTTGTTTGCTTGTTAGTCTGTATTTATCATCCGCCTGCATTTTCTCTCTGTCCATCTATTTGACATCCTGCCTTTCTGTCAGTAATTCTGTCTGACTGAATGACTAAATGTTTCTATCTGACAGTCTGTCTGCCTCGTTGTCAGTTTGTCTGACTCAGGAAACCATTAAATTACTTTGACCCTGACAGGATTGAGCTCAGGGCCGGTTTTAGGTAACCGGAGGCCCTAAGCTTTAGGTATGTTTTTTGTTGAAACTTTCTCTTCTAATAAAATAAACGTGCATATCTGCGTATGAAATCTGAGTTCTGAGGCCCCCTAAATGCGAGGCCCTAAGCTGGCGTTTACGCAGCTTATAGGCAAAACCAGCTCTGATTGAGCTCCAAGTGAGTGAAGCCAACGCCCGCGGTACTCTTTACTTGCATGTTCGCTCTGCTTCTGCAACTATACCTAAAGGCCATCCTTTCACAGAAGAAAATAGGTAGGTGATTCATTGAGTTAAATATATTTGCACTGAGATGGCCGAAGAATCTTCATGTGCAGGTAAAGCTGGCGGACGAATGCCGGCTTGAAATGACCTCAGAATGACCTTGATATTACCTCTGGATGCCTCTTTTTTTTAAGGGTAAGCGACCAATGGATTCGGACTCAGCGACCCGAAAAACCTGTGTGGATTTTTTCAGATTCTTTCAACCACCTTTTCTTACTTTAACCTTCAAATGGCCTTGAAACTGACGTGATAGAGGTCAACCGACATCGAATGCAGACTCAGCGACTCAAAAAAACCTATATATAAGTTTTTTCAGATTTTTTGACAGCTTCTCCTCTGTTTTTCTCAAATTAACCTTGAAATGATCTCCGGATGCCTTTTAAGGGTAAACGAACACCGGATTCGGACTCACCGATCCCAAAAACCTATGCGTGAATTTTTTCAGATTTTTTCAATCACCTTTTCTTAGTTTGACCTTCAAGTGACCTTGAAACTGACGTGATAGAGGTCAACCGGCATCGGATACAGACTCAGCGACCCAAAAACCCTATATGTAAATTTTTTCAGATTTTTTAACAGCTTCCTCTCCGTTTTTCTCAAATTAACCTTGAAATGACCTCCGGATGCCTTTTAAGGGTAAGCGAACACCGAATTCGGACTCAGCGACCTCAAAAACCTATGTGTAAATTTTCTCAGATTTTTTCAACCACCTTTTCTTAGTATGACCTTCAGATGTCCTTGAACCTGACGTGATAGAGCTTAACCGACCTCGGCATCGGAATCAGCGACCCCAAAAACCCCTGGGTACCTAGGTAGAGTCCTGTGTATTTTTTTAAACTAAATGTTGACCTGTGTTATTATTATTCTTTTATTTTCTGCTTTTTAGCAGAAAATAAATAAGTAAATTTAAAAACCCATTGATCTCTATAAAGTATTATTTCCGTGTATAAAAGTTATTTATATTTTTAGTAAGATAATTTTAGTTACCATATCTATAGATGTATTTAGGGATAGTATGCCTCTTTACTATGTTGCCAAGTTTAGGAGGCGATATCGCTACTTTATTGTAAGGAAGCATTTAATACCTATATACATCAAGTGTTTAAAACAGCAGCGCCACCTGGTAAAAAATGTAGTGGACTATGGTGTATGTTTACATATGTTTATAGGTATTTTCCGCCTCCAAAAAAAGTGTCGTTAAATGCTTCTATCTCTCTATTTCTTCCCTTTTTGTCATAATCTTATGTGCGCACCAATAAAGCTGATCATTATTGATAATAATGAGTCATGCATTTACTAATTATCAAGACATTCGCTATGAAAACAACACAAAACGTCTCCGCCTCCGAAATCGGAGGCGAACGCGTAAAATCGGAGGCAAACACCACCTAACCATATAACATTCGGAGGTGTATGAGTACTAAATGCATGTATATATATATATATATATATATATATATATATATATATATATATATTTGTCCAGCAAATAATGCTGCGTCCGTACATGTGCACGATACCATACACCGCTGCGTCCTGTACAATACTGCGTCTGTATACCGGACGCAGTATTGTTTTCCCGTATTATCTTCAACAAATCTCTGAAATGGTCGATTTTCAGCACCTCAAAATGTTCTTCGTCTCCTGGGCTATATGTAGACATAGAAATAAATTCTGTTTCGTTTCAATTAAGCAAAATATCGACCCGAGTTTTTTTTGGATTCGGACGCAGTATCATATGTTCCGTGAAACTAAAAGTATATTTTTAGTTCCATCGAATTATGTTTGGGGGCGCATAGATTTGTGAACAGAAATATTCTTCAAATATTCTCTATTCAAAAATCGTATAATGCTGCGTCCGACATTTGACAACACCGGCTAATAAATATCTAGTCATTCTTTCATTCTTACTTGGAAAGCCGGTGAGTTCGAATTATTGTAACTTGCACCTTACCGCAGTTCGGCACTCAACGTGACATTTTCAGATGATTAAAGAGAATGAACATACAAAGGCAGTCAGTCTACAGGACACTATACTAATTTTATGGTTACTGTTTTGAATAAGGAAATAGGAGAATTACAGACAATATTGTGAATGTAAATAGGATTACAAATATTAATAAGATATTGTAGGTAATATTCTAGATATGCTAAGTTAGGAGCAAAAAAACCTATGCCTAATATATACTACTTTTGGTTATTTTATCTACTCTTATTAGGGTATATACTAATTAATGAACTGCTTTTGAACAATTAATAGTATCCATAAACAAATAACGTGAGTTACAATGAGTGAGTTATTATAAATCACCAGGTTACAGTGCCAATCACCTTTATCTTCATGCCTAGCCTGTCCAATCGACGTAACGCGCTTCACGAAGGTGTGGCTCTGTCCGAGAGAAATTCTTAAATTAATTTAAATTAAATTAAATTTTACCGTCAATTATATTAATAAAGAAACTGAGTACCTAACTTAAACAAAATTTTCTCAATTTAATATTTATTGTTGTAATCGTAAAAAAAGTATAGTATTCAACTTGCGGTAATGGTAATAACTCACTTGATGAATTACAGCACTCGCCTGCGGCTCGTACTGTAAACTTCATCTGCGTGAGTTATTACCATTCGTTGAATAATATACTAATAAGTTCATCAAATATTGTCAAATAGTGTGGTTTATTATAAGTCTAATAACTATAAATAGAACCATTATTATACCTTTTTGTTTGATAAAAAGGGGGTTGAAATTTTAGGTTTTTCCGGAAAGGTTAGATCTAGGTGCATGAAATTTGGCAGAAATATTTTTTGTTGAAATCTATTAGATCGTGTAAGAAGAAATTTCGATTTTCAATTTTTGAAAACGGGGGTGGTAGATGGTTTAAAACGCACCTGTATTTTTGAAATCGCGTAAGTCAGAAACGGGGAGGGGGAAGTTTTTAAGCATTTCGGAAACGGTTAGACCCAGAAGCATGAAATTTGACAGAAGTACTCTTTATTGGAATCTATTAGACAAGAGTAGGACGAAATTTCGATTTTCACTTTTTGAAGTGGTGAAAACGGGAGTGGTAGATGGTCTAAAGGGTACCCGTATCTCTGAAATCGCGTAAGTCAGAAACGTGATATTCCAGCGACAGGCTTTCCTGAGGAAATGAGGAGACACGTATTCGACGGTTTTTAAAAAGAGACGCCGCGAACGGGTGAACAGGGAGACGGATGTTTTTAAGCATGAAATTTGACAGATACCCGCCCATGTGCTCTGTGCGCAGTGGGTTTCCTCGACTTCAATGGATGCGCAGTGGGTTTCCTCGAGTGCAATGGATGCGCAGTGGGTTTTCCCGAGTACCATGTATGCATAGAAGTTTTCCTTGAATGCAATTAATGCGCAGTAGGTTTCTCCGGGTACCATGGATGCGCAGTGGATTTCCAGGAGTACTATTAATGCACACTGGGTTTCCTCGAGTACAATGGATGCGTAGTGGGTTTCCCCGAGCACCATGGATGCGCAGTGGGTTTCCTCAAGTGCAATGGATGCGCAGTGTGTCTCTCCGCGTAACGTGGAAGCGCAGGTTGTTGCCGGTAACTAGAATGTTTGTATCATCAGCATAACAGATCACATGAACATTTGGTATTTTTTGTAGATGACTGACCACATAGTTAGTAAATATAATATATAAAAGTGGTCCCAAAATTGACCCCTGTGGAACTTCTTGTTTAATATCACAAATACTACTTTCAACTACACCAGCCATTTTTATAATTTGTGTCCTGTTGTCTAAATAGAAGGAAAATATTTGTAAATCAGTTCCTCGAATATCGTATAGTGCTAGTTTGGCCTTAAGCAGCTGATGGTCTATCAAATCAAAAGCTCGTGAGAAATCTTCGAAAAGACCTATAACTGATTTCTTGTTGTCTAAAGCTTTAATGGTTTTGTGATGAAAATCACACAATGCAGACTTAGTGCTTTTGTTTGTAGTGAAACCTTGTTTAGTAGGAGACAGTAACATGTTCTGATGTAAAAAATCTTATAATTGCTCCTTGAGATGAAGTTCTAAAATTTTAGAGAAACTACATAGTAGACTAATGGCTCCATAATTATTATTATAGTGATTTGGATCTCCCTTCTTGTATAATGGAGAGACTATGGCTCTTTTAAATTTACTGGGAAATACACCTTTCTCTATAGAAAGGTATATTATATAACATAATGGACCGCTTATCGAATATTTGCATTTTTTAACCAAATTATTAGAAATATTATCATGACCACTAGAGTTTGAAGACTTTCATTTGTTTACAAGGAGTTCAACACCCTTAGTTGAAACTGGAGATAGATATGAAAGAAAATAAATCCCCTCTTTTTCCGATAATATTTGGTTTCTGTTTTAGAGAAGAATTAAATTAAATTAATTAATTAAATTGATATTAAATATGAGCGCAAAAACTTTTATCTTCATAAAAACAGTTTTTAAAAATTCTAACGTGGTAAAGTGTGGAAGCCATTTTTTTTACTAATTTTGGGGTGCTGAAAACGAATTCGTTGCCCGTTTTGGCGAAAAATCTAGGAAACACATTAAAAAACAACTCTTATTTGCGTGCCATAAAGTGAAGGTTCTCGTTTTCCCAACCAAAAGTCATTTAAATAATTAATGAATTTTTTAATGTAATAAACAAGTAATATTTTCTGAATAGAGATATGCACACCGTACACCTCAACTCCAAAAATGTGAGAAATATTCAGGGGTGAGAAATATTCATCTGAATTGACTAAATCACCTCATTATGATAAAAAAACATCAAATTGGGTGATTAGGGATTTCTTTTGCAATTGAAATCAATAAAAACTCTAAAAAGATAAAATTCACCACCTTAATTGGTGGGGATGGGTGTAAGAGTATTCAGAAGTAATCACAATATAACCTGATAATAGCCATTTAACGAGGAGTAATAATGTAACTATACACCGTTCTTATGGGTGGTGAAGGGTGAGGGAAACGAGGGGGAGGGGTGGTGAATTTAGAATGTTTGCATCTTTTTTACTTCCACATCCAGTGGAAGATAGTAATGACAAACAAATTTTTAAAAATTTTTGTTGTTCAAATAGGCTTAGAATGTCATGAAACGTAGAGATTTTAAGTTTGAGCGAAAAAAAATTTCTGTCGGTGTGTCTAACTTTTTTTGTGCGCACGTTTACTCTGGAACCGTTTGAGATATTGACTTGAAATTTGGTATACATATGTACTTTAACGAGATCTGGAACTAGATTATATTTTCATCTTGTTTTGTCGAAGGGTTGGAGGGTAAATTTGGGGTAAATAGGTAAATCAAGCAGGTAAGAGTCCATAAAAATGGTATTTAGTATATACAAGAGAAGCTAAGGGCTCAAAAAAATTTTTGGCATTAGTCACCCCCATTACCACCCCCACACCATTTTAAAAGGGGATGAAAAGAAAATGTGATTTAGTGTGTGTATGAGAACCAGAAAACTCAAAATATTTTTTTACTTCATCCACCCCCATTACCACCCCCCATCACCACCCCCATCCAACTACCGATGTGGGGTATCGTTTTATGGGTTTTCGGGGTAGAGGATTTTAAATATTATACAGGGTGTAATCAGTTCCATGTCATTAAAAAAAAAACTGATAATGGGGACCGACCAGACAAACAAAAAACCTTTATGACCCCTAGGGGCACTTTGAAAAAACTGACCTAGGTCAATAATTTGAATATTAGGGTAGGAAACATTTTAGAACCACTGCCTTTCTGGGTCAATGGACGTGTAGTACTTCCCAATTATACAACTTTTAAATTGACATAAAAAAGGTGCAAAGATTACCGACCGACTCGTTTTCTCCGGGCGGTTCAAAGCAAAGAAGGGCAGCACCTTTGATGACCACCTCAACCGAACCAATTATAAAAATGTAAATAATTCGTTATCTCTTTTTGCAGAACTGCAAAAGCAAATGATGGGCATAGAAGTTAAACACAGCATTTCTTTACATGTGTTTTTTAATTTAGAACAAAATGTTGGAGCTTTTATTGTTGTTTATAATTTATCAGATTTAAATGTGATTTATTAACATTTGTAACCTAAATGAGTGTTCTGTGTTAAAAGCTTAAAGAGTGAATAATTATTGCATGACATTGGGAAATAAAGAGTTAGACGTCTGAGATACGATAACATTTATTTAACGAATTGCCAATCAGGTATCTGAAACTAAAATATTCGATAAGTCTAGAACTTACCAATTTTGTTGATACCACAAAAAATAATAATAATAAAAATAAAAACTTGGTCCAAAATCCAAAAAGTAACACAAAAAGGACGAACAAATATTGTCTGTATGTAATCAAGAACTTAACGACTTGAACGGTAAGTCAATAAAATAAATCTTAACTGTAAATACGTGGCCTAAAATTCAAAAGAACGAAAACAACGAACGGGTTCGACGTGTGTACTTAATGAAGTGCCCACAGAAACTAAAATATTGCACAAGAGGGAGTATAGTTTTCTTCAGATCTACTAAGCACTCAGAAAACGCCGACGTCTTTCACCTTTACCGCAACGCTAAAGACCTTACCTTGCCTACTTTTAAAAAGCCATAAAGAAGTATGATTATCAACTTGTATCCTCGCCAACGCGCGGTCTCTAACAAAGGAGCGCGATACTTTGAAAAAGCCGTATTAGCGTATTTGATGGTTAGAGGCGCCGACATACGCGAAAATAAAAGCCTATCCCAACATTCTAGCAGTTCTCAAACAATTTATTGAAAACTTTCGAAATTTTTGTCTATTTTTTTTTTATATGGGTTTTAGATCCCATGTTATATAAGGTTTTTTGTTCGTTTAGTCGTTCCTCACCACTAGTTTTTTTTAATGACATGAAACTGATTACACCCTGTATTATTAAAGTTCCATAAACAATTATTTCCACATACACAATTTTTTCGTTGTGAGTGACTTGGATAGAAAATATGGATGTAGAAGTAGTGATTCCTTGGGCAGCGGTTTTTACTTACCTAATGAAACTGAGTATTTTTAAAGAATTTCCTGCACTAAAGAATAACGTTTTCTTGCAAGTTCTAATATCAATTTCAATAAGTGTTGTTTTTTTTACTGTCTTCCCGATGTTTTTAGCCAATTTGGATGACAGATTCGTAATCAGCACCCCAAAATTAGTAAAAATGTGGTTTCCACACTTCACTGCGGATGGGCCAAAAAAGGAGTTTTCCCTTGTTTCCCTCACCCTTCACCACCCATAAGAACGGTGTAAGTTACAATATGTAATATACGGTTATTTATTTATTAAAAAAAAAAACACAAAATTCCTTATTAAATGGCTATTATCAGGTTATAATGTGATTACTTCTGAATACTCTTATACATCCTCACCAATTAAGGTGGTGGATTTTATCTTTTTAGAGTTTCTATTGGTTTTAATTGCAAAAGAAATCCCTAATCACCCAGTTAGATGTTTTTTTGTCATAATAAGGTGATTTAGTCAATTCAGATGAATATTTCTCATCCCTGAATATTTCTCACACTTTTGGGGTGTACGGTGTGCTATCACTATCCAAAAAATATTAATTGTTTTTATATCAAAAAATTCTTTAATTATTTAAATGACTTTTGATTTGAAAAATGAGAATCTTCACTTTGTGGCACCCAAATAGGGGTTGTTTTTCATGTGTTTCCGAGACATTTCGCCAAAGCGGGTGACGGATTCGTTTTCAGCACCCCAAAATTAGTAAAAAAGATGGCTTCCACTCTTTACCACGGATGGGCCAAAAAAGCGTTGTTCCTTACAAAAGAACAAATCCGAAGGCATTTATTATTAAACACATTTGTACTTCAAACTTCAAGAAACGTGGTTTTCAACTTTCAAGACTAAAACGCTTATCATTCGAGATATGTGCAAAAAGAAAGAGCAAGTAGCATATGCTCTCTCTTCTATTCTAAGGTGAACTTATCGCTTCCTGAAGGAGTAAATAAAAATGAACATCTATGCAAAATTTCATTGATCTCCTAAACATATCATTTTATATTGCAAATTTGAGGCTACTTTTAGTGCACAATTGAAAAACTGATCCTAAAATAATAATCGACAGAAAAATCATATTTCGAATTCTACTGACATTTAGAAATAACTGACGGCTAGAGATTTGTTCTACTACAAGTGCAATAGAATTATTAGGGTAAATATGACAACCGCGCCGGACGCAGTAATATACTAAGATTCACAAAAAGTAGTCATCTCGGACGCAGCATTGTATTGAAGAAAAATAAAATTATTCTCGGACGCAATAACGTGCTGTTTTTGAAAGGACGCAGTATTGTCTTGTATATTAAACTTTTTTATTTCTT
Source organism: Rutpela maculata (assembly GCA_936432065.2). Lineage (NCBI taxonomy): Eukaryota > Metazoa > Arthropoda > Insecta > Coleoptera > Cerambycidae > Rutpela > Rutpela maculata. The sequence goes on from OW386294.2 coordinate 51,880,843, forward strand.
GAGTTATTACAATTTTAAAACCAGATGTTAACTGAATTTGATTAGCAGATTCAATATACTTCATTAGATTTGAGCTAACTAACGTATTTCTGGGAGACGCAGTAAGGTTGGCTTGTGAAAGGACGCAGCATTGATAGCGGGATGTATATATATATATATATATATATATATATATATATATATATATATATATATATATATATATATATACGTACCCGGCTACCATTACCAAGCCCGGTACGTTGCACAGGCACTAAGAAGCCCGAGTCTTTTATTGTAGTTAGACGCGTGTATATTACCAAATATATCATGGAAACTTTTATATACACCGCGCAATAGAAGAGGGGGTAATTTTATTTAACATTAACAGAAATATATATTTCTCAGGTTATCCGAAGCCCAACACACACTACTATCTATACGAAGCCCGTTTGTATGTATGTATGTAGTTGGTGCATTTTACGAAGCCCGGCATCGTTGCCAGCGTTTCTATTAGAATATTCAACATTTTAAAAGAACCGTGTAGGCGTTCAACTAGAATCGAAAAAATTGGGGTAATACTTTTAAAAATCAAGGTATTTTGGGTTTCTTTTAATCTGTTCTAATGATACTTTATTCATCATAGGCCAATTTAGTACAGTACCTAGAGGTAAAAAATATGCAAAACTTCGGAATAATGTCATATTGAACGGATTTCGTTCATTTTTGGCAGTATAATAGTAAATGCTGCACAGAAAAGTTTCTATATTGTGCGGAGGCTTGCTAATTTATAGGGGGTGGATGCCACCCCCTGACAGGGGGTGGCGCTTGAAAAACATATATATTTATTGAATCTGAAGTAAAATCAAATTTTAAGAAGAAAAGGTTCTATGCAATTTTTTATATAAATTGATAGTTTGTAAGTTATAACGACTTCAAAATTGCGATTTTAGCTTAAAAAAAAGGTATTTCCAAAGGGCTTTCGTCAAGTATCTCGAAAAGCATTACTTTACCGAGAAAATGTTACAAACCAATTATAGAAAGTACAAACTAGGAATTAATTATATTTTTTGTTTATTGATGTAGGATTAATAATTTCGAAGATATTTAAGTTTACAATTGGCATCCAAATGTTCATAAGATAATTATTTAGAGTGAGAGCTTAATATCTCAGAAACTGTGACACCTACGTCAAGAATGCTAATAGGTAGAATAATAGGTTATTAATTAAGCTTTCAACTATTTTTTTATTTGTTTCTGTAGCATAAAAAACAAAGAAGTTATGACCGAAACAATGTGCGTCTAGACATTTTTTTAATAACAACGTCGCCATTTTGTTACTGTAATTAGCCAGTAATTAAAAAAAGGAACTTCAAACACTGTTTCTCATTAATAAGCATGACGTCGATGCTCAATTTTTTTGGTTTGTATACAGTACTTTAGAAAAAAAGGTATTTTCGATGAAACGTAATTTTTTTTCCTTTTCCAAATATCTCAATAAATATTAGTTTTATTGAAAAATAGGTAGAGACCAAAAATAAAGCACAAACTGATAATGAATTTCGCTTGTTTATTTATTTACATAGCTTTAATAGTTTCGGAGATATGAAAGTTTACAAATGGCGTCCGAACGTTTATAAGACGAAAAATGCAGTTTAAATGTTAAATATCTCAGAAATTGTGATACCTACGTCACTCATGCTAAGAAATGAAATTAAAGACAATTAATTGCGCTTTCAAATTATTTTTTACTCGTTCCTGTAGTATAAGAAATAAAGAAGTTATGACGGAAAAATGTGCGTGTTTATATTTTTTTATATAAAAAGGTCGCCATTTTGTTACTCTAATTAGCCAGTAATTTAAAAAAATTATCTCAAATACAGTTTTTCGTTAAGATGTAGCATTACCTAGATGCTCAATTTCTTTTGCTCATTTAAAGCACTTGCTTTAAAAAAAATGCATTTTGAACTTTAAAGGTAATTTCGAAATATTTGGATACCAAATATAAACTTAAATATCTCCGAAATTATTAATCCTACATCAATAAACAAAAAATATAATTAATTCCCAGTTTGTACTTTCTGTAATTGATCTGTAACATTTTTTCGAAAAAGTAATACTTTTCGAGATACTTGACGAAAGCCGTTTGGAAATACCTTTTTTTTTAAACTTAAATCGCAATTTTGAAGTCGTTATAACTTAAAAACTATCAATTTATGTGAAAAATTGCATAGAACCTTTTCTTCTTAAAATTTGATTCTATTTCAGCTCCAATAAATATATATATATATATATATATATATATATATATATATACAGTGTCAGAAAATTTTTCATTTGGGTCGGCAATGAGAGCAAGCGAGAGCGAAGCAACTAGGCTATTCTTTTTTATCGTATAACACATCCTTCTGATGCCACCTGCTTTCCCCACCACATGTGCGTGGGCAACTCTGCTTGCGGAATTTCAATTTGTTTCCGTCTTCCACTTGCAATGTAAAGAATTATTTGACTCGTTTTGAAAGTAAAACGGGTTAAATAATTTCAGTTATTAAAGCACGTAATAATATTACCTATACTGAACAGAGCCAACTACATCCTTCCTTTGAATAAATGGTACTGAAATTTTTAATAGCAATAATGATGCATGTACGTGTTTTCTTGATAGCGCGTCATTATTTGCTCCCTCTACTAGAGCACTGGTACACGCCTTTATTGTAGGCGGGTCTGTCAGGCCGTTGAAACTATGCGTGCCACCCAAATCCAACATTTTCCGAATGTGTATATATATATATATATATCGAAATCTGTTCAATATGACATTATTCCGAAGTTAAAACATCTAGATACTGTACTATGCGTCTAATGTGTTTCTTTTTACTATTTTCATTTAGATCAAATGTATTGTAATTGTTTCAAACAGAAGAAATAATTAAATGTCTTTGATTACTATTTCAATTATTTTTCTTTTATTCTCCACAATTTTTTCAAGTGAACAAAAAATAGCAAAACTGTAGACGTTCATTTGTTGATCTCGTAGTTGAAAGTGTCACTGGCATCGATGGAAATATGAAATGGATTTTTAAAGTACAATTGGCGCTTTGTTGTTTCCAATCAGAGCTGGGTAATTACTTGTAATTTAAAAATAATTACAATTACAAATTACTTTTTTAAAAAGGGAATTAATTACAATTACAAATTACTTTTTTAAAAAAGAAACTAATTACAATTACAACGTACATGTCTTTAAAAAAGGAATTAGCAATTACTTTTCTAATTACTTTTCTAATTACTTTTCTAATTACTTTTATGATAAAGTAAATTATAGTGATCAAATAGACAAAAAGGTAAATTAAAAATTTTAATTAAAAGTGTTGTGTAATGTTACGTTTTAATATTTATTAGAATGTTTGACCTTAAGAGTAATCAGGAAAAATTAAATAAATATATAGAAAAGGCAGCTTAATGGTGGAGTCGGTTTAGGAAAGGATTGGGAACATTTTTATTTTAAGATGGATGCAGACCCTGCGGAAATTGTTTGTCATGACGGGTATAATAAAACCTTAAAATTTTAATTTCCAAAATTATTATATATATACGAAAAAAATTAAGAAAATCAAATTTCGGCTATCTTGATCAGATCCCAACCGATTTGGCTGAAATTTGGAATGGAAGTAGTCTTTATCACACAAAAATTGTTAACCAAATTTTAGTCAAAAATGTTAAATAGTTTGGCTGAAATTGCAGTTTCAGTCAAATTTTCTGAAATTTTCAAATCGAAATATCTTCGGACCTAAAATTCGGATCAAAATTTGTTTTATGGCAAAAGATAGGCGTGGTACAATATCAAAATACTCGTTTTGAAAAATAAAAGATAGACCACGGTTACCCTTCGGTTATACATGAAGCGGCTACCTGAGTCACGTAAAAATGAAAAAAAAAATAAAATAAAGATTGTAACACATATTCACATACTTACAGAAATAAATACACGCACGCACGCACACACACACACACATATATATATATATATATATATATATATATATATATATATATATATATATATATATATAAAATATAATATAATATAATATACATTTATTTATACGTAGTCAAAGCAGTAGGTACTATACAAATTAAAAATACATATATTTTTTAAAGTTTTATAAACAATAAATACAATCGTTTTCTGCTTTATACCAGTGCGCGCACACATAGTCACTGAGTACACATATATTATATATATATATATATATAATGCAAATGACTGAAAAACGACCGAATGTAAAAAAAAAGTGATTCTTGACTTATATCATGTAAAAGTACATAAAATAACCTACCTTTTGCCATAAAGCAAAATTCGATCCGTCTTTTAGGTCCGGAGATATTTGAATTTGAACATTTCAGAAAATTTGACTGAAACTGCAATTTCAGCCAAACTATTTAATATTTATGGCTGAAATAAATAATTTTTGTGTGATAAAGACTACTTCCATTCCAAATTTCAGCCAAATCGGTTGAGATCTGATCAAGATAGCCGAAATTTAATTTTTTCAATTTGTTTCGTATGTGTATATATCAGGAGGGGGGGTGATCTGATCTTCACCAAATTTAAACTGGAGGTTCCTTTAATATTAAGAATAAAAGGATACTATTTTCGTTCCTTAACTAATTGTTTAAGTGGTAAAAGAAAATTAAAACTGCAAATGTCCAAAAAACTCCTTTTCGGCCAATAAAACATGCACGGTTCCACCAAGATTTTAGGGTTTTGTGATACTAGCCATGACAAACAATTTCCGCCGGGTCGGTATCCATCTTAAAAAATTTCCCAACCTCGCTATTTTATTGACTAAATCGACTCCACTATAATAACAATGCCTAATAATAATAAGAATGATAATAATAAACAGTAAACACATTTAGTTTTTAAAAGTTTATTGAACAAAAATACAAAAGTTTGTGTACTTAATAAAAAAACATAAATGTGCAGCGGACCACGGCAAAAACTCGTTTTTAGTCAGTAACTTTTTTTGAACTTTTCTTCATTTTTACCTATGAAACTGTAAAATTCTGCTTTAATGTATTCTTGTTTGTTAAATCACATACGCATGTTCTTAAAGTAATTGTAATTGGAAAAAGTAATTGTAATTGTAAAAAGTAATTGTACTTATAGAAGTAATTTGTAATTAGATGGTTCAAATAATATAATTACAAATTATAATTCCTTTAACAATTTTCCTGCAATTACAATTCCAAATTACTTTAATAAAAAAGTACTTAATTACAATTACAATTACACAAAAAAAAAGGAATTGTAATTGCTAATTACTTTTTCACCAGGAATTACCCACCTCTCTTTCCAATATGTTTCTTTTCAATATTTTGGCTTTAATTGTAATTGTTTGAATTGGATGAAATAATTGTATTTGATTATTAGTTAAAATTAACTTAAATTTAATTTAATTATTTCAGTTTGATTTTAATAAAAGCGAATTTAAGAGCACCTTCGATTTCTTTCATTACAAGTTCCTCAAATATCATATTATACCATGATCTTTGAGTTCCTTTATCAGATACACTGTTGTCAAGTTTACGGGCCACGTATAGTGCGACTAAAATACTGGGCTTCCGATAATCGGGCTTACATCCACAGTGTATATACAGCTCTCGTAGGCGCCCTTGGTGCGGAATTTCTTTGAACTAAAATTGTATCTTTTGAGGGACACAACGACTTTAACGGGCCCTTCTAAATATCAGTAAAAACGCTAAATTACTTGTACTGTAATTTATTTGAACTGAAATTATATGTGGAAAGGCGAGGAATGACTTCAATAACACCCCCTAAGAAGCGAGATAAACTGCGGATGACTCATACTATATTTTATCGCTGAATATACACGTAAGTTTTACTAAGCCCTAAGTCGGGCCGCGTAAGTCGGTCACGGGCTTCCTATCAACTGGAAAACATACAATTTCGGGCTTCCTAATGCCGGTAAATACGTATATATATATATATAGATATATAGAGATATGCATGGTCATATACAGGCCCGTTTCATACGCTGAGCGGTTGTAGTGCAGCCCGATTTGACGTTGTGCAGCCCGGGGTCGGGCTCATCAACGTACCCCCGTGTATATCATCACTAAATGGCCACAAATCACGTTAGCTTCCTTCCTACAAAATTTTGGGGTGGGCTTCAAAAAGTCATATTTTCATGTTCCGAGATACACTTTTAGTTCAGCACTACTGAGTCAGGCGGCGCTGTTCCTGTATATCCAAGACCCTTATACAGCTGATATCTATCGCACGTTATATAGCCCGATATTTGGCATCGTTGCAATGGCTCGATAAGGTTCGATTCTTATTTCCTCTTAAATACTTTCTTCATGAAGTCACAATCGATGAATGAAAGCTCTTTATTTGAATCAATTTTTTAACCTCACAAGTATTGTATCATATTCGAACAATTCTTCTAAATTCAAAAATTCATATGCCTACTAAGAATTATGAAATACATGGTACAGCGTTATGAAAGAAGAATAGTTGTTAGCATCTTAAACGTCTTAAAATGTGTTTTGAAGTGTAATACAGAAATTCAAATAAATGTCCCTAAATTAGGATTGTGTTTTTTTGCATTCAGTATTCAATAATACTATACTTAATTATTATAATTTTGGTACTAAAATTTTCATGGAGAAATATCGGTCATTAAACAATAATTATTATTATGCAGAATGATGTTTTACATATCATAAGGATAGATAGGCATTGTCCATAATCACTATAAGCTGGTACTACTTCCACATCCACATAGTGGAGTGAACGTATAATAAAGGTAAAAAAAATGTTTTTTAAACAGGCTTAGAATGCCACGAAAGGTCGATATTTTAAGTTCGAGCAAAAAAAATCTGTCTGTAATTTTTTTTTGTGCGCACGATTACTCTGGAACCGTTTATGATGTTAACTCAAAATTTGGGACACCTGTGTATTATAACGAGATCTGGAAATAGATTATGTTTTGATCTTATTCCGTTGAAGTTTGGGATGGGGGGATAAATAGGCAAAGCAAACAAGTGAGAGTTTATAAAATTGGGATTTAGTGTATGTACGAGAAGCCAAGTACCTACTCAAATTTTTTTTGACATCAGCCACTTCCACTATCACCCCCATTACCATCTCTACCTCATTATTAAAGGACGAAAAAAAATAAAATTGTGATTTTGTGTGTGTATAAGTACCAAAGGCCTAAATTTTTTTTTGCATCAGCTATACTCCCCACTACCATCCCCACTGTCGATATGGCATATTGTTTTATGGGCTTTTATGGTAGACGATTGCAAATATTATATTATTAAAGTTCTATGATCAGTTATTACCACATAATGGACTGCAAATACAGTATCAACATTTTTTTCTTTGTAAGAGACTTGAAATAGTGATTCTTTACGCAGCGGTTTTTTAAGTCAGGTTCCCTTTACTGTATGGTGCAGCTAACTGCATGACGTGATCTGTCTTGGTTCCCTGTTAAGCCTACACGGTCTCTAAAAAAGCACAATTTTGATGGGCTAACTTGAATCGTTTTATTCTATTTGGACGTGCAAAAGAGAACAACGTCATAACTGCGGAATACTTATTACTTACACATCCACGTAGTGGATTTGAAGTATAGTAATCGTAAAAAAAAATGTTTTCTCAAATTATTGAAGGTGATTATGGAAGGGAATAAAAAGATAAAATTGTGATTTAGTGTGTATAAAGGAACAAAAGGCCTGAATACTTTTTTGGCACTCGCCACCACCTCTACCACATTATTAAAGGGAATAAAAAAATAAAATTGTGATTTATGTGTACAAGAGCCTCTAAATTTTTTGCCAACAGCTTCCCCCTCTACTACCTCCACTACTATGTTGCACATTGTTTTATGGGTTTTTGGGATAGACCATTTCAAATATTATATTATCAAAGTTCTATGAACAATTATTTTTACACAGTGGATTGCAAATATAGTATCGACATTTTTTTGCTATAAAAGGCTTGGGCAGGAAAATCTAGATGTGGAAGTAGTGATTTTTTAGGCAGCGATTTTTTTTATTAATGAACACATATATTTTTATAATGGTTATTTGAATTTATATTTGTAGTCGGTCTCCCTGCATGGTGCATCTGACGTCATGCACCTACCTTGATTGCATTGGATTCGGAATGACGTCTAGAAAAATGTGCAAAAGTTTTAAACCCGCACATAAACAATTGCAAAAGTTATAAACTAAATAAAATTGAAAAAATAACGAGTTCCGTTTTCTGCAAATAACTCGAAAACTATTAAAAATTTTAAAGAAAGAAAGATTCTTAAAGAGGAAGAAATTCCCAATAAAAAAGTTCCGACTCCCGAAACTCTACATCTATTATTAACGAGATTATTAATAATTTTGATTTAATGTTGAAAATAGAGCTCCGCGCAGCGAACACTAAGGCGTTACGATGCTCTGAAACCGTCCGAAACAAGTAAAAATATTTTTTGTTATTAAATATTAATTTTAAAATTCATAAAAAATATGTTATTATTTAAACACTTAAAGGAACAATATCCCGTTGGAAAAATTTTTTTTTCATTAATTTTAATTACTCTTACTGTTTTTATATTCAAAAATACTATATTACATAAACTTAAAATTTTTATTGCTATTTGTTTAAACAAATTTTATAAACAAATAGATAAATTACGTATTTTTGAAAAATATTTTTCTGCCATTTTATTTGTTATAGAATATTATGATTAAAAAAAATTCTTAAAAATTGTTTTTAATTGTTTATAATCACTTTTGTCGTTTTTCATTATTTAAACATGTTATTAAGAAAAAAATTTATTCCTAAATTTATTATTTGCAATTATCCAAAAGGTGGAAAAAAGATTTTTTTTTTGTTGTGAATTTATTTGTTTATTTAATAAACAATTTGTTATTAACAATCGCCGATTGTGTTTATATTTATTTTAGATAGAAAAAAATAACAAAAACAACCGTATACATAAACATGAAAATTCTTTTGTGAATAATAATTTAAAAATCGAGAAAAGTATGCCGTGGAAATTGACAAAAACTAGATTCAAAACATTAATTTTGTCTGTATAACCAAAGCGTTCTGTCCGAAATGTCCATTTTATTTAACACATGTTAGAATCAAAACATAGCCTACTGCTATTCTTGTTTTATTATATGTAGGCAAATAATATACCTACATATTTAGATAAAAAAGGTATATTTTAATCACAGTTAGAAAACACTAACGAAAATATTAGTGGGAAAAGAGCAGAGCGTTTGCCCTAAACAACTTTATGACAGCATCAAAAAAGGTGTTTAAGGAATTCTTTCTGCCGCGATTTTATTTTTTAGTTTATTTTTGGTTTTGGTGCGGTAACAAGTGCAATAAGAAGTCCTGAACTAAATCTAAGCATTGAATAAAAATAAACAAAAAAATTTTCTGATAATTTGTTAACTAGCAAGGAAATAAAAACCATTAAAAATTACTGTCTCTGTATAATTTAAGAAATATAGTGTAATAATGCATAAATCTGTAACGAAAGTGAGTGAAACTATATCTTTTATTGCTTTATTTTTCGAGTTGTTTATAAAATATTGAAGTTACAAATATCACGTGTCTATTCAAAAAATAAAGAAAAAAATTTGTACCATCTACAAATAATTCTTTTCGTGAAGTATACGTCATTACCTCTAGGACTGCAGTTTTCGCCATGTATTTTTACAGAATTGAAAATTATTTTTTCTGTACTAAAGCATTTCTTATAAACAATGACTTTCATTTTATTTTAAATTTCCAGCTGCTCAGTTAATTTGTTGTAATGTATTCTAATGTTTTGATTATTTAATTTTAACAAATTCTAAAATAATTCTTTATACTTCATTTATACATTTTATTTTCGTCATAGTAATTTAGGACTAATAATTTTTTTGTTAGATTTATGGCTAAATACTGTAATATAACTCTATCTTGCTTTAAACAGGCGTTGTGTAGCTTTTGTATACCATTGGCAACAGTTCTTTTGGCATTTGAGACGCTTTAATTGTTTTATTGCTCTATGCAAGAAAGTAACTGTCACCAGATTTAAGTTGAATGTAGGTAGAAGAATGTAAGAAAAAAAAGGTGCACAAAAGAGTTTACACACAAAAGGAAGAGGTCAGCCTTAACTAGCTTCCCCATACACATTAAGAAAACATATTATGACTGTACGCAGTATTACATTAGATTGAGAAAACTATTAAACAAAATTTTTATATAATAATAAACAATTATATAAAATAAAATATAAATATTATATTACCTTTAATAACGATAATTTAATTATCAAATGTACCGTTTTTTATTATAACCATTATACGAGAGAATTTTATGCTCTACCGAAAAGTTACGTATATTGTTTTGCCCTATCATGCTTAATTTTCAAAATATTGACGAAAAAGCATATTTTGTTGCAATTATTGTTAGTAACTTTCGAACCCGAATAGAAAGAAAGGAAAATAATATCACACAAATTCCTTTTTAAGAGTATGACCTGCGAAGACTAATTAATGTCGGGCACAAGTATTTTATATGCTTGCACTAATAGTACAGTAACTAGAGGTTTTAACTTCGGAATAATGTCATATTGAACGGATTTAGTTCATTTTTAGAGGTATAATAGTAAATGCTTGACAGAAAAGTTTCAAGACATAGAATCAAACTTTAAGAAGAAAAGGTTCTATGCAAATTTTCACATAAATTGATAGTTTTTAAGTTATAACGACTTCAAAATTGCGATTTTAGCTTAAAAAAAAAAGGTATTTCCAAACGGCTTTCGTCCAGTATCTTGAAAAGTATTACTTTATCGAAAAAATGTTACAGACCAATTACAGAAAGTACAAACTGGGAAATAATTATATTTTTTGTTTATTGATGTAGGATTAATAATTTCGGAGATATTTAAGTTTATATTTGGTATCCAAATTTCGAAATTACCTTTAAAGTTTAAAATGCATTTTTTTCTAAAGCAAGTGCTTTAAATGAGCAAAAAAATTTGAACATCTAGGTAATGCTACATCCTAACGAAAAACTGTATTTGAGATAATTTCTTTAAATTACTGGCTAATTAGAGTAACAAAATGGCGTCCTTTTTATATAAAAAAATATAATACGCTCATTTTTACATTATAACTTCTTTACTTCGTATGCTACAGGAACGAGTAAAAAATAATTTGAAAGCGCATTTCTTAGTATGCGTGACGTAGGTGTCTCCATTTCTGAGATATTTAACATTTAAAATGCATTTTACGACTTATAAACGTTCGGACGCCATTTGTAATCTTTCATATCTCCGAAACTATTAAATCTATGTAAATAAATAAACAAACTAAATTCATCAGTTTATGAGCTTTATTTTTTCAATAAAACTAATATTTATTGAGATACCTATTTGGAAAAGGAAAACAAAATATCGTTTTATCGAAAATACCTTTATAGTTTAAACTGTATTTTTTTCTAAAGCAAGTGCTGTATACAAACCAAAAAATTTGACATCCACGTCATGCTATATATTAATGAGAAACAGTGTAGTCCAATTAAATAAGTCGGCAAATCAGAATTTTGAGGTAAATACTTGAATTTTTGATATAACTTACTTTGATGTATTAGAACACGATTAAAGAAAGAAATTTTTTTCTGAACCCCCGCGAAGGGGTGAAAAAAAAAAATAAAGTGTTTTTTCAAAATTACTCAAAATGTGTAAAGGCTAGTAAAAAAAGTTTCAAACAAAAATTGTAAAGCATGAAATTTTATATAAAAATGATCTCTAGACTTTTTTTGGTATTACTAAAATTAACGGAGTTAGGCTGGTTAGAAATTAAGGGATGATATGTACAACTTTAAAAAATCATAGCGTGCTCAAAAGCTAATAAATTTTAAAAAAATTTTTTCTATTTACTCAGAAAAATATAAACGTTCGTTTCAGAGAAATGGATTTTTTTTTAAATTGTTAATAAAAAAGTTATAAAAATTTTAATTTTTTTATTTTCAATTAAAACCACTTCGAACGGTGAGACGAATTTTTTTTTATACCATTATGTTCATTATTTAATATTTTGAACATTTGCTTTTAAAATTTTTTTTTACCCTTCATTTTCAAGAAGGTATGAATTTATTTACTTGCTTAGTTTTTTTCCAAACGTAAGACACTACTCTTGTGACGTCATGATAACTGAAAAGAAATAAAGAATGCATACGACAAAGATAAAATTGTTTCGTAGCTGCTGCGTTGCCTACAAGACGCGCATGCGTCACATCTATAGGGCATCTGCACGTGACGTCACAGTTAACCTCAAAAATATGTGTTTCTTAAGATTTAAGAGTATTACGCAGCTATTATTAAAATTTCTGCCGGGTTCCCGTATTTTCAACTAAAATCTAGTTCAGTGTAATGTTTATGAAGTTCTAAACACTTTGTCCTAATAAAATAGGTCTCTTTTTGTAGGTTGGAAATCTAACCTGTAATTAGCAGTCTATTTCTATTAATCAAGAATATTGAAAAATTATTTACGTGAATTTTTAAATATTTGCTTGGAGCCAGTACCGGCTCCAAGCTAAAAATGCGTACACAAACATTAGAAATGAGAATAAACTTGAAGATCTTAAAATTTAAGGTTATGTTAGGTACATGATGCAGATGCAATCTAGTTTACAAGTTCAAGGCCGTGTTAGTGCTTCATAAAGCTCGTAAAAATATTAGTGAGGGCTCATTGAATTCGGAATGACTTCTAGAAAAAGTGTAAAAGTTTCACACCCGCACATAAACAGTTGCAAAAGTTATAAACAAATGAAGATTGAAAATATAACGAGTTTCGTCTTTTGCAAATAACTCGAAAACTATTAATATTTAAGAAAATTGAAACAACGATTCTTAAAGAGGAATGAATTTCCAATAAAAAAGCCGAACTCCCGAAACTCTATCTCTCAGCGCTCTGCGCGGCGAACACTAAGCTCTGAAATCGGCCGTAATAAGTAAAAATATTTTTTTATGTTATTAAATATTAATTTAAAATTTTTAAAAAATTATGGTATTATTTAGAGACTTAACGGAACAATGTCCCGTTGAAAAAAAATTGTTTCACCGATTTTTCATAAAATGAGCCTATTGTTAATTAACAAATTTTTTTAGAGTTTACGTTTATATTTCAAGTCGGATAATTGTTAAACAAAAGCCACTAAAATTATTTCGCTTTGTGGAGAACTTATGTCAACTATACTTTATGGGATTACGACATTGCGATGTTTTTAATTTTTAATCACAATATTTTTAGGCTATTGTCTATGTCCAAAAAAAGGGGGTTGAAAGGAACTAAAACGTTAAAGGGTTTTTATTGTTTCTTATGTTCAATTGACCCCAAAATATGAGAAAACCGCTGAGTGCTACCATTTAAAGGGGGGCGTTTTTGAGATCGAAGGAAAAAGGTCCACTTTTCACATTTTTGAGTTTTACTGGAAAACTATGCATTTTTTATATAAACACGTCAATAGAAAAGTTGTAGAGAACTAAATTTCCAATCGAAATGGTACCTTCAGAAGTCAATTTTTTCTTACAATAATACGCCCAGAAAACAAAACAAAAAGAAACGGAAAAATGCATTTTTTTTTTAATTTAAGCCTGTAACTTTTACATTTAGGCATAGATATCACAGCCCCACAAAAAAAAAAGTTCAAAGCACCACCCCCACGGGGCTGAGAGACGCCACCCCTATAAAAAAAACTATGGAAATGAAACGAATAAGCAATAGTATAGCTTTTTCGTTACATCTTGAATTACAGTAGTTTACATCCTTTCTGGGGGTGTTACTTAATAACATTTATAGGACATGAGTTTCAAACTCTTAGTGTACAACGCGATTTTTGCCAATCATAGCATCCGTGAAAATGTAAATCCAGTTAGTTTCTCTCTGTTTTTCCAGCATCCTACAGATATAGCGGTAGTATCTCGCAACCCCGTGGGGCTGGTTTTCAAGCACATCGTCGAACATAGTCTAGTTTCTTCTCTCTTCCACACAACGCAGGTGTTTCGAATTTTTATAGAAGTCACTGTAACTTTTTATAGTTAAATCTTACAGGGTTTTCACACCCTCTGAAGGTTGACAGTGTAGGATGTTGATGGTACGTAAGTTTCTGGTTCTATTTTAGAGTACTACGCAATTTCAGCCAATTATAGCATCCATGAAAATAGAAATCCTGTTGGATTTTACGTTTTTTCTTGTTTTTCTCGTCTCCTTTGAACTTAAAGGTGGTTGTTCTCAACCCTATAGAGGCAGTTTATGAAGATTACGTCGGACCTGATGTAGTTTCTTAACACTTTAACAAAACTTAGATATTTCGAGATTTTTCAGCGGTCATTGTTGTTTTGGATCGATTTTTTTATATATGGGGGCTAGTTTTCGCCCCTCCCTGGGGGTGTGTTTCATATCTATTGTATGTATGCTGCTGTATAACCTTAATTTGTATAATTCGATTGATTAAGAAGTAACAACTATTCTGGTAGCTTAATCTTCCTTTTGGGGGTGTAAGATTTTTTTTAACCCCGGATTCGGATTCAGCGACCGAAAATACATAAGGATACATGGGTCTGGTTCGCTACTTTGAACTTTTATTTTTTTTTGTGGGACTGTGTATTCTGCATAAAAAAAAGCTGACGTTTTACCCGTTAATAATCATTTTAACGGTAAAACGCCAGCTTTTTTTATGCAGCAATGTCTATGCCTAAATGTACCCGAAAAAAGTTACAGGCTAAAATTTAAAAAAATTAAAAAATTGCATTTTTTCGTTTTTTTTGTTTTGTTTTCTGGGCGTATTTTTGTAAAAAAAAAATTGACTTCTGAAGGTGCCATTTCGATTGGAAATTTAATTCTCAACAACTTTTCTATTGACGTGTTTATAGGAAAAATGCATAGTTTTCGAGCAAAACTCAAAACAACAATAGGCTCATTTTATGAAAAATCGGTGAAACAATTTTTTTCCAACGGGATATTGTTCCTTTAAGCGTCTAAATAATACCATAATTTTTAAAAATTTTTAAATTAATATTTAATAACATAAAAAATATTTTGACTTATTACGGCCGGTTTCAGAGCATCGTAACGGCTTAGTGTTCGCCGCGCAGAGCTCCATTTTCAACATTAATAGACGTAGAGTTTCGGGAGTTCTTACTTTTTTATTTCAAATTCATTCCTCTTTAAAAATGTTCCTTTAAATTTTCTTAAAAATTAATAGTTTTCGAGTTATTTGCAAAAAACGAAACTCGTTATTTTTCCAATCTTCATTTGTTTATAACTTTTGCAATTGTTTATATGCGGGTTTGAAACTTTTGCACATTTTTCTAGGTGTCATTCCGAATCCAATGAGCCCTCACTCATATTTTCAGGAGCTTTATTAAGCATTAACACGGCTTTGAACTTGTGAACTAGTTTATATATCCCAATGCAGCGGTGGTGTATGTTTTGGTGAACAAATGCTCCTAAAAATTGTTAACAAATTTGTTTTTAATAATTCTTATTTTAACTTTTTATAAGATTAATTTAATATAGAATGGATCATACATTTTGTTTTAAGAATGAATTATTTTCTTCTAATTGTTATTATCCATCCATCCAAAAAATGGTTCAATTATTATAATTTAATTTATCCAATTTTATTATTATTTAGATTAGGAATAGAATAATATCAATGATCTATTTTAATGGAAATGTATCGATCATTTTTTTTAAATGTCATTTTGTTTTCATTCAAAATTGAAATTAATGATCCAAAAAAAAAATTTGTTGATTAATATATTTCTGTATACACAATTTTTAAAATATGTATACAATTATAATAATTTTTATAATAATTTCTTATGGTCTTAAAAAATAATAAATTAAAATAGTTGAAATTTTGTAATTTAAAAAAATAAGTAATGTAAATATATGTAATTGTCAATTTTTTTGAAATTAAGAAGAAAAATTATTTCAGTTGTTAATGTGGAAAAAAAAATTATTTTCTTTATTGCAAATATTCATTTTTGCAATTAATTTTTACTTCTACATTACGGATTAGTTTATTAATTTAATCTAAAATGCATAAAAAAACCCATGTTTTGCAACCTTGGTTAAAATACGCGAATTTCGATTAATTTAAAACGATTGTTTCAAACAATTATTTCCAATGCTCCAATAATTCGTCTGCAAAATTTTCTCGCAGAAAAAAATTATATTGTGTACTTTATTTTTAATTTATATCAATAATGTCAAACAAATAATTCTAAATTTAGTAGAAATCAGCAAGTATTAACAGTAATAATAATTTCTTTCATTACAATTCAAAGATTAATTTAAAAAATATTTAGATCACGTAAACAAAATTCCACGTGTCTAATACCTATAACCAAAATGTACATAAAACGAAGCGTGTATAAGTATGTAGATTTCGCAAAACACTCTTATTATACTTGACCACAATTAAAAATTTTGTTAACAATTTGTAGGAGCATTTCTTCACCAAAACATTCATAACCGCTGCATTGAGATATCGGGCATCTGCATCATGTAACCAACATAACCTTAAATTTTAAGTTTTTCAAGTTTATTCTCATTTTTAATGTTTGTATACGCATTTTTAGCTTGGAGCCGGTACTGGCTCTAAGCAAATATTTAAAAATTCGCGTAAATAATTTTTCAATATTGTTGATTAATAGAAATAGACTGCTAATTACAGGTTAGATTTCCAACCTACAAAAGAGTCCTATTTTATTGGGACAAAGTATTTAGAACTTCATAAACATTACCCTGAACTAGATTTTAGTTGAAAATACGGGAACCAGGCAGAAATTTTAATAACAGTTGCGTAATACTCTTAAATCTTAAGAAACACATATTTTTGAGGTTAGTTGTGACGTCACGCACAGATGCTGTTACTGCCGTCTTAAGGTGAAAAGCCGCATCTAGATATTTGTCATAAATGAGATCCTACTAATATATGAGCACCCAAGAGTTCTGCAGTTAAAAATATTATTAAAAAATTATAAAGTACAAAAACATAAGTGGATAAAACGCAGCTACATGATTTCCTTAATTAATATTTACTAGTTGGGAAAAAAACAAACGCCTTTGTTACTTTCCTCGCCAACCGACAATT
This sequence comes from Rutpela maculata, assembly GCA_936432065.2. Taxonomy (NCBI): domain Eukaryota; kingdom Metazoa; phylum Arthropoda; class Insecta; order Coleoptera; family Cerambycidae; genus Rutpela; species Rutpela maculata. The sequence goes on from OW386294.2 coordinate 51,898,022, forward strand.
TGCAGATGGGCTATTCTCCTTATGACTTATGACAGCAGTATAGATGTGACGTATACGCGTCTTGTAGGCAACGCAGCAGCTACGAAACCATTTTATCTTTGTCGTACGCATTCTTTATTTCTTTTCAGTTATCGTGACGTCACAAAAGCAGTGTCTTACGTTTGGAAAAAAATTAAACAGGTAAGTAAATTCATACCTGCTCGAAAATGATGGGTAAAAAAAAATTTCAAAAGCAAATGTTCAATATATTAAATGATGAACAGAATGGTGTAAAAAAAAATTCGTTTCACCCTTCAAAGTGGTTTTAATTGAAAATAAAAAAATTAAAATTTTTATAACTTTTTTATTAACAATTTAAAAAAAAAATCCATTTCTCTGGAACGAATGTTTATATTTTTCTGAGTAAATAGAAGAAAAAATTTTTTAAATTCATTAACTTTTCAGCACGCTATGATTTTTTAAAGTTGTACATATCATCCCTTAATTTCTAACCAGCCTAACTCCGTTAATTTTAGTAATAAAAAGTCTAGAGATCATTTTTATATAGAATTTCATGCTTTACAATTTTTGTTTGAAACTTTTTTTGCTAGCTTTTACACATTTTGAGTAATTTTGAAAAAACACTTTATTTTTTCTGAACCCCCTTCCTGGGGGTTCAGAAAAAAATTTCTTTCATTAGTCGTGTTCTAATACACCAAAGTAACTTATATCAAAAATTCAAGTATTTACCTCAAAATTTTGATTTGTTGACTTATTTAATTGGACTAAGTGATTGAAATTCCTTTTTTTAATTACTGGCTAATTACAGTACCAAAATGGCGACGTTGTTTAAAAAAAAATGTGTAGACGCACATTGCTTCGGTCATAACTTCTTTGTTTTTTATGCTATAGAAACAAATAAAAAAACAGTTGAAAGCTTAATTAATAACCTATTATTCTACCTACTAGCATCCTTGACGTATGTGTCACAGTTTCTGAGATATTTAACTCTCACTCTAAATAATTATCTTATGAATACTTGGATGCCAAATGTAAACTTAAATATCTTCGAAATTATTAATCCTACATCAATAAACAAAAAATATAATTAATTCCCAGTTTGTACTTTATGTAATTGGTCTGTAACATTTTTTCGGTAAAGTAATACTTTTCGAGATACCTGACGAAAACCGTTTGGAAACCTTTTTTTTTTAAGCTAAAATCGCAATTTTGAAGTTGTTATAACTTAAAAACTATCAATTTGTGTGAAAAATTGCATAGAACCTTTTCTTCTTAAAATTTGATTCTACTTCAGCTCCAATAAATATATATATTTTTTAAGTGCCACCCCCTGAAAAGGGGTGGCATCTACCCCCTATAAATTAGCAGGCCCCAGCACAATATAGAAACTTTTCTGTGAAGCTTATACTTCCAAAGAAGGGGTGGCATCTACCCCCCTATAAATTAGCAAGCCCCCGCACAATGTAGAAACTTTTCTGTGAAGCTTATACTTCCAAAATGAACGAAATCCATTCAATATGACATTATTCCGAAGTTTTGCATATTTTTACCTCTAGGTACTGTACTATAATAATAATAATAATTTTTATTAGTACAAGCATATAACATATAATCGATAAAAGAAAATATTAAATTTTTGCTTGCCATACTTAAAAGGGAACTTTGTGCTTTATAGTACGTCGGGTACATGGCTATATAAGCCAAAAATCTGCACTTTTTGATTGGGATGTGCCACTTTCTGTGGTCATAGTTGATGCCAAAAGGTAACTTTCCAGATAGGGAGCCACTTTAAAATCCGTGCAACACCAAAATGGCGACCATTAAAGATGGCTGCCATTAGCCACAATGAATGTTTTTTTATCTCAGCTTCTAATGGTTCGATTTCTATTTTCTTTTTTTTTTGTTTGAAAGCTCTTGTAAAGAAGACACTTTTTTGTCCCTATAGGTTTATCTGTACACTTTAAGGGTTCTGCGCAATTTAAAAAAATATATATTTTTTAATTTTTAAAGATATTTCTTTGCACAGTGGGACAAACTGAATCTGAAAACTTATTTCATATAATGCAACTTTCAATTGATGTTAACTTGGGACAGCTGGTACGTAGTAAAGGTCATTGTAATAACTTTTTCAAAATTAAGCCTATAAGTATTATAGTGACAGTGAAATAAAATTAAATAAAAACTTATAAATACTTCAAAGAGAACTTCATGCTTTGTTATTATTTGATGGCAATCATTTTTTGCTCATATTTGACCCATATACTCGGAAACACAAAGGTCACTTGCTATCTCAAAATAAGTACATTTTCAAAAGAAAAATTGCATCAAGGGATTCTTTTACTATTATACCTGATGTTACTGTACTATTAAAACAATTCGTTTTATATATCCATGTTAGGTAAATAAACGTAATGTAATTTCTACCCCTTTGCATCTTTTTATTTTACTGTTAATAAGGCAATACTTAAAAGTGGAAAACAAAAAATGAGGACAAATTCAAAATATTTGAATACTTATAGGCCTACCACGGAGTAATTACATTATCAGTTATTAATAATTAATGTCTATTTGCATAAAAAAATAACCTAATATTTTTTTAGGTTCTTCTAATATATCTTCAAATTCGTAACAATGAATAATAAAAAACGTAACTGTTATATTATTTTGGCGTTCAAAGAATGAATATATTTCCTTTAATAGCTGGCCCTCCATTAGCGTCTCTACTGTAAACAGTAATGGTAGTGGCGCAGTATAGCAAGTACTCCTATTATATTGTGCTTCGTAACGATGCATGCATCAAAGAAATATATATTATAAAAATATAACCTACTGAGGCCCGATTACATTGGCAACATCGCTGGGACGGAGAACGAACGCTAGCTATATTCTTATATACAGCGGGCTTTGAAAGGATCGGTAAATATATCCGGGCTCTGAAATATGCCATGTTTATATAATTGAAAGAAAAATAATAATTAGCTGCCCCTAGTGGCTTCCTATTAGAAAAGATTCATAACAATCGCCATATTTAATAAATTTGTTAATTTATACAGTCGGGAAATGCCGGGCTTATGAACGACCTGTAGATATATCGGGCTACACAATATACCGTCTATATATATATATATATATATATATATATATATATATATATATATATATATATATATATATATATGTTTTGTGCACAAGTCGAGATCCCTTCGTGATATAAAGTATACAAGTGGAGATCCGTTTTTACAAGACGAGATCCGAAACGGATCTCGACTTGTTTCTATGTGTATATCATGTTTATTCAATTAATGTAGATGGTAGAAGTGTACACGTGAATTTTACCTCGGATCTCCTTTTTCCACTTTTTATCCATTTTTATACACCAGTAGTTAAACCAAACGCACTTATGAGGGGGCTGGAGTGCTTAACTTGTATATAATATTTTATGAACAAAGTGAGATCCTGTATATCTGGCAATGCCGCGTCGTTTATTTGCAACAAAATCAGATCTAGTCAATAAGGTTGACCCACACTGGACTAGATTTTCATTATTTTGGGTCTCTGCTTATTAATTGATTAAATATGAGTTTAATAATTTTACTATTAGTACAGTAACTAGAGGTTTTTAACTTCGGAATAATGTCATATGAATTAGATATCGTTCATTTTTGGCAACTTAATAGTAAATGCATCAAAGCAAAGTTTCTATTTTGTGTACCGGCGGCTTGCTAATTTATAGGGGGTGGATGCCACTCCTTTTCAGGCAATGGCAAATAAAAAAAATGAATGAAAAAGTATCATATTTTGAGAGACAACTTTTCATATGAATTGATAGTCTTTAAGTTATATCCACTTGAACATTGGGATTTTAGCTTGAAAAAGAGGTATTTCAAAATGATTTTCGTCAAATAACTCGAAAAGTATTCCATTGAGCGAGAACATGGGAGACAAGAAACCTACTAAACTGAAGATGAATTTCTTTTTTTTCTAATCTCTGTAGAATTAATGTTTCGAATATCTGAAAGTATAAAGTAATTAGATTAAATGTTAAATATATCATAAACTATGGCACTTGCGACAAAAATTGTAATAACCAAAATAAAAGACCTATTAATTAGGGTTCGAATGATTTTTTGATTGTTTCTTTAGCATAAAAACAGATAAGTTATGACAGAAAAAATGTGCTTCTTCAGTTTTTTAATAAAGACGTTGCCATTTTGTTAATGTAAGTAGTCAGTAATTAAAAAAATATATATGTTATCAGATACCGTTTTTCGTTAACACTACTATGACCTAGATTCTCATATTTTTTCGTAGGTTTACAGCACTTACTTTCGAAAAAAAATGAATTTTAAACTACAAAGGGATTTTCGAAAAAAACGTAAAGTTTTTGTTTCTTGGCAAATATCTCAAGATATATTAGTTTTAACGAAAAAAAAAAAAAAGGTGGATACCATAAATAAGGCTTATAAACTGAGAATGAACTCGTTTTTATTTTATGTTTATGTAGGATTAATAATTTCGGAGATATTTAAGTTTATAGACGGCATCCGAACGTTTATAGGGTTTAATTGTTGAATATATTAGAAACTAGGACATTTCCATCTAATGGACAGAATTAAAAATAATGAATCATGAACCTTTGAAATTATTTTTTGTTTGTTTCTGTATTATAAAAAATAGAAAAGTTATGGTTTGAACAACGTGCGCTTTCACATTTGTTTAAACAAAATTTCGCCATTTTGTTATAGTAATTGTCCAGTAATTATTATTTTTTTTAATACTGTTCTTGTTAATATACAATATCACCTAGATTCTTAATTTTGTTTTTCTGTTTAAAACGTTTGTTTTAGGAGAAAATTTCATCCGCTATATTAGAGCCGTCATGTCATTTTCATTTTTTTAATTTTTACTTCAGATTCGCTGTCAACAATCCCAAAAATAAATCAGTAATACATTTTCAAATATTAAATATATAAATTTAGGGTGGTTTTTACCCCTTGGGGATCAGAGCAAGTATCCGCACCATATAGAAATTGAAGATTGCCATTTACTACAATAATAACCCATGAAAATTATCATTACATATGAGATTGCTAAATTTTGCATATTTTTTACCTCTACTTACTGTACTATGTAATGTATCGGACGTGTAGCAGAGTAAGTTTTACATTATATGAAGAAAGAAAATTCGCGTGAAGACTGTTGCAACGCCTTTGACGAAATTCTATAAACACAAAGATACCGTATAGTATACTAACCAACGTTTCAACAATAAAAATGTAATCATCGGAAGATGATAAAAATTGCAAGTATCGCAATTAAACCTACAATTTTATGAAAGATTATAACACTCTTCGCCTGTATTCTTTTCATAAAATATTTCATAACCTTTATATTTACTGATCTATTGCTTTCAAAACCAATAGGGTCCTTTCTCTAGGTACCACTGACAAATTTCAATAAAACCGGACTTTTCTTACAAAAAACGTATCGGACGGAGAAATAGGCAGACAGACGAACATTTTGAAAGCCATTCAGAATTTTATGATTTAGACAATTATGACTTTTTTCTCTATGAGAGATATTTACGGTTTTAGAAATGTGCCTACAAAATGGAATATACTCTACATTTTCGTACTTGCAAAGAGTATAATAATACTAGATGCAAAAAAAATGTATATAACATTTTTGTAGAGAATTTTATAAACTTCATTTTTTATATGAAGCATAATTTTGGTATTGCTAATTGTTAACCAGACAAACAAAAAATTGAATTGGAGCACCATTTTTTCAAGACGTCGGCTTGAGCGTAAGAGATGGAGTTGGGACTTTTAGAATGTTCAATAGTAGGCCTTAATAAAATTCTTTGACAACTTTCAAAACTTGAACAGTTTTTTCCGTTAAACGTCAAAATTTGTTACTATTTGCCTAGGGTAATAGTCATTTTGAAAAATTCCTAACCAAGCATGGGGGTGTGGTATAATTTACGTTTAATTTGATTATATGAAAAATACAGATTACCATTGAATTTGACATACTTTTACATAGTAATTTTAAAACTATATAATAAATATAATTATTTAGGTTAATATATGTTAAAAAAATCAATCAATTTAGAATTCTATTTTTATTTGTCTAAAAAACTTAACCCTTAGCGGAATAAAATACACTGTAATCTTAATAAACTACATACTAAAATCTTAATTTCAAAATAAAACAAAACTAAATGGCAGTAGGTGTACAGAATGGTTGATTTTGGACAATTTAATGTGGAAATTATTCTTAATAAAAAAACTGAAGGTCCATACCTGCCCCTGTTTTGTAAGTTTTTCTATAAAATATTTTTTTTATTTACATACCAAAACTAAAACTTGGCCATTTAAGAAAAAGTTAAATATCTCATGTCTCTTGAGACATTTCGGCAAAATAATTAAACAGTTTTAGGAGAGATTTAATATTTTAGTGATATTGCTATTTTTCTTTGCGGCATGTTTAGATACAACCAATAATTCAACAGAAGTCAATCTGTTTTACGCAATCGACTTTTAGTAGTTACCACCCACATGGGAGACACCCATTTTTATTGCTCTTTCTTGGAACTATATTAACTATGTAGGTACCTTCTTCCAATAATGTCAATTTATGACCATTTTTAGAATTCAGTCCCAACTTATAGATACACTTACTATATTATTTTACGAAATTAAGAACAAAATTGCGATATACAGGAGGGGTACCGATAAGCTAAGAAAATTGACCCCAATATGACAAAAATCTAACTATATATTTTTTTTATATTTCTCATTATTTTAGTAAAATACAGGACACTAACTTAACGCTACAATAAATTAAAAGTAAAAATGACTAGGTTTTCTTCACGAGAAAAATCGACAAACTGAGGTCGAAATGGTTTTTTTTTTGGAAAATTGTACCCTTTTTTTACTATATCGAGTTTTTTTAGACATGAGCGCATTTTTTTAGCAGTTTAATTTTTGTATTTTTATATTTGTTGACGTCTAGAGAACAACATGTAAAAAAATCACCATGCTAAAAAAATGCGCTCATTTCTAAAAAACTTGCGCGCTTTTTATATTCCTGAAATTTGGTATAAAGGTATAAAATTGCATTCTAAATAACTTTTATTAGTGGAATTTTTTCATATTTTGAAAAATAAAGGTATTTTATTAGTGCTGATTTTTACAACTTTGCTTATAAAACACCCTGTAGAACACCAAATCAAGCCATTTTTGGTATACTTTAGTTCTACAACAAGCAGGACTCAATCCCCAAATACCATTCCAAAATTCCAAAATTTTTGGTCCATTACACCTCTTGTTACATCTATCCTGGGACACACTGTATATTGGGGTCAATTTTCTTATCTTATCGATACCCCTTCTTTGGCGCCCTGAGGCAGTCACCTCGCTGCTTCGCCTCTCCCCTGAGTTTCGTGCAAGTAATTTTTAAATCAATAGTAAATTTGCAGACAAATTTTCAGTTTAAACTTTTTGCAAATTATATGAAAAGTAACACGACTGCTAAAAACTCTACTTTCTCATATTTTTAAAATTTCAGCAACATGAAAAATAAAAAAAGGGACATATGTAAAAAAAAATTGAGGAAAACAAAAATTGAAGTATTTAGTTGAAAAATTTGAAAAAGTTATTAGTATTTCGAGAGTAATATGTACATTTTAAAAGTTTTTCATAACTCCCTCTTGTGTACCACCAGTTGTGGTTGACTTTACATCCAAAGCTAAACATACTAGTTCCTTTCCACGATTAGACATTTTTTCAGCAGTTCACTGTCCCAAACACTTGTCGAATGTTAAAAAGCGCGCAAAGTGCCCTTTTGGCTCTTTGAGATATGGTGCGCTTTTATCCAAGAAGTGTGACAACATCGCAGGATCTCATCTTACACTATATACATCAACATATACATTAGTGGATCTCGACTTGTTTGGTTTTTATTAAGGATCTCGTTTTGTTTAAATTTTATCACGAAAAATTCAAAGGTTGAATCTGTTTCCCCTGTGTTGGTTTATGGGTTAAGAGGATTATAAAGCAAGTTGCTATGAAAAGTATACTCAACAAAGTCTTTCTCTTGTGATGGATCTCGGGTTGTCCTAAATTTATTCGGATCTCGACTTGATATAAAAAAAGCATATGAGAGTTTACCTCTCACCGTCACTCCATTTGATTCAGTTTGTATAAGACTAGTAAGTTGACCACTATCATTTGTCTGTTCCATGACCTATGGCATACTGATGAGAACATAATAAGTTCGAAACCGGTCTATGTCTGGTTAGGAACAGACAAATGATAGTTGGTTACTGATCACGATTTGAAGGTGTAATTCAATACAGGTCGGGGTATTTGCCCGCTGAGTAGTTGTTTCCTTCAAATCCGATTTCATAAACAGTGAGTATAGCCCACTAGGCTAGAGGTCGCCGCTCTTGGTACTTGCAAAAAAGCAAGTCGCTATACGTCAGTGACATTTGTCCGACGTATAGTAGCATCAGACCATATGAGAGTTTACCTCTCACCGTCACTCCATATATATATATATATATATATATATATATATATACATCCCGCTATCAATGCTGCGTCCTTTCACAAGCCAACCTTACTGCGTCTCCCAGAAATACGCTAGTTAGCTCAAATCTAATGAAGTATATTGGATCTACTAACCAAATTCAGTTAATATCTGGTTTTAGAATTGTAATAACTCAAGAAACAAAAAAGTTTAATATACAGGACAATACTGCGTCCTTTCAAAAACAGCACGTTATTGCGGCCGAGAATAATTTCATTCTTCTTCAATACAATGCTGCATCCGAGATGACTACTTTTTGTGAAACTTAGCATATTACTGCGTCCGGCGCGGTTGACATATTTACCCTAATAATTTTATTGCACTTGTAGTAGAACAAATCGATAGCCGTCAGTTATTTCTAAATGTCAGTAAAATTCGAAATATGATTTTTCTGTCGATTATTATTTTAGGATCAGTTTTTCAATTGTGCACTAAAAGTAGCCTCAAATTTGCAATATAAAATGCTGAATTTAGGAGATCAATGGAATTTTGGTTAGATGTTCATTTTTATTTACTCCTTCACTAAGCGATGAGTTCGCCTTAGAATAGAAGGGAGGGCATATGCTTCTTGCTTTTGCTTTTTGCACATATGATAAGTGTTTTAGTCTTGAAAGTTGAAAAACACATTTCTTGAAGTACAAATGTGTTGGATAATAAATGCCTTCGGATTTACTATTTTGTAATGAACAATGTTAAAAAGGGCTTTTTTTGGCCCATCCAAGAAAAATAAGAAAATATAAGAAAATCAAATTCGAGGTAAAGAGATGGATATATTCTGAAGGTAGGGATCTATACTTAAAGTTAGTTAATTAGATACATGTAGGTATATAAGTTAAATATAGATGATATTCTAAATTAATTATTTTGTATTAGCTATTGGTATTAACTCTAAATTAATTATGTTGTATTAAATGAAATTACTAGTTAAGGTAGCTATGGCACACAACCTATCTAATGATATTATAAATGAAATGCATTTCATCACATTCAAGGGTATATCAATACCCTTAAGTGATTTTGTTTTATTTATATTCAAAGGATACAGATGTATTAGCTAAAATCTTTTATTAACAGTACGCTATTTTCACACACAATTTAATTTTACTGTATACTCAAATGTAAGACTTTGTTATAAATAAATATTATTATTATTATTATTATCCATGGTAAAGTGTGGAAGCTATCTTTTTTTTACTAATTTTGGGCTGCTGAAAACGAATTCTCACCCGTTTTAACGAAAAGTCTCGGGAACATATTAAAAAACAACCCCTATTTGGGTGCCATAAAGTGAAGATTCTCATTTTCCAAACCAAAAGTCATTTAAATAATTAAAGAATTTTTAATATAAAAAACAATATTTCCTGGATAGTGATATGCACACCGTACACCCCAACCCCAAGAGTGTGAGAAATATTCAGGGATGAAAAATATTCATCCGAATTGATTAAATCACCTTAGTATGATAAAAAGACAAAATCCACCACCTTAATTGGTGGGGATGGGTGTAAGAGTATTCAGAAGTAATCACATTATAATAGCCTTTTAATAAGGAATTTTGTTTTTTTTTAATAAATAAATAATCGTATATTATATATTGTAACTTACACCGTTCTTATGGCTGGTGAAAGGTGAGGGGAACGCGAGGGAGAGCCCTTTTTTGGCCCATTCACGGTAAAGTGTAGAAACCATCTCTTTACTAGTTTTGGGGTGCTGAATACGAATCTGTCATTCGATTTGGCTAAAAACATCGGGAAGACAGTAAAAAATAACTCTTATTTGGGGGGTGGCATTGAAATTGATATTATAGCTTGCAACAAAAAGTTATTCTTTAGTGCAGGAAATTCTTTCAAGATACTCAGTTTCATTAGGTAAGTAATGAAAGAAGCAAAAATTCTAAATTCACCATCCCTCCCCTCGTTTCCCTCACCCTTCACCACCCTAAGAACGGTGTATATTTACAATATTACTCCTTGTTAAATGGCTATTATCAGGTTATTATTACTTCTGAATACTCTTACACCCATCCCCACCAATCAAGGTGGTGGATTTTATCTTTTAAGAGTTTTTATTGGTTTTAATTGCAAAAGAAATCCCTAATCACCCAATTTGATGTTTTTCTATCATAATGAGGTGATTTAGTCAATTCAGATGAATATTTCTCACCTCTGAATATTTCTCATATTTTTGGGGTTGGGGTGTAAGGTGTGCGTATCACTATTCAGAAAATATTACTTGTTTTTAAATTAAAAAATTCTTTAATTATTTAAATGACTTTGGGTTGGGAACATCACTTTATGGCGCCCAAATAAGGGTCTTCTTTTAATATGCTCCCTAGACTGGCAAAACTGGCAACGAGTTCGTTTTCAACACCCCAAAATTAGTAAAAAAAGATGGCTTCAACACGTTTCCGCGTTAGAATTTTTAAAAACTGTTTTTATGAAGATAAAAGTTTTTGTACTCATATTTCATATCAATTTAATTAATTAATTTAATTTAATTCTTTTCTAAACCAGAAACCAAATATTATTGGAAAAATTATTTTCTATATATCTACAGTTTCAACTAAGGATGTTGAACTTCTTGTAAATAAATTAAAGTCTTCAAACTCTAATGGTCATGATATTTCTAATAATTTGGATAAAAATTCAAATATGCGATAAGCGGTCCATTTCTATAGAGAAAGCCATATTTTCCAGTAAATTTAAAAGAGCCATAGTATCTTCATTATACCAGAAGGGAGATCCAAATGACTATAATAATAATTATGAAGCCATTAGTCTACTATGTAGAATTTCTAAAATTTTAGAACTCCATCTCAAGGAGCAATTATCAGATTTTTTACATCGGAATATGTTACTGTCTCCTGCTGAACATGGTTTCACTACAAACAAAAGCAACAAGTCTGCGTTGTGTGATTTTCATCACAAAATCATTAAAGCTTTAGACAATAAGAAATCAGTTGTGGGTCTTTTCGAAGATTTCTCACAAGCTTTTGATTTGGTAGACCATCAGCTGCTTAAGACCAAACTAGCACTATACGGTATTCGACTAACTGATTTACAAATATTTTCCTCCTATTTAGACAACAGGACACAAATTGTAAAAATGGTCGGTGGAGTTGAAAGTAATATTTGTGATATTACACAAGGAGTTCCACAGGGGTCAATTTTGGGATCACTTATATATAATATTTACTAATTATCTGGTCAGCCATCAACAAAAGATACCAAATGTTCATGTGATCTGTTATGCTGATGATACAAACATTCTAGTTACCGGCAACAACGTAATTGAAGAAAAAAAAAACACTGAAAGATTTTATCAAGAAATCATACATTGATCTCAAAATAATAACCTAATTCTAAATAAAACAAAGACAGTTTCAATACAATTTTCATTGAATAATAATTCCGAGAGCTTAACACTTTTTAGTGGTACTGACTGGGAAATAAAAACTTGTTGAAAATTTTTAGCTCAAATAGCAATTTAATTCGCTAATTTCTAATCACGTGTGCTGAAACAACCAATCAGAACAAAATTACACTGATAAGATCCCTTAGGGATCACTTATATTATCCAGTTTGACAGTTCAATAACACAGGTCATGAATGTTGTTGTGCAGCTGTCATTTCAGAAGTAATTTTTCGCGCTGAATCCGAATCTGGCCTCAGAATTGGCCCATCATGTCAGGATTTTGAAATATTTGAGATGACTTTTTTAGCAAGTTTTGAAGTTGTGTCTAGAACCCAAAAAATTTTTCAGCTTATTTCTAATAAATATATCATTTAGTAACATCCTTCCTCTTTAAAATAAGCTTTCGAATGGTCATCTATGATGTTTCCTCGCAAAGTTATAGTCGTTTTAAGGTGACATGAATTTGAAATCGTGTTCCCTACAACCCAACAATCTTAACCAAACGACTCTAAACGAATCAAATTTAACACAACAATAGGAATAACCCAACATTCTTAAATCAAAGTTTGGTTAAAATTGAGGATCATGGTACGCATGGTACTCGGGGAAACCTACTACGCATCCATTGTACTCAAGGAAACCCACTGCACATCTATAATACTCGTGGAAACCCACTGTGCATTCATGGTACCCGAAGAAACCTACTGCGCACTCAAGGAAACCTTCTACTCATCCATAGTACTCGGGGAAACCCACTGCGCATACATTGCACTCGAGGAAATCCACTGCGCATCCATTGTACTCGAGGAAACCCACTGCGCATCTATAGTACTCGGGGAAACCCATTGCACATCGCAATTTGATAACAATCCATTATTCTTACTCGTGTCTAACAGATTCTAATAAAAAGTATTTATGCCAAATTTCATGATTCTGGGTTTAATCGTTTCCGGAAGGCTTAAAAAACCTCCCCCTCCCCGTTCACCCGTTCGGAGGTCTCTTTTTGAAAACCGTCAAATACGTGCGTGTCTTCTTATTTTCTCAGAAGTGTCCATCGCTCGAATAATCACGTTTCTGACTTACGCGATTTCAAAAATACAGGTGCGCTTTAAACCACCTACCACCCCCGTTTTGACCTCTTCAAAAAGTGAAAATCGAAATTTCGTCTTAACACGATCTAATAGATTTCAACAAAAAATATGTCTGCCAAATTTCATGCATCATGCATCATGCATCTAACCGTTTCTGGAAAAACCTAAAATTTCAACCTCCCTTTTTATCAAACAAAAAGGTATAATAATGGTTCTATTTGTAGTTATTAGACTTATAATAAACCACACTATTTGATGAACTTGTAGTATATTATTCAACGAGCGGTAATGTAGGTAATAACTCACGCAAATGAAGTTTACAGCTTGAGCCGCAGGCAAGTGCTGTAATTCATCAAGTGGGTTATTACCATTACCGCAAGTTGAATACTATACTTTATCTACGATTATAACAATAAATATTAAATTGAGAAAATTTCGTTTGTTTATTAATAAAATTAACTGTAAAATTTAACTTAACTTAATTTAAGGATTTCTCTCGGACAGAGCCACACCTTCGTGAAGCGCGTTACGTCGATTGGATAGGCTAGGGCATGAAGATACAGATGATTGGCACTATCACCTAATGATTTATAATAACTCACTCATTATAACTCACGCTATTCGTTTATGGATACTATAAATTGTTCAAAAGCAGTTCATTAATTAGTATATAACCTAATAAGAGTAAATAAAATAACCAAAAGTAGTTTATATTAGTCATAGATTTTTGTTGCTCCTAACTTAGCATACCTAGAATATTACCTACAATATCTTATTAATATTTCTAATCCTATTTACATTCACAATATTGTCTGTAATTCTCCTATTTCCTTATTCAAAATAGTAACCATAAAATTAGCATAATGTCCTGTAGACTGACTGCCTTTGTATGTTCATTTACTTTAATCATCTGAAAATGTCACGTTGACTGCCGAACTGCAGTAAGGTGCAAGTTACAATAATTTGGCGGTAAAAAATAAAGTAAATGTTAATGTTGGTGTTTCATTATTATATCATCATAATTAATTACCACAAAGTAACGGCTTACCAGTTTAATTTTGGAGGAGGTATTGTTTTTATGATTATATATAACTAAATATTTGTAAATTATTTTCCGTTGAAATTAATTTCATTTCCTGAAAATAAATTTCTGTGATAAAAACATTCAGATTATAAGTAAGAAGATAACTGTTTGAATATGAAACATAATTACTTGTAAACTTATATAAATGTTCACAAGAATTTTGCACTCGTCCGAACTCCGGCTTTCCATGTAAGCATGAAAGAATGACTGGATATTTAATAGTGCCGGTGTTGTCAAATCTCGGACGCAGCATTATACGATTTTTGAATAGAGAATATTTGAAGTATATTTATGTTCACAAATCTATGCGCCCCCAAACATAATTCGATGGAACTAAAAATATACTTTTAGTTTTACGGAACATATGATACTGCGTCCGAATCCAAAAAAAACTCAGGTCGATATTTTGCTCAATTGAAACGAAACAGAACTCATTTCTATGTCTACATATAACCCAGGAGACGAAGAACATTTTGAGATGCTGCAAATCGACCATTTCAGAGATTTGTTGAAGATAACACGGGAAAACAATACTGCGTCCGGTATACAGACGCAGTATTGTACAGGACGCAGCAGTGTATGGTATCGTGCACATGTACGGACGCAGCATTATTTGCAGGACAAATATATATATATATATACATCCCGCTATCAATGCTGCGTCCTTTCACAAGCCAACCTTACTGCGTCTCCCAGAAATACGTTAGTTAGCTCAAATCTAATGAAATATATTGGATCTACTAACCAAATTCAGTTAATATCTGGTTTTAGAATTGTAATAACTCAAGAAACAAACATGTTTAATATACAGGACAATACTGCGTCCTTTCAAAAACAGCACGTTATTGCGGCCGAGAATAATTTCATTCTTCTTCAATACAATGCTGCATCCGAGATGACTACTTTTTGTGAAACTTAGCATATTACTGCGTCCGGCGCGGTTGACATATTTACTCTAATAATTTTATTGCACTTGTAGTAGAACAAATCGATAGCCGTCAGTTATTTCTAAATGTCAGTAAAATTCGAAATATGATTTTTCTGTCGATTATTATTTTAGGATCAGTTTTTCAATTGTGCACTAAAAGTAGCCTCAAATTTGCAATATAAAATGCTGAATTTAGGAGATCAATGGAATTTTGGTTAGATGTTCATTTTTATTCACTCCTTCACTAAGCGATGAGTTCACCTTAGAATAGAAGGGAGGGCATATGCTTCTTGCTTTTGCTTTTTGCACATATGATAAGTGTTTTAGTCTTGAAAGCTGAAAAACACATTTCTTGAAGTACAAATATGTTGGATAATAAATGCCTTCGGATTTACTATTTTGTAATGAACAATGTTAAAAAGGGCTTTTTTTGGCCCATCCATGGTAAAGTGTGGAAGCTATCTTTTTTTTACTAATTTTGGGCTGCTGAAAACGAATTCTCACCCGTTTTAACGAAAAGTCTCGGGAACACATTAAAAAACAACCCCTATTTGGGTGCCATAAAGTGAAGATTCTCATTTTCCAAACCAAAAGTCATTTAAATAATTAAAGAATTTTTAATATAAAAAATAATATTTCCTGGATAGTGATATGCACACCGTACACCCCAACCCCAAGAGTGTGAGAAATATTCAGGGGTGAAAAATATTCATCCGAATTGATTAAATCACCTTAGTATGATAAAAAGACAAAATCCACCACCTTAATTGGTGGGGATGGGTGTAAGAGTATTCAGAAGTAATCACATTATAATAGCCTTTTAATAAGGAATTTTGTTTTTTTTTTTAAATAAATAAATAATCGTATATTATATATTGTAACTTACACCGTTCTTATGGCTGGTGAAAGGTGAGGGGAACGCGAGGGAGAGCCCTTTTTTGGCCCATTCACGGTAAAGTGTAGAAACCATCTCTTTACTAGTTTTGGGGTGCTGAATACGAATCTGTCATTCGATTTGGCTAAAAACATCGGGAAGACAGTAAAAAATAACTCTTATTTGGGGGGTGGCATTGAAATTGATATTATAGCTTGCAACAAAAAGTTATTCTTTAGTGCAGGAAATTCTTTCAAGATACTCAGTTTCATTAGGTAAGTAATGAAAGAAGCAAAAATTCTAAATTCACCATCCCTCCCCCTCGTTTCCCTCACCCTTCACCACCCTAAGAACGGTGTATATTTACAATATTACTCCTTGTTAAATGGCTATTATCAGGTTATTATTACTTCTGAATACTCTTACACCCATCCCCACCAATCAAGGTGGTGGATTTTATCTTTTAAGAGTTTTTATTGGTTTTAATTGCAAAAGAAATCCCTAATCACCCAATTTGATGTTTTTCTATCATAATGAGGTGATTTAGTCAATTCAAATGAATATTTCTCACCTCTGAATATTTCTCATATTTTTGGGGTTGGGGTGTAAGGTGTGCGTATCACTATTCAGAAAATATTACTTGTTTTTAAATTAAAAAATTCTTTAATTATTTAAATGACTTTGGGTTGGGAACATGAGAACCTTCACTTTATGGCGCCCAAATAAGGGTCTTCTTTTAATATGCTCCCTAGACTGGCAAAACTGGCAACGGATTCGTTTTCAACACCCCAAAATTAGTAAAAAAAGATGGCTTCAACACTTTACCGCGTTAGAATTTTTAAAAACTGTTTTTATGAAGATAAAAGTTTTTGTACTCATATTTAATATCAATTTAATTAATTAATTTAATTTAATTCTTTTCTAAACCAGAAACCAAATATTATTGGAAAAAGAGGGGATTTATTTTCTATATATCTACAGTTTCAACTAGGGATGTTGAACTTCTTGTAAATAAATTAAAGTCTTCAAACTCTAATGGTCATGATATTTCTAATAATTTGGATAAAAATGCAAATATGCGATAAGCGGTCCATTTCTATAGAGAAAGCCATATTTTCCAGTAAATTTAAAAGAGCCATAGTATCTTCATTATACCAGAAGGGAGATCCAAATGACTATAATAATAATTATGAAGCCATTAGTCTATGTAGAATTTCTAAAATTTTAGAACTCCATCTCAAGGAGCAATTATCAGATTTTTTACATCGGAATATGTTACTGTCTCCTGCTGAACATGGTTTCACTACAAACAAAAGCAACAAGTCTGCGTTGTGTGATTTTCATCACAAAATCATTAAAGCTTTAGACAACAAGAAATCAGTTGTGGGTCTTTTCGAAGATTTCTCACAAGCTTTTGATTTGGTAGACCATCAGCTGCTTAAGACCAAACTAGCACTATACGGTATTCGACTAATTGATTTACAAATATTTTCCTCCTATTTAGACAACAGGACACAAATTGTAAAAATGGTCGGTGGAGTTGAAAGTAATATTTGTGATATTACACAAGGAGTTCCACAGGGGTCAATTTTGGGATCACTTATATATAATATTTACTAATTATCTGGTCAGCCATCAACAAAAGATACCAAATGTTCATGTGATCTGTTATGCTGATGATACAAACATTCTAGTTACCGGCAACAACGTAATTGAAGAAAAAAAAAAACACTGAAAGATTTTATCAAGAAATCATACATTGGTCTCAAAATAATAACCTAATTCTAAATAAAACAAAGACAGTTTCAATACAATTTTCATTGAATAATAATTCCGAGAGCTTAACACTTTTTAGTGGTACTGACTGGGAAATAAAAACTTGTTGAAAATTTTTAGCTCAAATAGCAATTTAATTCGCTAATTTCTAATCACGTGTGCTGAAACAACCAATCAGAACAAAATTACACTGATAAGATCCCTTAGGGATGTTTTCACTTATATTATCCAGTTTGACAGTTCAATAACACAGGTCATGAATGTTGTTGTGCAGCTGTCATTTCAGAAGTAATTTTTCGCGCTGAATCCGAATCTGGCCTCAGAATTGGCCCATCATGTCAGGATTTTGAAATATTTTAGATGACTTTTTTAGCAAGTTTTGAAGTTGTGTCTAGAACCCAAAAAATTTTTCAGCTTATTTCTAATAAATATATCATTTAGTAACATCCTTCCTCTTTAAAATAAGCTTTCGAATGGTCATCTATGATGTTTCCTCGCAAAGTTATAGTCATTTTAAGGTGACATGAATTTGAATCCGTGTTCCCTACAATGGTACTCGGGGAAACCTACTACGCATCCATTGTACTCAAGGAAACCCACTGCACATTTATAATACTCGTGGAAACCCACTGTGCATTCATGGTACCCGAAGAAACCTACTGCGCATTCATTGCGCACTCAAGGAAACCTTCTACTCATCCATAGTACTCGGGGAAACCCACTGCGCATACATTGCACTCGAGGAAATCCACTGCGCATCCATTGTACTCGAGGAAACCCACTGCGCATCTATAGTACTCGGGGAAACCCATTGCACATCGCAATTTGATAACAATCCATTATTCTAACTCGTGTCTAACAGATTCTAATAAAAAGTATTTATGCCAAATTTCATGATTCTGGGTTTAACCGTTTCCGGAAGGCTTAAAAAACCTCCCCCTCCCCGTTCGTTCGTTCGGAGGTCTCTTTTTGAAAACCGTCAAATACGTGCGTGTCTTCTTATTTTCTGAGAAGTGTCCATCGCTCGAATAATCACGTTTCTGACTTACGCGATTTCAAAAATACAGGTGCGCTTTAAACCATCTACCACCCCCGTTTTGACCTCTTCAAAAAGTGAAAATCGAAATTTCGTCTTAACACGATCTAATAGATTTCAACAAAAAATATGTCTGCCAAATTTCATGCATCATGCATCTAACCGTTTCTGGAAAAACCTAAAATTTCAACCTCCCTTTTTATCAAACAAAAAGGTATAATAATGGTTCTATTTGTAGTTATTAGACTTATAATAAACCACACTATTTGATGAACTTGTAGTATATTATTCAACGAGCGGTAATGTAGGTAATAACTCACGCAAATGAAGTTTACAGCTTGAGCCGCAGGTAAGTGCTGTAATTCATCAAGTGGGTTATTACCATTACCGCAAGTTGAATACTATACTTTATCTACGATTATAACAATAAATATTAAATTGAGAAAATTTCGTTTTAATTAGGTACTCAGTTTGTTTATTAATAAAATTAACTGTAAAATTTAACTTAACTTAATTTAAAGATTTCTCTCGGACAGAGCCACACCTTCGTGAAGCGCGTTACGTCGATTGGATAGGCTAGGGCATGAAGATACAGATGATTGGCACTATCACCTAGTGATTTATAATAACTCACTCATTATAACTCACGCTATTTGTTTATGGATACTATAAATTGTTCAAAAGCAGTTCATTAATTAGTATATAACCTAATAAGAGTAAATAAAATAACCAAAAGTAGTTTATATTAGTCATAGATTTTTGTTGCTCCTAACTTAGCATACCTAGAATATTACCTACAATATCTTATTAATATTTCTAATCCTATTTACATTCACAATATTGTCTGTAATTCTCCTATTTCCTTATTCAAAACAGTAACCATAAAATTAGCATAATGTCCTGTAGACTGACTGCCTTTGTATGTTCATTTACTTTAATCATCTGAAAATGTCACGTTGACTGCCGAACTGCAAGGTGCAAGTTACAATAATTTGGCGGTAAAAAATAAAGTAAATGTTAATGTTGGTGTTTCATTATTATATCATCATAATTAATTACCACAGAGTAACGGCTTACCAGTTTAATTTTGGAGGAGGTATTGTTTTTATGATTATATATAACTAAATATTTGTAAATTATTTTCCGATGAAATTAATTTCATTTCCTGAAAATAAATTTCTGTGATAAAAACATTCAGATTATAAGTAAGAAGATAACTGTTTAAATATGAAACATAATTACTTGTAAACTTATATAAATGTTTCACAAGAATTTTACACTCGTCCGAACTCCGGCTTACCAAGTAAGCATGAAAGAATGACTGGATATTTAATAGTGCCGGTGTTGTCAAATCTCGGACGCAGCATTATACGATTTTTGAATAGAGAATATTTGAAGTATATTTATGTTCACAAATCTATGCGCCCCCAAACATAATTCGATGGAACTAAAAATATACTTTTAGTTTTACGGAACATAAGATACTGCGTCCGAATCCAAAAAAACTCGGGTCGATATTTTGCTCAATTGAAACGAAAAACAGAACTCATTTCTGTGTCTACATATAACCCAGGAGACGAAGAACATTTTGAGATGCTGCAAATCGACCATTTCAGAGATTTGTTGAAGATAACATGGGAAAACAATACTGCGTCCGGTATACTGCACATGTACGGACGCAGCATTATTTGCAGGACAAATATATATATATATATATATATATATATATATATATATATATATATATATATATATATATATATATATATATATATATATATATATATATATATATATATATATATATATATATATATATATATATATATATTTTATATCACTTAGAACTGTGTTCACTTTTTAAAAACTTTTATTCTTGGTTTTACAAAATATTTTATATGATTATATATTTGTTACAATAGTTAAATGTTGTAGGTATAAAGATTAAATGTAGACTGACCGCAAGTGTATCTCTTGGTCATATTTATAACATCGTTATCAACGTAGGCACATGCATTTCTTAGAAATCATGCTGTGCCAGCTTTGTTTTAAAAGGAAGTTGTTATCGCTTTAGATAAGGTATATCAAATTATATCACGTACCGAGATAAGGATATAAAGTTACTTGTTGGATAAGATACTTATACGTTTGAATGGATTAATACAGTTTGTTTAGCATATAACAACTCCCTTTCTTTTTGAAAAGTCGGTGTTATTCACCGACTTTTGAGGGAAAATCGGTCATTTCTTCCTCTTCTGTAGGTAGATGAGGTCTTCTTCTCAGGAGGGTGCCAATTCTTTTCAGCATTTCATTAGGGGTGGTGTCCTTGGATTCCTTACAACCACAGCATCTTTTCCTGCATTTCCAGGCGATGAAGGCGGCTAGGAGACAGATGGACAGACCAATAACTATATACATGCTTAAGGAAAAATGTTTGGTTATAAACGGCTCGTTTATTAGTTTGTCTAGATCTCTAGAGTATTGCTCGAGTTTGTGGTTGGCTATGTCTAGATTTTCTACATTTAGGTGATCGAACTGGAGAGGTTCCAACTTGGGTAGCTGGAGTTTTTCGGGAATGTCACTACAACAGTCATAGGGTATAACCACTGGATGGGAATTGTCTGTAATGTTGATGGTATTGCGGCTTTCTGCTTGCACTTTTGTTATACCGACAAACGCGTAACAGTCCGGATGTAGTTTTAATATGGAGTTCTTATTAACACTGGTAATTTTCGTGTCCATTTTATTACAGTTTATGGTGATATGAATGGGTTCAGAGACAATTATTAACCACACATTGCCTTGTAGTTTCTGAACGTTATAACCTTGTCCATAGACGAGGGAACTTACACAGTTTTCGGGGATTTTTCTGAAGTTTTTCAGTAGCTGGGCTTCGCATGCTGCACTGCTGTCGATCGGGTAGGCGTAGAGGTCTGAGCATAGTTTCTTATGAGAATCTAGTTGTTTGCATGTACTCAGATCTTTGACGGGAATGTACATTAGTGAATCATCGTTACGCGCAATGAATTTTGTGAGAATGACAAGACATGGTGAAGGCCAGTTCTGTTGTCTAATATAGGGATAGGATACAAATGATACAGGGTATAGAGTTGTTGTTCTACTAGTGGTATTCTTAGAACGAAAACAAGATCGGATTTTGATTGAAAGGCTTCTAGTTCGATAATTTCTAGGTATTGGGGAATTTCTGAATATTTTACCGGTAGGGGTAGATTATTTTTTACTAAGTTTTGAGAGATTTCCTGAAGTGTAGTAATCAAACTTTCGGGTGAAATAATTGAAGAGTGTATTATTTTCAGACGAGCAAATGTGATCGCGTTCAAAATGTCATCAAGGTTGCTCTGGAGGTACAAGTAACTTTCAGTCAATTTTTCACATGTTTCGATAAATTTTAATTCGGCTTGAACCAGTGCAACTCTATCATTTACTTTATGCAATCCGATTTGAATCTTTTTCATATCCTCGTTAAACGTTACTATATTAATTTGCATATTTTGGATCGTTTCGTTAAACGTTTTTACGACGGTAGAGGTAACGGATATTTGATTTTTCAGGAGGTTTTCTATTTGATGTTGATCTTTGTTTAATTTGTTAATACTGTCTGTGAAGAATTGTCCATCTTCAGCATCTAGATTGCCGGTAATTGCTTTAAATATACTACCTGCTCCATTTAATATACCGCGCTTGAATCGTTTGGTGTTAACAAAGATTTCTTCAAATTTTACCTTAAGGGAATTTGATACTTGGTTTAGGAGTGTTATGTGTGTTTTGACTTTGACTAGGAATTCTTTCGTTTCGCGTGTATCGGGGGTGAATATATTGACAATTGATTCTAAAATTTTGTTGTTGTTGATAAAGGCTTCTTCGAGGCTTGATAGATTTTTATGGACTAGCAGAGTCCATTTATTATTGGAAATAATTATCCTCGTTTCGTCGTGGTAATAGACTCCGACGGTGTTATTGATGGGTGTTATTTGGTACTGGGACATGGCTGCTCCGATCAGCAAGGTGAACCTGTAAGGCAATTTAGGCTTCAATATATGGTTTTAACCTGTCAAAGTTAGCTTTAGTTTTTTGTTTTGTTTTTTTGTTAAGGAGGGTGGCTGAGTTTTTGTGAAGTTCCAAAATCTCAAATGGCCCGTTATATTTATTACGTAACTTATCGGTGATTTGGGATTCTTTTAAATACACCTTTTGACCAATCTGATATTCGGGGGTTTCCTTTGAAACGTGGGCGTCGAACCGAACTTTCGCTTTTTGTTTTTGTGTTTCAGTTCTGGCGCGCGCGACTTTATAATAATAAGAGAGGCGATTATTTAAGTCTCTGACGTATTTCGTGACTAGTTCTTCCTGATTATATAGCGTCTCAGGTGGTCTACTGGACGTGTGTCCGAAAACTAACTCGTAGGGTGTAAATCCGTGAGTTTTATTAGTAGAGGTATTATAGCATATTATCGCGTAAGGTAATATGTTGAAGGGGTGTTCGTCAGGGTGTTCTGCCACGTGTGCTCGGATCATTTCCAACAAGGTAGCGTGGAACCTTTCTAAGGAACCATTAGATTGGGGGTGTCCGACACTAGACTGCGTTACTTTGATGTCATAGAGGAGACATAAATCTTTTAGGATGGCGTTATCGAATTCTCGGCCATAATCGCAATGGATTCGAAGGGGTGTTCCGAAGTGCTGGAAGTAAACGAGTAGAGTGTTTGCGATTGATTTTGCTGATTTATCTTTGATAGGATACGCTTGAGTGAATTTTGTAAGTTCGTCGCGTATAGTAAGTGCGTAATTTTTCGTTGGGACTTCTAGGACGTCTATGTTTATACGTTCGAAAGGGGATTTAGGCGTCTCCGTAATTACGAGAGGGTTATCTAAATTTTTGCGACAGATTTTTGTTTCTTGGCAGATTTTGCAGGTTTTTATGAAATTTTCGACGTCTTTTGTCAATCCTTTCCAATTGTATTTCTCTCGAATACGACGAATAGTCTCATTTATTCCGCGGTGGAGATGGGCCTTGCCAGTATGATGCTGGTCGATAATAATTGGGATTTCGTCGTCACTAGGTGTTCTAGTAACGTTTTGACATATTTTGAGTTTCACGTCTTTTTCCGATAAAAGAAATGACAAAATTTCAAGAATAGGGAGTTCGACATTGTTTTCGATACAATACGTTTTAGAGTCGTCGAACTCTTCACGACCTTTGTATAGGGAGATAAATAGATTTTGGATTACGGTTTCGGGGTCGTATGGTAGAGCCACGATAAAGTAATTTCTATGTCGCACCGACTTACTCGATAATTTATTTAATTCTAAATCTCGGAAGTCTGCGTTTTCTTCGAACAAATCTTCAAGGATTTTATAATGAAAATCTTTGAGATTGTTTTGTTGGAAAAAGGTCACTATATTTTTATTGGTTTTGTCCAGGAGTTGCCCGTTCGAAAATTCAATTTTAGAATAATCGATAAGTGACTTCGTTTTATACAATTTCACGAAAGTTTCGAATTCGTTCAGGACATCTTCTTGTTCGTTAGTTTCCGTCGTGTCGCTTGTCGTGTCCTGACTATCAGGATCGGGTTCTATTGGAGTTGAGGGACTTTGAATGGGATACGTTACTAGTTTTGATTCTGCTTGAAAGTTAGAGGAATCTTGAATGTGATTTATCTTTATGCGGGAAAGAGCGTCTGCATTTTTATTAATGCGGCCGGGTTTATATTCGATTTCGTATTCGTATTCTTCAAGCTTCAGTCGCCAACGTGCTAGGCGGCTGCCGGGGTCTTTTATCGAGAAAAGCCACGTTAGAGGCCTATGGTCGGTTATTAGTTTAAATTTCCGACCAAATATGTATGGACGGAAGTGTTTCACGGCCCATACTATAGCTAAAAGTTCACGCTCTATGGTTGAGTATTTGGTTTCGGCTTTACAGAGGGTCCTTGAGGCGAAAGCTATTGGTAAGTCTTTGCCAATGGGGCCTTGTGAGAGCACGGCGCCGATGGCGAACGCGCTTGCATCAGTGGTAAGTAGAAATGTTTCGTCGAAGTTTGGGTAGATAAGTACTGGGGTCGAAGTGAGGGCTTGTTTTAATTCCTCGAAGGATTTGTGACATTCTGAGTCGAAAGCAAAAGGGACATCCTTTTGTAACAATTTGGTGAGGGGCTTGGATAGTTTCGCGAAATTACTTATAAATCTGCGATAATAACCTGCCAACCCGAGGAAAGATTTGATTTCCTTCTGATTAGTGGGTTGCGGAAAGTTTTGGATGCACTGTACCTTATCGGGGTTTGGTTTTACTCCTTCTTTAGTTATGAGGTGACCCAGGTATGCGACTTCTTTACGAAGGAACTCGCATTTATCAGGTTGGATTTTTAAGTTAGCATTTCGAAGGCGTTTGAACACTTCTGTGAGACGAGAAATGTGTTCGTGAACTGTCGGGGAATATATGATAATATCATCCATATATACCAGACATCTCTCGTTCTGAATGCCCATGAGGATGTTGTCCATAACCCTTTGGAAGGTGGAAGGGGCGTTTTTAAGGCCGAAGGGCATACGAACGAATTCATAGTGCCCGTTGTCTACGCTAAATGCACTTTTCGGGATGTCTTTCGGGTCTATCTCGATCTGGTGGAACCCAGAGGCCAAGTCCAATGTTGTGAAGTACTGGCACTTGCCTAATTGATCCAGGAGATCTGAGATGTTGGGTAGAAGGTATTTATCTCCTACAGTTAACTCATTGAGTTTTCTGTAGTCTACAACCACACGCCATTTCGGCTTACCCGAAGCATCAAGTTTCTTAGGGACAACCCACACTGGAGATGACCAGGGGGAGTTAGAGGGTCGAATAATATTTTGTTCTAACATTTTGGATACCTGCGTTTTGACTTCTTCTTTGTGTATCTGAGGGTATCGGTACGATTTCGTGAATACCGGTTTCGCGTCATTGGTATCTATTGCGTGTTTAATTTCATTGGTGAAAGTTAGTTGGTCACCTTCAAGATAAAAAATGTCCGCGTATTCTAGACAAAGTTGAGTTATTAGTTCATTTTCTTCCATGTTTAGGTGGTCTAGACGGAGTTGGTTTTTTATTTCATAACGTCTGTCTACGCAAGTTTGGGAGGTTTCTTCGTCCATATAATTCAGTGAGAAATTTTGGATCGGTTCTAGTTTTAAATTTGAAAAATTAACGGTTTTGGGTACCGCGTTTACGTTTAATATAGAGGTAATAAATTCACCTTTATCGTCTATCTGAACTATCGCGTTAGGGAGTCTTACCTTGTCTACTTCGGTAGCTAGCAGTATAGCTTCTGTGTTGGACAAGTGACATTTAAGTTTGGTAATTTGTTCTATACGTGGTTCAACTGAAATTATATTTGATATATTACGAGTGGTATCACGATTATCTGGATTTGGGTAATTTTGTATGTTTGGCAGACCCTGGTCCGTGACTTTGTGGATTGGGATTGTTTTGAAATTTGTTACAAGTTTTTTGTTTTTTATATCCACTATACAATTGTAATGTTCTAAGAAATCAGACCCTAGGAGTCCATCGAATTCTATGTCAAGATCGCATACATAAATTTTAAATGGTTCATTGTTGTCAAACGGGATAAAGACGGCTTCGTTAATTTTTATTTTTTGGTCAGTTATGCCTTGGATCGTAATGTTTTCCGGACATCTCCTACTATAATTTTCACAAATTTTGGGTTTGAATATGGATAGTCCTGCGCCCGTGTCGATTAATAATCTATGCGTGTTAGTAATGTCGTAGATATAATACAAATTTTTGGATTTGACAGACAATAAGGGGCTTATAGGAACTGTTGTTCCGGGAAGTTGAGATTTGGGTTGAAATTGTCCAAGTTCATTTTGCCAAATTGGGTTTGCAATACTGTCATCTCGGAGTCTCCGGTTTTGTGATAAGGCGGGTCCGACTGGGCATGTGGGCCTGATCGAAAATCCCGATTATATACAGGTGTTGTATCGAAAGTAGATTCGTCCGTGTAATAATTTTCGGAGGGACTATTAGCAGTATAATAGTCTTCGTTGCTGTTGTCGTATTCCGAAGTATTAGCTGTATAATAGTTCGGACTTGCGTAGGGGTTATTATCAGTATAATATCCCTCGTTAATATTTTCGTAAGGGTTATCGTGAACGTAATAACTTTGATTTTGTTGCTCTAGGTTTTCGGGTTCAGTATTTTGATTGAGATGAAGCGTTTTTCTATTTGAATTTGGTCTATAATAATTAGGGTTAGGTTGAATCGCAGGTGGTCTTGCATTATTGAAATTTGGGTTTGGTGCAATGACGGGTGGTCTTTGTTGCTGGAAGTTTTGTGAGCTTCCAGGATTTTGGTTATAATAGTTAGGTCTTTGTTGTTGGAAATTTTGCGAATTTCCAGGATTTTGATTATAGTAATTAGGCCTAGGATAGATTTGGGGAGTACCAAAATTTGGGGGTCGAGAACTTTGTTGTCTCTGACGACATTCATTAGCGACGTGTCCCGTACGTTTGCAAAATGAACAATGTCTTGCAGGTAAGGGGAAGTTTTGGTTACGCGTGGGAGTGATTGCACTATTGTTGCGATTGGTTTTTTGTGTTTCAAAGTAATTTAGTTGGAGTTCTTTTCGAACTCTCGTTATTGCTTTTAGCATATTCTCAGGGTCGCTTGCCCTAACAACATGCGCAAGTTTGGGTTCTAGTCCCGTGAGTAGGGTGTTCAAAACCATGCCCTCAGTTAATTGCGTTTGGGCTTGTTTTTGTGCCGCTGTTAACCGCTGTTTATGAACAGAAGCATGCATTTTTGCTTCGTGAGTTTGTAAGCGCGCAATAAACGTGAGCGGAGATTCACCGGGAAGTTGTCGCATTCTTTGCAAGTCTTGTATCAAGGAGGTTAGGTCTCTACTATCACCAAAATGATTCTCTAAAAGAGTCTTAATTTCTTCCCAATGAGTGGGATTTCTAGAGTTCACTAGTTCAGCTGCACGGCCTTTTAATTTGTTTTTTATATGAACAGTTAAAAGTACCACCTGGTTACTGGTTACCAATCGACATGCCATAAGCGGTTCTGCATGAATTTAGGAATGTATTTAAATTTATTTGATTACCGTCATATTCAGGAATAATTGAAAATATTTCGCTCAATTTATACGGTTCAACAGCGTCTGGTTGAGGTTGAGGTTGAGGTTGTGGCTCGTGCTGTTGTTGGTTTTGTTGTTGTTGTTGGTGAGCCATATTTCGAGTAGTTACTGGCATAAACTAATTTGAATTTGAAAACTTAGATTTATTTTACTTATAATAGCAATGGACAACAGAACTGTTCTTTCCACGGACAATACGCAAGAAATGATTATTATTTTAATTAAATTTGCACTAAAAACGAGATGATTCAATAAGTACTTACACGTAATAAATATTCATTTGTAGGTTCTTTCTTGATTTAGGGATTGGAATCCGCCGCCCGTCGTCAAAGGTCTCCTTGTTCCGGCGATCCTTTCTTGAAGTTAGGCCCTTTTTGGGGTGTTCCTTATTCTTCGGGGAGGTTTTCGTTGGTTAGGCTCTTCTTCCAGGCGTTATTACCAATCCTACCGACTGCGCCACTTTTATATCACTTAGAACTGTGTTCACTTTTTAAAAACTTTTATTCTTGGTTTTACAAAATATTTTATATGATTATATATTTGTTACAATAGTTAAATGTTGTAGGTATAAAGATTAAATGTAGACTGACCGCAAGTGTATCTCTTGGTCATATTTATAACATCGTTATCAACGTAGGCACATGCATTTCTTAGAAATCATGCTGTGCCAGCGTTTTACATGAGAAAGCTTTGTTTTAAAAGGAAGTTGTTATCGCTTTAGATAAGGTATATCAAATTATATCACGTACCGAGATAAGGATATAAAGTTACTTGTTGGATAAGATACTTATACGTTTGAATGGATTAATACAGTTTGTTTAGCATATAACATATATATATATAGCAAACAGGAAAAGATCATGAGTAAGACCGCAAAGAAAAAGAGCAACCGTGGACACGTGTTTCGGACTCGTTGGTCCTCATCAGCACGGTGTAGCTAAGTTGAAAGGATAGGCACAACTTAGGAATTGACACAAACGGTGACCACTGACAGGCAGCCAGTCGCACATTTGTGGCAAGAGTTAGAGAGTTAGTCTAACTCTTGCCACAAATGTTGTGCGTGTAGTTCAGGGAATCCAGAGTATATATAAATATAAAGCATATACCGCGTACTTTAGGGTACCCTATATACTAGTATATAGTTTGGCTATATACTGTATATTTTAGGGACTATCCAGATATATTAATTTTGGCCCGATATTTCCATCTGGTAATAAAGTTTGTTCTAAATAGTTCTTTGTCAATTTACTTATTAGGAATATCTTATTTGTCATTGAGTATTATTTTTTTCTGAACTCGGTGATTTAGTAAAAATTATAGGATTGGTAGAATGGAAGTTCAACACCATTGAACATTTTACAAATATTTTATAATAGTTTCAATATTCATGAAATATTTTTGAAATCGTAAATGCATTTAATATTGACATTAAAATATATGTTTAATGTAACGTTTTATGCATACTTAAGAAAATGTTTTTAAAATGTTCCTTCTATGTACTATTGTTATAATATGCTACTTCGCAACTTCACCATTTCATCCTTTGTCTTTTGTTTTAAAATTGACTCTTAGGTATGTGATCTGTGCAGACTTAATGAATAAAAAATAACAATTAATTTTAAGTGAAAAGCCAACAAACACAATACCTATACCTACTTGGTCTGTTTTGAAAATTTTTGCTTATTACTTTTAATCATAATGGCATTCTAAAAATCTCTGAGACAACTAATCAATATACAGGGTGAGTCACAAGGAATGGGTAATATTTTACCTGCAGATTCTATAGCCGAAAATATTAATTTTTTGCTTAATAACTGAGGGTCAAATATTAATACTTACTGAGATACAGGGTGTCAAAGTTATAAAAATAATTCAGTAGTGTTGTTATATTTCAGTTATTTTTTTCACACATAAACATAGTCGGTATTATATGCTATTATTTTTGGTGTATTGCATAGGGGGTGCTAGATATGCTATCTTTGTTTAACAAAATTATCATAACTTTTTTGTACTTCGTCCATTTATAGTCTCATTGCAAATTTTTTATTTAACTATTATTTTTAAACAAAAAAAGGGAGGATACTTTTTTTTATCTTCAGAAAATGCACCCTTATCAAGATATTTTAAAAAAACCTGCGCACCCATAATTTTTTTCAAATGCATAATTTGTACTTAGTTAAAGTAAAACAAACATCCTGATTAAGTAATGGGTGGTGCTGAAAATGTGTAACAAAGTGGGCTATGGAAATAAGTGTAACATGCCGACACGGATGTATTTATTTACTACACCCTGTATCTCAGTAAGTATTAATATTTAACCCCCAGTTATTAAGCAAAAAATTAATATTGTTGGTTATAGAATCTGCAGGTAAAATATTACCAATTCCTTATGAAGCCCGTTTTTCCGCAATGAATGAAAATATTTTAATATGTTGCAAAAAATTCATAAAAATCGCTAATACCTTAAAAAGTACGTTTTTTTTTTGAAAAATGGTAAGAGACGAAAAAAAATGTTTAAAACATTTTCCATGAGGACGTGAAAGAAAAATCTGACATTTTTCAACCGCCTTTGCGCAGTCGCAGAAATACATGTGAAAAACATGTATTACATAAATCAAAAATTGATGATATCTCGAAAACGATGCATTTTCTTGGACAGTGTCAAGGGATGAAAAGCGTTTAGATCGACGTTTTCCATAAGAATAGGGAAAGAAAATCATAAAATGTTCACATGATTTTCCGAGGTTGCGAGAAAGCGTGTGAAAATTTTATGATTCTCTTTCCCTTTTCTTATAGTGGAGTCAAATTAAGGATCAAAATAGATTAATAAGAAATTCTCTAGCTACAGCAATTTTATTGTTTTAATTTGTTGTAGGTATAATAACAAGTGCTCTGAGCATTTTTTTGCTAAATCCGACCATTGCTTCTTGTAGAATTTTAACAATTTATTTTTCAACACAGAAATTTTCTGCTATTTTTCCTATTATCTCAGGTCATAGTAATCGTATCGCGATAATAAAAATACCAAATTGTTCGCCATAAAATTATGAATAAAACTAGGCATATGAAGAAACTTCTTGATAATTTGTAAATTTGTAAAAAAATAAAAACCACCAAAAATTGCCTTTTTTCAACAGTTTAAGAAATCTGATGTAATTATCCACCAATTTTAACGAAAGTTGGTGCAACCATGCCCTTCATTGAACTAAACCTGCGTGCTAAATTTTAGCTCAAAATATTTATTGAAACGGCTAAAAATCAACAATAATTTCGAAATTTCCATCGCATTTTGTTTAAATGCATCGACTCGTGGTAGGACAATTTTTCTTTTAAAGTGTAGGTTTTTACATACAGTTTACGGTGGTGTTTAGAAAGAAAAAAAATTTTTAATTTAAACCAATTTTTTGGACTTTAATTGTAATTATGGATATTGCACGTATAAACAATTTCAAATTACTACGTGATTTTTTTGTGAAACCAAAAACGATAAGCGAATTATGAAAGTATATGAAATAATCAACTTTTAAAAAAAATAATGATGTTCTACTTGCATTTGAATGAGTGATACGTTATTTTTTGCGTTTTAGTCGATTATAAGTAAACATACCGATATTTTTTCTTGAAATTTACGCACACTGTTCCAAAATGATTATATTTCTCTCTCTGCTAATTGAAAATTATCCACAACTAAAATTTTTTAATTTACATCGCATAAAGCACCATTGAGGACGTAATGCACATTCAGAAAAAAAAATTCTCCCCACTCTTTAAATATTGTACCTAACTAGGCAACTAACTTAATTAATGGTATCTTTGATTTTACTGTAAAATCAAAGATGGTATACATCACTCCATTTTCATCATATCAAGTTTTTTTTTAAACATTTTTAGTCTTTTTTCGTACATTCTGATTCTATTATTTAACAAAATATAATTTGTTAAATTTTTATTCATCAAAAATTCAAAAATCTTTATTTTTTTATAATGTTTTCGGCTCTTGTCATATCTAATTTTCTGTTTCTTTTTAAAATGTTTGTGTTTTGTGTTTATTTTCAATTTTTAACGTATTGTAACGTAAAATAATTTTTTTGGCCGTTATTTAATTAAAATGCATTGGAAATTTTAATCTAGGTAGATTATTTCTATGTTTAATAAAATAATTCAAGACAATATTTATTATTTGCGATATGTAATCGTTTTTGTAATTGGGCCACTTTGGCTTCGTTGCTTCAGAGTAATATGAAGAAATGTTGCATTCGCTAGTGTGATATGAAATGTTATGGATTTTTAAGTGTAGTCCCGCGTGACTCGTAGACCCCTAGAGGAGCTTTTCTGAAGAATCTTTTGCCATTTTCAGATTTTTCGCTGATAAATACGTACTACTGTTTCTCGTTGCTCGAACTAAGTGACATTCTCCTTGTGTTCTCTGGTCAATAATACGAAGCATTAGTTGGTTTTAATTATTTTTTTTACATATTTATAAAGTACCTAGCTTAGTATACTTCTGAAATATCCATGTTTAAAAAAAAATATGCAAGTTTTTTATGATTGACAAGCTACAAAGGCAAGGGTATTTGCTGCTGGCACTGTATGGTTCAGATCCAATGAAAAACACATGTTTATACGTTCTGCGTTTTGAATGTTTTAAAAAATGCACTTCAAAAACTTCATGCAAATTATCTGTTCTCCCACCAACCGAAGAAGCTGCAAACGAGCATTCATTGAGGGTGTATTTTCAAATACAGAAATGGTTAGGATTTGCAGATAAAAATCCTAAAGAGTATGGTTGGAAAGATAGCATAAATGGATTAATGCCACTGACAACAACAAAAAATTCTTTGCCAGATACTTTATTGAAGACTATTTACTGTATGTATAAATCGTGTTGCAAAACAAAACTTTTTTCATGTAAAAGGATAGGGATTAAATGCACAAATTTGTGTCATTTTTGTAATGGATTAAATTGGAACAACTGTTCCGAAATAACATTGAAACAAACTGAGGACGAACTTGACGACGAGGAAGACGATGTTTTATCGATTTCTGAGATGGAAACAGATGAAGCAGACTTTAAAAATTTAATTGTTACAGCGGAAGACATTGAAAACAACTAATTAAGCAATGTTTCGAAAAGTGAGGATGATTTTCAAATTGATAGTGAAGAAAGCTCCGTCGATGAAGATGAATATGATGATTCAGATTTTGTTTGTAAAAAAAGGAAACTACAATAATATTTGTGTGTATAATTAAAGAATATTTCTATTCTTCTTCTGTACCACTGCATTATATCTCTATCAATGTTTTCTTACATATGAAATAAATGGTACGGGCCTGGCCGAACTTACTTTCTTGACTAAATTACAAATTATTTGTTTATCAGTAAATAACCTTTATGTCTCGTCCCACAAAATAAATATTTAGAAACTAAAATTTCCAATGCATTTTATTTAAATGACGGCTAAACAAAGTATTTTATGTTACAATGCATTAAAAATTTAAAATGAACACAAAACATAAACATTTTAAAAAGAAACAGAAAATCAGGTATGACAAAAGCCGAAAACATTATTAAAAAATAAATTGTTGAGTTTTTGATGAATAAAAACTTAACAAATTATATTTTGTTAAATAATAGAATCAGGATATACGAAAAAAGACTAAAAATATTTTAAAAAACTCGATATGATAAAAATGGAGTGATGTATACCATTAATTAATTAGTTACAATATTCAATGAATGGGAGATAATTTTTTTTTGTACGTGCGTTTTGTCCTCAATGGTGCTTTATGCGATCTAATTTAAAAAATTTTAGTTGTGGATAATTTTCAATTAGTAGAGAGAGAAATATAATCATTTTGGAACAGTGTGCGTAAATTTCAAGAAAAAATATCGGTATGTTTACTTATAATCGACTAAAACGCAAAAAATAACGTATCACTCATTCAAATGCAAGTAGAACATCATTATTTTTTTTAAAAGTTGATTATTTCATATACTTTCATAATTCGCTTATCGTTTTTGGTTTCACAAAAAAATCACGTAGTAATTTGAAATTGTTTATACGTGCAATATCCATAATTACAATTAAAGTCCAAAAAATTGGTTTAAATTAAAAATTTTTTTTCTTTCTAAACACCACCGTAAACTGTATGTAAAAACCTACACTTTAAAAGAAAAATTGTCCTATTGTTGATTTTTAGCCGTTTCAATAAATATTTTGAGCTAAAATTTAGCACGGAGGTTTAGTTCAATGAAGGGCATGGTTGCACCAACTTTCGTTAAAATTGGTGGATAATTACATCAGATTTCTTAAATTGTTAAAAAAAGGCAATTTTTGGTGGTTTTTATTTTTTTACAAATTTACAAATTATCAAGAAGTTTCTTCATACGCCTAGTCTTATTCATAATTTTATGGCAAACAATTTGGTATTTTTATTATTGCGATACGATTACTATGACCTGAGATAATAGGAAAAATAGCAGAAAATTTCTGTGTTGAAAAATAAATTGTTAAAATTCTACAAAAAGCAATGGACGGATTTAACAAAAAATTGCTCAGAGCACTTGTTATTATACCTACAACAAATTAAAACAATAAAATTTCTGTAATCAGAGAATTCCATTCAAATTTTATTTTGACTCCACTATTATAGAAAACGTCGATCTAAACACTTTTCATCCCTTGACATTTTACAAAAAAGCATATACACATAAAACAAAAGTTTTCTTCACATCAATCAAATTATAATTTATAATACTAATTTATTGAAGAGCGGGCAGTTCCAACAAAGTAAATTTTTATACCTGAAATTTTCAAAGGCGGTATAAAATTACATTCTGAACAATTTTTCTTGGTTGAATTTTTTCATATTTGGAAAAATAAAGGTAGTGTATTATAGTGATGATCTTTACAAATTAGCTTATAAAACACCCTGTATAGCACCAATGCAAATCGTTTTTGATATGTCTTTTGCATCAAGCAGAACTGAATACCCAAGTGCCATTAAAAAATTCGAACATTTTTTGTCCATTGCACCTCGTTACACCTATCCTGGGGCACACTGTATATAGTCATTGCAATTTCTCCAAGTAATATATAAGAAACATTATGCGTAAAGGATTTTTTTTAAATAATTATTTTACGAGATAATATACTTTGTTGTATCCATTAATTGTTAATTAAATATTTTAAAATGTAACTAAAATTAAAAATACGTCTGGATATGAAAACTAGTCTTTCATCTTTCCCTTTAATTTGTTTTTTTTTTTTTAATTTCTTATTGTTCGTTTAGGTGTAAAAGTACTTTTGGTCAATTTTCCATGCGACACATACATATGGGCTAAAGTTTTTAATTCTATTAAAAAACACTTATTTATCGAACAAAACGGATAGGTATTAAATAAATTTGACCTTTTTCTACAAAGCATGAGCTAAACAACAAAACATAGTAACACTGTGACATGGTGACTGAATGCCCTACCATTTCTTAACTCAGGTTGTCATAAAAAACACAAAATAGACAAGTGTAACACAAATTATTTACAATAGGGTAGCTAACGGTATAGACTATTATTGCTTATTCTAGGAAATATATCTAAAGGAAAGTAAAGAAACACGTGTTGGTTTGTTAAGTGTACTAGATAAAATGCACTAACAACTTGAAGATCAAAAGTACTTTTACTCTTAAATGAAAATCAAATTTATATCCATACGTATTTTTAATTTTCGTTACATTTTAAAATATTTAATTGACAATTAATGGATAAAAAGTATAACATGTTTAAAAGATGTGTTATTTCGTAAAATAATTATTTAAAAAAAATCATTTAAGCATAATATTTCTTATATATTACTTGGAGAAATTGCAATGACTATATAGAGTGTGCCCCAGGATAGGTGTAACGAGGTGTAATGGACAAAAAATGTTCGAATTTTTTAATGGCACTTGGGGATTCAGTTCTGCTTGATGCAAAAGACATGCCAAAAACGATTTGCATTGGTGCTATACAGGGTGTTTTATAAGCTAATTTGTGAAGATCATCAATATAATACACTACCTTTATTTTTCCAAATATGAAAAAATTCAACTGAGAAAAGTTGTTTAGAACGGAATTTTATACCGCCTTTGCAAATTTCAGGTATAAAAACTTACTTTGTTGGAACTGCCCGCTATTCAATAAATTAGTATTATAATTTGATTGATGTGACGAAAACTTTTGTTTTATGTGTATATGAGTTCAGAGCATTCTTAACTTGCTAAAATATATTTTCGTCGCATTAATCAAAATAAAATACTAATTTATTGAAAAAGGTCAGTTCCAACAAAGTAAATTTATATTCCTGAAATTTGGCAAGGAGGCATATAATTGCATTCCAAACAACTTTGTTTTTAGTGTAATTTTTTCATACTTTGATAAATAAAGGTAGTTTATTAGTTTACACAAATTTACTTATAAAACACACTGTATAGCAACGAGTCAACTCATTTTTTACATATCTCAGTTTTACACGAACCAAGACTCAATCCCCAAGTGCCATTAAAAAATATGAAATTTTTTTGTTAATTACACTTATTACATATATCCTGGGACACACTGTATATAGATATTTTCCTAAATTTTATTTAAATTTAAATTTACTCCGAAAAAGTGTCGTGAAATAATAAATATTTGACGTGAGAAGAAAAACCTATTTTGAAGCTATATGTAAAAAATATACCTACATAGTTTTTGCTTCACTAACAATTGAAGGTTTGAAAATAATTTAATTGTGAATCAAGGTTTTTTCGTGTATAATGTACCGTTTTCATTGTAGAACGAAAATGAAAAAAAATTAGAATTAAACATTGTTTATAATAAAGAGCGTAAACGTAAATCAACGATTTAGGCTTTCCCACAACTCGCCTATACACTGTCCAATATTTCTCAAACTTTTAGAATCCATAGCTACAAAATTAACTTTTCAATATTAAAAAAATGTCAGAAATGCTCTACATATGTTTCGGCTTGTTAGGCCTTTATCAAGAGTACCTACTATGAAAAGAATACTAAAGTTACAAAGGCGGTTATTCTAAATTTGTACCTAAAAAACAAAACAACAATAAGTAATATCAAACTTTATAAAAAGAATCTGGGAATAATAATTAGGGTATAACGCAACGTAATTTGGGTCCTCTAACTTATAAAAAAAATATTAGACGATCACGTAAATGGACAAAAGTATTGTTTTCCTTTTCCTAAAAAAGAGGGTAGGGGGGATGTGTTTCACATCTAAAACTTCTAAAAGCAGTATTTAATTAAACATAAAAAATTATTTATTAAATATCGATGTTTATTTTTTAATGCTTTATTGAGGACAAAAATATATGAGAGTGAGAATAGGTTGTTGTTTGCGAAAAATTTTAAGATTTTAAGTTCCAATATGTTTAGTCCACAATACAGCGCCCTTTTTTTGATTAGTAACAGGTTGAATTTTCGTGAGCAGCTTCGTTTTGACGAAACGCCCAACTTTTCTCTCTGCGAAAATTCTCGGTAGTGGTAGCTAATAACTGCGCTTGGGTGTATATAATATGTCGATTGGGTGATTGTTCAAATGTTATTAGTAACAGTTAGTTTTTTAGTTAAATCTTGAGATAATTTAATAAAAAACACGAACAAACGCTTGTTCTACAAAATCGATGGTTTGACCGAAGCGTCCCCCACCCCCAACATATCCAAATAACAAGGTCAAAAAAATTATTAGTAACCAGCTGATTTTTTTACTATTGCTTAATAAATGTTTTTAAAATGAAATCGCCACATTGTCCTACAAATTGAATGGTATGTTTTTCCAGTCCTTTTCTCATTAGTAACTGTAGGACAAAGATAACACATGATAGATTAGTGTAGTCTCTGCCCAAATAAAATAGTGTCTTACAAAAAAAACTGGTATGTATCGCTAGTCCGACAGAAATTATTTTAAGTAATGAATTATTTTATAATTGCGGTTTTGGTTAATTAATATACTTTTATTACTAAAGCGGAATTCTGATATCTACCAAATTTAGCACATAGATTCAGATTATCAAAAAACAACATTTCCCTTGATTTTAAACCGTAG
Organism: Rutpela maculata; assembly: GCA_936432065.2. Classification (NCBI taxonomy): domain Eukaryota; kingdom Metazoa; phylum Arthropoda; class Insecta; order Coleoptera; family Cerambycidae; genus Rutpela; species Rutpela maculata. Next base: position 51,936,072 of record OW386294.2, read on the forward strand.
TTTGCAAATTCACATTCGTTGCGAATATTTGAATTTTTCATGTACTTTTATGTTTTATTAAATGTTCGACTACAAGACCGAAAAATTTTCTTTATAATTCTAATGTAGTATTATTTTTAATGTTTAAGTGTTTGTTTAATTAGGTTTTGTACACAGTAAATTGCATAAAAAACACTCCATAGTCACTTTTTATTTCGCATGAATTAGACGATCCGACAGCCTGTCAAATTATTTTGGCAGTATGTTGTTGTGGACAAACACGGGGTTTATTTTAATTAACTCTCATAAACGTAGCCAAGGCAACCGAAAAACAAACTCTTTAACAAACGTTTAACGAATGAAAAATAATATAAAACTTTACCTATGGAATGAAATTTCAAAATAAGTGTTTTTAATTTTTTATCAATATATACCACTTTTTTTGTAGGATATTAGTAAAATCGTGAAAATTAGGTTGTTACTAATGAGAAAAGTGTTACCGTGGAACTGACAATTTCCGAGCGTAGGACTGGAAAAACATACCATTCAATTTGTAGGACAATGTGGCCATTTCATTTTAAAAATATTTATTAAGCAATAGTAAAAAAATCAGCTGGTTACTAATCATTTTTTTCGACCTCGTTATTTGGACATGTTGTGGGTGGGGAACACTTGTAGGATAAACGTTTTTTCGTATTTTTTATCAAATTATCTCAAGTTTTAACTAAAAAATTAACTGTTACTAATAAAATTTGAACAATCACTCAATCGACATATATATATACCCAATCGCAGTTATTAGCTACCACTACCAAGAATTTTCGCAGAGAGAAAAGTTGGGCGCCTCGTCAAAACGAAGCTATACTCACGAAAATTCGGCCTCTCGTTCGGCCTGTTACTAATCATTAAAAAAAAAAGGGCACTGTACTGTGGACTAATTCTATCTAATGTCTGTAAAAATAGCACTTTTGATAATTTTGCACCTTCGGTATCCATTTATACACCTTTTCATAATAATAACCATAGGCAATAACGAAATGTCACAATAATCTGATTCACAGAAAAATGTCTGTATAGGAGTGCACTAGTACAGTAACATCGGCTCCATCTATCGAACAACGGTTTATTATATCTGGTGGTCTAATATAAAAATGTCGAACAACTGGCTACGAGATCATAATAGCATAGGTATAGATTTCTTTTCTGTGTAAATGACATACAATTCAAGTTAAACCACAATTAATGCTTCTGCATGATAGTAACCAGTCCAGTAATTAAAACATCTTAAATATCTATAATTAAAAAATAAATTAATGCCGTTTCTAATCAAAATCGTAACTAATATCGATATCTGCTTAGAATATCGCAATCTAGTTATCGATAGATTTTAACCTAACATCGATGTTTAAAAAATATCGACTATCGATGCGCATCCCTAATACTTATTTCTTATGAATCAATATTTAAAGAACGTGAATCAATAAACTAGATAAACGTTGCAAAAATAAACTTGGTAAAAGAAACAATTTCATAAGCTTATTACTTGATTTGTGGCGATTAATGAAATAAACTATTTTATAATTATAATAAATAAATATTAATATCAGTCTGAATCATAATGTAAGTGATTTTGTTAGTGCTGGATAGGGAGGAGGGGGGGTTGAAAGGGGGCATTTTCCCCATGCGGCATATTTACTGTGGGGCGGCAAAACAGATTTTTGTAAATGAATAATGTACTGGTAAATCTTTAACAACTGATTTACTAATTAATGTAGAGATATAAAAAACTTCATATTTAGATTTTAAAATCTACTATTCAAGCTCGTCATCTATTATTAATATTTTAGCAACATTTCTTATAAGCAACATAATTTACTGAATGAGTCTAGTCTTTTGAGATCAAGCTAAAAACATCACAGATAATCTCAAAAAAATTAACGCTCTTACTCAACGATTTACTTTAACTTAATCCACAGCAGAAATTGAATGGATGCCTTCCCAAAAGTTTGCATAACATTAAGGATCTACGCAACCTTACCAATAATATTTGCTGGGTGTGAAAAAAGTTTTAGTAAAGTAAAACTCATAACAAATTATTTAAGATCAAATATGGCACAAGGGAGGCTCACGAACCACGCTATACTATCAATTGAGAGCGAAGAATCTAATTCAATAAATTATGATGATGCCACAAACGAATTTGCTGAAAAAAAAGCAAAGTTGTTTTATGAAAGTGTAGTGTAGTAATGAGTTTATGAATAAAATATTTTTTATACTATAACATTACCTAAACAAATACACATTTAAATGTTTACTTTAGTTGTTTTATTTTTCAATCCATTTTACTTGTTCTAAATTAAAACATGTATACTTACTTGTATGCCTAATGAACAGAATTCATCAATTTTACTAACGAGTTTAAAATCAATAAAATTTCTGTAATTATTCTGCTTAAAACTGTTTCAAGTTAAAGAGACTCATTTCATTTAACAATGAAAGTTCTGAACTTTAGAAACCCAAACCTCCGAAAACGTCTGACTAAAGAAGAAGGCGACAAAATCAACTAAAAATGATTTGCTACATGTATGCCTTAGTCCGTTGAGCTACCGTCTCGGTGTTGAACATTTTTTTTTTAGATACAGTAATAGTTCATATACAAAATTTGCCGAAAATGTCAAAGATGTAAAAAAATGTATCAAAACGTATACTGGCTTATATTGAATATCATACGTTTATTTACTTGGACAGGAAATAACAAACCCTGTATTTTATGAATTAACAAGACTGAACGTAATTTTACAAGTAGAACGTGCCTTGGATGCAACGTAAAATAAGGAAAGGTAAACATCAAGAAACAGAACATTTTTAGCTTTTCCGTGATCTCAGTTCCTATAGTTGAAATTGAAAAAACGCAGCACCTTTTGTGAATTCAATAAAAACTACACATATACTTGTGGTTCTTATTAATTTTTTTTAGCGAATAATAAGCATTTAAAATTGGATGTTTTTAATTCATATTTTATTATTTCTGAAGATAATAAATTTATCGAAACGTCGACAATTTTAAAAATATATCTTAATTTTAAGATTTGTACCACCAATTAGAAATTAAACAAGTGAATATTTAAAAAATCTGTACCCACATTTCATACAAAAATTACATGGATATTAGTGACCCCAGACGGTTTTATAAAATTGTTACTTTGAGGACTGACCTCAAAATATACAATAGTTCTCATAGTCACCACTTAAAGCATTTTTCTGACCCCGAACTACACGCTATATATATATATATATATATATATATATATATATATATATATATATATATATATATATATATATATATATATATATATATATATATATATATATATATATATATATATATATATATATATATATATATATATATATATATATATATATATATATATATATATATATATATATATATATATATATATATATACACGTGCCTAGCTATCATCTTCGTCTCCACGAACGTATAAGGCGCCCAGGACTCCGTCATAACGAAAACGGCTAGATAAATTTTAACCATTTATATTGTATTCTTATGACGTATTTATGATGAGCAACCCAGAGGGGTAAAGGATTTCTCATAGACATTTTATACGAATTTTATTCAGTCAACCACAATCTTTCGCATCCCAATGTCTAAAATACAAATTCGACTCCATTTGTATAATTACGACATGCCTAAGAGTTGTGTTCGCCTCCGACGACGTTGCCAATTGTATGTAGTTGAAAATGCATTATTTGCTTGTAGATATCATCTCCTCTCGTGCACTAGCTAAATGATATACATATGAAACGTCGAGATTTTAAGTCTGAGCAAATAAAATGTGTGTCTGTACCTTTTCTGTGCGCACGATTGCTCTGGAACGGTTTTTGATATTGACTTGAAAGGTATAACGAGATCTGGAACTATAGATTATATTTTGATCTTATTGCGATGAAGGGTTTGGGAGTAAATGTGGATAAATAGATAAAGCAAGCAAGCAAGATTCAATGGAAAGCACACATTGATACTCTCGTACTAGACATATCAAAGTATTGCTATGTCTTAAAAATTTTGAATGATAGGGTAGGTGTCATAGCAGCTCTAAACTTATACCATGCATATATCGTATCTAAGATTCGATACGGGATCTTATTTTGGGGAAACTCAGTTGACGCACGGAGAGTGCTGATTTTACAAAAGAGATGTGTAAGAACTATTTTTAAGATGGAAAAAACAGAAAGTTGCGGACCAATTTTCAAACTCACAACAACTGCCTTATATGTGTACGAAGCAATAAAATTTATAGTCCAGAACAAGGGTTTATTCATAGGTAACCAAAGGGCACATAATTATAATACAAAAACAAAAGAGAACCTTTTACCTGACAAAACTAAATTCAGCTTCATTCCAAAAAATGTGCATAACAACCTAATTAAAATTTGGAATAAAATACCCTTACAAAAAAGAAGTTTGCCGGGAGGAATTTCGTTGAAAAACGTGAAAGAATATGTATTGGACAATCCATTTTATAGTATGAACGAATATTTTAGTAGCGAAATGATATAATGTCTGTAAAACAGTCTATTGTATAGTTGTTATATCGTGTTTACATCAACACTAAGAGTGGATATTTTATATATGTTTTTGTTTTTTCTTGTACTATATCTGAGTCGTCCAGAATCAAAACTCACATTATCCAAAATCTGACTTTTTGGCTAGCACAGAAAAACTAGTTTGGAAGCAACCTTTTATCTGGGAAATATTCTATTGGTATATGCTTAAATGAATTTACAATAAAATAAGTCGATATTGTGAAAAACAACAATAAATGATTCCATAAACTTAGAATAAAATACTAAAGTTTGGATAATGTGAGTTTTGACTCTTATTTACGTATAATGTGAGTTTTGACAATTTAATAAGTGGGTTTTGTGAGTTTTGATACTGTGGTATGGCTCATCAGAGATTAAGACTAATATCTATTCTATAGGAGATTAAGACAGAAGCAAAGTTACCTTACCCTACTTCGGTAACTGAAAAATATTGAAATAAGTTTTAAGCTGTAAAAGGTAATAAAACAATCAGTGCAAATAAATGGCTTTATTTTGAAGTAATTGTTTACAAACAATTGTTTGTAAAACTGATTAAAGTTAAATTTGTTGTTTGTTTGTTTCAAAACTAACATTCTCCAAAGGATAATGTGAGTTTTGACTCCAACATCAATCTTTGTAAATTTTTTACGCAGTTTTGACCTTAATAAATATATGGCGTTATAAAGTTCAGGCAGCGTTGATAGATGGCACTTTTACCTAAAAATTCGCGATTTTGGAGAATGTGAGTTTTGATTCTAGACGACTCATCTACACTTTACATGTTTTATATGTTTTTATATTATGTACTCCTTATAGACAATAAGTTACTTTGTTTTGTAAACTTATTGACATGTTCTATACCCACTGAGGGTTGTTAAAAACAGAACAAATAAACTATTCTATTCTATTCTATTAAAAATGAACGATAGATTTGAATTGCAATTTTCCCTTATGTTATGCAATGTCATTAAAAATAAGGCACCATCTTATTTACATATTTTGCTAATTGAACGCTCTGATGCGCATGGCCTATATCTTAGATACAACAACCTACTTACCATCCCTAAACACAATACGGTTAAATTCGAGGGTACCTTTGAATATATGTCGAGCACAATCTATAATAAATATGTCTCCCTGTTTGTTTCTTGCCAAAGTAAATATACGTTTCACTCCAAAATTAAAGATAGTTTGCTGCATAATCAACAAGTACCAGTTTAAATTAATTTTGTGTCGTGTTTGTGTAATCATTTTGGATAAAATTTGTTATATTTATTTTTCTTTTTTGTCTATATACAATTTTACACCAATTTTTAACATGTTAGGGTATAATTGAAAATCAGCTCTGCTGAATTATACCCCTTGAATGATATTTTTAATGATATTTCTATGTATATGTATTCCCATTTTATTTACTTTAATTTATATATTATGTTTACTACCTACTGTAATATTTATCATTCAATAAACCTATTCTATTTCATTCTATTCTATTCTATTCTATTCTATTCTATTAGGGCATTAATTTAACTAATAACACAGGTTTACAAAAAAAATATCCGACCAATGGGATTCCATTACCTTACCCCGAAGGTTTTTGACGTGCTGAATACAATGCTGTAGTCCGTTTTGCGCCATCACGTCAGGATTTCGAGAAAACTTAACCTAAAAGTGCTAAAAATACCTTTTTCGTTCATGCACAAATTAATTCACTCAATATTTTGGCCTGAATTTTGTTACTCGGGGATTTTTGAAGTCTCTGATCATGAATCTGAAGTCAGAATTTGATAATTTCTAAATTCAAGATGGCGGATCCAATATGGCAGATGCTAAAATCCAGAAATGTATCAAAATTTAAAGATTGTGGCCAAAAAATTGTTACTCGGGGGTTTTTGAGGTCGCTTGAGTGAATTAATTTGTGCAAGAACGAAGGCGAAAAAGGTATTTTTAGTACTTTTCTCGAAATCCTGACGTGATGGCGCAAAACGGACTACGGCATCGTGTTCAGCATGTCAAAAACCTTTGGGGTACGGTAATGGAATCCCATTGGTCGGACATTTTTTTTTTGTAAACCTGTTTAATTTACCTGTACTTAATAGGGAGCATAGTGACTTAACCAACTGAACTGAATTTCGACCTGTTTCGGTCGAATTTCCTTTAGCTGAAGTCGTCGACACCTAAATTGTTAGTGGGGCGTGTGGTTGCCGAAACCTTTGGCAAAAGGTTTCAAACTGTGCCAGGGCTGGAGAGTCTTTGTTGAGTGGAAGCTTCTCTTCGTACAAGTTTTCCACCTGATCTGCAGTCGGCGGATTCTCTGCAACACGCCGAGGCGGTTCGAAGAGGCGCGAGGGCTTTTTGCGGAAAAGGTCGAGACAGTGCTTTTTGGTGCTTTGCAGCACATTGAGTGTGTGATGGACGCGTCTTAAGTTGGCAGCTACTCGCCACACTTTAGCCGTGAAAGACCTATTGGCTGCCATATAGTCCATCACACATTGGATACGGGATGCATGTTGCCTCGCCGACCGGATCTTGGCTTCCATCTTCTGTATGCGCCGTCCCGCTCTTTCCAGTGGAGAGGTAATATTTTATATAATAATAATAATAATATTTATTTATTAGCAAAAGCTAAAAATACAAACAAACAATGTCAATATTCATATATCTATGCACAATACACAATATAGCAAAAAAAAAATTATCCATACATAAATTCGGAAATCTAAATTATATACACATTATATTATATCTCTACATTATTTTTTACATATTCCCTACATTTTTTCTTAAATGTCCACAAATTTGGACTATGCTTTATTTCATCTGTCAGACCATTATATTCTTTTAAACCCTTATGAAACAGGTTGTTTTGACCATATGATGTGGTGGCAGTGGTAATATAAAAATTATTTTGGTTTCTTGTGTAATGGTCATGTATATCTCTAACAAACAAGCAATTTTCTATTAGATGTCGAGGAAGTAATTGATGTAACATCTTATATATAAATACTAAAGTGTTAAAAATAATAGTTTGCCTGACGCTAAATATTTTTAAATTATACAACATATATTTTACACTAGTATATCACATTTAAGTATCACTCGAAGCACTTGATTTTGTTTTTTTTGTAATATGGAAACTTGTGTAACATTAAGTAGGAACAGAACTGTTGAACAGTAGTTAAAATGTGGATGTATAATAGTCTTATAAATTGTTGTTTTAGTCCACTCACTGAGGTCATTATCTAGCCTACCCAAAAGGTTTACTTTTCTTGCAATTTTTTTACTCACATACACTGCATGATTTGAAAAGCTCAATTCTTCATCAATTATTACACCTAGATATTTAAATTCATTGACTTGTTCAATAGTTCCACCACCAATTATCACTCCTCCATTGTTATTTGTATTTATTACGTTATATTTGTTTTTTATGATCATATACTTGGTTTTGTCTACATTTAACTTTAAATTGTTGTCGCTCAGCCATTTATTTAAATTTTCCATATCTCTGTTTAGTATTTCTAATATTTCATCTACATTGTTGCCTACTGTATATATTAAGGTATCATCTGCAAAAAGCTGTATGTTGCAATGAGTAATAGATTTTACAATGTCATTTATATAAAGTATAAATAAATTTGGACCGAGGACAGTTCCCTGCGGCACACCGAATTCTGTAAGTTTTTCTGAAGAAGTGATATCTCCATATTTGGTCTTTTGATGTCTATTATTAAGATAATCTTCTATCCATTTTAGTACTATATCAGTGAATCCCATATTTTTTAGTTTTAACAGCAACAATTCTCTATTTATTGTTTCAAAAGCCCTACGCAGGTCAAGGAATACAACACCTATTATAAATTTGTCATTAAAGGCACTTTTCCACTGAGCTAGAATTGTTTGCAGTGCACTCTCGCAAGAATTATTTTTCCGAAAACCAGCTTGATTCTTCACTAATATATTATTAGATTCTACGTACTTCATTATTTGTTCATTAGCTGCTAGCTCTAATATTTTTTCATAAGCGGGAACCATATTAACAGGCCGAAATTCTTCACATTTATCAGTATTGATTTTCTTTTCTATCGGTACTATAGTTGATGTTTTCCATTGGTTGGGAAAAGTTCCTGACTCCAAAGAGTTGTTTATAACTTGAAGAAATTTATCACCAATTGTTTCAAAAGATAATTTTATAATTTTTGTATTTATTCCATCTGTGCTACTTTTTTTATTCTTCATTTTATTAATAATTTTTCTTAACTCGCTTAACTCTAATAACTTAAATTTTTCTAGGGTACAATTTTGCTTTTCCATTTTGTTTAAGATGTCATCATAATTTTTACTTACATTCAGACCTCTAGTAATTTTTTCAATACTATCAATGAAAAATGAATTAAATTCCTCTGCAATTTGTATATCACCTCTAACCAATCTGTTGTTAAATATTAAACTATTTTTCTTATTTTTTGTATCTCCCTTTAGTAGGCTCTTTAGAGTTTTCCACATTTCCGTTGGGTCATTCTTAACCTCATCAATTTTATATGTGTAATATTTTTGTTTTCTTATTCTGATTAAGGATACTACATGATTTCTTTGATGTTTAAACATTGTCCAGTCATGGTCCTCATCCGTTAAGACTGCCCTTTTATACAATCTATCCCCTTCTTCCATTTCTTGTTTAATATCATTTGTCCACCATTTCTTGTTACCCCATTTACTATTTACCATAATTTGTTTTTCTGGCACATGTTTATTTAAAGTTTCTGTTAGTGCACTAACAAAACTGTTTGCCAATACTTCTGTATTGGTGGAATCTGCTGGCCATTTCATGTCCATTAAATCTAACTGGAACTGTAGTTCGTTAAAATTATCGTAATCTCTTCAGAATTTTTGTATCAGGAATTTTGAAATTATCTTGTATCTCAACTGTTATTATTGAATGATCTGTTATCTTTGGTGTTGCATAGACTTCAAATTTTATATCTTTATCATTTGTAATAAGTAAATCAATGATTGTTTTACTGTCTTTGGTTACTCGTGTATAACTATCAATCTTTTGATATAAACCATTATTTTTTATAAAATTATCAATTTTCTTGCTGTAAAAAGTATTTAGGTCAACATTAATATTAAAGTCCCCTAGAAGTATTAGTATACCATTTTTTAATGTCCATTCTGATATTACTTCTTCTAATTTATTCAAGAAATCAGAGTCACTAGAGCTTGGCGAATGATAGCAACAGAAAATAAAATATTTTTGTTTATTTATTAAGATTTCTATTCCTATTAACCACATGTTCATGTTAAGAATTTAATTTTCGATTTATTTGTATTTAAATTCTTCTTTAATGTAGATTATGGTACCACCTGTATGTCGACTTTGGGAATACGTACAAATCAAATCATTTATTCATCAATAAAGTTACACTATATATATTAGGATGGCCCATCTCTATAGGGGGTGAATTTTTTTTGCGTATTTTTTAAGTCTCACCCCACGAAAATATACTATTATACTAGGAATAATGTATGTCAAAGTTTCAGATAATTCGGTGAACGGTAACCCGTGCCGCATTCAGGTAGAAATTTGTAGATAAGATTTTATTACGGTAACCCGTGCCGCATTCAGGTAGAAATTTGTAGATAAGATTTTATTACGGTAATACACTTAAATTTTACTTAAAATACAAATATCTTTTCTCATAATGTTTTATTGGTGTAATTATTTCCTAGAAATTATTTGTTTTGGAAGTTTGGAAATATAATGCACCTACGGTAGGTTTTTATGTGTTTTACAGTGGTGACATTATAAGTTCTAGCATACGTTCCTTTTTGAAAAAACATTTGACGATGGCTGATGTTAGATCCTTACGAAAGGATACTTTCATTTACTTAGTTGGACACTATTCGTCACAAATCATTGGCAATAAATTGCCGTCTAATAGACAAGTATTACAAGTGCTCTTTTATAACATTCGTGAAGTAAAGCTAAGTGTACATGAAAGTACTAAATTAACAATAAAAGAGGTGTCAGTTTTTTGGAATAAAGCTCGCATTTCGACACGTCAGGATTTTCATTGTGTTAAACAACTAGATAAACTTTATGCAGAGTGGAGGAACAAAAATTGGCTAAAAGGGCCAGTGCGGAGTAAAGAAAAAAATTTCGTTGAAAAATTGGACGATCTTTTTGACATTTCTCATGCAAATGCATAGGAGTTGATGAAAATAGATGAAGATAAGCAGTTTTTAATTAACCAAAGAAAAAAGGGACGTTCTGGATTTATGCATGGTATTGATTACCAACTTGCTTCTCAAGAAAAATCAGCAGAGGAGAAATTACAGAAATTATCCGAACGAATGCAACGAAGTCAACAAGAAAAAGCTAGATTAGAGGAAACAGTCACCTGTCCATCATCAAGTAGTAATTCAGCCGACTCCAACGAAAATGAAGATGAAATAATCGAAGCCCAAGAAGAGTTGTTACAAGACCAGCCTGGCCCGTCACAGCCAAAAAAGAGGAGATTGTATGGAACATGTAAAATCATCACACCAAAAATAGCCGCTGCATTTGATGCTTGCAAAATAAGCGACAGGTATGGAGTCCATATTTTGACGGCAGTAGCAGAAGCACTAGGACATGACACCACATCTTTGTCCATCAGCAGAACCACACTTCAGCTCTCTAGACAACGCATCCGCGAAGAAAGAGCTGAAGTATTAAAAACTGCCTTCGGTAATTCTGAATTGCCGGCCCCAGTCATCCATTGGGATGGAAAACTTTTACCTTCTCTCACTGGAATGGAAAATATCGATAGACTTGCTATCTTAGTTACTAGTGGAGATATTGAACAACTACTTGGAGTACCAGCTTTGCCCAATTCAACTGGAAGAGAACAGACTGAAGCAGTTTATGATGTGCTTTGTGAATGGAATTTGGACGAAATAGCTTTGTGTTGTGATACAACAGCATCAAATATGGGTTATATAAATGGGGCAGCCACACTATTGCAACAAAAATTAGAAAGAGATATTCTATATTTTCCTTGTAGACATCATATTTTTGAAGTGGTTTTGAGAAGTGTGTTTGACACAAAAATGCCTTCCTCATCTGGTCCAAATGTGCCACTATTTAAACGTTTTAGGGAATTTTGGCCTAAAATAGATCAAAATAAACTAAAAACTGGATTTCAGGTTATCAAAAATTTAACACATTTTACAACCAGTTAAAACCAAAATTGTAAAGTTTCTAAATGCAGCTTTAACTTTGCAACAGCCTCGTGATGATTATAAAGAATTTTTAATGCTTTCTAAACTTTTTGTTGAAGAAGAGCCCACTCACACGACATTCTATCAACCAGGGGCATTTCATCATGCACGTTGGATGGCCAAAGCCATTTACTGTCTAAAAATATTTTTTTTCCAAGATCAGTTCCAACTAACTAAAAAAGAAAAATAGGTATTGAAGATATATGTCTCTTTATTGTAAAGGTTTATGTAAAGGCCTGGTTTACAGCGTCATTTGCTAGTAAAGCACCGCTTCATGACTTAGACTTTTGTAAAGAACTCATTAATTATCAAAATATTGACAAAGAAATATCTCAAGCCGCAAGTAGGAAAATAGTGAACCATTTGTGGTACCTTAATTCAGTAAATGTTGGCTTATCTTTCTTTGATGACGATATTTCAGTTACCACTAAAAGAGAAATGGTTAAAGCTTTGAATAGGAAAGCACCAAATCAACAGGGTATTAAACGACTTATGATTAGTAACATTACTGACGTTGAAAACAAGGAAATTCAGGACTTCATATGCGAGAACACTAAACGGTTTTTTCAAAAATTAGGTTTGTCTATGGAATTTTTGGAAAATGATCCAACAACATGGAGGGAAAATGAAAGTTATACCCGATGTTTCAATATTGTAAACAAAATTAAAGTTGTAAATGATGCCGCTGAGAGAGGAATCAAACTTATTACTGACTATAATGACATTTTAACAAAAAATGAAGACCAAAAACAGTTTTTACTCCAAGTTGTAAATGATTATAAATCACAGTTTCCAAATGTAAAAAAAGAAACCCTGTCGCATGCTTTGGCCTAGTGCAAAAAATATTGTTTTTATTACTATATGTCTTGTAGATTTAGGATAATATTTGGTACTATGTATGAAAAAAACGTTTCATAATAAAATACACAAAGATAAAACGAGAGTTTTATTTCAAAAACTTCTATTCTAGTTTTCTTAGACTACGAATTTACAGTAGTATGACACATGTCATAGTCACAACAGATAATGTCTTTGATATTTGTATGACTTGATTAGTCATTCTAAAGATAAATGTTGCTGATTAAAAAAAAAAACAATGCATCAACCAAAGAATGTAAATAATTCCATTTACTTTTATTATTGCATAATAATGCATTCTGCGGCACCCCTTGCCTTCAATTTGCCTCAATAATATTTTGAGGGGACTGTTTTTTCTTCAAATGGAACCATTTGCAGAGGTGAGAAATAAAAAATTTCGATTTCGAAAAAGATGGGCCACCCTAATATATATACAAATATAAAGTTAACTTATCTGACTAGTCAATACAATGAGAAGTAAAATACATCTTAAGTAATTATAAATAAAATTGACAATACACGAGAAAAAAAAAATTGTAATTGAGACAAACATTGAGACATAATAACAGATTAAAATTGATAGTTTAGGAACTCATCCACCGAGTAGTAGTTATAACCTTTAATTTTGATTTCATTATATTCTATATCTTCTGTTATATGTGTTTCAGACAAGCAAATGATAAGTGGTTTCCACTGATTCACTAACCATTCTAACTGCGTTTTGTGGGGGATAAAACTTTGTATATTTATATATAATATTTTATTGGATAATTGCTACTGGGAGTTTCATTAAAATTTTGTAAATAATCTACTTTTAATTTCAGTTGATCATATATTCTTTTGAAAGCTATACATTTTTTGTCATAAGCAGGATGATTGATCTGAATATTTGGAATTTTTAATACTTCGGTTGCATATTTACAATTCACACATGTTTTTATTTCTGGTTCACAAGAACGGTGTTCACCTGCACATTCAGCACATACCTGCTTTTCATTTTTACAATCTTTGTACATATGCCCAAACTTCCAACATTTAAAACACTGCACAACATTTACATAATCCTCATATTTACACGTTCTCCATCCAATACAGAGAAAATTGCTTTTGCTAATAATATAGTTATAAGTTTCAGTATCTAGTTCTAATATCACAGTAATTTTATTTGGGTTATTATATCTCTTTGGTACGAAGGCGTAGAAGGGTCACGGATGTTTTTTTCCAATTATTCCCAGATAAATTTGTAAATAATTTGATTATTCCCTGTTAAATCTGTAAATAATTGAATTATTCCCAGTTCAAACTGTAAATTTTATTATTCCCAGTTCAAACTGTAAATAATTCAATTGCTCCCAGTTGAATCTGTAAATAATTTAATTATTCCCACTTTAAACTGTAAATAATTCAATTATTCCCAGTTCAAACTGTAAATTTTTTTATTTCCAGTTCAAACTGTAAATAATTCAATTGCTCCCAGTTGAATCTGTAAATAATGTAATTATTCCCACTTTAAACTGTAAATAATTCAATTATTCCCAGTTCAAACTGTAAATTTTTTTATTCCCAGTTCAAACTGTAAATAATTCAATTGCTCCCAGTTGAATCTGTAAATAATGTAATTATTCCCACTTTAAACTGTAAATAATTCAATTATTCCCAGTTCAAACTGTAAATTTTTTTATTTCCAGTTCAAACTGTAAATAATTCAATTGCTCCCAGTTGAATCTGTAAATAATGTAATTATTCCCACTTTAAACTGTAAATAATTCAATTATTCCCAGTTCAAACTGTAAATTTTTTTATTCCCAGTTCAAACTGTTAATAATTCAATTGCTCCCAGTTGAATCTGTAAATAATTTAATTATTCCCACTTTAAACTGTAAATAATTCAATTATTCCCAGTTCAAACTGTAAATTTTTTAAATCCCACTTTAAACTGTAAACAAATATTATTCCCATTTTAAACAGTAAATAATTGAACTGGAACAGCTGGAACACTCAGTCATTTCCAGTTTAAAAAAAATGTAAATACCTAATATTCTGTTTTGTATGAATGCGCAGTGGCTTTCCTCGAGTAAATTGGATGCACAGTGGGTTACCTTGGATAGTATGGACGCGTAGTAGGTTTCCTCGAAGAAAATACTTAAAGTAGAGGCTTTACTCCTATCGTGTAGTTTACGGCGCACAACGATTTTTTATATCTTTGTCATGCCATTTTCCGCGTATTAGTTCCACATCTAGTTGAAGTATATTAACGCAAAAAAAATTTGGAAATTTTCATTGTTTAAATAGGCTCAGAATGTCATGAAACGTCAATATTTTAAGTTTGAACAAAATAAATTTGTCTGTCGCGTCGGTCTGTCTGTTAGTCTTTTATCTTTTTGGTGCTCACGATTACTCTGGAACTGTTTAACATATTGACTTAAAATAAGGCATATAAATATTTTAACGAGATCTGGAACTAAATTGTATTTTGATTTTATTCTGTTGCAGAGTTAAACGGTAAATTGGGGTAAATGGGGGTAAATAGGTAAATCAAGCAAGTAATAGTCCATAAAATTGGTATTTAGTAAATATAAGAGGAGCTAAGGTCTGAAAAAAAAATTGGCATTAGCCACACCTATTACCACCCCCACCCCATTATTAAAGGTGGTGAAAAAATAGTGTGATTTAGTGTGTGTACAAGAGCCAAAGTCATTAAGAATTTTTTTTCACTTCATTCATCCCCACCACCGATGTGGCATATATTTTTATGGGTTTTTTGGGTACATGATTTCAAATATTATAGTATTAAAGTTCCATAAACAATTATTTTCATATAGTGGAATGCAAATATAGTATTTTTGTTGTAAGAGACTTGGATGTGGAAGTAGTGATTCCTTGGCAGCGGTTTTTTTTTAATCCCACTTTGAACTGTAAACAAATATTATTCCCATTTTAAGCAGTAAATAATTGAACTGGAACAGCTGGAACTGCAATTAACTCAGTCGTTTCCAGTTTTAAAAAAAATGTAAATACCTATATTGAATATTATTCCCATTTTAAACAGTAAATAATTGAACTGGAACAGCTGGAACTGCAATTAACTCGGTCGTTTCCAGTTAAAAAAAAATGTAAATACCTATATTGAATATTATTCCCATTTTAAACAGTAACTAAATGAACTGGAACAGCTGGAACTGCAATTAACTCTGTCGTTTCCAGTTAAAAAAAATGTAAATACCTATATTGAATATTATTCCCATTTTAAATAGTAAATGATTGAGCTGGAACAGCTGGAACTGCAATTAACTCTGTCGTTTCCAGTTTAAAAAATACCTATATTCAATATAGGTATTTTTAGTTATTGAATATAGGTATTTACATTTTTTTTAAACTGGAAACGACTGAGTTAGTTGCAGTTCCAGCTGTTCCAGTTCAATTATTTACTGTTTAAAATGGGAATAATATTCAATATAGGTATTTACATTTAAACAGTAAATAATTGAACTGGAACAGCTGGAACTGTAATTAACTCTGTCGTTTCCAGTTAAAAAAAAATGTAAATACCTATATTGAATATTATTCCCATTTTAAACAGTAAATGATTGAGCTGGAACAGCTGGAACTGCAATTAACTCTGTCGTTTACATTTAAAAAAAATGTAAATACCTATATTTAATAAATACCTATATTGAATATAGGTATTTTTTTAACTGGAAACGACAGAGTTAATTGCAGAGTCAGCTGTTCCAGTTCATTTAGTTACTGTTTAAAATGGGAATAATATTCAATATAGGTATTTACATTTTTTTTTTAACTGGAAACGACAGAGTTAATTGCAGTTCGAGCTGTTCCAGTTCATTTAGTTACTGTTTAAAATTGGAATAATATTCAATATAGGTATTTACATTTTTTTTAACTGGAAACGACCGAGTTAATTGCAGTTCCAGCTGTTCCAGTTCAATTATTTACTGTTTAAAATGGGAATAATATTCAATATAGGTATTTACGTTCTTTTTAAAACTGGAAACGACTGAGTTAATTGCAGTTCCAGCTGTTCCAGTTCAATTATTTACTGCTTAAAATGGGAATAATATTTGTTTACAGTTCAAAGTGGGATTAAAAAAAAACCGCTGCCCAAGGAATCACTACTTCCACATCCAAGTCTCTTACAACAAAAATACTATATTTGCATTCCACTATATGAAAATAATTGTTTATGGAACTTTAATACTATAATATTTGAAATCATGTACCCAAAAAACCCATAAAATTATATGCCACATCGGTGGTGGGGATGAATGAAGTGAAAAAAAATTCTTAATGACTTTGGCTCTTGTACACACACTAAATCACACTAGGTGGGGGTGGTAATAGGTGTGGCTAATGCCAAATTTTTTTTCAGACCTTAGCTCCTCTTATATTTACTAAATACCAATTTCATAATAATAATAATAATAATAATAATAATAATAATTTTATTCACCACTGAGATACAGAAATGTACATATGGCAAGTCAGTTTTGTAGGATATTATAAAATAAACAATTAAATAGATAATACTACAATATAAAATTAAAATTAAACAAAAACAAAAAACTATGTAATGACTAGTCAGATTGTATAAGATAACATAAAACATGTAAGTAAAGAACATAGCACAAATTATATCATACACAAACAATTATGAGTTTATCCAAGGATAATTTCGGTCCCTAATTTTACTTATTAAAATACTCATTTGTACTATAATAACCACCTTGTAAAAGCATGTCTTTTACTGCGTTTTTATAATTATTATACTGTGAAATCATTCTGATTTCCTGTGGTAGGTTATTAAACAATACTATACAGTTGTAACGTGGAGAGTGTTTAAATGTTGTCGTCAAGTGATTTGGTATGCTCAACAAATCACCATGCCGTGTGTTATATGGATGATACTGATTTCTTTTGACAAAGAGGCCCATATTTTTTTTTATGTAACAGAGGCATTTAAACATAAAAATGCATGGTGCCGTGAGGATTTTTTTGTTTTTGTATGTTACTCTGCAACTCTCATTATAACCCATATTAAATATTAATCGTATTATCCTCTTTTGACAGATAAAGACTCTCTCCCTATTTTTAGCACTTCCCCAGCATAATATGTTGTAGGATATATGTGTATAAGCTAGTGCATAGTAAACGTTTAAAAGTCCGGATTCACTTAGTGTACTTTTTAGTTGCAGAATGGCAAAATAGGCTTTATTTAACTGGTTACCCATACAACATTTTCACGTTTTTAAAACATTAAATAAATATTTGAGTACTAATATTCTAATATTTTAAAAATATTTGTATATTACCTTTTAATATTTAATAAATATTTTATAAATCAGCAAAAATCACCTACTTGCATGTGAAATATATATGGTAAAAATATTTTTCAAAATATTTTAAAAATATTTTCCTAATGAAAATTGAATATTTCAGTCACATTTTACAAACATTTATTTAATGTTAGTAAAATATTATAAAATGTTATTAAAACGTTTTTTAAAACTTATTTAACACGATTTAAAAATATTTTTGAAATATTTATTTTATACAGGGTGGACCATTAATAATAGACCACAGTTCAAGGGTAGATTCTTTGGATCAAAATATGAGGATATAACCAAACATGCTTTAGTAAATTGTTTCTGTGGGAAAAGATGCAGGGTGTCAAAATTGTATTTTTTTTTTCTGCAATATCTCAACTACCTCTTGACCGATCTTCTCCCAATTTGGTAAGGAAATGTATGCCCCATGAGTTATACCTGATTTTCTCTTTTTTTTACGAAACGTTGACACTTTTTTTTTCAATTAGTTGGCTTTGAGCTGCGCCCATCCAGTCACGAAAAGTGACACTTTTGACTATGAAATCTCATGCAGGAGTAAATCCTACGTAAAAAAAGGTACACTTAATAGAACTTGATAATTCACCACACTTTTCAATAAACACAATTTGTCCTTTTCAAAAAATTCTTGAGACCTATGCAGCAGTTTTCTCGAAAATGGTTGGATTTATCAAGTTCTATCAAGTGTACTTATCTTTTTTACGTAGAAATGACTCCTACATGAGATTTTTTAGTCAAAAGTGCCACTACGTTTCGTAAAAAAAAAAAAAGAGAAAAAATATTTCATCATTAGGTATAGCTCATGAGGCGCCCTCCACAGGATAGCGTGATGTAATACATACATTATTGTTTCTTAGCTTAAAAAATGTTTCCTTACCAAATCGGGAGAAGATTGGTCAAGACGTGGATGAGATATTGCAAAAAAAAAAGAAAAAAAATTACAATTTTGACACCCTGTATCTTTCTCCACAGCAACAATTTACTAAAGCATGTTTAGTTATATCCTCATATTTTGGTCCAGAGAATCTACCCTTGAACTATGGCCTATGGTCCACCCCGAGGTCCACCCCCACTATTCAAGCGAAACATTCATACTGAAAAGAAATTCGTTAGTTTTTTCATAGTTTTTTTAATTGTTAAACAACACTAAATGTACAAAAAATGATCTAAAACCTTCATTTAACAAACTTTCTAAATTTTAATAAAATGGCAATATACATGTAGCGTCAATTTGAGACGCACTCGATATATAGTTATTTGTTAAACAAACGTACAATTTTAAAACTATAAAAACAGCTGTATCTATAGGAAAAAATAAGTAAAATTATAAAAATTGGTAATATGTAATTATGTTTCAGTTTTTTTATATGTGATATGATATCCCTGAATTTTGCTCTAACCAGCCACTCCTTAACACAGCCAACAGTGTCTGCCTCTGTGGCTTCTTTAAAACAATTACGAACTGCTCCTGGAAAGAAATAAAAATTGATCTCAGCTCCCAACAATTGGCGAACACAAAACATTTTTTTTTCCACATTATTTCTTCTTTTATATACTTTTAATACATGCTAACAATTTTTATTTGTGGGCAAAATATTGATGAGTAAAATGCATTTGTTTATAAAAAAAATAAACAAATTTAAAAAATTTGGTTTAAAAATTTCTTAATTTTTTTTGTTAATATCACTAAAAAGAACAAAAAAACTACAATCTGAAAAGAATTTATCGTAAGACTTGATCCACTTAAACAATCGACGATTCAATTTTCGACTTTGCTTTTATTTTTTAGGCGTTGTTCTCAACATACCAACTTGAAATTTGGTATGACGATTTACCTCTCCTAAAGTTTAGTTAAATAATCGATTATTGTTTAAGTTATCATTAATTATTTAATTTCAACTGTTTTGATTTGTTACAACTTAAAAAAATGTTCAAGCAGGTTCAGACAAATCCAGTTTTTTTCGCAATTTCATTACGAACAATTCATTATTTGTTCATTGAGATACGAGCTATTCAACTAGAAATATTTAAGAAAAACAGTAAAAAAACACAATTTTGAACATTCTTTTGTTTAAACAAATGCCTTGCGGGAATAGGATTTATTAAAAAACGTTTTGCTACACTCCTTACCCACACAGCACAGGATGACCCCGGGACATCCTAAAATGATCCCGTATATCCGATAAATGGATTGTTCACTAGGGATGCCGATAGGAAGTTCAATGGCTATCCTTCGGTCCTAATAACAGCCAGAATGGGGATACCCACTGGATAACCTATGCGGATATCTATAGGATAACCTTTAGGGTTGATGATGTCCTATATAAAACCTATATAGGGATGACCAAAGGCTATCCCAAGGGCCATCCATAGGTCAACCTGTTGGGCTAATGTAGGTTCCAAATACATGATAATTCATAATTCACGTACGGTAAAAATAAGAAATTCTTTATTTAGTTTTTATTTCCAATATATTTTCATCGTGACAGAATGAATTTTATTAGTGGAAGGCATTACTTATTAAATATGGTCCTAATAACAGCCAGAATGGGGATATCCACTGGATAACCTATACAGATATCTATAGGATAGCCTTTAGGGTTGTTAATGTCCTATATAAAACCTATATAGGGATAACCAAAGGCTATCCCAAGGGCCATCCATAGGTCAACCTGTAGGGTTCATGTAGGTTCCAAATACATGATAACTCATAATTCACGTAAGGTACTTACAAATAAAAAAATTTTTATTTAGTTTTTATTTACATTATATTTTCGTGACAGAATGAACTTTATTAGTGGAAGACATTATTTATAAAATATGACCCTAATAATAGCCAGCATAGGGATATCCACTGGATACAGTAAATACATAAAATAAAAAATTTATATTATCAGCACAAATAGTAACTCTTTATGTGGCATAAAAATATGTAAATAGGATGGTAATATATATCGCTATTTTTCCGATAAATACACATCTGCATGAAAGGCTTCAAACAAAGTAATAATACCAAAATATCTTCATTACAAATATAAATACAAGTGACCAATACTTTGGGATTTACGTATGCTTTTCATCCAGGCGTTTTTTTGAAAAGACTTGCCCTCAACAAAAAAAAAACAAAGAGATGTATAAGTTTCAATTCATGATTTTGCAATGAGTTATGTTGTATATAACCAAAAATATATTTGTGTGTGTGTTATGTGTTGCATACAGAGTCAGGGATGAATCTTCAGTTATTAAGCGAGTTCATTGTAATCAACACGTTGTAAGAAGTTGATAATAAAAACTATTAAAATATTAATTATCGTTAATTTAACAATGAGATTCAAGTTTGAGTTGAATATAGGTAAGTATATTGGATACCTGTATATTTATATATTGGCTAGCTTGTTCTTAGCGCTAGTTTTAATAAGTCATGGTAGATGGCTCTCCTTGCAATTTGCAAATTACTTCTGTTGCGATACTCACCTAGTCAGCAGTGTTTACTGCCAGAAAGCAAGAAACTAAAGTGTAGTCTATCCACTACATCAAAAATGCACATATTGCAAATGCATATTATTGCATATTTTATTATTTATTATTTTTTTGCAATATGAGATTTATTTATTACCCAAGGGAGGGTGAGTGAGTATACCCAGAATTTCAAATTGTTGTCTACAGCAATCACAATATTTTCGAAAGAGGATGCAACTTTTGTAGATGTCTAGATTTTAACCTAAATTGGCCCATTTTTCTTCCTATGGGGACAACCATTGTGGGTGTCTGTAGGTTGTCCATATTTTAACCTAAATTGGTCCCTTTTTCTTCCTATTGACAGGCCATGGGCTATCCCATTGTGGATGTCTGTAGGTTGTCCAGATTTTTACCCAAATTGGTCCCTTTTTCTTCCTATGGACGACCATGGGCTATCCCATTGAAGACATCTATGGGCAAACCCGATTTGCACCAAAAGGATATCCACAGGAGGTCCGAAATCGGGATTAACCCAGTTTAGGACGTCCCCAGGACGTCCCGCTTATCCTCCAAGGATGGCCAGTGGTTGTCCTAAGGCTATCGAGTGCTGTCTGGGATATTATAATGTTTCTGACAAGTTCCAATAAAAAAATTGCTATTGTAAGACGATTCCTTTTTAGATGATTTGGACTCTTAGTTTTACTCCACTACTATATTAGTATCTACACAAAATGGAAATATGAGCAAAACGTTGTTTATTTTACGGTGAAATTAAATTGAAGTTAAATAGAGCACATTTTACATTGCCTATTAAACAAGGTAAATATCATTTTATCATCAAAACTAACAAAAAACTACGATGTAGGTACTCATTAAAAAATAAGGTTAAGAAGCTCATATAGTATCATACTTATATGAATTAATTTTAGTGCAATGTTTTAGTTTAATATAGGTAGGTATCAAATCCTCAGTATTGTAAAAAATACACCATAGTCATGCTGTGTTTCAATACAGAAGTACAGTAATAATTCTAAGATTTAGAACATTATTAATTATTAAAATTCTACTTACCCAGATAATAAATTATGCAAAGATTGAACTGAAACTTTATAAAAATCACCAAATCGACCGACATTCAACATGCGTCATGGTAAAAGTGGCGCTACTGGCGGCCCACTGCTAGCTAGGTTTGACGCGGGAAATTTAAAATAGTACCACACATTTTCTTAAATTATGATAAAAAAGTTAATAAGAACATTCAAAAACGATGTTAATAATATGAAAACAGTGTTTATAAAATGTTCTAAAAAATAATTTTCAAAACATTTAAAAACTGTTTAATAACTGATTACTAAATATTACTAAAATAATATTTTTTCCGTAAGGTGTATGAAATGTTAATAAAATATTGAAAATATTTTTTACATATAAGCACTGTTTTTTGAATATTTATAAAATATTTCATGCTGTATGGGATACAGACATGTTCAATATGTAGATTCCATGACAATTTACTATCTAAATGATGCCGAGCAGTTTAGTGCTGCTCGATAAGCTAATGTCTTCAATAAATTTTATATTATGTGGCAAAGGTCTCTGTAAATAGAAATTAATAAACACAGTTTTTTATTATTAAGTATCAGTTTATCTCTTTGGGACCATGAACTAACTTCTTCCAATATAAGGTTAACTAATTCTTGTAGAGTCTCAGGCGTTTCTGCTGATACGGTTACCGTAAGGTCGTCAGCAAACATAGTCAGATGACCCTTGGTGAGATAGTTAGGAAGATCGTTCACATATAACAAAAATAATAGAGGCCCAAGAACAGAGCCTTGGGGTACCCCCATAGTTACATCATGTGATTCTGACTCCACCCCACTTATTCTTACTTTAAACGTTCTGCCTTCTATATAACTTAATATCCATGACAGGATATTTCCCCTCAAACCAATATGATACATTTTTAGTTTTAATATGTTCTTGTCAACGGTATCAAATGCCTTCGATAGGTCGAATAGTAACGCCACGACATACTGACTCTTGTCTAAGTTTGTGTAGACATATTCTAACAAATGAGACGAGGCAGTTTCTGTGGATTTATTTGATCTGAATGGACTATTACTTGCTTGATTTACCTATTGACTTACCCCCATTTACCCCAATTTACCGTTTAACTCTGCAACAGAATAAAATCAAAATACAATTTAGTTCCAGATCTCGTTAAAATACTTATATGCCTTATTTTAAGTCAATATGTTAAACAGTTCCAGAGTAATCGTGAGCACCAAAAAGATAAAAGACTAACAGACAGACCGACGCGACAGACAAATTTATTTTGTTCAAACTTAAAATATTGACGTTTCATGACATTCTGAGCCTATTTAAACAATGAAAATTTCCAAATTTTTTTTGCGTTAATATACTTCAACTAGATGTGGAACTAATACGCGGAAAATGGCATGACAAAGATATAAAAAATCGTTGTGCGCCGTAAACTACACGATAGGAGTAAAGCCTCTACTTTAAGTTTTTTGTTCGAGGAAACCTACTACGCGTCCATACTATCCAAGGTAACCCACTGTGCATCCAATTTACTCGAGGAAAGCCACTGCGCATTCATACAAAACAGAATATTAGGTATTTACATTTTTTTTAAACTGGAAATGACTGAGTGTTCCAGCTGTTCCAGTTCAATTATTTACTGTTTAAAATGGGAATAATATTTGTTTACAGTTTAAAGTGGGATTTAAAAAATTTACAGTTTGAACTGGGAATAATTGAATTATTTACAGTTTAAAGTGGGAATAATTAAATTATTTACAGATTCAACTGGGAGCAATTGAATTATTTACAGTTTGAACTGGGAATAAAAAAATTTACAGTTTGAACTGGGAATAATTGAATTATTTACAGTTTAAAGTGGGAATAATTAAATTATTTACAGATTCAACTGGGAGCAATTGAATTATTTACAGTTTGAACTGGGAATAAAAAAATTTACAGTTTGAACTGGGAATAATTGAATTATTTACACTTTAAAGTGGGAATAATTAAATTATTTACAGATTCAACTGGGAGCAATTGAATTATTTACAGTTTGAACTGGGAATAATAAAATTTACAGTTTGAACTGGGAATAATTCAATTATTTACAGATTTAACAGGGAATAATCAAATTATTTACAAATTTATCTGGGAATAATTGGAAAAAAACATCCGTGACCCTTCTACGCCTTCGTACTTTGGTGTGTATTTGTGAACAATTCTTATTTTTCTTTTCGCCGTATCTGTTTTTATTGTATTCTGCAATACTAATTTTTCAATAAATACTTCTTCGTCGTCTACAAACATTTGTTACCCTTATCTTGGGGTTTTTCTTTTCAATTTTTTGCACTTGATACTCTTCACCCACTTTTTCTTCTATTTCTTTACAAACGTTTTCTATATTCTTCTCACTATTATAACTAATTGCTACACCTCAATTTCTAACAAATTTTAATTTCGAGACACTAACTCCCAAAGAGATGGGATCAATTTTTTCTTGCACTGTTTGGCTAGTTGTGGTACTTTTTTGTGCTTAATTTTTTGGTTTGATCACTACGACTTCTTCCTTCCTTCTTTTCGTTACTTCACTGAATAATGGTTCCCTAATTTCCTTTATAACCAGTTTTTCTTTCAGTTCTTTAATATCATGTTCTAGCAGTTCTATTATTTTATTTTTCGATTCAATTACATTGCACTTTTCTTGTATTATAGCTTGATATAAAGAAAATGTTTCGCAAGTTAAACATTGTTTACAGTAAAATTTAAGAATTCTTTCTTTTAACTGAAGACACTTTATCTCTGAAGCTGTTAGATTTCCACATATTTTGCATATAGCCTTTTTACATCCTTCACAGTTAAACAATTCTTTATCTTGCTTACACGTATCACAATGCATTTTCGAAAATATTTTTGTCACCCCTCATACAAAAACTTTGTCCACAATAACTATGATTGAATGCCACATATACGAGTTTATTATAACTTATTTCTTGTGTATTTCTTTTTATTTTCAATGTATAATCAGTTTTAAAGCTAAAAATCAACCATGTGCTCGCACATAACCTCAAAAACTGTCTCTCCACCTGATACAAGCGTTGAGCGGCAGCATACACGGCATAGATTATGTGCCAGATGTCAGCCTCTTCTGGTAGCGCTTCATGAAGTTCTGCATCCACTCTGGCCAGACCTTGTGGCCCGGGGGTTTTATGTTGTGCAATCCCCATCTGGTACTGAGACCCTCTGGTATTGATGGAATGACAGGAACTGCTTCCTCAACCGGTTCGTTCGGTGGCTTTCCCCTCCCGGGTGCGCTAGGGCTGCCGGTTCGGTTTTGCACCCCCAGCTGGAGTAAGTGGTGGCGCTACTCACCAAATGCTAGATGGGTAACGGTTAGCCCCTCCTGCTTGATATTATTATTATTATTATTTTGATTAATTTTCCTGGGGATTTGAAGTTGTCTGCATGCAAAATTTCAAGTTCTTAGCATGCTTGAAAACGTCCAAACAAACAGATATTGCCTTTTAACTATGTTTTTACCCTTATATTTATAGTTGAAGCATTCTTAATAGGAGCGGGGGTTTTGATGTTAAGAGGGGCGAGAGGAATAAATACCCCCCCAAGTAGATCTTCCGCCTTTACTCCACTTTTATACATTAAGTGAGAGAAAATATACCGGCCATTCATGTCAACTATCTGACTTGGCATGTGGGCGTAAACTTGTGAGTGTATTGTTTAAGTCAGGACCGCAGTCGATCTTATACTGTCGGGATGAAGATATAATTCGATAATTGCATTATATTTCTTTATTTGGTAATATGTTTTTGAAAATAATTTTAGTAAGTTTTGTTACCAATTCATAGCAGTGCTTTGGGGGATATTGTAAGTGTAATATTGTAAAAAGTAAACGAGCGAACAATATAGTTAAATCCGACTCTGCGGTCTGCACCCTTTGCGTCTCAACAACATCGCCTAGATAGGCGGTACGTCGATCACTATTGCGATAGCGGCTACTATACCTGTGCAGTTATTTGTTTGAGTTCTTACTGATGAGTTGGGAACTTTAAATTTGTCACGGAGGTAGGGAGTATAGTTGACTATTCGTGTAAATAATGTCGCCGTCTTTGGTGACGCGGTAAAGATCAAAGACTCCGACATTTTTTGAGTGCGTAGTTAATCTGAAGACAACTTATTCTCATTCCCTAGAAAATACCAAAATTTGAAAATTTGAACTAGCAGCTCCAATATGACCCCTAATTTATATTTACATAGAAGGTAATACCCGCATTAAAATGAAGGCTTTGCCAAAATGATAAAAAATGTGAAAAATTATAGGAACAAAGTTGTAGAGAATAAAATTTCTCATGATGGCATATATCTATTTTTTATTGTTTTGCCAATATATGTGTTTGAATATGCTTTGCAAGCTTCCTGTGTACATACTCTAGAAGATAGATATACTCTCACTGATTTTTTTTTGTAGAAAATTTAATTCTCTACAATTTTTTCTCCAACATTTTTTCACATCTCTTACCATTTGGGCACCGTCTTCATGTGAGTACTGCCTTCTACATATATTAGTGACATCAATATCAGATACTAAATGAGGAAGAAAGAAGAAAGGCTATTCCGTCCAATTCATTTGTTTGAAAAATTTTCATTGAGGCATCTATGTATAGCTACCGAATAATGTATAGTAGCAGTATTTATTTAAAGAATAGCTTTTCTTTTTTCTTCCTCATTTAGTGTCTGATGTTCCTTAAGTCGAATTACTACTTTACCTTTTTAGTAAATCTAACCGACTTTTATACAGGACCAGTCGAAAAGAGAATTTTTAAATTTAGCTATTGAATAACAAACACTCTAGATGAGGTATCGAGCTAAAATTTTGTATAGGGGTATTTGAGACAACTGTTAATCGAATACGCTATCCAACTTGCCGATAAAAAATTGCCTAATAGTTGATCTCGAAATTTCGACCCATTTAGAGGAGCTTAGTAGGCCTAGGCTCATCGAGTACTATATCTCAAAAAAAAAAAATTAAATCGGCCAATACGTTCAAATAATGGGGTGTTGCGGTATTAAATAGCACACACTGTATATTATTAAAACTCTGATTTTATTGATAACACAGCCCCACAAAAAAAAAGTCATCTGTCCAGTGGACCAGACCAGTATATCCTTATGTATTTTGACCCGCTGAAGTCAAATCCATAATCAGAATTGTCAGATTGGCTCGGTTTTCATGTCTGACCTCAGAAAACGCCCCCAAAAACCCAGTTTTTCGCTTTTTACACTCAAATGAGTAATTAGAATTTTTTTTTAATGTCTATTTCATAATCTCATAATGACATAACCTCATAACACCGTAACCCCATACCATAACTTACAACTCCATAACAGTGTGAAAGGCAAAAAACCGGTTTTTACGAATACTTCATCATCATATATTGATATTTACATCACATTACAATCGTTGTAAAATTATATAGTAAAAGATAACATTTACATTTGACGTAAAGCAAACAAATACGAATATTTACTACCTACTAATAGTTTTTTCAGAAGTTGACAATACCTACTTACAAAAGAGATCCTTATATTATAATATTATAATGCATAAACTACTGATATTGAACCCAACTAGCAACCCCCTCATTAAGGGTGGTTTTCTATTGTGCATAGTGCAGTGGGGTTCATGTTCGTTTCTCAAGCATTATTTCGTAGCAATTATTAATAAAATCACAGTTATAATAATGTATATTGGCCTTGTTTAAATATCAAAACAAAACGAAAAGATATGCTCATTAGAATTTACCAAAGATTAATTTGAGACCCACGGGATCAATTTTGCACCTTTCCTTCGCTCACAATATACTACCCAAAAAGAGGCAAATTTTGCAGTCACTCTTTACCAATCAGACACAAGGACATAGATTCCCTATCTTTACATACACTGCATTCTTATTTGAAATGGACCTTAATTTTCCATAAAGAGGCGTCACATACTCAGTGGTGTTTTCAAATTTTAGGGATATGTTACATTTGTTCAAATCTTGGGCAGCGTATGGTTAGAAAAAAATATGAAGACGTTTCTCAGTCACATTCTGTATTTGGTAGCCAATCCAAAAGCTGCATCTTCCCATGTAGATGCCGTATATTCAAGAAAATGTATTAATTTTATTCTACGCAGTGTATTTGGCAAAATGTTGGGCGAGAAAGCTCAGACATCAGCATGTAAAGAAATCGCGCAGATAATAGTAAAAGAAATGAATTCAATAGACTTTAATCCGGAAAATGCAAAAGAATTCAATCAAGAAACATTGTTTAGTCAGCATTTACTTGTATGTGCCCTGCAAGAAATTGGAAGTTTGGTTTTAAGTCTTGGAACGACTGCTCATGACTTAATAACCGACCAATCGTTGAGTAAGTAGCAAAAAATACTGTAACGTTTGAGTAGTTTTGATTGTATCTCTTTACAGATCTAATAGATGTAACAGCAAGTGTCCTAATTCATCCGTGCCAAGCCGCCAGATTAGCGGCCGCTTGGTGCCTTCGCTGTATCTGTGTCGCAGTGCCTAGTCAAATATCTCCATTAATAGATCGCTGTGTCAATGGCATAGAGCAGTACAGAACATCCCCAGAAGCTATATCAGGATACAGTTCTGCTCTAGCTGCCGTTTTGGGAGGTGTCAAATTATCACCACTTGGTGTACCCCACATGAAAGGCAAAATTATTTTTAATACCGCAGAGGAACTTCTACGGAGTGCCAGCCAAAACAGCCGGCTATCTTTAAACAGGACCCATGCTGGTTGGCTACTGATTGGTGCTATAATGACATTGGGAATACCAGTTGTAAGAGGACTGTTGCCAAGAATGTTGTTACTGTGGAGGAACTCTTTCCCAAGATCTGCAAAGGAACTAGAATCAGAGAAAGCACGTGGGGATGTGTTTACGTGGCAAGTCACTCTTGAAGGCAGAGCAGGGGCACTCTCCGCAATGCATAGTTTTCTACAAAATTGTCCGGAGCTGGTGAACGAAGATACTAACAGGAGACTGCTCACTCCAATTGAATCGGCCCTTGCCATGCTTACAAAGTGAGTAATGTGAGATTTTTTTTATACATGAATTAATATTTTTTAAATATTTACACTTTAAGACCCATATATGGGGTGTCTCACAAGTAATGGTACACAGAATAATATCGGATTCCTTACTTAAAAATAGTGCGATTCAGCCACACTTACCTTAGTCCAAAAGTTAATAGTAACCAAGATACAGGGTGTCAAAAGTTAAATTTTAGTTTTTTTATTTTTTTTGAAATATTTTAACAAAATTTGGTCTACTGTCTTTTGTGTGTCTTTAAAACATAACTTTTTGCGCGTTAGTGTCTCTTTTTTTTTAATAAATATATCTTTTTTAGAGATATATGCTTTTAAAATGTTCAATGCAACTAATTTAAATTATGATTTAGGGATGTAGAATTTCTCCATTAATATTTATAATTAAATTTTTTGTCTTTGTGGGCCTAGATGAATTTTCCATGGTTCTTGACACCACTGAATTGAAGACAAAATTTGTTTTCATGTAAGGCTTTTGTATATTGGTAAGAAACTACCTAAATACTCAATTTCCTGATTACTGGAAAGGTCATGCGAGCCAGATGACGTGACCTCTGTGGAGCCTTTATTTTAATCTGTTGGATTTTTGCTTATGGGGGCACATGAAATCTCTTGTGTATGAAGATATAATAAATACTCGACAATAATTGTGACAGAGAATTGGAAATACCATGAAATAATTTCAAAACAAAGATTTGTTATTTAAAATCTGGCAGTCATTTAATTAAATAAGCAATCCTCTTTTATTTCCTCATCTATGTAGCAGAGTGGAAATATAGTAATGGTAAAAGAAATTCGAAATTATTTTTGTTCAAAATATCATAGTCTATCTACAACTTTTTTTGTGCACACTATTACTTTGATTTATGTATTATAACGTGATCTGAAACTAAATTATATTTTGAATTTTTCTGTAGAAGGGTTGGGGGTTAAATGGGGGTAAATAAGTAAAACAAGCAAGAAAGACTCCATTACCACTCCTACCTCATTATTAATAATAATAAGAATAATAATAATAATAATAGTAATAATAATAATAATAATAATAATAATAATAATAATGGCATAAAGGGGGAAAAAAATAAAATTGTGATTTAGCGTGTCTGCAAGAATCAAAGGGCTGAAAATTTTCTCCTCCTAGCCCCCTTCCTGTGGCATATCAGTTTATGAGTTTTTGGGGCAGACGATTTCAAATATTATATTATTAATTATTAAAGTTCTATGAATAATTATTTCCACATAGTGGAATGCAAATATAATACCAAAATTATTTTCCTTGTAAGAGATTGATAGGAAATCTAAATGTGGAATTAGTGATTCATTAGACAGAGGTATTTTAAATTAGTTTCATTGAATTCTTTAAAAGTCGACATCTCTAAAACAGTTACTCATAGCACCATTTACATGGTATGCCTTCTTTACGTAAAAAGGAAAAGGAATCTACTATTGCTGTGTGTACCATTAGCTATGGGATACCCTGTACAGGGTGAACCAAACTACATGGGATTTGAGGTTTTCTCTAAAACTATGGTAGATAGACAAAAACCAATATAGGTGTCCTGAGCTCGATTTTCGAGAAACAAACAATGGCGCAAACCACGATCGTCTATCTTTTTCGACTACCAAGCTACAGAGCGTTTTTGGAAAATTGCCATTTTTGGATGGTCTTTAATATCTCAATTACCAAGTGTCGAATCGAAAATCGAGTAACACATTCTTAAGGTGCTTTTTAGTATATATAGGCTTTATTTAGCATTGCTAACAAAATACAACAAGTTATAAATATAAAAATAAGACAAAAACAATTCAATGTATACACAATGTATTTACTAAAAAGTTGCTTTAACATAAATTGCACATTCTCTCTTAAAACTAGATAGACTACTACAATTTTTTATTGAAACTGGCAGTTGATTATAAAATTGCAAACCTCTTGAGAAAAGATGATTTCTACTATAATCAGTCAATGTGTTTTCGATGTAGAAGTTGTGGTTGGTTCTGGTGTTATAATTATGTATGTCTCCAACAAGAACACAATTATCTAAGAGATGTTTTGGAGCTAAGCCTTTTACAACTTTAAAAATTAAAACAAAAGAATAAAAATTTGCATTTTGATAAACAGACATGAACTGTAAAGTATTTAACATAAAACGTATTGGTGTTAAAAAATTGCATCCTAAAATTGCTCGCATGGCTTTATTTTGTAGTAACTGCAGATTTCTGAATGATTCGCTGCTGAACATTAGCATTAAAGAGGGATAGTAATTAAAATGGGGTGCAATTATGGTTTTATAAATTAGTACTTTTGACCACTGACTTAGATAATAACTAATCCTTCATAAAAAATATATTTTTTTTGCAACCTTTTTTATCACAAATGTTGCATGATCTGATAATGTCAAATGTTGATCAATAATGACTCCTAAATATTTAATTTCCTGAACACATTCAATTCTTGTTTCATTAATTTGTACTACCACAGAATTCCTATCTATACCAGAGCTATATCGATTACTTAATATCATGCATTTTGTTTTGTTAACATTTAATGCCAGTGAATTCGATATTAACCACCTATTTACAGTTTTTATAGCATTATTTAATTCATTTGTTATATCTGAAATATTTTCACCCATTACATAAATAAGTGTATCATCTGCAAACATTTGTATGTTAATATTAGGGTTATGCTGTTTTAATGTAGCAACAATGTCATTAATAAATATAATGAACAATATAGGTCCCAACACAGATCCTTGCGGTACTCCATTAGTTACTTCATAGTTCTCCGAAGACACATGATTAAACCTTGTTTTTTGTTTTCTTGCACTTAAATACGATCTAAACCAATTTAAGACTACTACATCACATCCGATTTTATGCAGTTTTTTTAATAACAACTGTTGATCAATTGTTTCGAACTCTCTTCGAAGGTCTAAGAACACCGCTATAACATACTGTTTCTCGTTGAGTGATTTTTTTCAATTTACTAACACTGAATGGCTGTCTCACATGAATTTTAATTTCTGAAGCCGGCTTGAAATTTACTTAATACGTTGTTATTTCCAATAAAGTCTAAGATTTCTTCCTTTACAACAAGCTCTAGAACTTTTTCATAAGATGGTAACATATCTATTGAACGGAACTCCTCGGCGTTGACAGTGTGATCAACTTTTTCTATAGGAATTACTGTTGAAATTTTCCATTTGTCCGGAACACTACCTTCACTCAAAGAAGTATTAAGAACATCTAATAGTCTATTTCCAACTACCTCAAATGAAAGTTTAAGAATCTTGATTGTGATGTCATCCGTGCTATTGTTCTTATTTGGAATTGAGTCTATTATCTCCTTTAGGTGAGCCATTGACAGACTTTTAAAACTTGTAAGTTTATTCGCCTCTGTTTCAACATGACAAAGAGGGTCAATATAGTTTATTTGGACATTAGTTTTTACATTGTCTACAATAGTTTTTATACTCTCTAAGAAATATTTATTAAACATTTCACACATGAGGTTTGGGTCTGTTACTATATTGTTTTCAAAAATTAATTCAGATTTTTCTTCTGTTTTTTTTCCTTTAACGATTTCCTTTAATGTTTTCCACATCTCCT
The DNA here is from genome assembly GCA_936432065.2 of Rutpela maculata. Lineage (NCBI taxonomy): Eukaryota > Metazoa > Arthropoda > Insecta > Coleoptera > Cerambycidae > Rutpela > Rutpela maculata. Next base: position 51,969,386 of record OW386294.2, read on the forward strand.
TTGAGTTTCTTCCTCGTTTCTTTTTTGTTTATATATTTCCCATTTTGAGTAGAATCCTTTGTTGATGAGAAGAGAATTATGCATGCCTCAATTTTCGAAATATAGACATAACTTTTGTTTTTTAATGGACCACCCTGTAAATTATTTCATTATTCGATCACAACTTAAATTAGCTATCCAACAAACAAACAAACACACCACAGATAGAAGACAACCCCCAAATCCAAAGCCAAGGCTGTCCGGAAGGGGGTTACACATTCGGAAAAACGCAGACATACATCCACACCCACCGGTGTTGTCAATACCGGGGCTGGGGGTCGAACCCAGAGCGCGGTAGCGAGTCGATCAGCGTATTCGCCACTCAATATGCCTTAACCGATTGAGCTACCGTGCCGATAACGATATATCATGTCATATTTATCTCTAGAAAAAGTGGTTAATTTTCTAAAAATTTAAGGGGTTGTTCTGTTTTTTGACGCAAATAATTGCCAATTTTTGGATTTTTTTTTTTTAGAAAATCTTTATTATTTTTATGTACAAAACTTTTTACAAAGTATTAGGTAACTCTTAAAGTTCATTTGGCGTCAAATGTGCAGCACACGCTGAAGTTGAGACCTCAAAAATAACATGGCAAACGGTTCCGGTGATAGCTCCGCCCCTATTGGTCTGAAACGCAAAAATCAAAAACAGTTTTGTTAGAAATTACGTCCTTTAGTTCGCTAATGACGACAGTCAAAATTCCAACAAAAAAAAATTCCACGCTTATTTTAGTGACAAAAGCAAAAAAAAAACATTTTTCCGACCAAAAACGGGTAAAAATGGGGGGATATAATATAAATAACAAGCTTTGGGAAAAAAATTGTACACTAGCGAACTCGCGAACATGATTTTCGACCAATTAGGAAGTTTCCTGTTTTAGAAATATCATGTACATTCAACCTCATTTAGTAGTTTTTCAGTTAACTAGTCAAACAAAAAAAAATCATCTCGATATCTGAAAAACTCATGAACTTATTTAATTTCTGATTTGAATACTCCGCGTTAGACTGTGACGTCATAGTATACAACTCGCTGTTATTTTAGTCATAACTTACTTCTTCAAATGATTAAAATGTTAAACAAGCCCAACTACAAAGTATCTTACGCTGTGTCCAGTAAGAATAACACTGAATGAACTAAACTTCCGGTCCCCACACCCGCTCGCTGTCGACGGAATCATGTACTGTGACGTCATCGAGCCTCAGCCCAGATGAGCGCTAACTTTTTGTTTATAGAAATAATTTTAAAAAAAATTAGATATTTTTTAAATTTTTACGACTATTTATTACGAGAAAATGAGGAAAATGGAACCGTTTTGAAAAATGGCATTTTGAGAAAAACGCGTTTAATGTTTTTTTATGTTTTAAAGTAAATTATTTTTAAAATTATTAGAATAGAATAGAATAGAATAGAAAAATATTTATTGTGTTATATATAAATGTACACATAGAAACTTATATCTAACAATCACATATAATTCAAGTAGCCCTAATAATTACATTATCTTATCGATCATTTTGTAGTTGCAATAAGTATTCTTTATAATTTTTTTTTAAATGTACCAACTGAAACACTGAATTATTTGATAGTATACAGCACTATTTAATAATTCAACAGATAAATATGCAAAGCAACACTGAAATCTTGCCGTTTTATGTTTGTGCACATTAAATTTATTTAGTTCCCTAAGATTAATGTTGTGCATCTCTTGCCTTCGTTTCAGGTACTCTTTTAGATATTCCGGTTTCTCACTGGTATAAATTTTCATTAATAAACTACCAAAGAATAATTTGTAACGATATTCTATTTAAATAGAAATGCTCTTTATATTTAGGGGTGACATGATCATACTTCTTTATTAAGTGAACAAAACGCAAACATGTGTTTTGAGCTAACTGTAACTTGTTTTTAAATTCCATTGTCAAAAATTTATAATATACAGTTAAACAATAATCAATCTGGGAGTACAACATTGATTCGACAATTCTATGTTTTACTTTTTCATGTAGCATATATTTAAAGGGTATAGCAGAATAAGCATGGTAAAATGGCCCCTGAAGCGTTTGGGCCTAATTCGGTGTCAGTAGATCGACAATAGGAAAAGAAATGTTTTCCTCGAGTTTTAGCCCCCCCGTCGCCACGTACCTGTACCCTTATAAACATGACATTTCGTTTTCAGGAGTGAAAAACGAGCCAATCTGACAATTCTAACTTCGGATTCGGCTTTAGCTGATTTAAATACATAAGGATACACTGGTATGGTCCGCCGGACAGACCATTTTTTTAGGGGATGTGTTTTTCGGGGTCAGGGGTGAAAAATGAGCCAATCTGTCAATTATAACTTCGAATCCAAATTCAGCAGGTCAAAATACATAAGGATACGCTGGTATAGTCCGCCGGACACACCACTTTGTTTTTGTTTTTGGGGTGTTTTTTGGGATTGGGGGGGTGTTTTTTGGGGTAGAGGTGAAAAACGAGCCAATCTGACAATTCTGACTTCGGATTCGGTTTCAGCAGCTCCAAATACATACGGATACACTGGTCTGGTCCGCCAGACAAGTTTCAATGGATAAGCACCACTAAACAATGCGGCGTAACAGTTTTTATTTTTTTAAGTATGGTGCACCACTTCAAAAAATTTGAAAAAAATCTGCAATAAACTATTCATAACAATGTATTTTTGGTAAAAGTTTTGTGTATGCGAATCATTATTTTCATGAAAAAATAAATATTCTAATTTTTAAATATATTTTTTTAATTCGAAGGAGTCATCAAAATCATTTTTTTTCCTAAGATGCATTTAAATTACATGTACATCATCTATTTTTTTCATAATAATTAATGCACAACTTGGAGAGATAAAAAATGAAAACGAAATGTCATGTTTATTAGGGTACAGGGGTTACCCGTGGCGATGGGGGGCTAAAACTCGAGGAAAACATTTCTTTTCCTATTGCCAATCTACTGACACCGAATTAGGCCCAAACGCTTCTGGGGCCATTCTACCATGCTTATTCTGCTATACCCTTTATGTAATGCCTTTAGTTTCATGTATAATATTCTCAATTTACTTGTCATGTGCCTTTCAAAATTTAAACTATTATCAATTATTACTCCTAGGTTTTTCGCATATTCTTTTTGTGGAATCTCTATATTGTCGATATGTACTGTAGTGAAGTTAAACTTCACGACTTTATTTTTAACATTTGCAGAACCTATCAGTAAAAAGCAACTTTTACTAGCATTAATCTTAAGACCATTCTCAAAAGACCAATTGTTTATCCTCTCTAGATCAGAATTTGCATCAGTTAGGGCAAGATTTACCTGTGACGGTTCAAATGCTTTTAATAATTGAGTATCGTCTGCATACATATAAGTATTACAATTATGTATTACTGATGGTAAATCAGATGTGAAAATATTAAACAAAATTGGCTCTAATATGCTGCCCCGTGGAACACCTTGTTTCAGAGGAGAGGTTATTATTACTGTGACGTGTTTCCACCCTTAGGAAACTACCCCTTGCAAATTCCGTGGGTTCCAAAAATTATAACAAGAGATGTCCACTAACACACTTTATTAAATATTTACTGGATACTTCACAATACTATTATTAATTTAAATACACTTTACTGACTAAAATCACAATGTTTATTACTTTGTTTATCTTTGAACTCTTAACCTCACTTTCTATACTTTCTGAACTTTCTGAACCCTCGCCGAGAATGCGGTCGGTCTTTTATACCTAAAAATTACAGATCTCGATTGTTCTGTGATGACGCCACCATTCTCAAAATAATTCCAGATGTCACTTTGGAATCTTCTGGTAGGTTCTTTTTCGAGTAGGTGCAAATACATCATTCTAGGGGTTGTAACATATTACACTGCCCCCTCCTTAAGCCTGAACGTCCCGGTCAGGTAATTCAGCCTCTTTCACATACTTCGCCAGTCTATCCAAGTGTACGATCTTCATCTTGGACTTTTTGTTTCGTTGAATACGATAGACGACATCATTAATTCGGGTAATAACAGTATAAGGTCCTTCCCAAGGAGGTTGAAGTTTCGGTGACTTCCCTTTCTTCCGCTGTGGGTTGTACAGCCAAACCAGATCTCCTGCCTTGAGCCCTTCTGAACTACCCTTACGGTCGTATCGAGCCTTCATTCGGTCACTGGCTATGGTGATTTGGTCTCTAACCAGCTCATGAACATTTCTTAGCCGTTCACTCATTTCATCCACATAGCTGTTCACAGGAAGCTGTTCTCCGCCTGGTGTTCCGAAAATCAAATCACACGGCAGTCTGATCTCGTGTCCAAATACTACACGGGCTGGTGTTTGTTTCGTAGACTCGTGGATAGCAGCTCTGTATGCCATGAGGAAGAACGGTATGTGGAGATCCCAATCGCGTTGATTCTTATGAACCACTTTAGAAAGATGTTCTTTCATGGTCTTGTTATGTCGTTCCACCATTCCATCTGATTGCGGATGAAGGGCTGTTGTCCGTGTTTTGTGTATCCCCAATAACTTGCAGATTTGTTGAAACACCCCTGACTCAAAGTTCCTCCCTTGATCTGAGTGCAGCTCCAGGGGTACACCAAACCGACATATCAAATTATCTACCAAGACTTTGGCGACAGTGACTGCTTCTTGGTTTGGAATTGCATAGGCCTCTGGCCACTTACTAAAATAGTCCATGGCAACCAGTATGTACTTGTTCCCATCCTTGGTTACTGGGAATGGGCCGGCTATATCGATCGCGATCCTCTCGAAAGGAGCTCCGACGTTATATTGCTTCATTGCACCTCTACTTCTAGTCTGTGGTCCCTTACTGGCTGCACAAATTTTGCAATTGCGACACCAAGCTTCCACATCTTGACGACTATTTACCCAATAAAATCGTTCTCGTACTTTATTCAGGGTCTTATTAACGCCGAAGTGCCCACCGGATGCTCCATTATGCACTTCCTGAAGTACTTTCGGTACTCGACACCTGGGAATCACTAGACGCATAACAACTTCCCTGCCATCCGGGCTTTCCCAAGCTCTCTTTAGCAGCCCGTTCATGACTTTAAGTGAATCCCATTGGGCCCACAAAGCCTTCAATCCAACTGCCTTATCTGAAACATCCTTCCACGCTGGTCGAATTCCTTTCTCCTTTGCTCTCAATATAGGCCCAATTTCTGTGTCATTCAGTTGTTCTTGTCTCAGGGCTTCGGTCGTCCAATCGTCCGGAACCTCTATTTTAATAGTGTTGACGGCCACCGTACCCTGCAATTTCTCAACGTGGCGGCAGTGCTTGCAATCTTCCTTGCACGGTCTTCTAGATAAAGCGTCTGCGTTCTTATGAGATCTTCCAGGTCGATGTTCGATTTTGAAATCATACTGTTGCAGCCGTTCTATCCAACGAGCCAGTTGACCTTCAGGGGTTTTCAACTGCAACAGCCATTTTAATGCAGCATGGTCGGTCCGAATCTTGAAATGTCGTCCATAAAGATATTTATGAAAATGGTCCACTGATTTAACGATGGCCAGTAACTCTTTCCGGGTTACACAATAGTTTCTTTCCGGTTTGGACAGCACCTTGCTGAAGTACTCGATCACTCTTTCCTGCCCATTCTGCATTTGAGACAGTACACAACCGACCGAAGAATTGCTGGCATCCGTGTCTAAAATAAAAAGTCCTTCCCGTTGTGGGTACGCTAGCACAGGACCAGTGCATAGAGCTGCCTTCAATCTTCTCCATGCCGTTTCACATTCCGGTGTCCATTGGTACTGCACTTTCTCTTCTGTCAGCCGGTGTAATGGCTTCGCAATTTCTGCAAACCCTTCTACAAAGCGCCTATAATAAGTGCAGAGACCAAGGAAGCTCCTTACTTCATGAACGTTACATGGTCTTGGCCAATCTCGTACAGCAGAAATTTTGTCGGGGTCTGTTTGTATTCCATCCGAAGACACCACGTGACCAAGAAATTTGACTTCTTTCTGGAATAGCAGGCACTTCTTCGGGTTCAACTTCAGATGGGCATTCCTGACTCGCCCAAATACTTCTTGAAGATTTTTCAAATGTTCTGTAAAGTCCTGTCCCATAACAAGCACGTCGTCAAGGTAAACCAGGCACGTCTTCCAGGTTAGCCCTCGCAGCACGAATTCCATCTATCTTTCAAAGGTAGCTGGCGCATTGCAAAGTCCAAAAGGCATTACGGTAAATTGATAAAGACCACTGCCTGCTGAAAACGCTGTCTTTTCCTTATCATCAGGGTGAAGCCCCACTTGCCAGTATCCACTCCTAAGGTCTAACGTAGAAAACCATCGTGAGCCTGCCAACGTGCTTAACGTGTCGTCAATTCGTGGTAATGGGTAACTGTCTTTCTTCGTGACATCATTTAATTTTCGATAATCGACACAAAATCTTAATGTTCCGTCCTTCTTGGCAACCAAAACTACTGGCGATGACCAGGGACTTGTTGACTCCTCAATGACTCCATCTTGTAGCATCTTGTCTATCATTGCCGAGGCATCCTCTTGTTTCGCTAATGGAAGCCTCCTAGGTGGTTGTCGAATAGCGGGTGAGTTGCCAGTATTTATTCGATGCTGGACTATGTCTGTTTTTGTAAGGGCCTCTGTATTCTTGGCAAATACTGAACTTTCCTTTTCCAGGAACTTGATTGCCTCCCTTCGTTCATCCTCAGATAAATGCTCCAACTGGGTACTCAGCAAGGTCAAAACTTCCTGGTCTATTTTCGTAGATGAACTTCCCTCTGTTTGTTCCTCGCACCTTGCTACCCATGAGACCGGTTCATAGGAGCCAATCGGTTTGCCTTCCTTAATTGTCACCGAGTGGGAATTTCGCCACAATAATATTGGATAGGGACTTAATCGATTCGTCATCTTCGACTAGGCCAACACGGTACCCTCCAGGATTTCCTTCTACGGCAGCATCGATCATTTGTTCTGAATGAGCAGGAATCTTGATCGTCTGTGTTGTTAACAATCTCGCTTTATGGAATTGGTCGTCTGCGGTTGCCAGAATAAATTCCTCATTTCCAATTTTTAAGACTCGCTCCCCTACATCAACAATAAATCCCTGCTCTCCCATGATGTCCAGACCCAAAATGAAATCATCCATAATGTCAGCCACAATGACCTTGTAATTGAACCTCAACCGTCCAACCTGCAGTTCCAAGTCGACTTCTCCATGGACCGCAGCCCTGTCCCCCGTGGCTGTCCGAATGATTACTCCATTTTGCCTCTTGTCAATCTGCAAGCCTGATATAAACCCTGGCCGCACTATTGATGACGTAGCACCGGTGTCAATAGTAAACACGCATTTTCTTCCATTCACATATCCTTGCAACAACAGACTGCTTGGAATTCTTTGAAGCTGGGAAATCTTTATTTCTCTGGGGGCACCGCATTCCCTAGCCAACACAGCCCCCTTGGTGCTGGCTATCTTTAGTTTTCCTGCTTTTCTTCAACATTTACAGCATTTACTCGACTCTCCGAGTTCTGCTGTCGACAGTCTCGTTTCATATGGCCCATCTTGCCGCAGTTGTAACATTTAATACCACCACTCGGCTTTCCTTTATTTTGCTGTTTATCCTGCTTTCCTAGGCCATCCAATTTATCGAATAGTTTGGTAAACATTTTCTGCATCTCAGTCAACGTAGGGTTCTGATTCATTTCTGGTTGCGATTCTTCGAGAGTCACAGCTCGCACTCTCGACCTTGGAGTATCTCTGTAGGCGGCTTCTACTTCAAGTGCACGCACCAAAGCTTCGCTACTACTTTGGTGTCTCGTCAGCCTCAAAACTCGCCTGACCTCTTCGTCCCTTATACCATCTAAAAAGGCCCCCACGGCTAATTGTTCCTGGAATTCTTTAGGTGCACTTGGATACGCCAGGTGCGCCAGTCTCTCTATCGCAGCTTCAAATTCTTGTAAACTTTCCCCAGCTTTTTGCATCCGGGATTTCAGCTGAGCCTGGTATAATTGGGCAAGGTGTTGATCGCCATACCTCAAGTCCAATGCAGCTTCCAAGACTTTGAAGTCCCTTTGTTTCTCCACTGGGATAGTCTGAAGTAATTCTGAGGCCTGGCCCCTTAACGCCAGAACTAATGCCATAGCCTTTTCCTCGTTATCCCAGTTATTCGCCGATGCTGCTGCCTCGAATTGTCTCTTGTACGTCGTCCATGAGCTTTGGCCGTCAAAGGAGGGAGGTTTTAATCGAGGACCCGATGATGTTACTAGCTGGCCTCCTTTCTCTCTTAATTGTCGTTTAAGTCGCTCCACTTCTCCTTCGAACTCGCTCATTTTTCCTCTGATGTCACTCACTTCCTCTTTTACATGACTGACTTCCGTCTTGACTTCAGAAACTTCAGACTTTACGCTACCCATATCATCTTTGATTTCTTTCTTTAGTTCCTCAGTAGTGGAAATGATAGCGTCCTGTTGTATTTTCATTTGTTCATTCAGAATTTTCCTTAATTCTTCCTGGCGTTTTTCTTGTTCTTCTTTCTCCTCTTGCTGTCGTATCTTCAGGTCTTCCATAATTTCTCTCAATTCGGCTTTTTCTTCTTGGCGTCTTGTTTCTTCATCCTCTTTTTCTTTCTGACGTCTTGTTTCTTCATCCTCTTTTTCTTTCTGACGTCTTGTTTCTTCATCCTCTTTTTCTTTCTGACGTCTTATTTCCTGATCTTCCATCATTTTCTTTAATTCGTTTCTTTCTTCTTGACGTAGTTTTACTTGTTCTTCTTTGTCTTCCTGCCGTTGCTGCGCCATCATTTTTTGGAATTGTTCGAATAAGTCCTGTATTTGTTTATCGGATGCCATACTTCTTGTTGTTACGGGCATACGATGAAATTAAAATAAAATAAATTTAACTGTCACGTCAATATCGGTAATGGAACTTTCTAGACAAATCTCGAAATAGCACGAAAAAGTCTTATCCAGAGTCTTTTGTCACTATCCAGTTCAGAGGATTTAATAATCTCCACTAATGTCCAAATAGAAAAGTTCTAGAAATTTTCACGCACTAAATGAGTCTTTTTCAGTGTCTCTATCACTTCTCAGTTCAAAGGATTTAATTATCACACTAATGTCCTAATAAAATGTTCTACAATGTCTCAAAAATGCACTTAAACACTATTTTCCTGTTCGAAAATAACCCTCGAACAATGTCCAGTAAATTAGTCCTGTGTTAGCACTAACTCTCGAGAATACTTCTCGAACACTCCAACACAACTTCAGAGCTCCTCTTGTCATAAAATCCCACTTCTGACACCAATTGTGACGTGTTTCCACCCTTAGGAAACTACCCCTTGCAAATTCCGTGGGTTCTAAAAATTATAACAAGAGATGTCCACTAACACACTTTATTAAATATTTACTGGATACTTCACAATACTATTATTAATTTAAATACACTTTACTGACTAAAATCACAATGTTTATTACTTTGTTTATCTTTGAACTCTTAACCTCACTTTCTATACTTTCTGAACTTTCTGAACCCTCGCCGAGAATGCGGTCGGTCTTTTATACCTAAAAATGACAGATCTCGATTGTTCTGTGATGACGCCACCATTCTCAAGATAATTCCAGATGTCACTTTGGAATCTTCTGGTAGGTTCTTTTTCGAGTAGGTGCAAATACATCATTCTAGGGGTTGTAACATATTACACTACTTTTATTATTACTTTTTTATTTATTTTTCTTTTGCCAGACGTATGTTTGTGTTATTACATTCGTGTATACAACAATATAAAATAAACATAAAAAAAGAAAAGAATGGATAACAGCAGGACTAATTAAATCTATCAATACAAAAAATGAAATGTACCAACAACTATTGAATGAACCTAATAATGTTGTAGAACTCTCCAAAATCGTCCTATGTTGAAGACAGAAACAAAATTCGACTTAGGCAAAAATTTCATTTAAAGACATTTTTAAGAGTCTGCAGAGGCACAGATCAGTCCATAAGGACCGTTTTGGGTTCTATAAGGCGTTGAAAATGACTAGGTGAAAATTCGAAGAAACACCGAATTTTCACTTAGGAAAAATGTTTTTGGTTCAGGATATGAGAGCAAAAGTATACAGGGTGTTCCGAAACTCCCGCCTTTCCCTTTAGGTGCTAATTCTCCATGCAAAAATAGTGAGAAAAGTTCCTATAAACATGTGTCCGGAAATGCTTCCTAAGGGAGCTACGGACCTCTAAGGATGGCACAAAAATAGGTGTTTTTACTAATTATCTCGGAAATGATTTGGGACAACTTTATGAGACTTGGTTAACTTTTTTCGATTAATAAAGGTTATTGTTCTACGCCTACTTTGAAAAATAAATAATGCGCATTTAGCAAACGAATACGCAATATTTCGTTTAGACCGCTTTTACTCGAAAACGGCTTACTATATGGCTAATTGTAAAGAGGCCCTTTTTTATGCAGAATTAACCAGGGAATCATAATCAGGGATTAAAATACTAAAAATATCAAATGGAGAAATTAATATGTAGGAACAAAGAACACCGACCCCTCGTTTCTCCGCCCCTGGATAAAATTAATTTTGGCTAATACTGTAAAACAATAACCTTTAATAATCGAAAAAAGTTAACCAAGTTTCATAAACTTGTCCCAAATCATTTCCGAGATAATTAGTAAAAACATCTATTTTTGCGCCATTCTTAGAGGGCACGTAGCTCCCTTAGGAAGCATTTCCGGACACATGTTTATAGGAACTTTTCTTACTATTTTTGCATGGAGAATTAGCATCTAAAGGGGAAGGCGGGAGTTTCGGGACACCCTGTATAATGACAAAGATTTATGAATAATATACTTTTTCAAAAGTACCACAAATTGGACTTAGAAAAATAGTACTTTTGAAAAGTGTGTCGAAATTTGGCTCGAAAATCGAATTATCAAAAGTACGCCAAGATTTCACTTGCAGATTAATTTTTCAAAACGGCGTCGAAATTTGGCTTGAGAATCGATTTATCAAAAGTACGCCAAAATTTCGCTTGCAGATTAATTTTTCAAAACTGCGTTGAAATTTGGCTTGAAAATCGATTTATCAAAAGTACGCCAAAATTTCACTCGCAGATTAATTTTTCAAAACTACGTTGAAATTTGGCTTGAAAATTGATTTTTCAAAAGTACGCCAAAATTGGGCTTAAAATAGATTTTTCAAAAGTACCACAAAGTCAGTTTAAAAAGTACCACGAAAATATATCTTGAAATATTTTTTATTTTTTTTATTCCTCCACCAAAGACAGACCTTTGAGGTACGGTCATTGAAAGCCCAGTTCTAAAGTATGAGCATAAAATTTTAGTGATGCATTGCATCCAAAAGGCAAAATAGACGATTTTGACAAAGCCGGCGTAGTGCCGATAAGCAAAAATTGATAAAAATCAATGCACATGCACAAGGCCGGTTTCTCGCATGGAAAGAGTTTGGATTGACTCAGCGGCTCGCAATTTGGTCGAGCGTGTTAAGTGGTCCAGACAAAGCAATGGTAGGAAAGCCAATAGCGGGCTTTCCAAATGACAAAGTTATAGAGGAAAACGCGTAAAAAACAAAAATTCAATTTTGCCTAAAAGTCGCTCGAAGGTGGGTTGCTACCATATCGATAATATTGAACAACTGCATAGGAGCAAGTAAATCGTGGACTGATCGAACCCTGTTAAAGTTATGCAGTTATAAGTCCTCACGAATGTGTTTGAGTACGTGAACCGCCACGATACAAGAACTTTAAAGCTAAGTAGTCTCTAGCGAAACTAAATTCATTTAGTAAAACTTTTTTAAGTTAAAATCAGTCAGCCGTAATTATGGATTACAAATAGGCTCAGACTTCTCTAAAAAGCTCGCATTTTGATTCTGAGAAGGTATGCATGAATCTTTTCTACCTAATCGATCGTTAGCGTAAGCGCTCTCGCTTGTATGGTCTGAAAGCCATTACCTCAATTGGGGAAGGCACGATTCTTATCTTGAGAATTTTGTATAACCATTTCTGTTAAATAAACGGATTCTTTGAACTATTGTTTCTTAATTGATCTTGAGGCCTGTTGACGGTCTATAATCCCTAGAACTTTCGTATCGAAAACCGGATGTGTCGAGTTAACTCACATTAACACTCGACCTTCTGGTTGCCTTACGGAGGTTCGACAGGGATTTTTTTATGCGTTTTTTGAGAAATCCCTAAGGGGTAGAGTCCGTTATTAACAGCTGAAGCTACCTCAATTAAATACTTAGGCATTATATTTGACAGACATTTAAGATAGGACCTACAAATTAAAAATATAATTAAAAAAATTAGATGTTTTGTTCCAAGGTTTAAATACCTCAAAGACATTTTAGATATAAAACATCTGAAAATACTCTACTATGCGCTAGTTCAGTCACAGCATATGGCATCTTGGGTTGGGGAGGAGTAAGTAATCACTACCTAAAGAACTGAAATGTGCTGCAAAAGTGGATAATCAAAATAATATTTGGTAAAAATCTTCGCTACTCTAGTGACACTTTGTTTGCGGAAACTAACATCTTGGACATGAGGCAACTATTCTGTTTAAATATTATAGTAAATACATTAAAAAATAAAACCAACATAATACCAATAACACATAATTATGAAACACGACACAAACAGAATAGCTGTCAAAAGCCAAGAAGTGAAAAAACCGTAGGACAGAAAACTTATTTATACCTCAGCCCTAGACTATTCGACCTTCTTCCATTGAATATTAAACATATAAAGAGTTTAAATTTGTTCAAGACAAAATTAAAACGATGGATAACACACACACACACCCTGGCATGTTTTTCATGATATCGTGAATCAAAAAATTCTTATATAAGCTCTACTTTTCATGGAACTCAAGTATTTTTATGATTCACTCACCTGACTTGACACCTTATTGTTGACATATTTAACTGATTATAGACAAAATGATTTTTATCAATCTGTATTGATCCATAGTTCACTTAGAAGTATATAAGTTTCTTTTGTTTATACAAATTATTCCCATTATTCAAATTATATATTTAAATTATGTATTATTATATACTCAAACTATGTATTATTATATATTATCTATTCAAACTATTATTACATATTCAAATTATTATTCAAATAGTACGCACAAGTAGATGTATATATCTACTTCAGTGATATCTCTTTTGTATATTTACCGTATCTATTTACTTATGTACTGTTTATTTATCTCTTTGTAATTATTTTCTTGGCAAATAAACATTATTATTATTATAACAGCAGCTGCAACTGCCGCGCGCCGAGCGGCCGGCTGAAAACAGGTTTTTTTGTGTCGTACTTATAATTCATATATATACAGAGTGTTCGTTTTCAACCTACCCCCTAGACGTTTCTCCGGAGTGAATTGGAATATCGTTTTGAAATTTTGGTCGAATGGGTTTGTGCAAAAGACCTACCATTCTAAAATATTTTCGAAGTTTTATCACTTTGTTATTTTAAATAGAACCTCCCCCCCCCACTTTTCTGACATTTTTGTATTCCTTATCAAAATTAAGGGTAAGTTTAATAATACAACATTATCTTAGTTCTCAACCGTTTTTGAGTTATTACAATTTTTTTTAAATCTTTAGCGTTTTCGGCGTCTCACTTTATTGCGGGTATCATCAAAACCAATTGACAGTAATTAATAATTTTTTGATATCTTCTTAATGTTTTAATAAGTTACAAAGCCGTAACAAAAAATTTGAAAAAAATTTAAAAATGTAGTTAAAAACATGTCTTGAAAATCGTAAATTTAAAATCTAAAAAGTTTCATTTTTTTATACCGTTACATTACCCGCTCAATCATTAGTAAAAAACGTATAAGCACTATGTGGTTAAAATTGATATTTTGTGAGAAAATTTTAAAAAACTGATGAATACAAATTTTTTATTATTTTACAAATGTTCTTTTTTAATTAAATTAACACAAAAAAAGTAACACAAAAAGCTAAACAGTAATAAAAGAAATCTGACAGAAATTGTTCGAATTGTTGTCCATTTACTTCCAAACAAAAAGAGTAGTAAATAGGCTGATACTATGCAAAAAACATTAGATTGTTGTGGATTCAACGAACTTCCAAACCGGCGCCGTGTAACTATCATTAAGAATGCTGGCCCTACTTGACAAACAGTTGTTTCTGGACAGGTTTGTTGAATAGGGTTATTTAGTGATATGGCAGTTTCCTACTTTTTCTTCCTCATTTTAAAGTATAACAAACCAACAGCCTCAGAAAAAAATTTCAGCTCAATTGAATCAATAGCCACAGAGATATTCGCATTTGAATAGAAACACGCTCGGCCGGCCAACAGTCCGTAGAGTGACGTCACTTGGCGTGCGCCGATACCTATATTAAAGCAGCGATTTCGTAAGTCTATCGTGTCGTTTTTTTTTTTGGCGTAGAACCAGGTCAAACATGTTAGGTTCCTTTGAGTATGTCACTGGGCATATGAAATCATATTTTACAACATTTTTTTGTGGTCTCGAACTTTTTAAATCAATAAAAAGTGAAAAAGATGTATTTTTAAATAAAATTGTTTTTTTTTGTTTCCATATGTTTAAAACTATTAAAGGTACCGAAATTTGTTTTGTGTCAAATTAAAGCACACACTGTAGAGCTTTTACCAATATAAACGGTTTGGGCACAATTCGCACTTTCATTTCTCTAAAAATCAGATAAACTAAAAATATATATTTTATGTATTGAAATCTTCACCAATCGATAAACTTTTTTATTTTTGAAAATATTTACATACATGCAGCGAAGAAAATAAAGCCTAATAATCACAAAAGTTTTTGAAACAATATATTTTTTCCTAAAATGTACCGTGTGGCAACAGCGATTTTTTTTATCAGCGCTAAATGCGACATTGGGACGCAATTAATGCACCTCGCATGCAGGGTTGGTCAGATTAGTCGCGTAGAAGTGGCGGTTGTCGAAAATCATTACGTATTCATTGTTCGTATAAAAATTGTGACAATCGAAAATGTGCTTGTTTTAAGGAAGGCCTAAAATGTTGCAACGAGTGCAAATGTCGTTCCTGTAACAACATTATTAAAGATTTCAAGGCAGATATGAACGAATTAGAGTGCTA
Organism: Rutpela maculata; assembly: GCA_936432065.2. Lineage (NCBI taxonomy): Eukaryota > Metazoa > Arthropoda > Insecta > Coleoptera > Cerambycidae > Rutpela > Rutpela maculata. The sequence continues at coordinate 51,984,541 of OW386294.2, forward strand.
TTAATGTAGGGCCTACATAAACTACACACTACATATTTATCTATCCAAATAGAAAATTTATTTCAACAATAAAACTCATTTTATGCGTACGTTTTTACTTTCATTCATTTAAATATGTATAATAAACTTACTAATTGGGTGGGTAGTTAGTAACACTGATTGATATTTATAGATTAGGTATTTATCTTTTTATTATTAAAAGGAGACTATTTTATATTTATTGTGCAATTTCTTAATATTAACAACATATGATCAATACTAGTGTACAATATATGAAATATTGAACAATAATATTGATCCCCTAGATGCTTTTGATCGTTGCAGTCGGCAGGCTTGCTACAGCCGAGCGCGCAAGAATATGACTTTGGCCCGTTAAAAAAAAATCGCTGACTCAATACTATGAACGGAACATGAAAAATTTTTATCCTAAAAACTTTTTTCAACTATTGGCTTCAATTTGTACGTAGCATGTATATACAAATTTTCATAAATAAATTTTTTTCTCGATTGTCTAAAATTTACGCTACTGAAAATAACAGGTTTGAGATTCCTATTATTTTTCCAACTTAAAAAAAAATAAATCGGGTTCACGTGGGACGTTGTTCGAAGCGCTATTGTGTCTACTTTAATCTAAAAAAAAAATAGCTTGATAGCACAAATATTTTCAGAGATATAGCGGTGGAGACGTTAAAAAACATATTTCATTAAAAATCTATTTTTTTTGAGTTTTTCCGAAATAAAAAAGTTCTCGACCACCAAAAAATGTCGTAAAAAATGATTTCGTGTACACGATTATCTTACTAAAGAATCCCACTAAGTCTGGTTTGGTTCTACGCCGGTTTTTCTCGAAAACTAAGCGACTACTTCCAGATTTTACTCTACTAACTTGCATTCACAGCCGTGTTCACTGGGCGGTTCAGCCATCTGACGTCACATCTCGACTACATGGTTATCCCGAGCGTTTTTAAGCGTGCCGACTTTAATAATTTTTTTATACATGAAGGTGGCGTCAGTAAATTCTAATTTTTGGCATACTTACTATACTCACCAAGCTCTTTCAGAATATGTAATAATAAAAAATTGTTAGATGAGCCTATTGTAGTAGAAGATTTGTTTACTAGACTAGAAATTTTTAAATGTTTGTTGTGACAATGTATTCAAATGAAGTTATTCTGGATTTATTTTATCTTCATAATGAATGTCAAATGTCCATAAAAAGAACATGTAGAGCTTTTAATGAAAAATATCCTGATTTATCAAAAATGACACCAAAAAAATTCATAGCAATTTTCTTCAAACTGGTTCGTTGAAAGCAAAACCGAATTGCGAAAAAACAGTGACTGGGTCTGAAACCAACCATCATCAATGTTCTAGGGTACTTTCACGCATATCCTCGAGCTTCTATTCGATGTGCTGTTGAAGCGCTGGGAATTTGCCAAACTTCCATTCAAAATATTTTATCAGACCATGCAATGCACAATTACAAAGCCACTCCAGTACAACATTTGTTGCCAAATGATTTTTTATGCAGAGTATATTTTTGCGAATTTCTTTTGGCAAGAATTCAATTTTTTGCGAGAAATTATCTGTACTGATGAAGCCAAATTCAATAGAGAAGGAACAGTAAATATGTGGAATAATCACTTTTGATCGACAGACAATCCCTACCTGAAGCGGGAGCGCAGTTTCCAAGAAAAATTTAGCATAAACGTTTTTTGCTTGCTGAAAGAAAATAAATTAAGTTTCACGATATACCGGGAAAATTTAAATGGTGCTAAGTAAGTAGAACTTCTAAACTGTACTGTTGATGAATTTTTGGAAAATTTGCCTTTAAACCAGTTGACGACATCTTGGTACCAATTGAATGGTGCTCCCCCTCATTGCACCCAGGCGGTAACAAGAGTGCTTCTTTGAGGATCGCTTTTTACAACGCTTAGGACCATGGGATTGCCTAGCTCGATCCCCAGATCTAACACCATTAGATTTTTTCTTTGGCGTACTTTAAAAGCCCTATTTTATAAAGCACCAATACAAAATATTGAAGATTTGCAGGAATGCATCACTACAGCAATAGCAGAGATTAGTCCTGAGCAAATCTTTAAAGCTCTCTTATCTGTCGAGAAAAGAATTTTAAAATGTTTGGAAGCAAATGGACAGCAGTTCGAACAATTTCGGTAAGATTTCTTTTATTATTGTTTAACTTTTTATGTTATTGTGTTAATTTAATTAAAAAAGAACATTTGTAAAATAATAAAAAATTGAATTCATCAGTTTTTTTAAATTCTCTCACAAAATATCAATTTTAGCCACATACTGCTTATACCTTTTTTACTAATGATTGAGCGTGTAATGTAACGGTATAAAAAAATATGCTATTTATAAAAATGAAATTTTTTAGATTTTAAATTTACGATTTTCAAGACATGTTTTTAACTTCATTCTTTAATTTTTTTCAAATTTTTTGTTACGGCTTGATAACTCATTAAGAGATGTCAAAAAATTATTAATTACTGTCAATTGGTTTTGAAGATATCCGCAATAAAGTGAGACGCTAAAAACGCTAAATATTTAAAGAAATTTAAAAACGGTTGAGAACTAAGGTAGGGTTGTGTTATTAAACTTACCCTTAATTTTGATAAGGAAAAGTGGGGGTTCTATTTAAAATAACCAAGTTGGTATCAACTACCGGTATAACCGGAAGTGATAAAACTTCGAAAATATTTTAGAATGGTAGGTCTTTTGCGCAAATCCATTCAACCAGAATTTCAAAACTATATGTGAGGCAGAAAGCAAAAAGGGACCTCTTGTCGGCAATTTCTGATTTTTAGTTATTGATATTAAATGAATTAAGCTCTAATTCTGAACACTTTGGTGCAAAAATCATGTCTCTATGATTTTTTTTGTTTAAGTTACTAGTGCGTTTATGAAAAGGGACCTCTTGTCGGTCCCATGTTATTTCTCCATAAGTGACAAGCGGTGCCTTTTCCAGGGATGAACATTGGCTGCTTTATCGATTATTTTAAGTGTTTCATCCAATTATATCGGTTTTGTAATCGATTACAACTTGTAAAGGACAAAATCCGAAAATCGATCATTTTGACCCAAACCACTAATTTCAACTGTACAGAAAAATTGACATCGCCGACAAGAGGTCCCTTCTTGCTTTCCACCTCACATATTCCAGTTCACTCGGGAGACGTCTAGTGGGTAGGTTGAAAACGAAAACGAACAACTTAATATATTTGTGAAGGGGCCATGTAAAACTATTAACAACAACACTTCTTATAATATAAAATAATTTTGCCAAAAATAGGAAAAATTGAACTACAATAAATGTTTGAATTGTCTTCCATTGACATCTATGCGTATTTATCGCATTTCTAATATTTATTGAGAAGGCCATGGTAAAAAAAAGAAAATAAAATAATCGTAAATGTCAAAAACAAAGCAGTAGTCGGAGAGCAGCCAATCTGTAGGAAGCATTTTAAAAGTAGGCTATACAACTCGCGAACACCCACCTAAAAAACAGATGATATTATGTAAAATGACCTACTAGATTTGATTTTTGAGTTCGCCCGTTAATTTGAGATTGCCAAATCGGTCAATTCGCAAATTTTTTGAAAACTTTTAAAATTGTGTTAATTTTTGTTTTGCACATAACACATCATATCTTTTTTATTTTAGTTTCGATTTAGTCCAATGTTTTACACATTATCCCTACATTATTCTTGGACAGGCTGACGGCAAAGAATATAGTGTAGCTAATAATATAGTGCCTAAAAAAAATATAATTACCCTCTATTGTCGCGGTTCTTCAAAATTTGCATTGAAAAATACCCGATCGAGGTAACTTTTTTATTTTTAAAGAAAGAGTTATAGTAGTCGGGGACGGTAGCTCAGTGGTTTAGCGCGTCTAGCTTGCATACTGGCGTACCTAGCGAAGCAGGTTCAATCCCGGCTCATCGCGAAATAATTTTAATTATAAAATTATCCCCAAGAAGTGGTTCGGAGTCCACTATAAGCTGTAGGGCCTCGTTTCTCTTTACCTAACACAAATTCATTCTAGATTTTCAAGGATTTACTTCGGTGACTTGAGAAGCGGTTAAGAAAACATAAGGGAGAAAAATGTTCCATATACTTTAAACAAACTTTTTTATAAAGAGATTTTTTTTGAAATTCGGCTCATGTAACGAGATGACGCTGTTGATCAAGTGAGTCTACGGATTATTTAGTTTCTATTTGCAATTAAATATTATAAAACTATGTAGATAATTTCGAAACATACACATTCAAAAATATGTTTTTATTAATTATAACAGCAAGTGGGTACTAAAGATTACATTTTCCTTCGCATAAACAACTTATGTTACATGGCACGTTTGCTTTGCTACACTTGCAGCTTGTAGTACAGTTATATAATTTACATTTACAAAATGGAGTTAACTCAATAAAATTGGGTTTTGGGCTTTTTGAAATCATCTTTGGAAATAAGATTTCCTCCTTTAGGTACCAAAATCTAAAACATTTGGATTTCTGGGCTTAATTTGGTAGGCTGTCTTGTAAATAGCATATTGCAGAAATGCCCTTTTTACATGAAAATTGAATGCATCTTCGGTTGGAGGCAAGTCCCTAAAATGAAAAATACTTTTGTTGGTATGTTTTAGTAACTAACGTTTATTTTACCTTATATCTGTTTTACATGCTGGAAATAAATGTGCTCTTAATTCGTTCATAACTCCCATAAAGTTAGGTCGACCATATAAACATTTAAAAAATTTTCTGCAAGTGTTCCAAATCTTTTCTGTGATTTCATATTCCCTATTTTGGGTTCCAAATAATACGAAATCCGTGAGAGTGGCTAATTGTGATAACGTTACTTTTAAAATTCTCCTTTTTCCTTTTCTAAATGGATAACTTACCGAATCGCATCCGCTTAAGCAGTATATTGCTAACAAAATATTTACTAATTTTTTGGCACATTGATGATACAAATTTGACAGTGATTGGATTATTGAGTGACTAGGAATATACTTGTCCACGTTTTGAATCCATGTTTCAGTGCTTGTATCTATTGAATAATACAGTGATAAAATAAAAACATCTGTATCTGTCGAGTAAATTACAAATATTTTAAATAGGTGCTTGTAAAAATTAATTATCGAAAATATTCTGCTGTCTGCCTCTTCATGTCCGTTAAATTCCAATTCTCTTACTATATCGTGCTATGTTTGGAGCATATAATGGTTTTGCAGTTTTCTTCTCACATTCCAGCCAACAAAAGTTGTGTTTCTTCAGGTAAAGAATGGTTTTCTGTAGTAAATTTTTGCATCGAATAGATCAGTAAATTTTTTTTATTCCTAGAATCGGCAATAAATGTTTTCGTAAGTCTTATTTCCTCCTGCATATTTTGATCTTTGGTTTCTTTCTGCATTCTTTAAACTTTGCTGAAAATCATAACGGTCTCCGACACATACAATAAAATTGCAATTTTTAGGTTTCATATTTAAAACCAGTGAAAAATATTTGGAAAGTAGTTCATTAAAAGTTAAACAGCCGTAGTTTTGAAACCTTTGGATTTATTCCATCATATCGATAATAGAAATAGTTTCTGTATTTATATTAGGCAAGCAAGACAATTCTAAATCTATATGTTTTACTTGACTTGTAACCCCTTTATAAAACTCAGATTTGTTACCCTTTCTCAATACGATATTATCTCCTAACTGTAATTCAAACAGAAAAGGAGGATATTCTGCCCATTCATGAGAATTATAATTTATTATGCCAAACCACGTATTTATAACGCACTAAATATAAGGACTGAGACAAAAAGCACTTTCAACCTAACATAAATGAACACTGGAAAATAATAATCACCCGGCACGTGCTGCGTTTAGCTGTAGATGCGATTGCGGCCGATTCATAGTAGCTCGCATTCGTTCGGGCGCTGAAACAATCAATGAATATTTCGATCAGGGAGCAAAATTTCAAAAAAAAACTTCTTATAAAAGATTTTATTTGGTTCATTCGGAACATTTTCTTCGTCTATAGTAGGCACCTAATTTTAAAAATAAAAAACACCTCGATAGGACATTTTCCTCTGCAAATTTTAAAGATTTTGCATCAAAGAAAAGTTATTATTTTTTTTGCAAACAAATTATTTTTTAGGTAAAGTTTTTTACTTTCAACATATCAAAGAATACTTAGAGAATATTATGTAAAAAATTTAAATTGTTCTGAAGTAAAATAAAAAATATATGACGTGTTATATGAATAACAAAAAATAACACATAATTTTTATTTTTTTTAGAAAATTGCCAATTTGATCATTTTGGCAATCTCAAACCAGTGGGAGAATTCAAAAATCAAGTTTAGCAGGTTATCTTACATCAGATTATCTATTTTTTAGGTGGGTGTTCGCGAGTTGTATAGGGTCTCGAATTCAGAGGGTCTGATCTTCCACTAGCAGGTAGAGAAGCTGTAGATAATATTGTTTTAGAAACTGTAAGAGAAAGTCCCAATATATCGTCTCGCGAAATACAGGAAAATTTAGGAATCCCAAAAACAACTGAGTTGCGTTGCTTACAAAAAAAAAAATTCAAACCCTACAAAATTAGGATTAGTCACTGACTTATGAAAATCCTCATGTAACCGCTACAGTTAATCATCAAGGACAATTTGGATTTGGTGTATGGTGTGATTTTATTGGATACCAAATAATAGGTCCTCACTTTTTCATGGTAATTTGAATATACTACAAGAAATGGAGCCCTTTGTAAACAATATGCCTGTAAGACAATTTCAGAGGTTAATTTACCAACACGATGGCGCCCCAAGTTATACGTCAAATGAAACATGAAATTATTTAAATGCACAGTTTGGGGAGGGTTGGATAGGTATCTATGTTAGATCAGGATTTACATTAACTTGTTTTTAAAAAGATTTATTAAAATTAAGAAGAGTCAACGTTGACTCTTGAAATAAAATTATAATATTATATTGAAGTGTTTATTGCGACATGAGTATATGAACTGAATACAAAAGATTATCTAACTAATTTATATTCTCGGTTGGCTGTACTTAGTCAGCATTAGTATTGTTTCCCAAGCTAAGCCAAAGGAAATATGATATTACATATCAGCGATAAATAATATGAGGGAATTTGTTATCAACACGTAGCTGAAATATGATATGCTGAGATAGTTTAAAAGGAATAAAAGTCACGTACAAGTTTTTATACAGTGTACCAAATATTATATAACAACTTCCCCCTTATTAAAAAAGTTGGTGATTATACAGCAACTTTTGTAAAATATAAAAGCAGAATAATAATAAAATGAAAAAATAAAATTGTAAAATATAAAAATGCAAATAGTATATAAGAATATTTAAAGATGTACATATAACATAAATTAATATTAATCATGAAATAAAATTGGTAACAATGTAGGATGTCTTTAAGTTAGTTCCACTTCTTCGGTTTCTTCTTCTCTTTGGATACTGGGTCTTCTCCTTGGAGGTAAGATACTGGTGAAACTTTTGTATGTTCTTCTTGGCATCGGTGGAGATGGTGGAGATGGAGGTGAACCATGTGATGCATGAACAAGGGCTAACTTTCGGCTTCTTTTTCTGCATTTGCAGAACAGGTAGAGTAGGATAAGGGAGATCACTAGGGTTATAGTGAAGTACGTGAACCACGAGATGTGTTTTGTCACGTAGGGTTCGTTGATGAGGTCGTCTAAATCCTTGGAATTCTGGTCTAATTTGTGTTTCGCAATTTCGAGGTCTTCTGTATTCAAATTGTTTAATTTTAATGGTTTCAAATTTGGAAGTTGAGTTTTGTCTGGAAGGTCACTGCAGCAATCATACGGAATTTCGATTGGGTGAGTGTTATCTTTGACATCTAACACTTCATTGGAACTGGCCTGGATTTTGGTAATACCAACAAAGGCATAACAGCTGGGTTGTAATTTTATAATGGAATTTTTCGTGATGACTTCTGTCTTTGAATTTCTCTTCGGACAATTAACGGTAACATGTAATGGTTCTGCGTTGATGACTAGCCAGGTGTTTTCTTGGAGTTTTTGTACATTGTATCCTTGACTGATTATGAATGAGGTTTGACAATTTTGGGGTAGAGTCATGAGGTTTTTGAAGAGCCTTGCTTCACATATGGCATTGTTATCTATCGGGTAGGCGAACAGGTTGGAGCATAATCTGGTTCCCATGTAAAGTTGTTTGCACTCGTCTAAATCCGGGATGGGTAAGAACATTAAGGAATCATCATCTCTCGCGATATATTTTTGTGATACCGATAATAAGTGATGTAAACCAGTTCTATTATCCAGAATAGAGATAGGATATAATTGATAGGCTGTGTAAGTTTGTGGGTCTACTAAAGGTACTTTTAAAACAAAGATTAAACTTGAATCGGTCTGAAAGGCTTGGAGTTCCATAATATCCAAATATTGAGCAACTTTTGATAGCCTTATTGAAAGTGGTAGGTTATTTTTATGCAAATTCTGTGAAATTTCCTGTAAGGATGAAATTAAGTCTGTTGGAGTGATGATTGACGTATGAATGATTTTCAAGCGTGCAAATGTTATTGCATTTAGAACATCATTTAAATTATCTTCGATGTACAAATAACTTGCCATTAACTGTTCGCAATAATGTAAGAATATTATTTGATTTCAATGGTTTCGATGTGACTTGTCATAGATTGAATTGTGCGGTCGATTTCTTTGATATTTTTGTTAAATGTTTCTTCGTCAATTTGAAGTTTTTGAATAGTTGAATTGAAATTTTTGATAACGGATGTAGTAACTGAAATTTGATTTTTAATTAGATTCTCCAATTGGTGTTCGTCATCGTTTAGCTTATTGATGCAATCAGAATAATATTGACCGTCCTTGGCATCTAAATTTCCGGTTATTGATTTGAAAATTGTGCCGAAACCGTTGATTATTCCGCGCTTATATCGTTTTGTACCCAAAAAGATTTCATCAAATTTTGATTTTATAGTTTTAGATATTTGGGTTAACAGATTTAGATCTGTTTTAACTTCACTCCTGAAAGTGATCGTTTTCTGATCGGCGGCGTCCAGGGTGTTTAGGATAAGCTCTAACATTTTTTCGTTTCTGTCAAAGGTTGTTTTTAGGGAGGAAATGTTCTTGTGAACCAGTAATGTCCATTTGTCGTTGGTTACTATTACGTCAGTTTTTTCGTGGTAGTATATTCCTATAGTGTTGTTTATAGGCGTGATTTTATATTGGGAAACCACTAGTGTTGCTGATCCGAACAGCAGGAATAACCTGAAAACAAGGTTAACTTTCAAAATAAGGTTTCATTCTGTCAAAATTGACTTTACTAGTTTGTTTAGTTTCTGGGTTGAGTAAGATAGCTGAATTTTCAAAGATTTTGGTAATTTCGAATGGTCCGTTAAATTTGTTTTGTAATTTGTTTTTAATCTGTGATTCTTTTACGTAAACTTTGTCTCCAACGTTATATTCAGTACGATTTTCGGGGACGTTTTTATCGAATCTAATTTTGGCTTTTTGTTTTTGGAGTTCCGTTCGGTCTCTAGCAATTTTATAATAATGGGAGATACGATTGTTTAAATCTCTGACGTATTTCGTTATTAATTCTTTTTGGTTATACAAAGTTTCTGGCGGTCGAACTGATGTATGACCAAAAACTAGTTCATATGGCGTAAATCCATGTGTTTTGTTAACAGAGTTATTATAGCAAATTACAGCGTAAGGTAAAATAGTGAACGGATGTTCGTTCGGATTTTCTGTTTGGTTAACTCTTATCATTTCTGCTAACGTTGCGTGGAATCGTTCAATTGAGCCATTCGATTGCGGGTGTCCTACGCTTGAAAAGGTTAATTTTATATCGTATAAAATACATAAATCTCGTAATAATCGGTTGTCGAATTCTCCTCCGTAGTCGCAATGTATTCTCAGAGGAGTACCATAGTGTTGGAAATATAGTAATAAGGTATTTACTACAGATTTAGCGGATTTATCAGGGACTGCGTAAGCTTGTGTAAATTTGGTTAATTCTTCGCGTATCGTTAAAGCATAATTGCGTGTGGGGAACTCGAAGAGGTCAATGTTAATTCTCTCAAATGGTGTCTTTGGTGTTTCGGTTATTACTAACGGACTGCTTAAATTTTTTCGACAGACTTTACTTTTTTGACAAGTTTCGCAATTTTTTACAAAGTTTTCTACGTCTTGCCAAGTGTATTTTTCTCTAATTCGTCGAATAGTTTCGTTTATTCCGCGGTGTAGGTTATTTTTACCGCTGTGATGTTGATCTAATATTATAGGAATTTGGTCTTCATCAGGGGTTTTGACAATATCTTGACAAATTATTAATTTTAGGTCCTTTTCCGCAAAAATGAATGACAGAATTTCAAGTATAGGGAGGTCTAAATTATTTTCGACAAAGTAAGTCTTAGAAAGATCCAAGACGTCTTGGTTTTTAAATAATACTAAAAATAAGTGTTCAATTATGGATTCGATATCAAACGGTAACGGGACGATAAAGTATCTGCTATGTCTGACCGTCTTGCTCGATACAATATTGATCTTATCATTATGGAATTCTGGGTTTTCTTCAAATATGTCATCGATAATTTTGTGATGAAGGTCTTGTAAATTATTTTGTTGAAAAAAGGTTATAATATTTTTGTGTTCTCGATACAATAGTTGTTTGTTAGAGGCTTTGATTTTTGAATAATCTATTAAGGGCGTCGTCTTGTACAAGTTGACAAAGGTTTCGAATTCTTGGGCAATTTGGTCATCGGTAAATTTAGTGTTATCGTCTCGAGTTTCGTCATCTGATTCGTCATTCGATTCGTCTCCGTTCGCAGCTAGAATTTTGGTATGAAATTTGGAACAATCGTTAAAGTGGTTAATTTTGATTCGGGATAGGGCGTCTGCATTCTTGTTTATTTTTCCGGGTTTATATATGACTTCGTAGTCGTATTCTTCGAGTTTAAGGCGCCAGCGGGCTAATCTACTACCTGGGTCTTTTATAGAAAATAGCCATGTAAGTGGTCTGTGGTCAGTTATCAATTTAAACTTTCCACCGAATAGGTATGGCCTAAAATGCTTTACTGACCACACTATAGTCAAAAGTTCACGTTCTATCGTGGAGTATTTAGTTTCGGCGTTGCATAAAACTCGGGAAGCGTAAGCAATAGGTAAATCTTTACCAATTGGTCCTTGTGAGAGCACAGAACCGACGGCAAATGCGCTCGCATCAGTAGTTAGTATGAAAGGTTTGTCAAAATTTGGGTAAATTAATATTGGTGATGAAGTTAGTGTTTGTTTTAGGTCGGCGAAAGAATTTTGACAGTCGTTATTAAAGTCGAAAGGAACATCTTTTTGCAGAAGTTTTGTCAAGGGTTTAGAAATTTTGGAAAAGTTTGGTATGAATCTTCTATAGTAACCTGCTAGTCCTAAAAATGATTTGATTTCTTTTTGGTTCTTAGGTTGTGGAAAGTTTAAAATGGCATCGACTTTGGTGGGATTTGGTTTCACGCCGTCTTTTGTGATGAGGTGTCCTAGATAAGCGACTTCTTTGCGTAGGAATTCGCATTTGTCCGGCTGAATTTTGAGGTTGGCTTTTCGAAGGCGTTTAAACACTTCTGTTAGCCGAGAAATGTGTTCATGAATGGTGGGAGAGTAAATAATGATATCGTCCATATAGACGAGACACCGTTCATTTTGGATGCCTAATAAAATATTGTCCATCACTCTCTGAAACGTCGATGGAGCATTTTTTAGTCCAAATGGCATTCGCACGAATTCGTAATGACCGTTTTCAACCGTGAAAGCAGTCTTTTGAATATCTGCGGGGTTAATTTCAATTTGGTGAAAACCAGAAGCCAAATCTAGAGTTGTGAAATATTGGCATTTGCCAAGTTGGTCTAAGAGATCGGAAATGTTGGGCAGAGGATATTTGTCACCGATTGTGACCTCGTTGAGTTTACGATAGTCAACTACAACGCGCCATTTCTGTTTGCCAGAAGTGTCCAGTTTTTTTGGGACTACCCAAACAGGGGAGGACCAAGGTGAAATTGAGGGTTGAATGATGCCTTGACTTAACATTTTCGATACTTGGGACTTAACTTCTTCTTTATGGACCTGGGGATAGTGATACGATTTCGTAAATATCGGTCGGGAATTGTCGGTGTCAATAGGGTGTTTGATTTCATTGGTAAAGGTCAAATTATCTCCTTCTAAATAGAATATATCTTGGAAATCTAAACAAAGCTGCGTTATTATTTCGGCCTCTTCTTTGTTTAGATGGTCCAAGCGCAATTCGTTCCTAATTTCAAAGGATCTATCCGTCTTGAGTAGGTGTTGGTCTGAGTTTTGCATATTTAAGTTAAAAATTGACTTAAATTTTTGTAAAGGTTCTAAGTTTAAATTAGAAAAATCGACAGTCTTCGGGATGACATTAGCATTGATTATTGTTGTTAAAAATTCGCCGTTTTCGTTTACTCTAACAAGAGCATTAGGTAAACGGACCTTTTCATTTTCCTGCGCTTGCAAAATAGCGTCGGTATTTCTAAGATTACATTTTAGTTTATAAATTTTTTCAGTACGGCCGTCAATTTGGATTTTATTTTGATTAGGGTTGTGATTTGATTGAATTTTGTCACATTCGGGTTTTGACGAATCGTCGGTTACTTTGAAAAGTGGAACCGTTTTAAAATTGGTTATTAATCGTTTATTTTTTATGTCGACAATACAATGATAGTGCTCTAGGAAATCGGCTCCTATCAGCCCATCAAAATTGATATCTAGGTCATAAATGTAAACTTTATGTGGGTCATTGTCTGTAAAGGGTATTAGAACAGATTCATTAATAGTAATTTTCTGATCGGTTATACCTTGTATAATTACATTTTCCGAAAACCTTCGTTTGTAATTTTCAGCTGTTTTCGGTTTAAATATAGAGATACCTGCGCCCGTATCGATTAGAATTTTGAATTTATTTGTGATGTCTTTAATGTAGTATAAATTTTTTGAATTTACGGTCAACAGCGAGTGAGATAGGGTTTCTACATGAACCCTTGTTCCGGGAAGTTCAGGAACGGATTGAAATTGTCGTTTAGATTCATGGCTTGAATTTGATTCGATATTTGGTCGAATTGGTCTGTTTCCTGTGTTGGAGTATCCGCAGGATACTCCGGACCTAAACAAAAATCCTGAGAATTGGTATTATAATCTTCTTGAGGCGTTTGAGAATTAGCAGTATAACTCTCGTATTCATTTTGCCAGCTGTCGATGTGGTTTGTTTGTGAATTTTGAGAATTACCAGTATAATTCTCTTGTGGCAAATATTGATCGTTAAAATCAGTTTGGTAATTTTGGAAATCATTGAATTGCTGGTTGTCGAAATTATCAGGTTCGTTGTAATGAATTGAATATTATATAATGAATTGAATATTTAAAGATGGCTACTGGTGATGAGCAATCTGATTCTGATAGTCAGAAAAATGCTGTTTTTACATGTTGTAAATCCAAGAAATGTGCTATTGCTGTTTGTATAAACTGTGGAGGTGTTTTTCACAGGTCGTGTATACAACGAAATAAAAATATTGTAATTATTAGTGAAACGATAGTTAAGTGTTGTGAATCTAACCTACCTCGGCTTTCTCTGAATGCACATGGTCAAGGGAAACCTGATGAGACAAGTACCAAAATAGAATTTGAGAAATTGAAAATCGAAAATTTAATGCTTAGAAGACTTTTGGAGGAATCTGAAAGTAAATATAAATTAATAGAAAGTAATAATAAACTATTAGAGGAAAATAAAAAACTACTTGAAGAAAAAGTTGAGTTGATTAAGAAAGAGTCAGAAGTTAATCCTAAAAAAGTACCCAACAAAAACATAAATGTTCAAGAAAAAACCCATAAAGCTGAATCTTTTAGTTCAGTAATTAAAAAACAGGTGTCTACTGCACAAACAAATATAAAACAAAGCAAAGAGGGAAATTTGAATTTACCAACAAACCCAAGGATGCCTGAAAAAGAACTTAACCATAGACAGTTAGGCGGCTCAGTTAAGTAAAATGAATGAGATCATTAATCTATCAAGTGACAAAAAGGAGGATGAAGACTTTAATGTAGTAACTTATCGTAAAAAAACTAGAAGACCTGCTAAAAAATTCTATGGGGAGAATGAAGACAGTGAATTAGCAATTACTAGAAAAGTTTGGCTATACTTGTATAGAATTAAAAGACACATTACAGCTGAGAGAATTAAAAAATTTATCACAAATCAACCGAAATTTAAAAACGCTGATATTTGCATTAAAGAACTACCGACTCAAGAATCTCAAAATAAATGTTTCATGTTTGGAATCGACTGGGATCTGAGAGATGACATATATAATCCCTCATCTTGGCCCAAAAGTATGGCATTCAAGAGATTTGATTTTACAAAGTATAATAAATATAATAAACAATCACGTGAGGATTTTTAAATACCAACTTATCTAGAAGAAAAGAACTTCTGCACAATGAATTTACAATTAGCTACAGCTCAAATTTACCAGCATCCGACTCTCTGAAAGTTCATAATACTTCAAGCTTTATTAATAATGGAGTAAATAAAAAAATACCTAAATCTGTAAATGAAAACATTTTCACTTCAGAAAAATCATATAAAATAAAAAACGAAACAATTAATTTTAACATCTTGCATATAAATATTCAAAGTATTCGCAATAAAGTAAATGAAATTGAAGCATTGATGGAAGGAAATTCCTTATATTATGATTTCCTACTCTTTAACGAACACTGGTGTACCCAGGATGAAATAAAATTTGTAAGCATAAACAATTACAATCTGGTCTCTGAATTTTCTAGATCTAATTATTCCCATGGAGGTGTAGCCATATATGCTTTAAGTAAATATAAGTGCACAACAATACCACAGATAAATATTCTGTCCGATGAACTAAACTGTGAAGTTTCTGCAATCGACATAGATAGTTCCAGAATAATGACTGTCTATAGATCCCCTAACGGAGATCTTGATATATTTTTTGAAAAAATATCAACTGCATTAACAATACTTGTAAAACATAATAAATTATTATTCGTCTCTGGTGACTTTAACATCCAGTTCCAAAACATAAATGACCGTAATACTCAAATATTACTAAACATATTTAGATCCTTTGGCCTCGCACCTACAAATGAATATAACACTAGGAAAAATCACACCCTAGATAATATTTTTACTAACTTACCATCTAACAATTATGAAGTGAATATTATTGACACTCTATTCTCAGATCATCTAGGCATCCATCTAAAAGCAAATGTTAAAAAAAAGAGTAACAACTTACTTGTGACCTATCGACCTTTAAACGATGTAGGGTTTGCCAAGTTAAACGAGTACCTATTCCATAAAAATTGGAACTTCATACATAACCCATATTTAGATGTAAATGAAAAATTTGAAATGTTTATTGGCGTTTTAACTGACGCAGTTGACAATATATTTCCCTTAAAAACAAAAACACAAAATACAAAAAATCGTCAACTAATTAGGTGGTTTGATGATGACCTACGTGAAATGAGAAGTCAACTCCAATTCTTGCGGGATTATGCCAAAATAAATCCAACCACGGATAATATTGCTATACACAAAAATTATAAATCTCTTTACATCTTTGAATTGCGAAAACATAAAAGACAAGCACATGACAATTACATAGCCTCACATAGCAATCCACAGCAAGCAATGTGGAAACTCATAAACAATAGCAAACCTGCTTCTCAACAAGTTACTGATAAGATTAGCTCAAACGATTTTAACAAATTCTTTGCTAGCGTAGCTGATAATATAGTGAATGATTTACCACCTAGCTATCATGACTACACTGAATTTTTGGAAAACTTCACCACACTTAATATATTCAATTTTACTATAGTCTCTACAGAAACCGTACTTACGACCATAAATAACATGAAAAACAAAAAAAGCAAAGATGCGTATGACTTGAGCACAGAAATAATAAAGGCAGTCAAACATTCTATATTGTTACCCTTAACGGCATTAATAAATTTAGGCATCAGCAATAATGTATTCCCCGATTGCTTGAAAATTTCAAAGGTAGTTCCCATCTACAAAAAGAATGATATAGATGATCCAACTAACCATAGACCTATCTCGATCATACCATCTTTAGCAAAAATCTATGAGTCCATTTTAAAACTTCAATTAACTGATTATTTTGAGAGTCGAAACCTATTTAATCCAAATCAATTTGGATTTAGGAACAATCTTTCAACTACGTTAGCGATAGACAAACTAACTACTATAATTAATACGGGTTTCGAACAGAAACAATTTACTTGCTCGAAGTTCTTTGACCTAACTAAGGCTTTTGATTGTGTATCACATCAAATCCTTGCAAACAAATTGTATTTTTATGGCTTCACCACAAGCAGTGTCACCTTAATGGAATCCTATTTGAGCAATAGACAACAATATGTGTCTTATAAAAATATCAAATCAGATCAACTTAGAGTGAATATTGGCGTCCCTCAAGGCTCAGTCCTGGGACCGGTTCTCTTTTTAATTTATATAAATGACTTACCTCTCTCACTAGGTAGTTCTACTTCCACCATCTTATTTGCTGATGATACAAACCTTACTGAACATAATATCAACTTAGATGCTTTATTAGAAGGAATGCTGGTAACTGAATCTAGAATTCAAAATTGGTTTCTTTCAAACCAACTGAGTCTTAATACCGCAAAGACTGAGACAATGATTTTTGGCCTTAGAAATATGAACCAAATAGAAAATCCAGATCCAGTAAAGTTTCTCGGTGTTTACTTAGACCACAAGCTATCATGGGAAAGTCACAGACTATATCTGCAAGAAAATTTC
Source organism: Rutpela maculata (assembly GCA_936432065.2). Classification (NCBI taxonomy): domain Eukaryota; kingdom Metazoa; phylum Arthropoda; class Insecta; order Coleoptera; family Cerambycidae; genus Rutpela; species Rutpela maculata. Next base: position 52,001,473 of record OW386294.2, read on the forward strand.
AAAAAACATTTTTCTACTTCGCAGTTTGGCTCATCGGGTATCAACAGAAACCCTTGTCACAGCCTATCACAGCCTGATTCACTCGGTAATATCTTATGGTATCCTCGTCTGGGGGCATGCTAGCTCTGCGTCTAGTGTGTTTTCCATGCAAAGACGAGCCATAAGAGTAATTGCAGGTCTCAAATATAGAGACGACTGTAAATCGAAACTGATTGAATTAAAAATCTTAACTGTCCCGTGTACATATATCTTGCAATGTTTAATTTACATAAAAAATAACTTATCCTCATACACAACTCGTGGCGAAATTCATTCTTACCAAACGCGACACAGAAATAATTTGGCTACTAACTACTTAAGACTGACAAAAACTAGAGATGGCACTGCATACTGGGGCCTCAAATTCTATAATGCTTTATCACCAGAGATCAAACTCCTTACGGAGAAATCTTTTAAATACAGGATTAAGCAGTTTCTTGTACATAATGCTTTTTATTCCATACAGGAATTTTTAAATAGTGACTTAACCACTATATAATAACACTAAACTGAAGATGAAAATGTTTCATGTTTTTTTACTTAATCTTGATTTTTAATTTTAATTGTGTGTTATAAACAATTGTATCATTTTACCTATAATTTTATCTAATTTTATATAATATATGTATGTATGTATATGTCTATATGTCTATATATGTCCATACTTTTAAACAATTCTATTCAATTTTAGTGTCTTTGGAACTGTTTATAATCGAAATTATATGTGTTGTAGCCTTCTAATTTTTTGACTTGTGTAAATACTCTTGTATATTAAACACCAATAAATTATCTTATCTTATCTTATCTTAATGATTAGTATGTTCGTAATTTAGAGGATCATAGTAATTGTCAAAATTAACGTGATGCGTTCTTTGTGGATTTTGACGATTGATATTTGGATTTTGTTGTTGATTCGGGAATCTTTGTTGGAAGTTGGGGTTCGGTCTTATTACCGAAGGTCTATTTTGTGTTGTTTTGCGGAGAGAATTGCCTTTGATTATTTTGTCTGGAAAAATTCTGAAAATTTGGTCTTGAAGTTTGGGTCTGATTAGAATAAGCATTTGGAATGAAACTAGGGGATGAAAATTGTTGATTTTGCCTTGTGCGGTATTCATTAATTGTATGTCCGTTTCTTTTGCAGAAAGAACAGAATTTTTGTGGAATTGGAGGGCGTTTTGTTTGAGTTTGAATGGGATTTTTATTTGGATTAAATTTGTTGAATTTCTGAGATTCAAAATATGATAATTGTAGTTCTCTTTTTACTCGGAGAGTTGCATCAAGTACAGTAGCCGGGTTTCCAGCTCGGACTATCTGGCCTAGTTTAGGTTCAAGACCGGTTAATAAGGTGTTGAGAGTCATGGTATCAATTAAGCGTGTTTGCGCGTCTTTCTGTTCGTTTGTCATAGCTATTTGCTTATTTACCGCGGAAAGCATTTTCGCGTTATGAGTTTGTAGCCTAGAGATAAAAGTTAACGGTGATTCGTTGCTTAGTTGATGGAGTCGTTGCAGATCTTGTATAAGCGAGGTTAGATCGCGCGCGTCTCCGAAATGAGACTCCAATAAGTTTTTAGTTTCACCCCATGAAGTTGGGTTTCTTGAATTTATTACTTCGGCAGCTTTGCCTTTTAATTTATTTTTTATATGTAGCGAGAGCAATGTTTTTTGGTCTGCCACGGCCATGCAATAGGCTTGGCTACAAGCATATAAGAAAGTTTGTAAAAATAAAGGGTTGCCATCGTATTCGGGCACAATTGAGAAAATTTCACTCAATTTATACGGTTCAAGAACCGGTGCTGGTGCTGGTGCTGGACCTGATGCTGCACCTTGTGCTGTACCTTGTGTTACCTCGTCGGGCATGTTGCTCGATATTTAGTAAATTAAGGAGGTAAAACGAACTGATTAGAATAAAAAAAAAAATGTTGTACCTTTGGTAGATCGATTGGGTTTTTAGTGATACAAATGTTGCATTAACAGTATAATGCACAGTATTTTTAAATTAAAATTAATTTTTACAATTCTAGTTGAGCATTAGCAGTATAATGCTGTAGATTAAGCGTTCGTGCTTAACGTCGAAGCTCTAGCTCATTTGTAATAATAATAAAAATGGGAATTGGATAATAGAAATAGTTTTTCTGTGTATTAGCGGTATAATACACTACATATAATAATGAAACAATAAGTGGAAAATTGCGAGATGATTTGTTAAAGTACTTACAGTGTTAAATTCTTCATTAGGTGTAGGTTCTTCCAGTAAGGGATTAGGATCCGCCACCACCAGTGAGGAAGGTCTCCTTGTTCCGATAGATAACTTGCACTAGTTAGGCACCTCGTGGAGATGTTGTCCTTTTTCTTGTGGGTCACTACCGGTTAGGCTTCTTGTTCTAGCGATGTTCACGGTATGCTACCGACTGCGCCAATTGTTAGATCAGGATTTACATTAACTTGTTTTTAAAAAGATTTATTAAAATTAAGAAGAGTCAACGTTGACTCTTGAAATAAAATTATAATATTATATTGAAATGTTTATTGCGACATGAGTATATGAACTGAATACAAAAGATTATCTAACTAATTTATATCCTCGGTTGGCTGTACTTAGTCAGCATTAGTATTGTTTCCCAAGCTAAGCCAAAGGAAATATGATATTACATATCAGCGATAAATAATATGAGGGAATTCGTTATCAACACGTAGCTGAAATATGATATGCTGAGATAGTTTAAAAGGAATAAAAGTCACGTACAAGTTTTTATACAGTGTACCAAATATTATATAACATCTATATATCACTCAGGACTAGTTTATCAATTTCTAGTTAGCTAAGTTAACTAAATTGATAACTAACAATTAATTTAGTTAACTGGACATTAATAAACAACGAAGTAGTTTAGATATTGTGTAATTTTTAGGAAATAATGGTCTTATTTTGTGGCCAGCTAGATCTCCCTATATAACCCCTGCTGACTTTTGGCTTTGGGGTTATTTAAAAAATATTATATATAGAGAACATTCTAATAACACAGAATTATTGGAAAACAAAATATTAGCTGCATTTTGGACAATAACTCCTGTCACAATTGGAAATGCAACAAATGCTGTAAGGAGAAGGTGTCAAAAATACATAGATGTCAATGGAAGACAATCTGAACATTTATTGTTGCTTAGTTTTTCCTATTTTTGGCAAAATTATTTTATATTATGAGAAGTATTGTTGTTAATAGTTTTCCATGGCCTCCTCACAAATATATTAAATTTTTCAAAAATTAACCACTTTTTCTAGAGATAAATATGACCTATGATATATCGTTGGATAGGTAATTTAAGTTGTGATCGAATAATGAAATAATTTGCAGGGTGTTCCATTACAAGAAAAACAAGTTATGTTTATATCTCGAAAACTGAGGCATGCATAATTTTCTTATCGGCAATGAATTCTATACAAAAAAGTGCCTTAAGAATGTGCTACTCGATTTTCGATTCGACACTTGGTAATTGAGATATAGAGGTCATCCAAAAATGCCAATTTTCCAAAAACGCTCTGTAGTTCGATAGTCGAAAAAGATAGACGATCGTGGTTTGCGCCATTGTTTGTTTCTCGAAAATCGAGCTCAGGACACCTATATTGATTTTTGTCTATCTGCCATAGTTTTAGAGAAAACCTCAAATTCCATCTAATTTGGTCCACCCTGTATATGTCAAATTATTTAAAAACTCGGTAATACCGTACTTACATTCGTTGTTTTCTAGTATTTCTGGTGTATTAAAAACATACGGACAGCAGCTAAAGGCACCAGCTGCTATGGTGCGGCTTCGTCTGTGCGAAACGCTTTTACTCCTCCACCCTCAGTGTTATGAAAGTAAGATATAGAAGTTCCCTTTTGTTTACCATGTTATTGTTGCTCTCTTCTACAGATTCCTATACGCATTTGTTGAGAATGTTGGTAGCAGAGTTTACTTTAACTGAAAATCCGGCAAATACCACCACGTCGCAACTTCGTACTGTATGTCATGCTGACGATTCTGTGATTTTGGGGACTTGGTTGCAGGAGACTGATCACAGAACTATTGAGGACCAGGTATGTTTGATATCTTCTTTATAAAATGTACATAATAATGCTTTCTGTTCTTGTCCCTATTTTTCTTCATAACAAAGGGTAGATATAGTCTCTTACTAATTGAGAAAATGCCATACCTAAAATTATGTTAAGCCTCAAATCTGATTAAAAGTTTGCATTTGTCAATTTATTGATGGAAATATGGAACAGTCGAAGGGTCATTCATCTCAAGATTTTAAACTTTTCTCAAGATCTTAACTTATATAGAAAATTGATGATGTTGGGATAAAAGTGACAAGCTAAAAAAATGAGATTGTTGTACAGAATGTTCGGCTTTTCCATAGCTTTTCCTGTCAGGCATACAGTTGGCCTGTTGTAAGGAATGGCTCCTGTAAAGTGTGGGGTTTCGTTTTGGTTTAAAAATGGTCAGCCTTAAAGATGTTTCACTTTTTTACACATCCCATTAAATTATTTTGTTTTATGTAACTTAAATACGGAATGTCTCATAGTCTCAGCTCCCATAGCACAAAAAGGTAACCCATCGAACATCTCAAATTTAAAAGGTGAAAATGGTTGGAAAACATGTAAGAAAACATGAATTGGATTTTAATTGCGCGTTATACCATATTTCACATATTTAGGGACAATTTTAAATGCCTTGAACTTAGTCTTGTAAAATTTGTAGTGAATATCTCTAACTATAAAACTCGATTTAAGCTATTATACTATGAATGTATACATAGATTAATTTAATTGCAGCTGTCACAAAAGGTTTACGAATTTTTTGTCGCAAAATAAAAAACCAATGCAATAAAACGCATTAATATCAATTTCTGCTCTTGTTTTTTTGAAATTTAAAGCCTGCATTCCCAAATTAGTTTTATATGAATGATTATTTAGACATTATGTATGTAATGTACTGTATATACGTATGTAATAATTAATAAAAATACACTTACTTACCCGTTAAGAACTCATGCAGCTAATAGATAAAAATTAATTCAAATTAGCTATGATATTAATAACAATGTTAATAAAAAAAGCTGTCATTAGTCTGGCAAAACAATACACGATATACAGATCTAAAGCAACATACGACTGTGGAGAACAGTGCGGTCTGGGAGGGAAATTGAGTTCTAAACGCTCGGAGATTTTGTAGTTGCGATTATTATTTCCGTAAAAATATTTTAAAAAGTACTTTCGTATTCAAATAGCAGCGGTCTTCAATTTTTAAAGAATATATTTTTTTTATTAAAGGCTTAGTTTCCGAGTAATAGAGTGAGAAATGTAAAAACAACAAATTTTATTCATTTTTGGCGAGCATCGAACAGAACTTTAAAGTATGCGTTTCCCATAAGGCGCAACACTTTTTTAAAAATAATAAATTTTTTTACAGTCCAACGGCTTTAGAGAATATTATAGAATTTTTGTCAAAGAAAAATCTGAACTTTGGCTATCTGATGCATTACATAACACAAAAATTTTGAATAACGCCCTTTTCCACAGGACAATCTTTGGACAACTGTTTTTGAAAGTTTATCTATATATAAGCTATCGATTTAGCTAGTTGTCAACTTTTAGTTTTTAAAGCCCTTACAGAATAAACATTTTGAGCCTTTGACCTCTCTACTACTATCTTTTCCCAGAATTACGAAAAATGTCAACCAAAAGTAGATTTCTTCGTAGATTTCCATGTATTTTGTGTGGGGTCCTTTAAGTTTATATTTTCATATTTATTTGTGCACACTTACTTAAAAGTAAAAATAAAAACATACAAAAGACATTACATTTCAGACAATAATAGTAATGAATCATTATCGCATTCCTAGTCATAAATGATTGTCGATATTTTAAATTTTTACTTCATCCAATTCTGAGTCACTGGATTCTTCTTTGTGCACAAAAACCAACCACATTCTTCTGGAGAAAGAATAATACAATGAGCGTTAGTATGGCGTTTTGCCACATACTGTTAATAAAAATAGTTCTCAAGATTTTTTTGCTTCAGAGAACGCCAACAGGGAGGAATGAGACAGCTGTTAAATTTTTTTGTTTCTTCCAGAAACCTTTTTTTTTTCCCGGGGTGGAAATCCTTTATGGACACCTGAACGGTAGTGTAGAACTCACCTCTAGGCATACCCACTAAAACCACCCCTCTTCAGTGTATGATGTATCCTGGAACCGCTCTCGCTTCTCTTCAGGATACACGTCAATCGTTATTCAATGTATAGATGTTGTTTTTTTTCCTGTGTCTTTGTTCCCTGTATTCCCTCTAGTTGTACAAAGGGTATAGGTCGGGATTCCTCTCATCTTCTCCTTTATGCACGACGATCTGTGTAATAGCTGTTTCGGCCTTTGCCCAATTGTCTTCAGATTGCAGCATGAATTCCACAAGCTCATCCGGCCCTAGACGATTTATGCCTCATCTCTCCTCCACCCATCTGTTGCAGTGGAAGACTGTGTGCTCTGCATCGTCTATTTCGCCACAATATGCTCAATCTCGAGAGTCCAACTTTCCTATTCTCAACAAGTAGTCGGCAAAACAGACGTGACCTGTCAGGGCCTGCGTGTTTCCTTTCCACCCACTCTTTGACTGTAGGGATCATGCGGTGAGTCCATCTTCCTTTATGGGCATTCTCCCATCTGTTCTGCTATCTTTCGAACAGTCTTTCCCTGGCGGTTCCTCTATCGACTCTTTCGTACACTTCTACCCTTTCCTTGACCAGTAAATGCACTGGAGGGATCCCTGCTACAACCAGCACTGCCTCGTACGAAACTGTCCGATAGGCACTACATACCCTCAGTGCCATCTGCCGTTGAATCCTTGCCAGGCTTACTTTGGCATTGGCCCTTTCTTCTAAGGCGTATCTCCAGACCGGGGCAGCATATAATATGACTGAATGCACCACGCCACAAAGCACTCTTCTTTTGCTGGCCTTTGGCCCCTTCGTGTTGCACATCACTCTTCCCAGAGCGGTTGCCGATTTCCCCACTTTTCCGCCGTTTTTGTTATGTGACACCTGAATGTTAGTTTTGGGTCCAGCCAGATTCCGAGGTATTTAAATCCATTCCCCGGTCTAATTTCCATCTGTCCAACCCCGATGGTGACAGGCTGGACAGTTCTTTTCCTTGTGATCATCACTGCTTCGGTTTTTTCTGGAGCAAGTTTTAATTTTACGCTCCGCAGCCATTCCTCTATTCTCTCAATAGTGGCATTCGCCTTCTCCTCGATTAGCCCTGTCCAGTTTCCAGTCACAGTTAGGGCAAGATCGTCGGCGTAGCCCGTAAAGGTGACCCCATTTGCGAGGGGAATCCGTAGGATGTCGTCGAACATAATGTTCCACAGTGTTGGCCCGAATACCGAACCCTGTGGGACACCGCAGGTCACGTTTTTCCATTCAAAGGTGTTATTTGCGTCCATCCCTATTTGCCTATCCCTGAAGTAACTCTTAATGATATTAATGATATAAGGAGCCACTTCCAATCTCTCTAGTTTGCTTATAGTCGCTCCCCATCCTGCAGTGTTAAATGCAGAGACGAACCCACGGGGGGTTATGGGGGGTACGCTCCCCCCCCAATGTTGATTGAGTTGGGAAAATCACCAAAAATGTAAAAAAATTTTTATTGGGTATAATTGCAAAAAAACGAATAATGAGTTGATAAAAATTAAATGACACTGTCACTATGACCATTTTTTTATAAATAATTTTAATTGATATTATTTATGACTAGATGTGACTGATGTGAGAGCCACAGAATAGTCGACGGACAACGCACAACGCCGACGGGCCTACGCGACGGGCCAACAAAATAAACTCGTCAACTCGCGGAAATTCGACGTTCGACCCAGTAGACGCCAGAGCATACAATTCTCAAAGACATTAGAAATATTAGAATATTACTCCTTTTTGCCTTTATCAATATAATGCTTTGTCCTACCTATAAAGTCGTTTATTGTTGGTTTATACTGAGTATCACTAATATCAGTTACCAACCTCTCAAAGAGAGATAATAATAATAACAAATTGTTGTCGGTCAGAAATTGTTAAAATATTAAATTCTTAGAGGACACTGAATCAGAATCTGGGACGTCTACAGACGATCCAGCTGCTGGGACCCGACGTTGGTACGCTTTGAAGATAATTGGAATTCCAGCGGACCAGTTAACTTTTACGAATGAGTTCAAAGCATGCCGACTAGGCTGGCTCCCTGCCGCTGGATCGTGTGTAGACCCCTTAATATTGCGTATCACAAATGTGAAGTGGGAAGTGGCCGATAGCCGTACTAGCGCGGACGTTCACGAGCTTGCGCCCCGACTTGCGCGTAATCGTATTGTATAGTGTATTCCACAAATATTTCATCGATACAAAAAAGCTCGCAAAAAAGCATAAAGGATGCCGACCGCTTCTAGTTAGTGTACCGCCCGCCGGTCCAATTTGGCAACGCTAGTCCACGTTGACCACCAACCTATCATAATTCCGGTAGAGAAAATTTAAACCAATTATATTCAGTGGGAGTGGCCTACATTTTTGTTCGGAAATATGTGACCATTTTTTTTGTGATGATAATAAAGAAGCCGAACACTTTTATGGCCTTTTATGTAAATAGACTGAAATTGATACAGGTCGGTACCCTTTACGTTCTTTTGCGAACTTTTTTATATCGCTGGTCCGCTAGAATTCCAATTATCTTCAAAGCGTACCGATAATGTCGGGTCCCTGCCGCTGGATCGTGTGTAGACCCTATTATCGTTGGTACAAACTATATCTTGTTTTTCTCCACGGTCATTAAACTATAACGGTTACCTCATCCAGTAGCTTTTAGACGAATGAGAGCGCGGGGTCAACTTAGGTCTAGCGCCTACATCATGTAGTTTAGTTAAACTTCTTTTGCATAATATTTGTATCGCTAGGCTACTTATAGATTAAGTCTGAAATTAAAAAAAACATAAGGAAATATAAGTTGTAAAAAAATAGGCAGTTGGCAAATTAGTTGTAGCTTTCCCCCCCCCAAAAAAAATAGCTGGGTTCGTCTCTGGTTAAATGTTTTCCTGATATCAAGGGTGACGATTAAGCACATTCTCTTTGCCCCCATGGCCTCTCTTGCCTTGCTCGTGATGCGGGTCACAGCATCCACCATTGACATTCCTCTGCGGAATCCGAACTGGTAGTTCGACAAGCCATCCCGCAGGTCAATTTCTAGCTCTAGCCTTCCCAGGATTAAGTATTCCAGCACCTTTCCCAAGGCATCCAACAAGCAAATGGGCCTGTAGGAGAATGGTTCTTCAGGTTTTCCGTTCCTTTTAATAATGAGGACGAACCTTGCTTTCCTCCATCTGGATGGAAAGTCTCCTCTCTCCAATGCTTGATTCATGACCCCTAAAACCGCTTCGGGGGATTCTTCGACGACTATTTTGATCACCTCCGGGGGGATGTTATCCGGACCCGGGGATCGGCCGCTCTTTAGTCTCTCGATTGCCCCCTTCAGTTCATTTTCTGTGAATGGGGGGACATCCGCTATATCCATGTCATCCCACCTTTCTTTCTCCCTGTGGGGAAAGAGTGCGTCAGTTATCTCCCTCATCCTCTCCAGTGGAATCGCTGGAGGGGGTGCTCTCAGTCGACTCATGGCTATTTTGTAGCCATCACCCCATACATCTTCATCTATGCTTGCGCATAGCTCCTGCCATTTCTTTCTTTTTGCATCGGATATCGCCTCTCTAAGCGCCTTCTTTGCTTCTTTGTAGGCTCGGGAGGCTTCATTATCATCCTGTCTGCCCTGTCTCCAGATTCTCCTGGAATACTGTCTCCTGGCAGTGATGCATACATCTCTTAGTCTTGCTAGATCTTCGTTCCACCAGTAAATGCCTCTATGTACCCTTGCTGCCCTTTTCTTCGGCACAAGCTCTGGTGATGGTCTGTGACAGGGTTGCGTCAGTATGGTTGGGGGTGTTTCTCACCTGCTCCCTTTTAGCTCTTTGGAGTCTTGGTCTGTCTAGTTGGCTGAGTTTCCATCCCGTTGGCCTAGAAGTCGCTGGGGGGGGTTGTTGCCCTACCTCGAAGCAGATATACCTGTGGTCACTTAATGACTCCTCGTCGCCTGCCACCTTCCACCTTGTGATTTTCCCCGCGATCCCCGCAGAGGCAACCGTGATATCGGGTATGGAGCCGCTGTCCCCTCTAACGAAGGTGTGTTCGTCTCCTTTGTTCATCACGAGGAGATCAAGCTGAGAGATCCATTGGGTCACAAGCCTGCCTCTTGCGTTCGTTTCCCTCATTCCCCATTCTGGGGCCCTGGCGTTGAAGTCTCCTGCCACGATGACTTCCTTCCGGGTGTTTCTCATTTCTCTAACTACTTCTTCCAGATTCAATAATGATTCCTCGAATTCTTCCATCGTGCTATTTGGGGAGAAATAACAGCTAACTACATACACCTCCTTCAGCTCTAACCATACAAACCCTCGGCCCTTCCCGCTCCTGTAGATGCTGATCTTGTTATTAAACAGCCCGATGGCTGCATCCAGGTTCTCATCCGGAAACCCATTTGGGTCATGATCTGCTCGACATAATTTTGTTCGGTTCACTGATAATTAGTACGTGCTCCCCTTTCCTCCTTCCTACCGCCCATACAAGATCTTGGACGGCCCGACATCTATTAAGGTTTATCTGCCTTACTTTGAAGATGCCCCGCTACCATCTTCCATTCGTCTTGCCCCCCTTGACTCTTCTCTATTTAGCGGGCATGCCGCTCAAACGGCCTGATGCCGGAAACCTATCTTGCCCGCTATTGCAGTTAAAAAATTGTAAAGATAGTTCAAACAGACCTGTATTAACTGTAGAACAATTTTTAACATTATATAGTGCAACTGTAAATTTTTGAATAAGCAATGTTAATTTTTTAATCAAGATATATATCAGTGAGTCTGACAAAGTAAATAACATTTTTTCAATGACAGACCAATTTTTATGCATAAAACATCTCAAACTTCATTAAAAATAGGTGTTTTGAAATGTGCTTTTATTAAAATCAGTAATTAAAAAAATATATATTTTAGGTACTAATTAACAAAAATTTACAGCCAGACAAGTTTTAATAGATGGAGATATCAAACTTCATTAAAAGAAAAACAAGGTGTTATGAGACGTACTTTTATTAAAAATAATTTAAAAAAAAAGGTCTATTAGATGGTTATTAACAAAAATGTCCAGCCAGACAAGTTTTAGTAGATAGGGAAGATCTCATTTTAAAACAAAAACCAAGGAGGTGTTATGAAGTGTACTTTCATAAAAATAATAATTTGTAACAAAAGGTCTGTCAAATGTCAAATGTTAATTTACAAAAATTGTCAGCCAGACAATTTTATTCAAAAATTATACATTATTTACCATAAATTGTTAGCTAATTTCAAAAATTCATTGAAAATAGCAGTTAAAAAATGTTTACTAGTCTGGCAGACATGTTTTTACATGTTTTCCAACCATTTTCACCTTTTAAATTTGATGTGTTCGATGGGGTACCTTTTTGTGCCATGGGAGCTGAGACTATCAGGAGCATGGTGTGATACTTCTAGAGTCAAAATAACAATAAAAGTTCCTGTATATTTTTTGCTAGGACTCACTCATTTGGAGTTATTCACCCTTAAAGTTAAATCTTGAAGAAACTTTTTTTCTATAACTTCCAAACTAAAAATAAAATTTGGGTAGTATGTCTTCCTGAAATACTGTCTATCGACTCGCGTTTCGCCAACTATGTTGGCATCATCTGAAGATGATTAAAACTAAAGTGCAACTAAAAATATTCCAATACTTCTTCTTATTCATAACGTCTTGCCAGACGTTTTGTGATTCATTTCTTTGAGAATCGAGGTATTAGTGCAATGGGCTGTCCAAGGAATTCGTAACAAACGTCTCCAGACCTACATTTCGAAAGCATCAGTACGCTGTCTGTCTGCTTCCCTAATGGTCCATATCTCAGAGGCGTAAAGAAAGCAGAGTTTTCTTCAATTAGTCGGCAGATAATAAATACCAAATGTTTGGGTGTCCCCATCTCCAATAATACAGTCCACAATTTGTCCCATTCCACATTGTCAAAAGCCGAAACAAAGATACATAGGCACGTAATATTATCTTGCTTTCTCGATAAGTTGTCGCAAATTCAGTATTTGCTCTCTGGTACTGCGTCCTTTAACAAAGCCTGCTTGTTCAGGAGGTATTTGCCACAGCAGATAATTTTGAAGTCTGAAGTTACTTAGGCAGCATTATAGGGTAATTCTTCTAGAAATCCTTCAATTTCATTTTGTAGAAAATCCAAATATCTACTAACGTAATATTTTGTCCAACTCCTCTGTACATTTCCTTAAATATAGAAAGAATAAACCAGATCACAACCAACAGCTATTTTCTGGACTAATGCCCCACTGAGCGCCGGATTGCGAATTTCGAGCCTGGCCGCATTATGCGCAATAAATGTGTGTTGCCACAAAACGCTAAAGTTTCAATTGCAACAAACACCAGCTGAAAGACTTATTCCTACTCAAAGAAACTCTGCAGACTGCAGTTTCGAGCTATTGGCTCTCGTCAGTACAAGGAGATGTGGAGAGCTAAAAATTCTGTCATCTTAGACAAAATATGATACCTTCTTACTGTGTATATTTTTCAAAATCTATTACAGTAGATCAGAGATGGGTAAAGGAAAATGTCCATTGAAAGTTTTGCAGGAAATTATCTTTCTTTCTTTCAAATATTCAAATATATTATTGGAAACTTTCATTTTTATCAAAATTTTGTTCCAGAAACTTTCAAATGGAAAGTTTCCTTTACCCATCTCTTCAACCGATACATTAGTTTTGAGGTGAGCAAAAAACCTTTTCAAAATTTAATCTCAGGGAAAATAACTGAAAAGGGCGTCCTAGAAAAAAAAATACAGGTACTTTTAGTGTTATTTTGATCTAAACTGTATGTATACTCTTGTATGGCCCCACATTTCTGGAGCACCCTGTATATGTTACAGCAGTATTTGAGGAATTTGAAAGTACAATTTCCCAGAATATTTGTACATATGTATATAGAAAAACTAACACGCTGCTATTCATGTTTTGAAAATATGTTTTGAAGGTACGTTTGTTGTTAATATTTTGTAAATTAACTTGTTGGTTTTGAGTAAAATTATAAGAGTATCTTGTGCCATTTGTTAAGTCTTATTTTTAATAGAGTGCACTAGCAATGTTAGGTAAGGTGCCATATTTTTGGAACCCTAAGGCACTTTTTGGCCAAAATATGTTATTTCATGTAAATAAGTTTAATGAAACTGAATTCAAAGGGACTTTCCCCATTTTAAGACTGATATAACAATATTTCATAAAGAAACTGAAAGGACATTTTTATACATAAATAAGCCTAATTCTTAAGCTTCTTCTTATTCAGGTTTGGTTGACATCCGTTTGTTGTATAGCACATCTGATGGAACATGCATATGCTTTGCTGACAATTCTTCTTTACTTAAGTCTCATAGCGATTTTTCAAAATTAAATCAAATGGCCTCCGAAGTGGAAAACAGGTCCGAACAATGGTTTACACCTAACTAACTTAAATTAAATTGAGGGAAAACACAACGAATTGTCTTTTCTTCTAATAATAACTTTATTAATGGCAGTAATGTAAAGGTGTTGGGCATCACTCTTCATGGTGGTTTAAAATGGACAAGCCATATTGAGAACCTATGCAAAAAATTATCCTCCCAACTTTATATACTGAGACAACTGAAAAGTGTCCTCAGTCATCACATTGTTTTAACAGCCTACCATTCCATTTTCCATTCACACTTGTCCTATGGTGTGCTGCTGTGGGGGAACTCTAGCCAGTCCATTAGAGTTTTTTGCCTACAGAAGTGTACTATAAAACTAATAGATAATGCTAATTTTGATGAACCATGTCAATCCTTGTTTATAAAATATAAAATTCTAACAATTCCGTCACTATACATTTTCTATTCAGTATTAGAAATACATAAAAATAAGCATTCATATTCTCTATAGTCTGAGTTGCATAACTATCCTGTAAGGTCAGAAGACATCATGAGGGCACCTAGCTTTAGACTCTCAATCTCTGAACGAAACTCGCAGAATTATTTTTTAATCTATATTATAGCTTTAAAAACAACATTTTTATTAACATAAAAAAATGTGTCAAAGATTTTTTTTCCGGGTTTAGATTGGCCTCGGGTATTTCCCATTAGCCAGCTATTCAGATTGTCGTACTTTGCACTATAAAAGAGAAAAATAGAATCAACTAAAAAACTATGGGGAAAATTACAGTGGGCACACGGTTCACGCCAAGGGGCAGATCATGGCGACTTTAATAAACAAACATTACAAGTAAGTAGGCCTCGGTAAGGAGGAGAAAGGAATAACAGAGGAAACTACAGAGGTAGGCTGGAATTCGAATTTCACAAATATTTAAATCTGTTAAATGATATAGTTGCATGTTTGCAAGTATTCAACGATGATTTGAAGCGCATCAAAATTTTGCTTTGGGAGAATGTAATTTATGTTCAGAGGTAATACAAAGCCAATGTCCTGGAGACGTATTAAATGGTCGGATTCTCTCTATTTGAGACTACAATTAAATAGAAGGTGGTTAACATCACCAGTGTCTCCGCATTCGCAGCGATCGCTCTCTATTATTTTAATTTTATACAGGTGGGAAGGAAATCGGCCATGGTTAAATTGCAGAAGAGTTATAGCGGAATAGAAATGCCTGGTGGTGGAGAGCCCTTTATGCCATTTTGGTTCAGATACAAGTGGGTTCAATAAAAAGTAGTTAGTGGGTTTATCTGAATATGCATCTTCATATCGGCGTTGCCATTTTACGTGTAGCGTTTTTTTAAGTGAGACGTGTAAGTCTGATGAAGGAGTTTTGTATAAAGAAATATCGCCGTCTACGATTGCACTCTTGGCTAATTTGTCCACTTTCTCATTATGTGGTAAATCACAATGAGCTTTAATCCACACAAAGTTGACATTAATGTTGCGATGCGCCAGCTGTGAGACTTTATTTACGACGTCTAACACAAAACATAAGGAGTGGATTCCAAAGTTGGAAATACTATTGAAAACACTTCTTGCATCTGAAAAAATTGTGACGTTAGGGTAATTTAGCATACTAACTACATTGATGGCCTCAAGGATGGCAATGGTTTTGGCAGTAAAGATTGAACTTTCTGGTCAGAGTTTTAATTTGTACTCTGAATTCAAGCTAGGAATGAAAAAGGCACTACCTGTACCACTCCCGTTTTTTGATCTATCTGTGAAAATACATAGGTAGTTTTTGTACATATGCAATAGCTCGAAACATATGTTTTTGTTGAGTGTCGGGTTGTCAGTGAAAGGGCAAGTGCACCTTAGGAGTAATCTGCATGGCGAAATAATTCAAGGTGAAGACATAGAGCAAGTTATTATGCTTGAGTATGAAATTGTCATAATCAGAGGTGTTACAGCTGCAGCAAAATTTATTTGTTAAATTTTCTATGCAGATGTTATGTAAACTTGTGTTTAGGTTGGAAAGATTTGTAGATGTGCGAACATTGAGCTTAACCTTCTTAATGTTAAAGGGGGTTCATTTGCTTCCACTTATAGAGCTTCTGTTGGAGTAGATTTTATCATGCCCAAACATATTCGTAAAGGTTTGTTCTGCAAAACGTCAAGACGACCTAGAAGAGTTTTACATGTGGAACCATAAAAAAAGCACCCATAGTCGATGACAGATCGAACCATCGTCCTGTATAAAAGCAAGGATACTTTATTGCATATGCGAATAATATTAATAGCCTTTTCACTTTTATTTATCACCGCTTGTATTTGATCCTTCCACTTCAATTTCTGATCGAGTAATATTCCCAAATATTTAATGGTTGTTTTGTAGGGCATAGCAAATGGTGGTAGGTTAAGTATTTGGAAATTGGGTAAGCGATGTCGAGTGTAAATTGAAGTAACAGTTTTATTTGAGGAGACCGAAAAGCTTTTTGTATCACACCAATCAGTTACTCTTGTCGTGATTGCGCCTAAAGTATTGTGACGTGTTTCCACCCTTAGGAAACTACCCCTTGCAAATTCCGTGGGTTCCAAAAATTATAACAAGAGATTGTCCACTAACACACTTTATTAAATATTTACTGGATACTTCACAATACTATTATTAATTTAAATACACTTTACTGACTAAAATCACAATGTTTATTACTTTGTTTATCTTTGAACTCTTAACCTCACTTTCTATACTTTCTGAACTTCTGAACTACTCGCCGAGAATGCGATCGGTCTTTTATACCTAAAAATGACAGATCTCGATTGTTCTGTGATGACGCCACCATTCTCTCGATAATTCCAGATGTCACTTTGGAATCTTCTGGTAGGTTCTTTTTCGAGTAGGTGCAAATACACTACATTAATTGAGACATTCGATCTGTTGAAGTTTGCCTACTTTTTAGTAACATAACCTTAAGGGGTGCAACATATTACACTGCCCCCTCCTTAAGCCTGAACGTCCCGGTCAGGCAATTCAGCCTCTTTCACATACTTCGCCAGTCTATCCAAGTGTACGATCTTCATCTTGGACTTTTTGTTTCGTTGAATACGATAGACGACATTATTAATTCGGGTAATAACAGTATAAGGTCCTTCCCAAGGAGGTTGAAGTTTCGGTGACTTCCCTTTCTTCCGCTGTGGGTTGTACAGCCAAACCAGATCTCCTGCCTTGAACCCTTCTGAACTACCCTTACGGTCGTATCGAGCCTTCATTCGGTCACTGGCTATGGTGATTTGGTCTCTAACCAGCTCATGAACATTTCTTAGCCGTTCACTCATTTCATCCACATAGCTGTTCACAGGAAGCTGTTCTCCGCCTGGTGTTCCGAAAATCAAATCACACGGCAGTCTGATCTCATGTCCAAATACTACACGGGCTGGTGTTTGTTTCGTAGACTCGTGGATAGCAGCTCTGTATGCCATGAGGAAGAACGGTATGTGGAGATCCCAATCGCGTTGATTCTTATGAACCACTTTAGAGAGATGTTCTTTCATGGTCTTGTTATGTCGTTCCACCATTCCATCTGATTGCGGGTGAAGGGCTGTGGTCCGTGTTTTGTGTATCCCCAATAACTTGCAGATTTGCTGAAACACCCCTGACTCAAAGTTCCTCCCTTGATCTGAGTGCAGCTCCAGGGGTACACCAAACCGACATATCAAATTATCTACCAAGATTTTGGCGACAGTGACTGCTTCTTGGTTTGGAATTGCATAGGCCTCTGGCCACTTACTAAAATAGTCCATTGCAACCAGTATGTACTTGTTCCAATCCTTGGTTACTGGGAATGGGCCGGCTATATCGATCGCGATCCTCTCGAAAGGAGCTCCGACGTTATACTGCTTCATTGCACCCCTACTTCTAGTCTGTGGTCCCTTACTGGCTGCACAAATTTTGCAATTGCGACACCAAGCTTCCACATCTTGACGACTATTTACCCAATAAAATCGTTCTCGTACTTTATTCAGGGTCTTATTAACGCCGAAGTGCCCACCGGATGCTCCATTATGCACTTCTTGAAGTACTTTCGGTACTCGACACCTGGGAATCACTAGACGCATAACAACTTCCCTGCCATCCGGGCTTTCCCAAGCTCTCTTTAGCAGCCCGTTCATGACTTTAAGTGAATCCCATTGGGCCCACAAAGCCTTCAATCCAACTGCCTTATCCGAAACATCCTTCCACGCTGGTCGAATTCCTTTCTCCTTTGCTCTCAATATAGCCCCAATTTCTGTGTCATTCAGTTGTTCTTGTCTCAGGGCTTCGGTTGTCCAATCGTCCGGAACCTCTATTTTAATAGTGTTGACGGCCACCGTACCCTGCAATTTCTCAACGTGGCGGCAGTGCTTGCAATCTTCCTTGCATGGTCTTCTGGATAAAGCGTCTGCGTTCTTATGAGATCTTCCAGGTCGATGTTCTATTTTGAAATCATACTGTTGCAACCGTTCTATCCAACGAGCCAGTTGACCTTCAGGGGTTTTCAACTGCAACAGCCATTTTAATGCAGCATGGTCGGTCCGAATCTTGAAATGTCTTCCATAAAGATATTTATGAAAATGGTCCACTGATTTTACGATGGCCAGTAACTCTTTCCGGGTTACACAATAATTTCTTTCTGGTTTGGACAGCACCTTGCTGAAGTACTCGATCACTCTTTCCTGCCCATTCTGGATTTGAGACAGCACAGATCCGACCGAAGAATTGCTGGCATCAGTGTCTAAAATAAAAAGTCCTTCCCGTTGTGGGTACGCTAGCACAGGACCAGTGCATAGAGCTGCCTTCAATTTTCTCCATGCCGTTTCACATTCCGGTGTCCATTGGTACTGCACTTTCTCTTCTGTCAGCCGGTGTAATGGTTTCGCAATTTCTGCAAACCCTTCCACAAAGCGCCTGTAATAAGTGCAGAGGCCAAGGAAGCTCCGTACTTCATGAACGTTAGATGGTCTTGGCCAATCTCGTACAGCAGAAATTTTGTCGGGGTCTGTTTGTATTCCATCCGAAGACACCACGTGACCAAGAAATTTGACTTCTTTCTGGAATAGCAGGCACTTCTTCGGGTTCAACTTCAGGTGGGCATTCCTGACTCGCCCAAATACTTCTTGAAGATTTTTCAAATGTTCTGTAAAGTCCTGTCCCATAACAAGCACGTCGTCAAGGTAAACCAGGCACGTCCTCCAGGTTAGCCCTCGCAGCACGAACTCCATCAGTCTTTCAAAGGTAGCTGGCGCATTGCAAAGTCCAAAAGGCATCACAGTAAATTGATAAAGACCACTGCCTGCTGAAAACGCTGTCTTCTCCTTATCATCAGGATGAAGCCCCACTTGCCAGTATCCACTCCTAAGGTCTAACGTAGAAAACCATCGTGAGCCTGCCAACGTGCTTAACGTGTCGTCAATTCGTGGTAATGGGTAACTGTCTTTCTTCGTGACATCATTTAATTTTCGATAATCGACACAAAATCTTAATGTTCCGTCCTTCTTGGCAACCAAAACTACTGGCGATGACCAGGGACTCGTCGACTCCTCAATGACTCCATCTTGTAGCATCTTGTCTATCATTGCCGAGGCATCTTCTTGTTTTGCTAATGGAAGCCTCCTAGGTGGTTGTCGAATAGCGGGTGAGTCGCCAGTATTTATCCGATGCTGGACTATGTCTGTTTTTGTAAGGGCCTCTGTATTCTTGGCAAATACTGAACTTTCCTTTTCTAGAAACTTGATTGCCTCCCTTCGTTCATCCTCAGATAAATACTCCAACTGGGTACTCAGCAAGGTCAAAACTTCCTGGTCTATTTTCGTAGACGAACTTCCCTCTGTTTGTTCCTCGCACCTCGCTACCCATGTGACCGGTTCATAGGAGCCAATCGGTTTGCCTTCCTTAATTGTCACCGAGTGGGAATTTAAATTAACAACTCTAATTGGGATTTTGTCTTTAGTCCGGGTTAAAGTTCTCGCCACAATAATATTGGCTAGGGACTTAATCGATTCGTCTTCTTCAACTAGGCCAATACGGTACCCTCCAGGATTTCCTTCTAAGGCAGCATCGATCATTTGTTCTGAATGAGCAGGAATCTTGATCGTCTGTGTTGTTAACAATCTTGCTTTATGGAATTGGTCATCTGCGGTTGCCAGAATAAATTCCTCATTTCCAATTTTTAAGACTCGCTCACCTACGTCAACAATAAATCCCTGCTCTCCCATGATGTCTAGACCCAAAATGAAATCATCCATAATGTCAGCCACAATGACCTTGTAATTTAACCTCAACCGTCCAACCTGCAGTTCCAAGTTGACCTCTCCATGGACCGCAGCCCTGTCCCCCGTGGCTGTCCGAATGATTACTCCATTTTGCTTCTTGTCAATCTGCAAGCCTGATATAAACCCTGGCCGCACTATTGAAGACGTAGCACCGGTGTCAATCGTAAACACGCATTTTCTTCCATTCACATATCCTTGCAACAACAGACTACTTGGAATTCTTTGGAGCTGGGAAATCTTTATTTCTCTGGGGGCACCGCATTCCCTAGCCAGCACAGCCCCCTTGGTGCTGGCTATCCTTAGTTTTCCTGCTTCTCTTCAACATTCACAGCATTTACTCGACTCTCCGAGTTCTGCTGTCGACAGTCTCGTTTCATATGTCCCACCTTGCCGCAGTTGAAACATTTAATACCTCCGCTCGGCTTTCCTTTATTTTGTTGTTTTTCCTGCTTTCCGAGGCCATCCAATTTATCGCATAATTTGGTGAATATTTTCTGCATCTCAGTCAGCAAGGGGTTCTGGTTCATTTCTGGTTGCGATTCTTCGAGAGTCACAGCTCGCACTCTCGACCTTGGAGTATCCCTGTAAGCGGCTTCTACTTCGAGTGCACGCACCAAAGCTTCGCTACTACTTTGGTGTCTCGTCAGTCTCAGGACTCGCCTGACCTCTTCGTCCCTTATACCATCTAAAAAGGCCCCCACGGCTAATTGTTCCTGGAATTCTTTAGGTGCACTCGGATACGCCAGGTGTGCCAGTCTCTCTATCGCAGCTTCAAATTCTTGTAAACTTTCGCCAGCTTTTTGCATCCGGGATTTCAGTTGAGCCTGGTATAATTGGGCAAGGTGTTGATCGCCATACCTCAAGTCTAATGCAGCTTCCAAGACTTTAAAGTCCCTTTGTTTCTCAACTGGGATGGTTTGGAGTAACTCTGAAGCTTGGCCCCTTAATGCTAGAACTAATGCCATGGCCTTTTCCTCATTATCCCAATTGTTCGCACATGCTGCTGCCTCAAATTGCCTCTTGTACGTCGTCCAGGAACTTTGGCCATCAAAAGTAGGAGGTTTTAGTCGCTGTCCTGATGATACCACCTGCTGGCTTCCTCTATCTCTCAACTGTCGTTTAAGCCGGTCTATTTCTCCTTTGACTTCTTCGAACTTGTTTACTTTTTCTTTAACTTCATTTACCTCCCCTTTGACTTCGCTTACTTCCTCCTTGATTTCACTCTTTAGTTCTTCATTGGCAGAAATGATTGCGTCCTGTTGTGTTTTTATTTGATCGCTCAGAATTTTCCTTAATTCTTCCTGGCGTTTTTCTTGTTCTTCTTTTTCTTCTTGGCGTCTTATTTCCAGATTTTCCATCATTTTCTTTAATTCGTCTCTCTCTTCTTGACGTCTTCTTTCTTGCTCTTCTTTTTCTTCTCGACGTCGCTTTTCTTGTTCTTCCTTCTCCTCTTGATGTCGCTTTTCTTGTTCTTCCTTCTCCTCTTGACGTCGCTTTTCTTGTTCTTCTTTCTCCTCTTGACGTCGCTTTTCTTGTTCTTCCTTCTCCTCTTGACGTCGTCTTTCTTCCTCTTGACGTCTTCCTTCTTCATCCTCTTTTTCTTTCTAACGTCTTATTTCCTGATCTTCCATAATTTTCTTTAATTCGTCCCTTTCTTCTTTGTCTTCCTGCCGTTGCTGCGCCATCATTTTTTGGAATTGTTCGAATAAGTCCTGTATTTGTTTATCGGATGGCATACTTCTTGTTGTTACGGGCATACGATGAAAATAAAATAAATTTAACTGTCACGTCAATATCGGTAATGGAACTTTCTAGACAAATCTCGAAATAGCACGAAAAAGTCTTATCCAGAGTCTTTGTCTTTTGTCACTATCCAGTTCAGAGAATTTAATAATCTCCACTAATGTCCAAATAGAAAAGTTCTAGAAATTTTCACACACTAAATGAGTCTTTTTCAGTGTCTCTATCACTTCTCAGTTCAAAGGATTTACTTATCACACTAATGTCCTAATAAAATGTTCTACAATGTCTCAAAAATGCACTTAACACTATTTTCCTGTTCGAAAATAACCCTCGAACAAATGTCCAGTAAATGAGTCCTGTGTTAGCACTAACCCTCGAGAATCCTTCTCGAACACTCCAGCACAACTTCAGAGCTCCTCATGTCATAAAATTCCGCTTCTGACACCAATTGTGACGTGTTTCCACCCTTAGGAAACTACCCCTTGCAAATTCCGTGGGTTCCAAAAATTATAACAAGAGATTGTCCACTAACACACTTTATTAAATATTTACTGGATACTTCACAATACTATTATTAATTTAAATACACTTTACTGACTAAAATCACAATGTTTATTACTTTGTTTATCTTTGAACTCTTAACCTCACTTTCTATACTTTCTGAACTTCTGAACTACTCGCCGAGAATGCGATCGGTCTTTTATACCTAAAAATGACAGATCTCGATTGTTCTGTGATGACGCCACCATTCTCTCGATAATTCCAGATGTCACTTTGGAATCTTCTGGTAGGTTCTTTTTCGAGTAGGTGCAAATACACTACATTCATTCAGACATTCGATCTGTTGAAGTTTGCCTACTTTTTAGTAACATAACCTTAAATTTTAAGGGGTGCAACATATTACAGTATGAATACAGTCATCCAATTTTCTTTCTTCACAGTATGCTACAAAGTCATCAGCATATTGTACAACGCTGCAATTAACCTTAGATAGAAAAAGCACTTGTATAAATATTGAAAAGAAGGGGGCTTAATACTGAGCCCTGAGGTAATCCGTGTGAAACAAATCTGGGACCAATTAACTTATTTTGGTATTTTCTCAAAAATGTTGTCTTTAAATATTAATAATGTAACATAACGACGGTGGCAACTTAAAGTCAATTTGTCTTGATTGTAAGACTTCCAAATTAACGGAATTATATGCATCTTTGAGATCCAGGCAAATAACTCCTAAATAATTGTTTCTCGAGAAATTTAGTTGGACGTCTGTGACGAATTGTCCGAGAGCCTGTTGTGTGCTAAGTCCTCTATGAAAGCCATACTGAAATGTCGGCAAAAGTTTTTTAGATTCCAACCACCATTCTAGTCTGATTTTTATCATTCTCTCTAATGTTTTCAACAGGCTAGAAAGAAGTGAGATCGGCCTAAATGTTCTTGGTAGATTGTCGTTCCCATTGGGTTTAGGAATCGGCACTACCACACAGGATTTCAATTCTTCAATGTTTTCACCAAACAAATACATTTTGTTATACATACGAAGCAGTACCGATTACGCAAAAATGGGAAGATTGACAATCATGGAATCAAGCGCGGATCTAGAAATTTCAATAATTTTTTTCTCGTCTGTGGCGCATGGGACCCATACGAAATATGGGAAATAACATCTCGAGAAGCACTTCTAAAAAATTTTGAAAAAGCAGTTTGCGAAAAAAAATTTCAAAATTCGATTACCCCCCCCCCCAGGATTAGGGATTCTGTTTAAAATTATTTTTTTTTGTCATATGCATTTTACTTTTCATAAAAATACAACACTGTGTTTTGAAGTTTATGAAAATATTTTCGTTACTAACTGAAATACAACGAATTGAAATTTTGTGATTTACAATTTAACAAATCTCTCAATTCTCGAGATGTTATTTTCCATATTTCGTATGGGTCCCATGCGCCACAGACGAGAAAAAAATTATTGAAATTTCTAGATCGCGCTTGCATGGAATAAAGAATACTATCTTCTCCAGGAGAAGTATTAATTTTATTATTGAGAACATTTTCTAACTCGATCATTGAAAACAGTGCAGATAGGGGCTGATTATTTATTTCTGGTTCCCAAGTTACTGGTTTTGGGTATACCATATCTGGCTTTAAAGTATTAAGGAATTCAGAAAGGTGTTCGTCCGATACTGGTTTTACTATGGTGTGATTGGCGTTGGCATGTTTCATTAATTTTATTTGTTTCCAAACATCTGTTGCAGGCGTATTGCTATTTAGATTATTACAGAAATTTTTCCAGCTGGACTTGGCTTTTGCCTTCAGTAATCTCTTGACTCTAGCAGATTCTCTTTTACAGTTTAAGTAGTTCTCTAGTGTTAAGTTCCGATTGTAAATGGTTAAAGATAGTTTTCTGCTTCAACTGCTGCTGAACTATGTCAAGGTTGTTAAAATCAAAATTAAAAATGTAACATTTAGTCACGATAAAATCAACCCCTACAAAAATTATTATCAGGCTCAGTTTTTAGAATATGTGGGTTTATAATTATATAATAGGACTGTCCAGCTTTGCATAAGTGAAAAAATAACATAATTAGAAAAAAAATGCTTTGAATTCACTTTTAAAAAACCACTGCCTAAGGAATCACCATACTTCCACATCCAGATTTCCTATTCAAGAATATTACAACAAAAATTTTGATACTATATATGTACTCCACTATATGGAAACAATTGTTCGTAGAACTTTAATAAAATAATATTTAAAATCGTCTACCCTAAAATCTGATAAAACGGTATGCCACGTCAGTAGTGGGGATGGCTAATGCCAATAAAAAAATTGATGCCTTTGATTCTTGTACACACACGAAATCAATTTTATTTTTTTTTTACAGCTTTTAATATTGGGGGTGGGGGACCCCCCGCATGTGGGGATTGGGGATGGTTGGTACCAAAAAAGTTTTTGAGACCTTGGCTTCTAGTAACACCAAATTCCAATTTTATGAACTCTTGCTTGCTTTACATATTTACCCCCATTCACCCCTCAATGGAATAAGATCAAAATATAATCTAGTTCCAGATCTCATTATAATATTCGTAAATATAAATTTTAACCTGTCATCAATTTTATCACAGATGATTTTATACTAAAATATTCATCAACGTAATAAAAGCAATTTGTGATAAGGAATTTCTTTAGCTCGTATTTATTGATGTTATATTGCAGATGAGTTATGATTATTCATTCTGAGTAGCATACAATACCTAGTATAATGTGAGTGCATTAATGTTGAATTTATCAAGGTTTTTTTAAATAAACATAATGCGCACTTATATATAAAATATAGTGTTCAGATTCTGTTTTCTATGAAGCAAGCTTTACAAGTTTCTCTGGTGCCTAGGTTAAATATTAATTTGATGAACCTTGTTTGCAGTAAGAATACTTGATTAACATTTGTCGTACATCCTCAAACTAATATTGAAAGATGGAAGTAAGTCAATGCATAGTATATATTCACCTGGTATTTTGAATACATTTTTTACTTGACTTTAGCAAAATATGCTGAGTTAATCTTTTTACATAAATAATTGATATGTTGTTCTTAACATAGATTTTCGTGTATTATAGTTCCTAAGAATTTTGTAAATGGTGTAAACTGTCGTGTGTTATTCCATGAAAAGTGAGATATGAACAAAGAAAATTAAATGTCGATGTTCTACTCTGCTACTAATTTAACAGTGTTGTTAAGGGAGTGGAAACACCCTGTTTTGTCATCGAAGTAACTAAATGACACCAACTGTCAGTTTGAAAGTTAATGCGAGTTTAGACATTTGTCAATTAAATCCATTTTGCAAATTTTAATTTTCAGGTGTTATTGTGCATTAATCAGCAAGTTAATTTTTTAGTAGTTTAACACTTTTTAACAGTATGAATGCAATGACATTCCGTATGAAGCTACGTTATTAGATATGTGAAACGCCAAGTGTAAAGCTACGTAACATTTAGTAACGTGAATTACCTTAAAATACATCTTTTCTTTAATATCCTTTTCTTTGTTCCTTAATTTTGTTGACATTCAATATCTCTTAATTTGAGTCATCGTGAAGTAATAAAAACATGCTTTTGTTTCCTTCAGTTTCAGCATATGTTTAATTTTGTTCTATGTAGTTTTGTTCTATGTGAGTTACCAGTAATTCTCGTGACACAAATGTAATGGTTGGCACATTTAGCTTGCAAACTGAAATACCTAGAAAAGTGAGTTTGAACTCTGCTTATTGCAAAATAATTTTAATTATAAAATTGTTGCCAAAAAGTGGTTCGGACTCCAAAATATATAAACTGCAGGACCTTGCTTCTCTTTACCCCCGTGACTTGAGAGGCGGTTAAGAAAACATTTAATGCAAGTTAGAATTTTTATCCCAGTTTGATTGAAATTTTGCACTTTTATATAGCATAATAAATTGTTTCCAACAATCATCAACACTATAAAGACATAGTGGTAGTTTATATTGATGAAATTTTAAATAACCTACCAGAGAACAAAAAATATACATACCGGGTGTAACAGGATCATGGTACACCCCCCTTTTCTTATTTAGTTTTGAAGATAATTGATTGAAATTTGGGATATCCTATATATATAATAAGCGACACTTTTTGACATACAAGTGATTTTTTTCTCACTTCCGGTTTCGCTGGAAGTGACACTAACTTTTGATTTTTAAATATATTATTGCAATTTTGAATTCTGCATAATTTTATGAATCCAATGATACCAAATAAGCGACATTTCAAACGTCAATATTTTTTATAATATAATTTTTAGTTTTTCATTTAAGTGTGCCATGACGATTTATTCTAAATGAGCAAATAAAGTTCATTCGAACAATATCATTTAATACGATGACGTTTATCTATAAAATCCTGCATGGCCAATTACCTGCTCATTTGTTAGAATTATGTACTTACATAAGAGATATTCACCAACATATGACTAGAAGTAGAGATGATTTATATATACACACAGTTAGGACAAATTAAGGACAGAATGATTTATATCATAATGGAATGGTAATGTATAATAGATTACCCACTGAAATTAAAACAAGTCAGTCTCTGCAAGCTTTTAAAAGACAATGTTATTCTTATATATGTAATAATGTAGATGTGTAATTTATATTAATGTTAAATTTAAAAACTTTTTTTAATTATGTATTATTTTTGTAATGTAATTAGCTATTGCTAATAAAACCTATTATTATATCAAAATGGTTTTTGGGGCAAAACTCAATTTTTTTTCAAATGGAACCATATTGGTACCATGGTACCATTTATTAGTACTGTTAATAAGGAATTTATTCATATGTCGTATTAAAATGTGAGATAAATACAAACAAAATTACAGCTAAAAGAAAATAAGAAAATACAATTTTGTTCTAATTATCTTGTTATACATAAGGTGGCTTTGGAATATAAAAAGTGTACACAAAACATTACAATTGTTCAAAATGCTGTCCATTAACGTCAATGCACTTCTGAACTCGCATAGCTGCTTCTTGAAGAACGTTCGCCAATTGCTGGGCTGTTATGCTATTAATTGCACGTCTTACTCGTAGCTCCAGGTCTTACGGGTTGTAACGACGGTTGCGTAGACAATATTTTTTAAATAACCCCAAACAAAGAAATCAAGCAGTGTTAAATCAGGTGACCTTGGAGGCCACCTCACAGGATCATTCGTCGAAATTACGTTTTCTCCGAATCTCCGTTGAAGGTAATCAATTACTATCCTTGAATTATTTCAAAGACACAATAAAATTACCGGTAAACCAATAATGTTTGACAAGCTAAATATTTCATCGTTCTCAAAGCCACCTTAGTTACTTCTTAACATTTAATTAGAACAAAATTGTATTTTCTTATTTTCTTTTAGCTGTAATTTTGTTTATATTTATCGCACATTTTAATACGACATATGAATAAATTCCTTATGAATAGTACTAATAAATGGTACCACGGTGCCAATATGGTTCCATTTAAAAAAAATTGAGTTTTGCCCCAAAAACCATTTTGATGAACTTTATTTGCTCATAAATCACGTAATTTAGTATTTTTGACAGGATTTCGATTTTTCTAGCTTTACACGGGTCATTTAGAATGAATCGGAACCGTCATGGCACACTTAAATGGAAAACTAAAAATTATATTATAAAAAATATTGACGTTTGAAATGTCACTTATTGGGTATCGTTGGATTCAGAAAATTATGCAGAATTCAAAAATGCAATAATAGACAGGGTGTTTCATTTAGATATCGAACTTCCGAAGCCGGAAGTGAAAAAAAATCACTTGTATGTCAAAAAGTGCCGCTTATTATGTATACGTGATCTACCAAGAAATGCTCTACCAGGAAAATAAAATGGTGTGCTAGTCTTCAATGTGGGAAAGCCCCTGCAAAATTTTAGAGGATTCTGAGGTAATTTAGTATATTAAATTATTAGTCAATTTGCGAAGATACACTACTGATGTTGTGTAAGTCCTGACCTAATTCTGAAGAGGTCGACGAACTTACTGGTGAAAGAACGTATTCGAGTTGTTTACATTTCCTTAATTGGCATAAAAGTGAAGCCGGCTGGAGAGATCAAAAAAAGAGGTGTACACACGATCCAGAGGCAGGTAGTCAACATTGTTGGTACGCTTTGAAGATAATTGGAATTCCAGCGGACCAATTCACTTTTACGAATGAGTTCAAAGCATGCCGACAAGGCTGGCTCCGTGCCGCTGGATCGTGTGTAGACCCCTAGAGAGCCGCGTTTTTTGCTTTCGGTCGAACAATAGTTACATGGCCGTGTCATTGACCTGTTTAACTAAATATCTCGTATATCTGCTTGCCATTTCAGCATGAAATCAATGTCTTCGATTTATTTCGGTATTTTTGTAGTGTGATTTGATTAAAACCAAAAAGTCACTTCTATCTTATTATCCAGCTTTGCTGTGAGTAGTGTCAATCCCAAGTCTGATAAAGTGATATGGTTGTACTGCGTTACGTTAGATTAGTTGAAGTCATTGGCGGCGCATTCCTACAAAAAAATAAGGTAATTTTTTTGGTCATTTTTTAAAAAATTTTCATTTTTTTTTATTCCTTTCGGTGGGGACAACCTACTGTTAAATTTTCCGCATGTCCTGGTAGATCACGTTGTATAGGATATCCCAAATTTCAATCAATTATCTTCAAAACTAAAGGAGAAAAGGTGTACCATGATCCCATTACACCCGGTATATGGTGATGGTCCAAACTTTCAATTTAAAAACCGATGCACAGTTGAAAGATTAAAGATTCTTGAGGAACGCAGTGGAAAACATATTATTTAGAAATCTTTTGTTACATCACATGAAAAAGGTGTAATGGCATAGGTGGTGCATTAAGGAGATCAGTTCAAAATAGGGTTATGAAAAAAGAAGTAGTTGTTTTCAACGTAAAAGAATTTGCTACAGCAGCAGAAAAATCTAAAATGAAAGTTACTAATGCCACTTCACACGATTTTTTTGTAAATTATTTTTCCCCTTTAAATAATTTTGAAATATTTCTTTTTATTAGTTGCCAATAATCCTCAACCTCTATTTAATAATATTTTGAGAGTTTAAAGGAGTTACAAGGGTTACAAATATAACGAAATACTAGCAAATAATATCACATTAAAAAAAAATATGTGTTATGGACTTTATGTTACGGTATAAAGTGTAATAATAGTACAATTAGTTAGAAAATTTTTGTTCATGCCCTTATGTTTTTTTGCAATAAGTGGATTTAAAACACACAAGGCATAACACACATTTTGTACAAAAAGTGCCTACAGGCAAATAGATATAAATTGAAGTGCACTCCATATTATGATTGGCCTGTTACAAGATAACTCTTTAATGGTTGTAGTAATGTTATAACCTCATGTAAAATTTTTCTTAGATGGAGCCTAATCGCAGGGCAGATGGTGAACATGTGAGTAGTTCGAATGTGTTGATCGTACTTTATTTTTCCGTGAGCTTTTGTATCTGATTGCTTAATTTTCTTTTCATTGCTGATATCTCCATTATTAATCTCGCATATGTTAAACAACATAGTGAATCACCGTGATCTTTTTTTTAGTTACAACCGAACAGTGCAGCAGGTTCTGGAGCTTTGGAGCACGACCCATGCTGCCTATTCCGCCAAGTCCAAATGGTAAATATTTTTAGTCTACAGAAAACTTCTTAGTACTAAGTACACTTTTAAACAAAAAACTGGATGACTCTTGGAATAAAAATATCTAGCAGAACTAAAAGAGAACTATATGTTAAAAAACAAAATGACGAAATAAGTAATGAATGTTACAGACGTTACACTAAAATTTTAAAAAAAGTCGTAAAACAAGTAAAAATAATATCAAATGCATCATTTATTATGTCATCATCTAATAAAAGCAGGGCTCTCTGGACTATAGTAAACAAATGTACAGGAAGGGAAACAAAAAATGACCAGTCTATTCTAACGAATATTGACAATGAAAATAAAGGCAACTTTTATTTATTAAATTAAGTTAACAATTTTTTTATAAATCAATGTCCTCAACTAAATAAAAATACCGATGTCAAAATCATTCCTAAAACAGACAATAACCTGTTCCTAAAACCCACAAATCAAAATGAGGTGTACAATGTGATTATGGAGTTAAAAAATTTAAAATCAGTTGGAGAGGATGAAATTCCTGTAAAATTATTAAAACACACTGCAAATGAACTTTCAGCGCTATTGGCTTTAATAATAAATCTAATGTTGAGTAAGGGAGTGTTTCCTGACAAGCTTAAAATTGCATATGTTAAAGCCATTTACAAAAAAGAAGAAAAACATGAAATTGGTAACTATAGACCAATAGCTTGTTATCAAATATTGGCAAGATTTTTGAAAAAATAATTTATAAAAGAATGATTTTTTTTTTTAATGATTTGAACTACTGTCAGAAGCACAAAATGGTTTTAGAAAAGGTAAATCAACAACTAGAGCTATTTATCAAGCATTATGCAAAGTATTGGAGTCCTGAAATAATAATAAAAATACGCTCGTAATGTGTTTGGACTTGTCAAAGGCATTTGACAGCGTAGATCATGATGTATTAATAAAAAAACTAGAAAACTATGGAATAAGGGGGGTGTAATTGGCACTAATAACATCTTATCTGACTAACAGAAAGCAACAAGTGGTAGAAAAGGACAGACAAACAGGTAAACTGCTAAAATCAAATGAAAAGCAAATTATAAAAGGTGTTCCACAAGGTTCCATTCTAGGCCCTTTGCTGTACACATTATACACCAACGAATTACTTACAACCGTAAATCATGAAATCATTCAATTTGCTGATGACACCTCCATAATTTTTAGTGAAGGAGAAATAAATCTAGAAACAAATGTCTTCCAAGCTCTAATCACATTAGAAAAATGGTTTACAGAAAATAATCTCCTACTTAACATAGACAAAACTCAAGCAACCAAGTTCTCCAAACAGTCAAATAAAAATGTAACGTTAACAAATGGGATCTCAACACTAACAACATAAAATTTTTAGGAATAGAAATTGACTCTAGATTAGACTGGAAGATTCAAATACAAAACCTATCACGAGATTTAGCTCGTCAGTGCTATGCACTTAGAACCGTTTCAAATGCACTAGATAAAATTTCTGCTTTAAGTGTTTACCACGCATATGTTCACTCGATAGGCATTATTTTTTGGGCCAATTCTACGGATGCAAACAAAATTTTTGTATTGCAAAAGTGTTGCCTCAGAATTGTTTTTGGAATGAGGCAGATGGAAAGTTGCAGAATGATTTTTGTAGAAAATAAAATATTAACTCTTTGTAGTCTGTATATATATGAAGCAATAGTTTTTGTTGTTGAAAATTCCACCCTATTCAAAGATTGCAATAGAAATCATAAATATACCACTAGGAACAAGAATGACTTGGTATACTATACTCCACTTTACTCATATATACAAAAAAATGTCTACCACTCTATTATACAGATATATAATAAATTACCACTTGCTGTCAGACATTTACCTAAAGTAATTCTTAAAAATAAATTGAAAATATTTTTGGCTGAAAGAGCATACTATTCAATCGATGAATATTTCAGTGACAATATTACAATCACATAAATAAAATATTGCAATATTATTATCATAATTTTATATATACATATTTGTTTTTATTGTGAAATGTTAGGTGTTAATTTAGTGTTAATTTTTACAATCATTTTAAGTATTTTAATCTAAATGTAGTTTTTATATGTATATTGACACGTTCTACACCCGATTGGGTATATTGTATTTTTATACATTTTGAACAAATAAAGATCTATCTATCTATCTCTATCTATTATGTTGTGCAGGGCGAATTAATACCAGGACCATTGCCTCTTGGGGTAGCTGTTATCGACATATCCGTGCTGCTGTTTGGCCAAATATTTCCCAGAGTTACTAATAAACATAGAGTTCAAATGCTTGATCACTTTGCCGAATGTATTAAACATGTGCGAAGTACAAGACAAGAAGCTGTGCAGATGAATGTATTTACAGCTTTACTAAGCGGCCTAAAAGGTTTAACGGAGACAAAAGTAACCCTGAGTCAAGAAGATATTAAAAAATCTGCAGTTAACCTAATAATTGGTGCTCTCACATCCCCAAATCCGATATTACGTTGTGCAGCTGGCGAAGCCGTAGGTCGAATGGCACAAGTGATATCGGATCCTAAGTTCACAGCGGAATTAGCTCAGACTAGCTTTGACAGGTTGAAATCTGCTAGGGATGTAGCTAGTCGAACTGGACATTCACTAGCTCTTGGTTGTTTACACAAATACGTGGGTGGTATGGGTTCCAGTCAACATTTAAATACGAGCGTCTCCATACTACTAGCTCTTGCTCAAGACCAGACATCGCCAATCGTCCAAGTTTGGTCTCTGCATGCTCTTGCATTGATAGTAGACTCAGGAGGTCCGATGTTTAGAGGTTACGTAGAACCGAGTTTATCATTAGCTCTTAAGTTATTGCTGAACGTTCCCCAATCTTACATAGATGTGCATCAATGTATCGGCAAGGTGTTGTCAGCTTTAATAACTACGATTGGACCTGAACTTCAGGGAAATACTTCTAGTATATGTACTGCCAGATCCTCATTTCTGTGTGCCTGCGCTATTATGCAAGACCATCAAGATCCCCTAATTCAAGCTGAGGCCACCGGATGTTTGCAACAACTACACCTGTTTGCTCCACGACATGTCAATTTATCATCTTTAGTGCCAACTTTATGTGTAAGTACAAGATTTTTGTTTGTAACCTATGACCAGAACTCGGATTTCAGTGATAAATTCCAGAGACTGTGCTAACATAGATATATTGAATGATTTCGAACAATGTTAAAACAATAAAATGGTGGAATATTTAATGTTATCAGCTAAAATTTATTTTTGGTAATAAAGTGAACTTAAAAATGGTAATATATTTTACAAAAATGTACTAGACATCTAACAAACACCTTTGAACAATGGACCACACTTCCGGTTTTGCAAACTTTAGTGGTAAGAAAAGATCGATAAGGTGATTCTTTGAACTTAATAATATGTGATACATGTCAGTAACGTGCGATTTTAAGGGGGTTTGAAAGGTCGATTTTTCAAAAAAAAAAAGTATTAGCGATTTTTTTCTTCAGGTTTCGGTTTCGTCGTCGTAAAGAGCGCCATTTAAAACCACTAGGTATCAATTTTAAGTGAGAACACATATCTGGAGATGTTAAGGCCCCAAAAATTCATTTTTGAACGTTTTTTCGTAAATGATCAAGTTGTTTGAGTTAAATTTTGCCAAAACTGTTTGTGCATTTTCTGAGAATTCACGACATTTCTTTTTTTCTTCATTACATGTTTTGTATATTTTCATTTATATTTTCTTCATCTTCACTTGAAATTTCCTTTTCACTTTCACTAGACGATTGTGGTTCTAAATTTCCTTTTTCCAATTGCTCTAAAGTGTATAGAATTTCATTTATTTCAAGCCTATTCCCTTTAATTGCGGCAGGCAATTGTTGTGCTCGGGCCTCTTTTAGGTGTTTCCTTAAAATATGTGTTCTTCTCTATCTTCTTTACAGAGATCATAAGATATGGCAATATTTTTATCCTTTAAACTTATTAATTTGTCCTTACTTTCAAATATTTTCTTTTTTCTTATAAACGAAATGAATTCAAGTGCAATTGGAGCAGTATTATTATTTTTTATTCGATAAATGTTATTTTTATCGGATTCTGAGAAGTTTAATTGGAATAATTCATTTAGTTTCTCTATTGTTTCGCAGAGTAAATTGTTTTCATTATTTATTCTTAGTCCAAAGATTATGATATTATTTTTGCATGATTTCCTCGTTTTTATACCAGCTAATTTAATTTCATCATGGATGTTGCGAATATTACAGGTTATTTCATTTTTTAAATCTTGTATTTGTTTTTCATTTGCCTTAATAAGCAGATCATATAATTCGGATGTAGACAAATCCCTTTTAAGAGCCATTAATAGATTTGCTTTTAGTACTTATTGAAATTTTTCAAAAGTGTTGTTAACGTGCACACCTCGGTTCTGTGAATAAAAAACCTTTATAACTTTAACTCCCTATACCTCAAAAACTAGTCATAGGATTAAGTTGGGACCTTTACAGTTTTAATCAGATCTCAATTTATAACACACTAAAAATTCAGAAAATTTCACCGAGAGCCATTTTATATAAAAATATGTGCGAGGTCCTTTGTTTATATTTTTTCAAAATTATAGTTATATACAAATTCAAATATATCAAACCAAAAACATCAAACAAATTATAAAAACAGATGAAATATCTAACATTTTTGTAAAAGAAATAATGACTTACTTGTATTTGGCGCTGAGATACCTCAGTTTTTGTGTCCCAGTCGGTTTTAAATAAACGAATTGATATTTCTTCTTAAAATTTGGATTGATTATTCTCCAATACTTATATTTTTGTTTCGGCTTGCTGAAAAAAATTAGAGGTCCAAAGGTCGGGTTTTTAGCAGTAGATAGAGATCTGAAAGTCGCCAAATAGGTTTAAACGTTATATTTATGGTTTTACAAATCAGACTTTAGTCTTCAGAGAGCTCAGTATGTAAGATGACGTCTCAGGTTCAAATCTTGATCACGGCACATTTTCTCTTATTGTATCAGTAATATTAAAAGCTGTATACATGGGACATACGAAAGCTGTTCAGGTTAGGTTGGTTTTCCGTTTTCGCGACAAAAATTGCACTTATGATTTCAAATAGCAGAGACAAAAATCTAAGCGTTGGAAGACAACCGGTCCAAATTTCAAGAAGAAATATCGATTTCATCACTAATGGGGTAATGGGGTAAACAATAAGAGATCAAAATTTCAGTTTTTTTTGTGCCGTTAAAATAAATATTTTGAGCTAAAATTTGGAAAGAAGGTTCAATAAAGGGCATGGCTTCACCAACTTCCGTTAAAATTGTTGCATTATTACACTATATTTCTAAAATTATCCAAAGAAGGCAATTTTGGGTGGTTTTTATTATTCCCACATCCAGTGGAAGTACGACAAAAAAATTTTTGAAAATTTTTATTGTACAAATAGGCTTAGAATGTCATGAAACGTCGAGATTTTAAGTTTGAGCGGAAAAAAATGTCTGCCTGTCTGTCGGTCTGTAACTTTTTTTGTGCACACGCTTACTCTGGAACCGTTTAAGATATTGACTTGAAATTTGGTACACATATGTACTTTAATGGGATCTGGAACTAGATTATTATTTTCATCTTATTCCGTCGAAGGGTTGGGGGGTAAACAGGTAAATCAAGCAGGTAAGAGTCCATAAAATTGGTATTTAGTGTATACAAGAGAAGCTAAGGTTTCAAAAAAATTTTTGGCATTAGCCACCCCCATTACCACCCCTACCATTATTAAAGGGGCGAAAAAATTTTTGTGATTTAGTGTGCGTACAAGAACCAAAAGCCTCAAAATATATTTTTTTACTTCATCCACCCCCACTACCAACCCTCTACCACCACCACCACCCCCACTACCGATGTCGCATATCATTTTATAGGTTATTGGGGTAGACGATTTCAAATATTATGTTGTTAAAGTTACCCCGAGTAGTATGGATGCACAGTGGCTTTCCTCGAGTATTTTGGATGCACAGTGACTTTTTTCGAGTATTATAGATCGCAGTAGGTTACCTGCACAGTGGGTTACTTTAAGTAGTATGGATACGCAGTACAATGGATGTGCAGTAGGTTACCACGAGTAGTATGGCTTTTCTCGATTGCTATAAATGCTCAGTAGGTTACCTCAAGTGATATGGATGCGTAGTGGGTTTCCTCGAGTAAAATGGATGCGCAGTGGGTTACTTCAAGAAGTATGAATGCGCAGTGGCTTTCCTCGAGTAAATTGGGTGCACAGTGGGTTATCTTGAGTAGTATGGATGCGTAGTAGATTTCCTCGAAGAAAATGCTTGAAGTAGAGGCTTTATTTCTATCGTGTAGTTTATGGCACACAACTGTTTTTTATATCTTTTTCATGCCATTTTCTGCATATTACTTCCACATTCAGTTGAAGTATATTAACGCAAGAAAAATTTTTTGGAAATTTTCATTGTTTAAATAGGCTTGGAATATCATGAAACGTCAATATTTTAAGTCTGAGCAAAATAAATTTGTCTGTTGCGTCGGTCTGTTCGTTTAAGATATTCACTTAAAATATGGCACACGTATGTATTTTAACGAGATTTGGAACTAGATTATAATTTGATCTTATTCCGTTGCAGAGTAGAAGGGTATATTGGGGTAAATAGGTAAATCAAGCAAGTAAGAGTCCATGAAATTGTTATTTAGTAAATAAAAGAGGAGCTAAGGTCTCAAAAAAAAAACCCACCCTATTATTAAAGGTGGTGAAAAAATAGTGTGATTTAGTGTGTGTACAAGAGCCAAAGTCATTAAGAATTTTTTTCACTTCATTCACCTCCACCACCTCTACCCCCATTACCGATGTGGCATTATATTTTATTATTTCAAATATTATACTATTAAAGTTCCATAAACAATTATTTCCACATGGTGGAGTGCAAATATAGTATTTTGTTGTAAGATACTTGGATGTGGAAGAAGTGATTCCTTGGGCAGCGGTTTTTTTTACAAATTAACAAATCATCAAAAAGTTTTTTCATTGGTTTAATTTTGTTCAAAATTTTATTATGAATAATTTGGTATTTTTATTTTTGCGGTGCGATTACTAGGACCGGAGATAATAAGGAAAATAGGGTAAAATTTCAATGTGGAAACAAATTGTTTAAATTTTATATGAAGTAATTGACAGATTTAATCCAAAACTTCTCATCACACTTATCGTTACACCAACAACACTTATTGGTACCATTGTATTCAGAAAATCATGTAGAATCCAAGAATGCAATAATTGAATCAAAAGTTAGAAAAATAAACCATTTGTATGTCAAAAAGTGGCATTTATTAAGTATAGAGGATGTTTCAAATTTCAATTGTTTATCTTTAAAACTAAAGGAAAAAAGGTATCATGATCCTGTTACATAAGGATATGCTCTATGTCCATTTACTTATCAGGGTTCATAGCGACCTGAAGAATTTGAAGTTTGTCAGAGAAAAGTCAGGGAATTCGGAAAATTTATTGAATACCCCCGCTGCATAGTAGGAAATTATGGAATTTTTTTTTGACAAAATTTGCCGGACAACCGAATTCGCAAAGAAAGCTAACATTTTTTTTTTAAATTACTTGGAACATGGTGCTGCTACAAAGTGATTAAAATTAAATCTGACCTATAAAATCTTAAAACAATTCCTATTAAACCTTTCAGTCTAGTCAATTTTGGGTACTTTTGACGTTTTTATCAAATTATTTCAAGTAGAACATATCTTTGTTACAAAATCCAATGAAATTATATATTTTTTGGGTTACTGATTACGAATAGATATTTTGTCCAAAATTGGACACATTTCGAGATATTGCCCATTTCTGGGTATTTTTTGACGTTTTTTAAATTATTTCAAATATAACATATTGTTAGATGTTTATATCCCCATCTATGAGCGTTCCCTCTAAGTTCAAAAGGTAGACAGTAAACAAAGATTAATTCAGTTGGTTGGTTCAGACATCATTCCAGAGATGGCATGCATGCGGTGTTGTAATCTGGAAATATCTAGAGAGTGGTGACATCATAACAGAACATTCTGGATCTCTCATCTTTGGCATATAAAGGCATGGATAAACCCAGAGAGGACAGCTTTTAGTACAGCTAGTAATTTGAGAAACATTAAGAAGTAAACAAAGTGGTCAAGTGACTTAAGTAGTGAATTATACTATTAGTGTAATGTTAGTAAAGTAATTGTTTGTTGTAATTAGTACATAAGGTAATAAATTAGTGTTTAGTGTTACCCTGGTATTATAATTTCCGGATCCACGATACAGGGTGTTTACACACGTAACAGTATCTTTATTTTAAGATTCAACGGATTTTTATGTTTCGTGGGTCGCTGAGTACTAATTCAATAGATATTTTGTCCTAATAATTTTATTGGATTTTGTAATAAAGATATGTTCTATTTGAAATAAATCGATAAAAACTTCAAAAGAGGAATTGTTTTAAGATTTTGCAGTCCAAATTTAATTTTAGTCACTTTGTAGCAGCACCATGTTGCAGCGACAACCTTTCTATTGCAATTTAAAAAAAAATGTTAGTCCATAATTTCCCACTGTGCGCTGCTCATCAAAAAATTTTGAGTTTTGTCGTTCTAGTTTCGTGCCTGTGATTATTTAGTGATGCCCCCCCCCCCCCCCCCCCTCCTCATCAATTTTTAGA
The DNA here is from genome assembly GCA_936432065.2 of Rutpela maculata. NCBI lineage: Eukaryota > Metazoa > Arthropoda > Insecta > Coleoptera > Cerambycidae > Rutpela > Rutpela maculata. The sequence goes on from OW386294.2 coordinate 52,040,058, forward strand.
CCTGGAAAAAACCTTCCAATAGTCTCGGAAAACCTGGAAAAGTCAGGGAATTTAAGTTTGAAAAATTGCTATGAACCCTGTTACAAAATGCACAACAAAAAGCCACAACAATTTAAATAAATTTAGATATTTCGTTGTGAATTTATTGAAAAGTCTTGGTCACTTTACCGAGTAGTGCACTTTTAACATACATAAGATACACTGGTCTGGTCCACCATACAGACCACTTTTATTTCTTAAGAATCATTAAGCACCACCATGTGTATGATTAGTTCTACAATAGGAAACTGAAATCTAACAAACTGAAATTTTATCCGACTCTCACTAATACACATCACATTAAAATGTTAATTCAAATTACTTGTAGAAGGTCACCTAAACAAGATATTTTATTTTTCTAATTTGCCAATAAATAAAAGAGCATACACGAACAGTGTTAAAAATGGCTAATACAAAACTGTGTGTCTGCACACACTTACAGTTTTATAATTTATAAACTAAGAAAAGTAAATCTGAACAATTCACGTTATATACAGATTTCGTTTCTGTAATTGCAAACTGAGAGACGAGTTCTGGTTTTACGTCATTTACCACTACAAGCTGGACTCTGCTTAATTGCAAACATACAAATACCAAATTTTGTAATTTTTTTGTTGTTGTCATAGTTTACCATCGGTTGATATATTCTTTTTTTATAGAGAACATTATCTAGCAACCATCTGCTGCTAAGAAAAGCTGCAATATCATGTTTGAGACAGCTAGCTCAAAGGGAGGCCAAAGAAGTTTGCGAACATGCTATGACATTGGCTAGTGAAAGTCGCGATCATAATACTGTGGAAGGTTTATTAATAACTGAAACTGGCTTACCAGGGGTATTTTTCAGCATGCTGGACACAGAGACTGACGCAAGTTTAATAAAAGACATCCACGATACCATCATAAGCATGCTGCAAGTTCTTGCTGCAGATAATCTTTCGCAGTGGTTAGGGTTGTGCAAGGATGTGCTGACTGTGGCTACAGGTGAGTGGTCAAATGAACATAGTAGTAACTTTTAGATTGTACTCTTTAGCCGTGGCCTACGTAAGTGATTTCATCAGCCCACCGCATTGCACTTGAATCCGCCTATGACATCACGAAAGGAGTCCTTCGATTTTACAAAGCTACTGCGGTTGCGGGTGGATTTCATGCGATTTTGCAAGATTAATATTTTATTTCTTCAGTTATTGAAATTTGATCTTGATTTATTACTGTATTTTTATACTGTGAACATTATGAAAGTGCCCTGAATTAATGAATGTCAATTGAACGCAGGTAAGAATGCCCCATCGATGTTGTGTGCCAGAATGCAAATCAAATTACAATAAACAACGATATACTACTTTGTTTCATTTTCCGTCGAACAAGAACCTGGCAAAAAATGGTTTCACAGCATTCACCGAAAACATTTTATCCGGAATAAAAATTCAGTAATCTGCGTTAATCACTTTAGTAAGCAATTTTTAATTACTGAAGATTTTTTCAAAAGAGATGATGGAACTCTTTTAACACTTCCTTGAAAAATTCCTAAACTTTGTGAAGATGCTGTTCCTACAATTTTTAATGAACAACTTAAATCCAGAGTTTGATATCTGAAAGATACGAAAATGACTTTCTAAACACAAAATGCCAAAAGTCTTTATTTATTGCTTTGGCTACAAATGAATTAGAAATGAAAAAAATGTTAGAAACGGAATATACAGAAACTAGTGATAGTTGTGGTATGCAAAGGCTGCAATTAATTCGTATTTGTTTGACATACTTTTCTAATATATTGTTGAACAATGGGCTCATTTAATGAATTTCATTTAGTAGTTGTTACTTCTTGTAGATAAAGAATTACTTAAAAATAAAAAATAATAATAAAAGATCTTTATTGGTCATACAAGTAAGCAATACTAGTACGTCGGATGGCTGGCTCTAGCGTTCACTAACCCAATACCGAGGTATAACCAAATAAAACCTATTTCATTTTATTCAGCAGGTTTTTTTACATAGGAAATCACGTTTGACGACACTCTCCATTGGTTGAGACTGAAGTTACAAGAAAAACAAAAAAAAATAAAAATAACAAAATTCAAATTCAACCACGAATAACTTTTAAACGAAAAAAGATAAAATTATATTTTTTTTTAGTTTTATAGTACAAACGATTCTCTTTAATTTGATGTATAATTTATTACAAAAATAATAACTTTAACATTAGAAAATTGACGTTAATTTAGATGGTACACAAATTGTCAATTTTTTTGAAAGTTCTAACTCGTTGTAACTCGCTTATGTATTGAGCTATTCGAATGTTTTTTTCACCAAAAACTGCCAAATTTCATAGACTTCATTTTGTCTCAATTAATGCTGGGTCTAGCTCTGTAAATAAAAGCGGTGCAGCCTTTTAAACACAACGAAGAAGCGCACTCGTAGAGCCTCTGACGATTAGTTGGATTTTTGTACATAACTATATTTTTGTTTTCATGTAAACTGGAAGGGTTAAAATCGGTTAAAATTGGATAGACGATATAAATATGCTTGTGTAAATAGGCTGTTCTCTTTTTTAAATAATACTATTCCAAGTGGGATTTTTTCCATCTAGCATGTCTTCGTTTTGATCAAAATTATCGATGCTATGAATGTAATTGTTTTCTTCAGAACTTACTGGAGGAACTCCAGGTGGTATAAAAATGTCCGTATTTCATCGTAGGAATAACCATAGCCAAAAGAATAAAGCATATCATTAAGTTTTTTTTCTTCTGACGGCACAATATACATATAGTAATATGTATAGGATTTAAAAAATGGCCTAAGCTGATTGTTTTTTTTTTCATACCAATTATTAATATAAATTGCATTACTATAGGAATAACGTTTAAATCTTTGTCTGTCCTGACATATTTAATATCCACGACATAAATGTTTATAACAAATCTGAAACTTCTTATTTACATTTATGTTCATTGAGATTAGTACTCGCGTTTTTTTTAACCCCGACCTCAAAAGAGGCAAGTTTGACGCATATGTTTGTATGTTTTTTTGTCTGTCTGTCTGTGGCTTCATATCTCTTCAACGGGTGATCCGATTTTGATGTAGTTTTTTTTATTTGAAAGAGTATTTTGACGAGATGGTTATAGGTCATATTAGATTTTGATGTTTGGTCGCCATCTTGAATTCGCCATGTTGAACTTCTCTAGAAATTGTCCGATTGAAGTAAAATTGAAAATGTGCAGACAATTATGGTAGCCGAACATGATTTAGGCCTCATTTTGATTCGGTCATATGAAACTGGTACGATTAGATACATTGCACATTGATCAGAGGTTTTTAAAACTTTTCAATTTTACTTGTTATAGGTTTAAAATATCCAGCTGCAGCTTCACTTAAGATACCGGCAATTTTATCAAGAATTGTCCATTCATTCTCATGAACCAAGTTTTCTTCGCCTGATTCAGCTGTGACTGACAACAAAAATCCTTTTAGCTTTATTATCAGTTGAATGTATTTTCTTTGTGTTCTCAAAACACTTTGTTTGCTTAGATGTTTTTCTAATCTCTTTCTTATATTTCCGCTGCTATAATAATCTAATTTTTCTTCCGTCATTTCTTCAAATATATCATTAGGGCGTGTTTTTAGAAATGTTAAAGTTAAGAATTATTTTTTTGCAAAACAGCAAGATAAACCTCCCTAAATAAGATGTTTAACACTACTTTAAATTCATTTTTTCTTTCAGTTGTTTAGTGTGTATACATTTAATTTTTTTTTTGCTAATATATTTTGCATAACAAATTTCCATCAGCCCAAATAAATCTGAATAAATGTGTAACCTGCCTTGTATTTCTGTATCACAATGCGACACTGCAGCTTTCTAGTTTCCGCACCCGTTCCTGTACAAATTGCAACTTAAAAATGTTCTTAATTTGTTCTTAATTTTTCTAGATTTTCCACAAATCAGACAATGACATTTTATTTTAAACTAATTTTTTTCTTCTTTATTATAAATAACTACATGAAGGCTCACTTGCATTTTTTATCGCGTTGCAAATATCACAGACAATACATATTGCCTCTGCTAATATTATTATTATTACAAAAATATGTCCTACAAGAATAATGAAATCGGTATCGAAGGGTGTGCAAATAAGAATAAATAAAAAAATGTTTTTAATGAAATAGCATATTTTCTTTCATTTGCACAATTTATAATAGACTTGATGCCAATAACAGTTGGTTTTTTATTATTAGATTTTTTTTCGCTGTTTTCAGCAGTTTCGCAAAACAAACGTGTAGTTTTTCTCCACTGATAAAAATGAATCTACCCTATACATAAACTGTAATAGCCTAAATGTAAATAAAATAATATATACACTTATTATTACTTATCCAGACAATAATGAGGAGAGCAGCCGATATGTTTCTTTATGGGCCGAGAGAGTAGCGGGGGCGAGAGAGGAAGCCTCCCGTCTTCGTCGCCGTAGTGTGCTTCGTTGTGTTTAAAGGGCTGTAGCGCTTTTAGTTAAAAAATTAGATCTAGCATTAATCGAGACAAAATGAAGCCTATTAAATTTAGCAGTTTTTGGTGAAAGAAAAAATTGAATAGCTCATTATATAAGCGAGTTATGACGAGTTAAGAATTAGAAAAATGCTGCTGATTTGTGTATCCTTTTGAATTTTGCCAGTTTTTTTATGTTCATTTTTTTATTATTGCAATAAATTATACTTCAAATTAAAAAGCAGGGTTTACTTGTCAAAACCAAACAACAATTTTATTTTTATCTGCTTTAGTTTTAAAGTTATATTTGATTGAAAATTAAATTTCTAAATTTCTTTTTTTTTTAGTTTTTTTCTTATATCTTCGATCTCGACCAATGGAAAGTGTCGTCAATTTTGATTTTCTATGTAAAATAACATGCTTTAATAAGTAGTGCCCGACGGGCTATACAAATATAACCAAAAGGCCATCGACCGAGGTCCTTCAGCCTGTCCATTACATCATTTAATATTTATTGCAAAAATTAAATATAGTGAAAACTAAGATCAATTTCAGTGTAAAAGAAAAAGAACATTTCATAATACAATAGAGAAAAAAAAAGAATATTTCATAATACTATTAAAGTATAAGGTATAGGTATGATGATTGAAAGCAGAAATACAAATAAGAGCATATCAGAAAGAAAGAGTTTAATTAGCTACTTGTAAAGAAATCAAAATTTCTTGAATAGTTCTCTCGGGAAAACGACACCTTGGCCTCTGAACTGTTCGTGATCTTAGGAGAGGATTTATAATCTCTGAATTTTGAGGACTTCGTGCTAATCTCTGGGAAAGCATATTTAGTCTTTCCTGGATAGGATTGACTTTCAGCTTGGTATGAAGATAACTATTAGAAGGCTCGTGGAGTGGATTCCTCGAATGGCGCATCTTCGTAATTAGTCTCAAAGCGGAGGTTTCAGCAACTTGGATGTTTTTTGTGATTGATTTACGGCAGTTCAGGTATAAAGTATGTCCATAATCTAAAAGAGGCCGGCAAATGGATTTGTATATTTTGGCAGCAGATTGTATTGAAATTCCCTCATTTTTATATGTCAGAGAGTGAAAATATTTTGCTCGTGTTGTAATTCTTCATTTGAGTGACTTAGTATATTGTTTTAGGTTACATTAATTACTTAAAGTTAGGCGATATTGAAAATTTCAGATGAATCCGATATGTGGTTGTCGAAATTTACTACTTTTAAAGAGGGAATCTGAAGCGCAGTGTGACCGATGTCTTGACATTACTTAATAGGAAATGAAAGGGTCGTGCAGCATATCAATGGTCATGCACTATGCTTGAGACCGTCAAGACTTTCTTGGTGTACTGTGCATTAAGTTACGTAATATCTTATGGTTTTTTGTGTTCATTAGTTTCTTGAAGAATAGTTTGGCGCTGCGTTTTAAGAAATAATCTCTAAACTATTTGTTGCTGTTGTGTGGCACAATGTCAGGTCTCATTTTTATATGAACATTGTCCATTAATTTATAGTACATGTAGTTTTCCACGTCTTTTTCGAACTAAAATTAAAATAGTATTCTAGATTTTTCGCATTGCTAGCCTTAAAGAGTTTGATAAAAAATTGAATCAAAGAAGTATTAATAACTTAAGAAATAAGTTTTAATAACAGTATATAAAACACTCATAAGGAATTTGCAATTTTTCCCTTCAATCAACATTTATTAATTATTTAAAATATATTTGCGTTACTCCCTGTATAACAGCAACTCGATGTTGAAATATAAAATAGCGATTTTCTTAAATATTTTATAAAATATAAAATAAATAAAATAAAATATATATAAAATATATTTTACGTTTAAATTTCAAAAATACTGTATTTAATAATAAATAATTTAACATATAGATACTTATAGTGAAATGGTTCTCACAAACGTGTTGATTTAGTAGTAACGCTTTTCTCTCTTTTCTATCGGAATGGTAATAAATGTTTTAGTAGGTGTTTTTACCATGGTGCTTTGACACATTACAATATTTATAATTCCTTTTACTGTTACTATTATTCATTGTCAATATAAATTGGTGAAAATAGTTGATAAACCGAAAATCCTCACAAACACGCAAGTTTCAACACACACTGCTTGAGTTAACCGATTTGTAATATCATGAAACAGTAATAACGCGATGTAGCTAGCCGCTTCGGCCAGCGGGTTCCCATAAGTGACGTCACTGCCGAGACTCGACAAGGTGGATGCGGTCCATGTTTATGATTTTTTTTAGACGATTTCCAGGTCTCACAAAATTCTAGTTTTTTGCACAGGGTCTTAGAATTTTAAGGTCTTTCTGATAATCAAATTAAAAAAAAGAGTTAACTGAGCCCATTATTCTAAAGTGAAAAATAATCATATCAGGGAAGAAAAAAATAAGATGTAATAAATAAATAATAAATAATAATAAAATTTACTAGCAATGAAGAAATTAAAATAAAGTCTAATAAAAAAAAGAAAAGTTGATAAGTTGCAATCTCTGTGATAGGAATTAAATTTAAAATAAATATGTTGTACATACTTGTGTATGTACCGATCTTTTAATATTTATAACAATAACTGTTGCGACTTATTATGAGATGCATTTTAAATTTTTGTTACCCACAATTTATTACTGTTAGAGTTTAATGAAATAATTATTTCTTGTTTTGTTTTTAACTATTATTAAAAGTGTTTATTTTATTTTGAAACAATAAGGTATGAAGTATGTATTTTAGTTTTATAGATATATTTTATTTAATAGTACAATACTGATTGTTAATCATTTACAAATTGTTTATTTATTTATTTTTAGAAAACTATTTGTGTTTTTATAATATATTTTATTATTAATTATATAAAGTAAATCATTTTTAATTTTGTTGTATTCATTCATATAATTTTGTTAGAAACATTCAAGAAAGCGTTAAGAGTTTCAGTATGTACCGTAATGCTACGACTCCGACGGCTACCATTAAAATTGAATGCGGTGGCCTGTTGAAATCACTTACATAGACCACGCTTTAGCACAAGGAAATGGTGTGAACTGGTCCGAATTTTTGCTGTTTTTCTTTATTTTTTGACCTCGAAATTTTTTATGGCGCTCCAGAATTGCTTCATTTTGTGAAAAAGAGATTAATTCAATTGGGTAGCCAGAAAGGGTGTCAAAGGAACCCAAAATATTCAAAATTTGAAAAATGCTGTATAAAAGATTAATAGGATTCTTTAAAATTATATTTTTGTAATAAAAATAGAAAATATGAAATATTTAGAATGCATGTTTCATTACACATTTCATTAAAGTAATGCATATATAGCGGTTTAGACACGCCTATAACTTGCAATATAAACTATTTTTGTTCGTCATTTATGGTTAACACATTGTTATATTCTTCTGTCCATTGGACACCTCTTAGACGAATTTTATATGAGCAATTTAGGGGCTGTTCACGTAACACATGTCACATTTAAGCGAAGGAGGTGGTTCATCACTGCATCATAAAGTGTCACAGAGGAGGAGAGGAGAGATGTTACGTAGCAGAAAACGAGCAAATCTTCCTATTCACGTCTTGTCAGACGTTTTGTGATCCATTATTCCAGTTGACCTCTGTTTACTGTATGGCATGTCTGACAGTATCACGTCATATGTCACGGCTACCTGTTAGGTGCACGGCCTCACCAAAGCTGCTTAACATTAGCGCTCCTTGGTGACATCAGCCACCTATTCTATTCTATTGTATTCTTATGCTAATATAAAATGAGGAAATAAATATTTTATCATCAAATAGAACCAACTCTGGGGAAGCGATGGACTAAATTAATTTTTATAATCCGCTGATTTTAGCTTCAAAAATAACGATTTTTCGAAAAGTTTTTGGACTAGCCAAAAATTAGCCTACCCCCTACAGAATTTTCTCGGGAATCCAAAAAAAATAGTGTTGACCACTCAAAACGGCGGCTTTAATTGCATCCATATTGGGTGGACAACTGGACAAGGTATAATCTATCTATACAAAGATATTAAGTTATTCTAACAATGTTTTTAAAAGAAAAGAAAATAAACAACAATAATAATAATAATAACTACTCTTACTCTTCTACTACTACTCTTACTTCTTACCATAATCAATATTTAATCTATTTCTTGCCTGTCTTGTAAATACTGTTTTTGGACTTAGACTTGTGTTGTTTTTGTTGGAGTTAGTAAGTTTGACTTTGGCGTTGGTGCCGTTGGTTGGTTGTTCTCTTCCACTGGTCCTTGTCTCAGTGTTTATAACAGAACTTCTGCTTGTTGTGATTTTACTCTCGTTGGTTTCTGCGAGGTTTGTAGTGCCGTCTTTCTTGAATGAACTCTGGTTTTGTACAGGTAGTAGTTCTGTATTTATCTCAGATTTTGCGGTCTCATCAGGTTCACCTATAGGTTGTGCTTTTAATTCTTCATGTGTGTATTTTATGCCGTTTGCAATAAGTATATTGTCTTTAATATACGCATCAATGTTTTGTTCTCTAGCTATTTTCAGGTTTTTTCGCAGGACTTTTTGTTGTTGGTATTCTTCAGGTATATAATCTTTGGAGATAAATATCCCTGTACCTTTTAGATTTCTTGCGTTTTTTAATATCTCTACTTTTAATTGATTGTTCACTAGTTCAATAATTATAGGGCGGTGTTTATCTCGTATTTTTCGACCTACTCTGTAATGGTCTCTGATGTCGGTAAAATGACAGGCAATGCCGAGTTTTTCGTTGGTTAATTTTATGATACAGTTTGCATCGTTGATTTCATTTTCATCTTCCCTTATCCCGTAAATTACCAAATTAAATTTCTTTAATTTTCGTTCTGTAGCTAGTAGGCGAGTTTTTAAGGATTGATTTTCTCTTTTTATTTTTTCGTTTTCTTTTCTGAGGTCTTCCAATTCTTGCTTTATCTCTGTTTTTATTGTTTTTATTTCTTTTTTCAATTCCTCTGCGTTCGAGGTTGATAAATTTTCAATTCTATCTGTTTTTTTTAAAACGTCTTGGAGCAGAACATGTAGGGATTTAATGGTCACTTCATTTTCTCCCATTCTTTCTTACTACTACTGCTACGTTACTTCAAATATTATGCGCACTTTAATTTTATATATTACACCAGTTTTATAGCTTATAGTTTGCTCACTCTGTATATTTGTCTACAATTTTAATAAAGAGGGTTAAACACTGTTTACACAATTTGGTCCCTTTTGGTCTTTGCACTTTACTTGCCAGATGCCCTTAATATTTATTACCATAGGTTAGTTTATGGCTATCTCGTCTGGTCCCTGTCCTTTTGCTAATGTGCACGTGTTGGCCACTTGTTTATGGTCTGAATGTTTCTGTTCATTTCTAGTTCGTATACAACACTTAATCACTATTTATTAATTATTCACCAATTTCAATATTATACCTGATTAGACCAATTGGTTTAGAATTTTTTCGGCTTTTATCTATATAATCTTTGTTTTACTCTTTAATGGTTTATCTAGGTATTTTCACGTTTTTGTCTGGACCGCACTACCGCACGTCTGTTCTTGTCTGTTGTCTGTTCATATGTATGCATGTTTATATTATTTTAACATTAACATTATGGGACGCTGCAATTCTTAAAAGAAGTATGAATTGTATTGACCGTGCAGTTGAATATATCACAAGTATCACAAACTGAATTGTAGTTAGCGCAAATAACGAATATAGGAGATTTCAGCATTATATTGGTTCGCGCCGGGTGACAATAAAATGTGGGAGGGTTGCGACTGGCGGCTCTTGGAACCAAAAAGTTCAACTGGCTTAGTGCAGGAGGGCAGTCAACCCTGTTTTGTATGAGCAAATACAGGAATTTTACAGCATAAAATTGCCTTCTAAATTGTAACGAGTCGAAGTTGAACCTATTTAACAGATAAATCTGGTCGCAGCCTCTGTTTGAATATCTACCATCAGTGTTTTAAGAATTTTCTAAGAACGGACTTGATTAATTTGACTTGATAATCATAGATAGGGCTCCAAATAAGTGAGCAGTACTCAAGTTTAGACCGAATATAGCAATAAAATAGTTTTATTAAGCCGCCATTGTCCCCGGAAGACTTGACTTAGTCTTAAAATAAACCCTAAGATTTTCATAGACGAGGCAACCGTTAACTCGATATGCTTGTCAAATGATAATTTGTTATCGAAGAATACTCCTAGATCTATGGTTGAGTCGGTACGGGACAAAGATTGTGTGTCGATATGATAGTCGTAATCAATGAGTTCATCTTTTCGTGAGTAAGTTACAGCCTTGCATTTGGTTATATTTAGAGCAAGGGAGTTTAAATGATGCTACTGTGCTACTGTATTAAGTTCCCTTTGTAGCATATGACAGTTGTCTATGGAGTTTATTGACGCAAAGATTTTTAGGTCATCTGCAAAAAAAAGCTTTTTGCAGCAAAGAGTGTCATTGAGATCATTGACAAAAAGAACAAAAAATAGCAGGCCTAAATTGGAACCCTGTGGAACCTTTAACTGTTTGTAAACAAAATGAATTTTGCATCTTAGTTTTTGCTTATATCTTCGCTTCTAAAGGTCATAAAAAAACGTCCGACCCGTCAATTTCTTCATCATGAGCTCTCCTATAAGGTAGGTAGGTATATGCAAAGAACGAATCTTTGATTATTAATAATATTTTATGAAAACTGAAAACATTTTATAAAAAACTGAAAAAAATTGAATTTTTCGATCCTGGAACTTTGAAGTACTGTAGAAACAAATTTAAAATTTGTATGTTAACGATATTATGAGAAATAGTACATATTTTTATCCTTAATAAAATATGCTTTGTTCCGTGGCAAAAGATTAACCATTTTTTTTGCAATTAATTTATAAAAAATAAAATTCAAACTGTTAAGCTAAGGTTCCACTGCGCGAAACTCGCGAAACTTGTCTCGCGCTGTGGATAACCCCCACCCCGAAACTTTTTGCGCGAGAACGTTTCGAGGTGAGCGGACTGGTAGTCGGTTTTTGACTGTGCATCAAAGTGCTTCGCGTTGTTTATTTGGCTCCGTGTAAACGCACACTTGTCTCGAGCTTCAAAATGAACCAGGAGGACTGCATTCGTCTTATTGAACTGTATCGGAGCTATCGATTTTTGTGGGATGCTAAAGACAAAAGTCATCATAATAAAGACCAAGAGGAAGGTTGCATGGAAAGAAATGAGCCATGATAGCAAACGCTGATGCTGCAGTCGTACATACGAACGGCATGCTTTTGTCTTGCGCAAACTTTTGGCTCACTTTGTTTCACCATGTTGCGAAACGTTTTGCATCGTGGAAATGGTTAGCCCAAAACAGCCGCTTCGCGAGTGATTCTCGCGAAACAGTTGCGCTAGTAAGTTTCGCGCAGTGGAACCTTAGCTTTGTATTAAAAGATCAAATTAATATTTTACAGTTCTGTTTCGGTAAATACATTGTATTTGACGTACATAAAATTTTAATTTGCGACTTCTTTATGCAAGAAATCAATTTTGCAACTTAAACAAATGTAAAAAATTTTAATTTGCAACTTTTTTACGCAAAAAATCAATTTTGCAACTTAAACAGATGTAAACATCTCAGTGGATTTTGCATAAAATTTATTGCAACCAACGGCATTTCAATTGTCATAAAAAAGCATGAATTAAAAAAAAAAAATTGTGCTCCAATGCTTTAGAGCCGAGATGTGTTTTTGCGATTACGGCAAAATTTTAAAATATTTTTACTTGAAAATTTAACTGAATATTTCTCAGTGTGTGTTATCACTTACAAAAAGTGCCATGTCTGTATATATAAATGGGCCATGGAAAAAAAAATCGAGAGAACTGCATCTTTGACTCTCGCGCTGGCGCTAGATTCCAGATGCCCCTTCCCCCTTTCTCTGCGAGTGGCGTACTTGGACAGTTTCACCGCAGCGGCAGCTTCATTTCTCTTTTTCTCGGCTTCAGAAGTGGCTAGATGGACTTTTTTTTTTATTCAACTTGTTTTTTTCTCAGCTTTCGGATTTTTCGATTATTTGTCAATCATTCTTACGTTGCTTCATAAAATAAATATTTAGATATTACATACAATTTATTTGATAATACATTGATGAGTGAATAGTTTTTACTCTTATTGGGGATAAAAAAAGTATTTGTATTTATTGAATATACAAAATAAAGTTTATTTTTCTGTCCTCATTTTTTTTTAGGTTGATTTCCAAAGATGCAATTTTCTCGATTTTTTTTCCATGACCCATTTATATATATAAACATGGCACTTTTTCTAAGTGATAACACACACTCTGAGAAAAATTCATAAATTTTCAAGTAAACATATTTTCAAATTTCGCCATAATCGCAAAAAACGTGAATTCTTCATATCTCGGTTCCAAAGATATTTACATTTATTTAAGTTGCAAAATTGATTTTTTGCGTAAAAAAGTCGCAAATTAAAATTCTTTTTTGGAATATTCTTTTTGGTTATGTAAATGTACTTCAAATACAATGTATTTACCGAAACAGAACTGTCAAATATTAATTTGATCTTGTAATATAAGTTTGAATTTTTTTTTTATAAATTAGTTGCAAAAAAATTATTAATATTTTGGAATGGGACAAAGTGCATTTTAACATACAGATTTTATATTTGTTTCTACAGTACTTCAAAGTTTGAGGATCGAAAAATTCAATTTTTTCAGTTTTTTGCATTAAAATGTTATTATCAAAGATTCGTTCTTTGCGTATACCTACCTTATAGGGGAGCTCAAGACGAAGAAATTGACAGGTCGAACGTTTTTCTACGACCTTTAGAAGCAAAAAATTAAGTTGCAAAATTCATTTTGTTTACAAAAAGTTAAATAACAATTAAAGCCGCCGTTTTGAGTGGTCAACACTATTTTTTTTTTTTCGGATTCCTGAGGAAATTCTGTAGGGGGTAGACTAATTTTTGGCTAGTCCCAGAACTTTCTGAAACATTTTTCTAATATCATTGAAGGACGTATGAAAGGTTGGTGGCAAAAAAAATGATAAATTATTTTGAATTTATTTTTATTTCTTAATAAATATTCTTTAAGACCAATGCATTGGATTCATTCGTACTCCAATGCAGCTATGCCATCCTTGTAAGCTGATTTGTCAAGGTCTATAAGAAGGCCTCTGCCACTGCAATAACCTCTTCATTAATTCAGTACACTGGGAAAAATGTTTCCACTATGTTAGGTGGCAATCCGTTCACAGTTCATCGATTGCGCAAAATTACCCCTAGGCATAATTTTATATTTTGAATGGAACTTTCATGTGTAAATTAGTTGTGAAAATATAATCTGCAAAATTACCCTACATTAGAAGTAAAATGCAATGTGATATTACGATGTAATGAAATATTACGTCCTTTTAAAACTTCGATCTAATTTTGGGACATTGTTTAAAATCCCATTGTAATGTTACGATATTTTTACAATGATTACAAGTAAAATAAAAATGTATATACATTAGGTGTGTTATTGCCTATACAGTCCTCTCAAAAAGACTGGAAATATTGAAGTGGATTATAAAACAAAAAAAATATTAAATAAGAGTTTTTATCACCTACTTTCAATATTTTCGGGAAGATCTTGTATACGTACAAGGGGTAATCATGAACTGAAGGAAATTTTTTTTTTTTTATAAATTTCTTTTATATAAATGACGATTTGAATGCCATCCAAGTTTTCAAATTATTACCTTTGACATGTAAATTGAGATAATTTTCTAAACGTCAAGTTTTATAAATTACAAAAATAAATATGTTTCTATTTACGGCTGTTCGTGATAAGTAGAATTTGAAGACAATTACCTCTAACTATTTCATACAAGGAATCGCAGAAGGAATTATATTTTTCATTATGTTGGTATCATCGGGAGATAATTTTAAAGTCACCTTTACATATTTACCTGCTCATTTTTTACGTTTTTTTTTTGGTTTTATGAAAAAGTCGAATAAACAGCCTGAGTAGAAAGAACTATGTCTCCCAATGAAGTTGGCATCATCAGGAGATGCTGAAAACTTCCTACCTCTTTTTCTTACCTCATTTTACACTCTTTTTTATTGTTGCAAAGAAAAAGTTATTGTGTATTGTGCAAATTTTATTTAAACCAACTGGTTTAAATGCTATTTTCAAGATTAGACAAATTGACTATTTTTTTTTTTTTAAGAAAAAACTTGATAAAAGCAACTTAGTAAACTTTTTATTTTCTTTTACTTATTTTAAAAGTAAAAACTCAAAATGCCATCAGTATTTGTACAACCAAAAAGGCACAATTTTTCTCACCATGGAATTTTTTGTTCATTTTCGGCATATTGAATGTGATTTTTGACAGTAATGTTTTACTAAAAAACTGTGAACCAAAAATGTTAAGTCAGCAGCATAAACTACATAAAATATTAACGTGTACTTTTTGGTTGCCGCAGGGTACTTATCTGCTTATCTCCTACATAATCTTTTTCAAATAAGTTGTGCAGTTTGATGTTTCCACAGGGGGCAAGAGAGAATTTATTCAAATGGGATTATCTCAAAATGTTAATATATATTTTTTTTATTCACAAAATTAAGTAATAATAATTGAACTTTCTTGTACCTCTGTGCCAATTTTAAAAGGGGGCCGACAGCAAATAAGTAAATAAATAATTAAAGTGCCAGTACATGAGCTATATAAAATATCGCTTAACTGGACAAACCGCGTTGCTTAGGACTGGCGTGTGACTAGTTTTGACCCATTGTGTGCCACGGAGTAGTGGTGTAGCCAGTGAGACTAGGGGACACTTTGCCAAAATATTTTTTTATTCAAATTTCAAGACAAATAATAATTTTGATATATGTAAATTCAATATTGTAAATCACAAAATAAAATATTAAAAATTGCAATTGGTGCCTTGGTCCCAAAACAATATTTTTTGTACAATTTCCCGTTGTTGGCCCACTTTGAAATTTTATGTAAAGGTAAATATTACCACAAGGAACAAATACATTTTTTTTCGTAATTTTCAAATATATACTTTTTCACTTTTTATATTTGCGACCTTGATCTCGGCCTCTAAGTTTGAAGTCACAAAATTTTTGAAATTCAAATAGAAAAACCTTGCAAAAAAATATTACAAATTGATATTTGCCCCGCCTTTGTACCTCTTACAGTTCCAGAGATATTGTGATCTGTAAAATCAATTTTTCCTGAAATTTTTAAAGACTTATTCCTCAAGAACCAATATTTAAAAAAAAAAAATGTAATTTTCATGCTGTTGTCAGATGCAAATGCTTTCACCAAACATTCGTCAAAATCAGAGAAGTCAAATTTCAAAATTTTGTTTTGGTTGATATGGCATGGAATGACCCTGAGGGTAAAGAGAAAATTCATGTGACGAGTGTGATACTTTTGAAATCCCCCCACTAAGCTTGCTTTCTCTCACGTTTAGATCATGAGTTGGATATTTAACAAATAAACAAATTCTGACCAGTTTGCACATTTTACCCAACAGATTTTTTAACTGGACGCTACCATAAAACTAATGAACATATCTCTTATATTGCTAGAAACAAGTACTGAAGACCGCTTGAGCTTGAACACAAATGAAGGAGAGGAAAATGATGGGGAAATTGACGATGACCAGGCAGAGTTTCATGCTGAAGAGGACTCGTCCCACCCAGCGGTTCAGCCGAGGTGGCCAACTAGAGTATTTGCAGCGGAGTGTGTTAGAAAAATAATAGCGGCATGCGAAGCTAACAACAAAGCAGCCCATTTCGATTTAATTCAGGCTAAAGAAATGCAAATAACAAAAGGAAAAAGTGATTTTCTTGCATTGCATCTCTCTGATCTAATACGTATGACATTCATAGCAGCCACTAGTGATTCAGATCCCCTAAGATTAGAGGGCTTGAAGACCTTGCAGGATATAATCGAAAAGTTTGCGAAAGTTCCCGAACCTGAGTTCCCGGGACATTTGTTGCTTGAACAGTTTCAGGCTCAAGTTGGGGCTGCATTAAGACCTGCTTTTTCACCAGACACTTCCTCTCTAGTTACCGCAGCAGCTTGCGAAGTTTGTTCGACGTGGATTGGCTCCAACGTAGCCAGAGATCTCAACGATTTAAGAAGAGTGCATCAGCTGCTAGTTTCCTCATTGGCAAAGTTACAAAATAAGAACAATATGAACCAACTGTACAACGAAAGCTTGTCGACTTTGGAGAAACTAGCCATTCTTAAAGCTTGGGCGGAAGTGTACATAGTCGCCATGAAAGGAAACGAATCTGCCCCAACGTTGTATTTATTAACAACCAGCAACACCACCAATAATAATGAATTTAATGATTTTGAATACCGGGGCGAGAGTTTACTAACTTTGGTGCAACCTGAATTGGTGAGTTTATCTCAGTATTGGTTATCAGCATTAAAAGATCATGCATTGTTGTCATTGCCTGGTGAATTTTCTAGTCAGCTCCCACATGACGGTGGAGCTTTTTATACAAATGAGACGATGGAATCTGCAAGGCCGTATTATGTTTCGTCTTGGCCTCCAATTCTTCATGCCGCAGCTTTATGGCTGAACTCAGGGAGCTTCAAGAAAGACACAGAAAAAGAAATAAACAACGACAATACAATAAACAATAATAAACCCGTGGACAATTCTTCGGACAAATTCCACCTGCTTTTCGGTATTTGCATGGAAGCTTTGTGCAGCCCCCGTTCCACCGAGCCTTTAGAAAGTATCATAACTTGCCTGCAAGCTCTGTACACTTTACTCGACACTGAATACACAAGGCAGTTGCTTATCGCTGATGGGTCATTAGGAATTGAACTTTGTAACGTGTTGCATCGACTAATATTGACGAGGGATAACCATACGTGCCAGTTGCTTTGCTTGGAAGTTCTCAAACAAGTTGTAAAAGCGTCCCAGGAAAACTTAAACGAGAAGAAGCAAAATAAGTTAAACGACGAAGAAACTAAAGTTGATGTCGATATATTGGGAGAAGGCGGTGAAAGCGGGAAACTAATCCCTGGTAAATCCTTAGTATTCGCAGTATTAGAGGTCTGTCTGTGTCTTTTAATACGTCAATTACCTTCTCTTAGCCCCTCGCCAAATTCGACTATAGTGAATTCTTTGCGAATAATGCAATCAAACGAACAATCCGGTCAATTACTAGCAGCGTCCATTAATTGCATGGAAAATCTGCATAGGCTTTGCTCCCCAAATGGAGCTGTGTCAATTTTACCAACTGTATTATACCTAACCACAGGAGTAATAAAAGAAGTGGCCACGAAAAACGTAAACGACATTTCCATTTTAGCCAACAATCCTTCAGTTCAAGCTGCGTTGCACTGCCTAAAGACGCTTGCCACTGATCCATACTGCAAACATCCGGAGAGCAGTGAAAGCTGGCAGAAACTCCTACAAAGTGCTCTTGCCAAGATTATTGATCTTGCCAAAACAGGTAGCGACGAGAACAAGCTGGACGAGGTCACCATGATGCTGGCGGTAGCTGTGTTTATTTTGCATGCTCCATCGAAAGTCGTCACCGCGCCCAATCTGCAGTATCCTTGTATCAACCACTTCAGACAGTGTCTAGAAAATGCCAACTCAACAGTAAGTGATCACGCATTGGGCTAGGATCAGTCACAACAGTTCATTTCCATTACTTAACAGTTTTTGCAGAGCAATCACAAAAGACAATTTAAAATTCATAAATATCGCATATATCATAACTCAATTCAAACTGTGATGGACATGTAGATTTCTTTGAATTTTAATATTACTGTCAGGTTTTTTTTACTGAGATAGTTACTTCCTTAGTACCGGTATGATATGGAATGACTAGTTCCTCCTAGAACATGCAGGGAGGGAGACTTTCTGGGTAGGGGTGAAAAATTAAATAATTGCTTTTCCCAAAATAGTTTTCACGATTTTGATCGAATTTAACACTTGGATATTCAGTACCAGTGTAACATGGCATGACTATTTCCATATAGAAGATGCAGGGAATGAGGCTGTGACTATCCTTAATATCTTCTATCATGTTATAGCATTTGTTGAATTGTCACATTCTATTTTGATTGCAGGTACGGTTAAAATGTGTCAGAACTTTAAAGTCTTTATTTGCACACCACGACCGAGCAGTGGCCACCCCGTACATCCACACTTTGGCACCACAATTGGTTGAATTTCTTTATTCAGATTCAGCTAGGAAGCTGTTTTCAGATGGGGAACTGTCAGTCACAGTTGAGACAATCATAACAGTAGAATCTCTAATCGAATTGGCTGAACCACAAAACCGTAAGTAGTATACAATATCATTTTTATTAATGTCAAAAGTAACTCATAATGGCTTTAATTGCGACAGTACCTTATTTTAAAAATAGTGCTTTTGAAAAGAGTATAGTGATTTTAATAGTTGTGTATAGATCATTAACATATTTATTTGGCAAAAGCACGAAAACCTACACATTCCTTGACCTACTGACTTGATTCCTAGACCTTACCTCCTCTTGGTTTTTTCTTTGTAGATATACAGAGTGTCTGCTGTATACGTAATAATATTTTGCAGTTTCGAAATGAAAACACTAACTGACATTAAATATTAATTTACTCATTGCCATCTTAGCAATTTTTCACAATTATTCCGTAGGATTTGTTAGAAAAAGTAGGATGTCCAGGTCGGTTTTTTGCAGCTCCTTGTGTCATTAATAATAATCATTATTATTATTATTATTTATTTATTCATCCATTTTACAGAATATGAACCTTCGAGCATATAAAGGAAAATAGAGGTCGCCAAACAGCTATTGTTTGTTCGACCCACAACTGTAAACAAGCAAATTATTAATCCCCGATTCTCTTTGCTGGTACAAAATAATGACGTGTTCCGTAGGGGATGCTTTCTATATGGCGTTTAGTTTCATTTGCGTATTGTTTACTTTCGTGTTCTATTGTGTTTTGTGGGTGTTTACTACAGTGTTCACTACCCCTCTCGTGTCCCTTGCCCATATGTGTTGAGAACAAACATTTGCATTGTTGGAAAATAGAAAAGGCGCCTCTATTTTACCTTATATGCTCGAAGATATGAACAATCAAAAGAACAATGTTAAAAAAAGGGCTTTTTTGGCCTATCCGTGGTAAAGTGTGGAAGCCATATTTTTTTACTTATAAGTAAAGTTTCAATAACTAAGTAGAAAGAGAAGTAAAAAAATAAATTCACACCTTTAACCCTCCTCGCCAAAAGTCATTTAAATAAATTAAAGAATTTTTTAATATAAAAAACAAGTAATATTTTCTGGATAGTGATATGCAGACCGTACACCCCAACCCCAAAAGTGTGAGAAATATTTATCTGAATTGACTAAATCACCTTATTATGATAAAAAACATTTATGATAAAAAAACATCAACCTGGGTGAT
This sequence comes from Rutpela maculata, assembly GCA_936432065.2. Classification (NCBI taxonomy): domain Eukaryota; kingdom Metazoa; phylum Arthropoda; class Insecta; order Coleoptera; family Cerambycidae; genus Rutpela; species Rutpela maculata. Next base: position 52,060,016 of record OW386294.2, read on the forward strand.
TAGGGATTTCTTTTGCAATTAAAACCAATAAAAACTCTAAAAAGCTAAAATCCACCACCTTAATTGGTGGGGATGGGTGTAAGAGTATTCAGAAGTAAACACATTATAACCTGATAATAGCCATTTAACGAAGAGTTTTGGTTTTTTAAAAAATAAATAAATAACCGTATATTAAATATTGTAACTTACACCGTTCTTATGGCTGGTGGAGAGTGAGGGAAACGAGGGGAGGGGGAATTTAGAATTTTTGCTTCTTTTTCTACTTACCTAATGAAACTGAGTATTTTGAAAGAATTTCCTGCACTAAAGAACAGCTTTTTGTTGCAAGTTCTAATATCATTGCTACCCCCAAATAAGGGTTGTTTTTTACTGTCTTCCCGATGTTCTTAGCCAATTCAGATGACAGATTCGTATTCAGCGAGAATGAATTTTTGAATTATTGAAAAAATGTCACTGATCTCAGTAATTTACTGTCTGCAAAAAATGTATTTTAACGATGAGATTAAAAAATGACCATTTCTTTATTTATTATAGAAAATTTATGTAACCCTTTCACTGCAGGAACCAACCGGAGCCGCAGCAGAAAGTGGCAATTGACGCGCGGAAAAAGTGTATAAACGCAAATATTTACAAAAGGGTTAACTGGGGGGGCCCGTACGAAGAGAATTATTGTAATTTTTGTCGGCTTGTTTTTACATGTTTATATAACAGTTTTCTGGGCTAGTTCCAAATCTCATTATATTTCATAGGTGTACCAAACAAGTTAATATCATAAACCGTTCCAGAGAAATCATGCGCATATAAAGTTACAGGCAGACCGACAAACTTAATACCTACACGATTCATGACATTCTAGGCCCATTTTAATAAAAAAAAATTAAATATTCTTTACCGTTACTGTACTTCCACTCCACTGCTTGAATGTGCCCAAGAATGTTATTGCATATTTATCTGTTATTGATTCATGTAGTTTTCTTATCCTTAATAAAAATTATACAAAACGATTTTAACAAAAAACATCATTTTCTCCAGTCTCACACTGTATTTTTCAAAAATATTGCTGCGTGCGGTCCAAACTATTACAAACAGATATACCTATGAAATTTTAACTTGGAAAAATGGTTAAAAAATGTGATAACTCAAAAATTTGGCATAAATTACAAAATCCCCTATACACTAGTGGCAGCTAGAAATCTTGGGTCGATCCCTCTAATAAGATAGGGTGAAATATAAATAGCAAAATAATGTGCGTGAAAGAAAGCGATATATTAACATTGATGCCAGGCACAGCATGTTAAGAGTTTCGCCGACGACTTACAAAAGTAGCTAAAGAGAAAAGTAGCAACAGCATAGGTTAAATCTGTTTCTTTTCAGCATATTATTTGTCCATTTCTCTTTTCTTCTACCTTATATTGGCATCGACTCAATATTTTATACTACCACTACTCATCAATAACAGAAAAGGGAGTACATACTCTCTAAATATTTATGACTTAAATATAATGCATCAAAATATTCAGTACCTGACCAATAAAATTTTAATTTTACACAATATTTTTGAGAATAAGTTTAACTGTGACATAATGTTACTTACAGAACATTGGCAAAATAGTAACCAGCTAAGCGCTGTAAAGTTACATAACTTTGACTTAATTGACTCCTATTGCCGTAAAGCCATGAAACATGGTGGAGTTGCTATTTATATGAACAAAAGGTGTCGCTCAAAGTTTATTATTCATCATGTTGAGGAATTTTGTGAAGAAGGTGTTTTTGAATGTAGCTGTGTAGAATTTGTAGATTTTAAAACTTTAATTGTGGCAGTGTACAGGCCTCTCTGGGGAGACTTCAATGTCTTTTTAAATCTTTGTAATGGTCTATTACATAAACTATATTGTACAAATACGTTCATCATGATTGGTGGAGATTTTAACATAAATTTTTTAAATCATAGCACTAATTTATCACTTTTTAAGGATCTGCTTTCTTGTTTTGATCTACACATTACTATTAATTCCCCAACTAGGGTTACCTCTAACTCTAGCACCTGTCTGGACAATTTTATTATATTATCAAGTTTATTGAATTTTAGAGCTAATGTTGTGGACTTACACCTGTCAGACCACTTTTCCCAATTACTGTCCATTAAAGTAGAAAAAGAAAGTAGACAGGAAATAAAGTATGTATACCGCAGGAATTTTAATACAGGAAATGTTTCTCGGTTTCTTGATTACCTACGGAATGAAAACGGGCATGATGTGCTTAGACATAACTGTCCGAATATTGCTCTAGATAGTTTCTATGATATTATTTTGTTTTATTTTGATGCTAGTTTTCCAATGAAACGTCTTAGTATTAATAAAAACAATGATCGTAACAAATATATTACCCCAGAATTAATTCAGTTAAGAAATCTAGTAACCCTGTATAGTGATCTCTCCAAAAAAAAAATAGAATCTATAAGGATGATAGTGCTTTTCTAAACAAATTATATATCAAAAAACTAGAAGCAGCTAAAAAAAGTTACCATGACCAGGAAATTTATAAATGTGACAACAAAGCCAAAACTATGTGGAATATAATTAAATCAATACAGGGTACTAGCACAATTTCTAGAGACATATGTATTGCCAGAAATAATAAGGAAGTTCCTAAAGAAGAAGTTGCTGAGAATTTTAATCTGCACTTTTCTAGCAACATAAATATAAATCCCTTATGTGATATTAACTACTTAGAATCCAACATTCCTAATTTTAGTAAATCTCTTTTCTTAAGCCCAGTTTCTAGTTTTGATGTTGAATCTCTCATAGATAGATTGAAAGCTTCAAACTCGAGTAGCTATGACAACATCTCTAACAATTTAATAAAAAAATGTAAATATGTCATTTGTAGACCACTAGTTCACACTATAAATTTATCGATAGAAAAGGGCACTTTTCCAGACAGATTTAAACTAGCAATAGTACATCCTCTTTATAAGAAAGGGGATCCAAATGAATACAGTAACTATAGAGCTATTAGTTTACTTAGCAGTTTTTCTAAACTTCTGGAACTCCATCTCCAGGACCAACTATCAAGTTTTTTAAAATTTAATACATTGCTTTCTCCTTCACAACATGGCTTTACTGCAAACAAAAGCACTGAAACGGCCCTATGTAACTTTCATAATTTAATTATCAATGCGCTTGACAAAAAGAAATATGTTGTTGGTCTTTTTGTGGATTTTTCGAGAGCTTTTGATTTGGTTGATCACCAATTGCTTGAATTTAAACTAGCCAGATATGGCGTCCGTGGAACTGCCCTGCAAATCTTTTCCTCTTATCTGGAGAATAAGATGCAAATTGTCAAATTGCCTAGTGGAGTAGAAAGCAGTACTTGCATTGTCAGGCAAGGAGTTCCACAAGGCTCAATTCTTGGTACCCTTCTTTATATATTATTTGCTAATGACTTAATTACCCTCCTAGAGAGAATTTCAAATGTGCATGTGATTTGCTATGCTGACGATACCAATATCCTAGTCACTGGTAATAATTTAAATGAAACAAAGGTCACATGCAAAAGAGTGTATGAAGTAATAATATGTTGGGCAAAAGAAAATAATTTAATCTTAAATAAATTAAAGACTGTCTCTACCCAATTTTCACTAAGATGTAATATTGAAGACATTACCCTTTTCGATGGTACTGACAATCCAATAAAAACAAATGATGCCAGCAAAATACTTGGTATTACTTTTGATCGGCATATGCAATGGTATCAACATGTAGATAATCTTTGCATGAAATTAAGGACCAGCTGTTATGCTCTTAAATTTATGTCTAAGCACTGTAGTCAGGATGTTCTGAAAACATTGTATTATGCCAATTTTCACTCACATCTAAGGTATGGAATTGTAAATTGGGGGAACAGTAGTAGTGTAAACAGGGTATTCGTTTTACAAAAATATGTAATACGTATTTTATTAAACTTGGATTATAAAGAATCATGTCGTAATGCCTTCAAATCTCTGAAAATTTTAACTGTTGCTGGTCAATATATTTGTGAAGTTTGTACATATGTATACAAAAATAAATTCAGTCTTATTAGTAATCAAGTTAACCATTCATATGAAACCAGACATAGAGATCTTTTACTACCCAATTCTCATAGAATAAGTTCTTTTCAAAAGAGTTTTATTTACCAAGGCTGTAAATTTTACAACTATTTACCCGAAGATATTAAAGTCTCTGCAAGTATACATATCTTTAAATCAAAATTAAAAAAATTTTTACTAGATAACTGCTATACAACAACTGAATTTTTTAATAGTTAATTACTTTTTGTTTAGTTAACTTTCTGTTTTTTTTATAATTACCTTTTAAGCTTATTACCTATTATATTATATTTACATGTACTTTTTTGACCTTTTCTGCATTGTTTCTTGTATGCATATATGTATATTTTCTTCAATGGAGAAATAAAGATTATCTATCTATCATATTGTGACGTGTTTCCACCCTTAGGAAACTACCCCTTGCAAGTTCCGTGGGTTCCAAAAATTATAACAAGAGATGTCCACTAACACACTTTATTAAATATTTACTGGATACTTCACAATACTATTATTAATTTAAATACACTTTACTGACTAAAATCACAATGTTTATCACTTTGTTTCTCTTTGAACTCTTAACCTCACTTTCTATACTTTCTGAACTTCTGAACTACTCGCTGAGAATGCGGTCGGTCTTTTATACCTAAAAATGACAGATCTCGATTTTTCTGTGATGACGCCACCATTCTCTAGATAATTCCAGATGTCACCAGAACTAACTTCTGGTAGGTTTCTGGAGTAGGTGCAAATACACTACATTCATTCAGACATTCGATCTGTTGAAGTCTGCCTACTTTTTAGTAACATAACCTTAAATTTTAAGGGGTGCAACATATTACACTGCCCCCTCCTTAAGCCTGAACGTCCCGGTCAGGCAATTCAGCCTCTTTCACATACTTCGCCAGTCTATCCAAGTGTACGATCTTCATCTTGGACTTTTTGTTTCGTTGAATACGATAGACGACATCATTAATTCGGGTAATAACAGTATAAGGTCCTTTCCAAGGAGGTTGAAGTTTCGGTGACTTCCCTTTCTTCCGCTGTGGGTTGTACAGCCAAACCAGATCTCCTGCCTAGAACCCTTCTGAACTACCCTTACGGTCGTATCGAGCCTTCATTCGGTCACTGGCTATGGTGATTTGGTCTCTAACCAGCTCATGAACATTTCTTAGCCGTTCACTCATTTCATCCACATAGCTGTTCACAGGAAGCTGTTCTCCGCCTGGTGTTCCGAAAATCAAATCACACGGCAGTCTGATCTCATGTCCAAATACTACACGGGCTGGTGTTTGTTTTGTAGACTCGTGGATAGCAGCTCTGTATGCCATGAGGAAGAACGGTATGTGGAGATCCCAATCACGTTGATTCTTATGAACCACTTTAGAGATATGTTCTTTCATGGTCTTGTTATGTCGTTCCACCATTCCATCTGATTGCGGGTGAAGGGCTGTTGTCCGTGTTTTGTGTATCCCCAATAACTTGCAGATTTGCTGAAACACCCCTGACTCAAAGTTCCTCCCTTGATCTGAGTGCAGCTCCAGGGGTACACCAAACCGACATATCAAATTATCCACCAAGACTTTGGCTACAGTGACTGCTTCTTGGTTTGGAATTGCATAGGCCTCTGGCCACTTACTAAAATAGTTCATGGCAACCAGTATGTACTTGTTCCCATCCTTGGTTACTGGGAATGGGCCGGCTATATCGATCGCGATCCTCTCGAAAGGAGCTCCGACGTTATATTGCTTCATTGCACTTCTAGTCTGTGGTCCCTTACTGGCTGCACAAATTTTGCAATTGCGACACCAAGCTTCCACATCTTGACGACTATTTACCCAATAAAATCGTTCTCGTACTTTATTCAGGGTCTTATTAACGCCGAAGTGCCCACCGGATGCTCCATTATGCACTTCCTGAAGTACTTTCGGTACTCGACACCTGGGAATCACTAGACGCATAACAACTTCCCTGCCATCCGGGCTTTCCCAAGCTCTCTTTAGCAGCCCGTTCATGACTTTAAGTGAATCCCATTGGGCCCACAAAGCCTTCAATCCAACTGCCTTATCCGAAACATCCTTCCACGCTGGTCGAATTCCTTTCTCCTTTGCTCTCAATATAGCCCCAATTTCTGTGTCATTCAGTTGTTCTTGTCTCGGGGCTTCGGTCGTCCAATCGTCCGGAACCTCTATTTTAATAGTGTTGACGGCCACCGTACCCTGCAATTTCTCAACGTGGCGGCAGTGCTTGCAATCTTCCTTGCATGGTCTTCTAGATAAAGCGTCTGCGTTCTTATGAGATCTTCCAGGTCGATGTTCTATTTTGAAATCATACTGTTGCAACCGTTCTATCCAACGAGCCAGTTGACCTTCAGGGGTTTTCAACTGCAACAGCCATTTTAATGCAGCATGGTCGGTCCGAATCTTGAAATGTCGTCCATAAAGATATTTATGAAAATGGTCCACTGATTTAACGATGGCCAGTAACTCTTTCTGGGTTACACAATAGTTTCTTTCCGGTTTGGACAGCACCTTGCTGAAGTACTCGATCACTCTTTCCTGCCCATTCTGGATTTGAGACAGTACACAACCGACCGAAGAATTGCTGGCATCCGTGTCTAAAATAAAAAGTCCTTCCCGTTGTGGGTACGCTAGCACAGGACCAGTGCATAGAGCTGCCTTCAATTTTCTCCATGCTGTTTCACATTCCGGTGTCCATTGGTACTGCACTTTCTCTTCTGTCAGCCGGTGTAATGGCTTCGCAATTTCTGCAAACCCTTCCACAAAGCGCCTATAATAAGTGCAGAGGCCAAGGAAGCTCCGTACTTCATGAACGTTAGATGGTCTTGGCCAATCTCGTACAGCAGAAATTTTGTCGGGGTCTGTTTGTATTCCATCCGAAGACACCACGTGACCAAGAAATTTGACTTCTTTCTGGAATAGCAGGCACTTCTTCGGGTTCAACTTCAGATGGGCATTCCTGACTCGCCCAAATACTTCTTGAAGATTTTTCAAATGTTCTGTAAAGTCCTGTCCCATAACAAGCACGTCGTCAAGGTAAACCAGGCACGTCCTCCAGGTTAGCCCTCGCAGTACGAATTCCATCAATCATTCAAAGGTAGCTGGCGCATTGCAAAGTCCAAAAGGCATCACGGTAAATTGATAAAGACCACTGCCTGCTGAAAACGCTGTCTTCTCCTTATCATCAGGATGAAGCCCCACTTGCCAGTATCCACTCCTAAGGTCTAACGTAGAAAACCATCGTGAGCCTGCCAACGTGCTTAACGTGTCATCAATTCGTGGTAATGGGTAACTGTCTTTCTTTGTGACATCGTTTAATTTCCGATAATCGACACAAAATCTTAATGTTCCATCCTTCTTGGCAACCAAAACTACTGGCGATGACCAGGGACTCGTCGACTCCTCAATGACTCCATCTTGCAGCATCTTGTCTATCATTGCCGAGGCATCTTCTTGTTTTGCTAATGGAAGCCTCCTAGGTGGTTGTCGAATAGCGGGCGAGTCGCCAGTATTTATCCGATGCTGGACTATGTCTGTTTTTGTAAGGGCCTCTGTATTCTTGGCAAATACTGAACTTTCCTTTTCTAGAAACTTGATTGCCTCCCTTCGTTCATCCTCAGATAAATGCTCCAACTGGGTACTCAGCAAGGTCAAAACTTCCTGGTCTATTTTCGTAGACGAACTTCCCTCTGTTTGTTCCTCGCACCTCGCTACCCATGTGACCGGTTCATAGGAGCCAATTGGTTTGCCTTCCTTAATTGTCACTGAGTGGGAATTTAAATTAACGACTCTAATTGGGATTTTGTCTTTAGTCCGGGTTAAAGTTCTCGCCACAATAATATTGGGTAGGGACTTAATCGATTCGTCATCTTCAACTAGGCCAACACGGTACCCTCCAGGATTTCCTTCTAAGGCAGCATCGATCATTTGTTCCGAATGAGCAGGAATCTTAATCGTCTGTGTTGTTAACAACCTTGCTTTATGGAATTGGTCGTCTGCGGTTGCCAGAATAAATTCCTCATTTCCAATTTTTAAGACTCGCTCCCCTACGTCAACAATGAATCCCTGCTCTCCCATGATGTCCAGACCCAAAATGAAATCATCCATAATGTCAGCCACAATGACCTTGTAATTGAACCTCAACCGTCCAACCTGCAGTTCCAAGTTGACCTCTCCATGGACCGCAGCCCTGTCCCCCGTGGCTGTTCGAATGATTACTCCATTTTGCTTCTTGTCAATCTGCAAGCCTGATATAAACCCTGGCCGCACTATTGATGACGTAGCACCGGTGTCAATAGTAAACACGCATTTTCTTCCATTCACATATCCTTGCAACAACAGACTGCTTGGAATTCTTTGGAGCTGGGAAATCTTTATTTCTCTGGGGGCACCGCATTCCCTAGCCAGCACAGCCCCCTTGGTGCTGGCTATCTTTAGTTTTCCTGCTTCTCTTCAACATTCACAGCATTTACTCGACTCTCCGAGTTCTGCTGTCGACAGTCTCGTTTCATATGTCCCACCTTGCCGCAGTTGAAACATTTAATACCTCCGCTCGGCTTTCCTTTATTTTGTTGTTTCTCCTGCTTTCTGAGGCCATCCAATTTATCGCATAATTTGGTGAATATTTTCTGCATCTCAGTCGGCAAGGGGTTCTGGTTCATTTCTGGTTGCGATTCTTCGAGAGTCACAGCTCGAACTCTCGACCTTGGAGTATCCCTGTAAGCGGCTTCTACTTCGAGTGCACGCACCAAAGCTTCGCTACTACTTTGGTGTCTCGTCAGCCTCAGAACTCGCCTGACCTCTTCGTCCCTTATACCATCTAAAAAGGCCCCCACGGCTAATTGTTCCTGGAATTCTTTAGGTGCACTCGGATACGCCAGGTGTGCCAGTCTCTCTATCGCAGCTTCAAATTCTTGTAAACTTTCCCCAGCTTTTTGCATCCGGGATTTCAGCTGAGTCTGGTATAATTGGGCAAGGTGTTGATCGCCATACCTCAAGTCTAATGCAGCTTCCAAGACTTTAAAGTCCCTTTGTTTCTCAACTGGGATGGTTTGGAGCAACTCTGAAGCTTGGCCTCTTAATGCTAGAACTAATGCCATGGCCTTTTCCTCATTATCCCAATTGTTCGCACACGCTGCTGCCTCAAACTGCCTCTTGTACGTCGTCCAGGAACTTTGGCCATCAAAAGAAGGAGGTTTTAGTCGCTGTCCTGATGATACCACTTGCTGGCTTCCTCTATCTCTCAACTGTCGTTTAAGCCGGTCTATTTCTCCTTTGACTTCTTCTTCGAACTTGTTTACTTTCTCTTTAACTTCGGTTACTTCTCCTTTTACTTGACTGACTTCTGTCTCGACTACTCCTACTTTACCTTCGACCTTGTTTATCTCTTCTTTGACTTCACATTTTAGTACTTCATTGGCAGAAATTATAGCGTCCTGTTGTATTTTGATTTGTTCATTTAGAATTTTCCTTAATTCTTCCTGGCGTCTTTCTTGCTCCTGTTTTTCCTCTTGATGTCGTCTTTCTTGTTCTTCTTTCTCCTCTTGCTGTCGTATCTTCAGGTCTTCCATAATTTGTCTCAATTCGTCTTTCTCTTCTTGACGTCTTCTTTCTTCATCCTCTTTTTCTTTCTGACGTCTTGTTTCTTCATCCTCTTTTTCTTTTTGACGTCTTCTTTCTTCATCCTCTTTTTCTTTCTGACGTCTTGTTTCTTCATCCTCTTTTTCTTTCTGACGTCTTGTTTCTTCATCCTCTTTTTCTTTCTGACGTCTTATTTCCTGATCTTCCATCATTTTCTTTAATTCGTCCCTTTCTTCTTGACGTCTTCTTTCTTCCTCTTGACGTTTTTTCTCCTGTTCTACTTTGTCTTCCTGCCGTTGCTGCGCCATCATTTTTTGGAATTGTTCGAATAAGTTCTGTATTTGTTTATCGGATGCCATACTTCTTGTTGTTACGGGCATACGACGAAATTAAAATAAAATAAATTTAACTGTCACGTCAATATCGGTAATGGAACTTTTCAGACAAATCTCGAAATAGCACGAAAAAGTCTTATCCAGAGTCTTTTGTCACTATCCAGTTCAGAGAATTTAATAATCTCCACTAATGTCCAAACAGAAAAGTTCTAGAAATTTTCACGCACTAAATGAGTCTTTTTCAGTGTCTCTATCACTTCTCAGTTCAAAGGATTTAATTATCACACTAATGTCCTAATAAAATGTTCTACGATGTCTCAAAAATGCACTTAAACACTATTTTCCTGTTCGAAAATAACCCTCGAACAATGTCCAGTAAATTAGTCCTGTGTTAGCACTAACTCTCGAGAATACTTCTCGAACACTCCAACACAACTTCAGAGCTCCTCTTGTCATAAAATCCCACTTCTGACACCAATTGTGACGTGTTGCCACCCTTAGGAAACTACCCCTTGCAAGTTCCGTGGGTTCCAAAAATTATAACAAGAGATGTCCACTAACACACTTTATTAAATATTTACTGGATACTTCACAATACTATTATTAATTTAAATACACTTTACTGACTAAAATCACAATGTTTATCACTTTATTTCTCTTTGAACTCTTAACCTCACTTTCTATACTTTCTGAACTTCTGAACTACTCGCTGAGAATGCGGTCGGTCTTTTATACCTAAAAATGACAGATCTCGATTTTTCTGTGATGACGCCACCATTCTCTAGATAATTCCAGATGTCACCAGAACTAACTTCTGGTAGGTTTCTGGAGTAGGTGCAAATACACTACATTCATTCAGACATTCGATCTGTTGAAGTCTGCCTACTTTTTAGTAACATAACCTTAAATTTTAAGGGGTGCAACATATTACAATATAAAAGAGTTTTGGAATCAGCTTGATGTCCTCTATCGCCAACTATGTACGGAACATCGTGCATAACGAATTAAAATCTGGTATAATCAAAATTTCATTAATAATAATAATAATAATAATATTTATTTGTCCAATAGATCATTTTACATGATATAGGATAAGTCTAAAAACATTAAAATGTAACTATTTAAATATTAAATAATAAATTAAGTTAAAAGTCATCAGTAAAATATTCGTTCAAAGAATAATAAGATTTTTCCCTCAGTCTGGACTTGATCTTATTTTTAAATTCCTTATCACTAAGTCCTTTGTAAAGATTCGGCAATTTATTAAACGCCTTTATAGCCATGTACTTGGGGCTCTTTTCATATAATGTTAAATGATGGGTAGGAATTACTAGGGTAGTTGAATTTCTGGTGTTATAGTTATGATTATAGTTGAGGGTGTCCAGATTACTTAATTAACAGGAGTAGCATTTTTTTATTAACTTTTTTTAGACTATCTAATGAACGTTATTTGGGCTAAAAATCAATGTTTTACAACACGCAACTTTTTAAATCCCTTTTTGCTATGCTACTTTTGCGATATTCGCAGTTGAAATGAGGTATCAATACATTTAAATCCTTTTTTCAAATTCCTATCTAGGATCTATAAACCCCCCATTTCGGATAATATAAATATAAGTATCACTTAGTCGTATTATAATAAGTATTTCTAGACAATTTGTAAATTGTTGCTTATCCTATAATAAAAACAATAATCGATGGGGTGTAGCGAGTAGTGACGTCGAACATTTTGCAGAAACATTTGAAACATTGAAACAAACAAAATCATATAATTTCCTACATGTCATGATACAAGGTTGCCGATATTTACCGGAAGCTGTATCCACTGTAAAACACAGCATGGAATATATGGAAACCGTGGCTCCCTCGTTGATGCGGCCGCCTCGGAATAGTTCAAAATCCGAATATCTGACTTCCAGCTGAAATTAAAACAGCAGACAACTGAGGCACCATAGAAACGTTTTACATTAGTTGCGTTAGGGCTTCTGAATATTTATTTAATTATTTCATCGCATATTAGATATATTATATGGTATACAGATTCAGAAAGTGTTTGTTTTGGTATGGCACTAGTTTCAACGATTTAACTGACCGCCCACAATAAAGACGTCTACCAGTTCTCTAGCAGAGGTAAACAGTGACACGCCCCCTCAAGAGAATTTATACATGATTGCTTGCTTTGCTCTCGCTTGCCGCTCTTGCTTGCTCTTATTGCCATCCCAAAACCAACGCTTTCCGATTCTGTATATATATGAATGTCACATTACAAAAATTTAGGATACAAAAGAAATTTTGATAAGAAGAAAATTTATACATATAATAAATTACAATATAAAATAGTAAAAAATTACAATAATAGTAAACCTAACCCAATCATTGACTGTGTTACATGACAATTTTGCATCACTGCCAGCTCGTAATTCATAATAATAATAATAATAATAATAATAATCTTTATTAGTCCTTTTCAAATACAACAGTAGATACCCAAATAGGGTGTAGGACATGTCAACAATGTAAATGGTAAAAAATACAATACAATACTTTTACAATTAAACAAGACTAACAAATGAACACAAAAATATAAGAATTTAATATATAAAAACACTTAGAAGAAAGAAAGTACAAGAGATAAATATAGTAAGTAAGAGATTGGTATACTAAATTATACTGTATTATCAGAAAATGCATTAAGGCTGTAATAGGCTCTCTGGAGAAGTATATTTTTTAGTTTTTTGTACATAAGTCCTTTGTTGAGTTTTTTAAGGTTGGATGGTATTTTATTGTAGATTTTAATGATATTATGATAAACATTCTTTTGTATATATGTAGCTGTAGCCTTGACCGGACATAAATTTTCTTTGAAACGTGTGATGTAGTTGTGTTGTTTTTCACAGTGTTGGGAGAAGTCTTTGTTTTCCGTTATAAACTTGACAGCTTCTACAGGGTGTCTACCAACCGGGAAAACCGGGAAAATGACGGGGATTTAGTCCAACCGGGAAAAAGACGGGAATTTCAAAAAGTTATCGGGAATTGCAAACGTCGGCTAATAGGTATATTTGAATTCGCAAGATACGGGGTAGCTTATACTGTACTGTATTTCCCCATATGTTTGTTTACATTACCCAGTAATATGAGAATATCAGTGTGTCCAACTAAGTCGGCACCATATGGGAAATTTTTTTATTATTGGTTTTATGAAAAACAGTTATTTTTGATAAAACGTTTTGCATGGCCTAAAACCCAAAATGAAATAATTAATTTTTTGCAGTCGTATACGAGGTTTGTCGAAAAATGTAAATTTTGCTCAAGAGTAAGCTCAAGCTCTTTTCTCGTACTTTTGGAGCTGTAACTGAGATAATTAGAAAAATCTGCTTCTCTTTCATTACTTTTTCTTTATTGTTTGTACTAGTCTATTATATTGAAGCTTGAAAAAGTTCGGGGAAAACCGGGAAAAAGTCGGGAATTTCTACGTCCGGTTTTGGTAGATACCATGTTCTATAATGAGAATAGAATATAATGTAAGTATTTTTTCTGTGAGAAACACTGATTTACAAGATTCAGTTTGCTTTAATTTGTATATGATTCTTACACATCTTTTTTGAAGGATGAAGATTCTATTAACCTCACATGAATTTACCCAGAATACAATTCCATATTGGATCCTAGAATGTACATAGGCATTAGGCATGGTAAGCTTATTTTGCAGTATCGGTATTTATTGTATTTGTTATTACACGTAAGGCATATTTATGAATATTGTCCAATTTTTTGAGCTAATATATTTATATGTGGTCTCCAATCTAGTCTTCTATCTAGCTGCACTCCTAGAAATGCTGCATCATTTTTAGATTCTATCAGATGTGTTTGCAGTTGGATTGATATATTTGTATTATCTATAAAAGGGTATGAGAAATTTAGAATATTTGTTTTTTCTATATTTAGAAGCATGTTAATTTCTGTGAACCATGTCTTAAGTATTTCTAGTGTCCTTGTGATATCTTTTTGAGAGTTTAGTGAACGATTTGTAAATAGTACAGATGTGTCATCAGCATACATGACTATGTGTTGGTTTACCATTTCAAGCAGGTCATTTGCATATAATATAAATAGGAGAGGGCCCAATATAGATCCTTGCGGCACTCCTTTTTGTACTTCTTCCATATAGGTACGATTTTATCAAGTTGTTAGCAACTCCTCGTATTCCATATTGTTCTAGTTTATCAGTCATTATTTCGTAGTTAACGCCATCAAAAGCTTTTGATAGGTCAAGCAACACTGCAGTAGCATTATCTTTTTTGTTTAGCGATTCGAGGGTCTTGCTTAGTAGTTGATAGATTGCTCTGATTGTAGACATTTTTCTCCTAAATCCATTTTGGCTATCAGTGAGTATTTTATATTTGTCTAAGAAGTGAATTAGACATTCATATACAATTTTTTCAAATACTTTGGAGATTATTGGTAGTAAAGAAAATGGGCCGGTAGTTTCCAAGACATTTTTTATCACCTTTTTTATGTACAGACTTAATTATTGACATTTTAAGAAGGTCGAGGAATATTCCAGTGTTCAAGCTTAGATTTATGATGTAGGTTAGTGGTTTTACAATGATGCCTGCAGTAGCTTTTAACAATACCTTGTAGGTATTTGGTCTATCCCTACTGCTTTTATGTTTTTTACAGTTTTTATTGTAAGAAGTACCTCTTTTTCATCCGTTGGATGCAGTGGCGGATTTGGGGGGGGGGGGGTATAGCCCAGGGCGAAAAATACCAAATTTTATGCCTTTGGTATTTTTCAAAAAATTATAGTTATTAGTATGTACTATCAGAACATTTTCAATTTATTTGAGAACGTGTTTTTTATTTTAACCAGACCAGAGTTCCTTATCCTAGTCAACTGTACAGCGTGGTCCGCGAATGCTAGAACCTCATTTAACTTCGTTACATAAAAACGTTCAAAAATAAAAGTTATGAGAAATCACATGTATTTTCCAAAAATCATTTCAGAAAAACAATTAAAAGTCGAATTTCGGAGATATGAGCTTTACCTTGGTTTTTTTAAATGGAACACCCTATATGCTTTTACACCATTTGAAAGGCCATAGAAAAACCTTTTCAATCACACATAGTATTTTTCTTGAAAACTATAGTAGATATTAAGTTTAATATTTTCTTATTAAGTCAAGGTAGTCCGAAAAATATATATCAATTACTGAGAGAGAGAATAATATTTATTGGATCAAATGTTCCAAAAGGCCAGCGACCGAAGTCTTTCAGTTACTGAAATTCTCCATTTTATTTAAAATAAAGTGAAATTAGATACTAACAGGTATTTTGACAGAGCTAACATATTGTTTATTTTAATTTACATACTTTTGTCACAGAAGGCCTATACCAGAAACGACTCTCTGCCTTCAAGCCAATATTGAAGACGGCCATTTTGTTGGTGGTATTATTGTCAACCTATAATTCCGCAGATTTCTAAATTCACCAGTAGAGCGCACTGGTAAGCAATAACATTATATGATTGGATATTTTGAAAAACATAGCCAATCAGCTTCGAATTTTATCTACCGGTGCGCCCAGCGGTGCATATAGAAAAGTGCGGAATTATAGGTTGACAATAATACCACTGACAAGATGGCCGAAGGTCCCCCAATTTACCGATGAAACATCAAACGTTCCGCCGATAGTGACGTTTCTGGTATAGGTCTTCTGTGCTTTTGTTTTCCAAGGCTAATTTGATAAATTGTAAATTTATAGTAAATTAGACAAAATTTTTTTAAAATGAATACCATGTATTATATATAATTAAAAAGTTTTTCTATGATCTTTCAAATGGTGTAAATATATATGGAGTGGTCCATTTAAAAAAACCAAAGTAAAGTTCATATCTCCGAAATGTGACTTTCAATTGCTATTTTGAAATAATTTTTGGAAAATACACGTGATTTTTGTACTATGTTACGTAACTCCAAAAATAACGAAGTTAAATAAGGTTCTAACGTTGACGTGACGTGACGCGACGCGACGCCAGAGGCTGGGGGACGTGGTGGCCTTGGGGCCCGCGGAAGTGTTCTCTACCGGCTGTTTGTAATGCTCCCGGACCCGAGTGATGCCCAGGCCCGAGCGGTATATATTGTCGTGCGTCCAACTGGATGCTTCCGTAGGGCGCTGGAACTTCAACCCCACGGTAGCATCCGTTGGGCGCCAAAAATCCAGCGCAGCGGACTTCAGATCTGGGCGCCAAAAATTCAGTGCAGCTATCTGAACGTATGGGCGCCAAAAGTGCAGTGCAGCCGTGCTCCCCACGAAACGGATTGGTCTCGTTGGGGGCTGCACTGTGGTCAGCTGCTTGGGTGTGAGGCACCTGGGGCTGCAGTGGGAGGGCATCATCAGAGGCTTCCAACTCGCCGCCGATGATGTCCACCCACGGATGTATGTGGGTTTTCGAGATTCCCCCTTTTCGCAGAACAACAATAAAACAATACAAAAGCTCAGTCCTAAACGGAGGGCCCGGCAATTGAAGGTTGCTGTACAATAGGTCCGCTCAGTCTGTCTGTCCCTAACTGAAATTTCTAAGATTGGTGAAGCCGGTCTGATTCTACTTTTGTCTGTCGCGCAAAACCCGTGCTAGGTAAACTTGAGTGAACACCTCTCAGATCGCATCACCGAAAGTGTCGTCCAGAGGTAACTCGCTCTCGTTTACCGAATTTACCACCGTCGAAGCACGCTTTCACCTAGAGCACTGACGTCAACGTTGTTGTTGCTGACGTCGGTGAGCCCCAAGTGAAACCACCAGGTATATACACCTCTTTAGACGGGTGAGGCTATGGAGGATAGGACTGGATCTGGATTCGGGACTATTTGGCAGATGATTTGGCTGGAAATTGGCTGGTTGGTGGAACTTCAGGATCGGCATGCAGGTGGAAAGGTTTGGTTTTGGAGTAGTTGGCTGGTTCGGAAGTTTCAGAGGAGCTGGACTGGGAGCTGTCGTGGCAACAGACGATTCCTCTCTAAATAATTTTACGTCGTCTAAAAATAGACGCTTGGCTGCGATGCGTAGACTGCAGTGGGTCCTCTTCACTTACCTGACACTGTCCTTCCTTCCTTTGTTTCCAAAACGTCCTCAAGAGTTCTCTCGCTGAATATCTTCGCCCCTCGAGGCACCTGGGCTTACCTTAAAAAAGGCAGTAGCCGTATGAGCAAGCTCACGAATTCTCTTTAGATTTGATTTGGGTGTGTGCTGTTGTACACCTCAAATCTCGAGAGTCTACAACTTTCCCTGATAACTTCCCTAACTGAAGTTGAATTTAAAGTTTAAACACAAACTTGTAAAGTAAAACGAACAGCGAAATTTAATTTTAATTCAAAGTAAAATACTAATAACACAAGCTGACGTGTACCCTATGGCTGTTTGAACTTGACTGGGGCCGGGCAGGACTATTGCCCGTGTACCCCAATGCATCGCTGTAGATCGGGGACCAGCCTCGTGCAGGGCGGGCGAACTTACTTTACGTCGGCCCCACTCACAAATGTGAGCGGTGCAGACGATTTCGGCCCACCTCCCTGAGTCCTGGCTCGTTGGACCTTGCTGGCTAAGGGCTCTTCTCGCGTTCTTCTGTCTTCGTTTCGGGGTAGTCATCGGTCAGTTGGGTGTTTGGGTTTTTGGCAGGAGAGACTGCCGGTACACAGGATGCCAAGAGGCATCCTGTCATCCGGATCATCGGTAGGGTAAGGATGAGCTGTGTAGCTCGAGGAAGGGCAGACCTAACTACTTTGGTAGCATTTTCGGCCTGCCTGGAGCTAGGGGGACTACAGGTACTGGACGGTTGTTTGTCCGGTACCCGCAGGGTCTTGGATGGGTGGTTGGGTGATCGTCCTGTCTCTTCCTTGGGGTGTCTTCATCGGACGGTGGTTGTTTTATACTCACCCGTTATCCAGTAGCTGCACCTTCAGCCGCTTGTGCCTCGGAGCGTCTGCTGGGTCATAGTCAGTGGGTTCCCATGCTCCTCGGCAAGGGCATACATCTTCCTGGCTCTCTCCTTGATGATGTCAGTGACCGGGGTGTAGTCCAGGTCCCTGAAGATGTCCTCGTTGCGTACGAACCTAATAAGCATGAGCTTGTTCCTCAGGTTGAGTCTGCTCTGTCTACCCGTCATCGGGTAGATTAGGGCTCTCGTCCTCCTGGCCTTCTTGACGATGGCCTCCGTGTTCTGTCTCCATGTTAGGCCTTTGTCCATGACCACGCCAAGGTAGTTGGCGGTGTCGTGCCATTGGATGTCTTCACCAAACATGGAAACGTGACCTGTGGGGTTTTGTTTTCTTACCTTCTTGAAGAGGACCGCCTTGCTTTTCTCGGCGTTGACGGCTACCTTCCATCGGTTGCACCAGTCCTCTAGGAGGGTGGTTGCCTCCTGGAGGTTTCTGGTGGCGAGCCTTGCGCTCCAGGATCTGGCTGTCAGGGCTGTGTCATCGGCGTAGAGGGCCATGGAGGTCTGCTCCGTCCGTGGCAGGTCTGAGGTGAAGATGGAGAACAGGTGCGGGGAGAGCACTGAGCCTTGGGGGACTCCTGCCTCCATTGTTCTGTACGTGGACACCTTGTCCACGATCTTCACTCTCATCTGTCTTCTGTGTAGGTATGATCTCACTTGATGAGTGCAATGGGGTAACCCATACTCATCATTTTGGCTAGGAGACCATCGTGCCAGACCCTGTCGAAGGCTTTAGCAACGTCCAGAAACAGCGCTGCTGTGACCTGTCGTTGGTTGAACCCCTTCGTGGCCTCCTCGGTGAGGCAGAGCACTTGGAGTTCGGTGGAGTGCCCTGTCCTGAAGGCGAACTGCTCGTCTGGGAGGATGTCCAGTTCTTCTCGGCTATCCTCTTGAGTATGACTCGTTCGGCTACCTTACTCATCGCTGGGAGTAGACTGATTGGCCTGTAAGAGGAGGGAAACGTTAGGTTCTTACCTGGCTTCGGGATGACTATGACGTCGGCCTTTTTCCACCTGGAGGGGAAGTGTCTCAATCTCAACATTGCGTTGATGATGTTGACCATCGCCGCTACTCCTTTCCTGGGCAGCTTCTTGAGGGCGATGTTCCCAATGCCATCACATCATGGAGCTTTCCTGGGTTTTAGGCTCCTTAGGATCTCCTTGACCTCCTCGGGGGTGGTCGGAGGGATGTGGTCTTCATCTGGCAGACGGTTCATCCTACGTACCCTGCGTCTCACATCGTCCTCCCAGTCCTCATCCTCATCATCGAGTTGGTTTTCCCTACACTGCAGTTCCAAGCTGTCAGCAAAAGCCTCGGCTTTTTCCTGGCGAGTGTAGACAACACCATTCTCTCCGTGGATCGGGGGCATGGGAGACCGTCGGTTTCGCAGGTCCCGTTGGGTGGTCCAGATGCTCCTGTCCTGTGTGTCCAGGGATTCCAGGTGGCGTTGCCACCCTTCTTGTCTGTGTTCCTGAAGGGCAGCCTTGACTCTTCGGCTCAGGGTGTTGTAGTGTCTCCTATCTTCCGGGAGTCTGGTTCTCTGGGCCCGTCTCTTCGCACTTCGTCTATTCCGTATCAGCTGCCTGGTATCCTCTGGGAAGTTTGCTATCGGCGCTAGTGCTCGTCTCATTTCCGTCTCGGTGGTGCTTTCCGTCAGTGCCGCCTGGATCTGGTTTTCCAGGGAGGTGATGGCCCTCTCTACGTCTGCCTCGGTTTCTAGTCTGGGAATTTGTGCAATGTCCCTTTGCAGTGCTGCACGGAACACTTCCCAGTCCGTCCTTCTTTTGATGAAAGTTGTCGTGTTCTCACCGTCCTTTGCTCCTAGTTCTAGGAGAATGGGGTTGTGTTCGGTGGAACCTTCCATCATGGCGGTGATTTCTGCTTCGAGGGTCATCTCCTTCAGCATCGCAATGTCCAGGACATCCGGCCTGTTTACACCATTGTCATGGGTCGGTCCCTCCGGCCCAAGGACCAGCAGGTTGCCATCTTGTCGTCGCAGGAATCGCAGTAGTTCTCGTCTTCGAGTGTTTGTAATCCTACTGTGCCATTCCGGGGATTTGGCGTTGAAGTCGCCGATGGCAACCGTCTGGGTCTTTGGGGGTAGGACCGAGTCCAGGTCTGCGTCTCGCAGCATGATGTGGGGTGGCTGGTAGCAGGAGACCACTCTGATGTTGCCATTTCGTGCCGTGGACACTACTACGGCTGTGGCCTCCGGGTTCTTCATCTCCGGGAGCAGGATCGAATGGTGTGCGATGCTCGTCTTAACTAGCAGGGCTACTCCTCTCATCACTCTTCTGTGAGGCCGATTCCAGTCCTTCCTGTATACGTGGTAGCCTAGGAAGTTGATAGCCTGGTCTGGTTGCAGCTTCGTTTCCTGCAATGCCATGATGTCTATGTCACCCCTGGCTAGAAGCTCCTCAACCTCGAGTTTGCGTCCTAGCAGTCCGTTGACATTCCATGAGGCGATCTGCATGAAGCCTGGTTTCACCTGAAAAGCCATTAAACGTTAGTAAAGGCTGGCATTTGTGCAAAAAATGCGCTCATTGCTGAGCACATTTGTTGCATTTGTGCAAGCACCGCGGTGAGGTTTTGGGCCTCAGCGGGTGCCTGTGGGCTGGGCCGGTGGGCTGCCCTGCCTTTCCCTGAGCTACCCTGGCGTAGCTCGGGCCTCCAGTGGTGGGTGTTGCCTTCCTTGGGGCAGCACCTGTCTGGGTCGGCTTGGCTGCAGGGGCTGGTTTCGTCGCCGCCGTCTTTTTAGGGAACTTAGGGCACCCTCTGTAGCTGGCTGGGTGTGCCTCCTGGCAGTTGGCACACTTCGTCGGTACATTCTTGGGCTTTTCGCAGTCCCCTGAGTAGTGTGGCTCGGTGCACTTCACACATTTGGCCTGTGCGGTGCAACGTCCTTGGGCGTGGCCGAAACGTTGACAGCGATGGCACTGTGCGATGGCCAGGGCAGCTTTCTGTCGCTCTGTCCTCACCACCAAGGAGCAGCATCGGTTGACTTCCAGGATTTTCTCCTCGCTGAGGGGAACCTGGACCAGCATGAGAGGGATCTCCTGGTTTGGTCCTCCTAGAAGTCATTCTGTGCACTGTGACTGGGGAGAAGCCCTGGGTTTGGAGGTCTTCTTTGACTTCCTCGCTAGTCACTCCGCTTGGAATGCCTCGGATGACTACCCTGAGTAGTCTGTCCTCCGGCAGGGCGTATGTGTGATATTCGCGCTTTTCATGCGCGAACATCCTCGTCATTCACCTGTAGTCTTCGGGCGTTTGGGGCTCGATGGCGATCCCCTCTCGCATTGTCCTGGCTTTGACAAACTTGATTCCGGTTTCGTCTAGCCTCTGCCGGACAGCTGACCATGTCTCCACTTTGCGGAGGATCACCGGGGGGGGTCTTGGGCCTTTTCCCTGGGGGCCCCCTGGCTGACCTGGCTGGACGTTGGTGCGTCCATGCTGGTGCTGGGTTGCACCTGGTTGTCTGGCTGGGCCGTCTTTTTCGCCCTTGTCCTGGTGACAAGGGTGAATTCGCCGTCACTGTCCGCAATGTCGGCTTTCCTCTTTGGGGCCTCCTTAGGTGCGGGTTGCACCACGGGGGCCAGAGGCTGGATTTGGGCCTGGGCTTGGGCCTGAGGTTGGGGGGCCTTCTCAGCCCTGATGGCTGCCAGGAGCTCTGTATGCTGAGCCTTCTGTGCTTCAATCTGGGTACGCTGTACGTCCAGTTGTTTTGCCATCTCTGCCCTCAGTTGAGCCATCCTCTGGCTCATTTCGGCTATCTGCGCTTTCAGCGCGGTGTTCTCAGCCATTAGGCTCCTGATTAGACCATCCCTGTCATCCGACTGGTCCATCGGTCTGGAGCTACTCTCTTGCTCGTGCATACTGTCCTCCACAGTATTTACGTCTTCTTGCCTGAAATGAAAATCTATATTAGTAATTATTACGGGAAGGAATTTTGGGTACGGAAGGAGAAAAACAAAGTGTCCCCAGGCGGGGGCTTTATTTATCTTTTTATATTTGTGTCAATTCAATTCAATTCAATTCTTTATTCGTGTTAATACAATAAACTGTTTACACATGTCAAATTAGTAAGTAAAGTAATGAAAGTAATAAACTACAATAACGATGATGTGAACAAACTAACAATAAACAATTAATGTAAAATATAAAATGGAAATAGTTGTATCTTTTAAGTTCCTATTACAAAATCTGAAAAATTGTTATTACAAAATTCATTTAGTGAATAAAAACATTTATTGAGCAAATACTCCTTGATTTTATTTTTAAATAATCTTGGTTGTAGGTTTTTGATATTACTTGGGAGGAGATTGAAAAATTTAGGTCCAAAATAGGAAATGCTTGTACGTGATTTATATAGAATAGAATAGAATAGAATAGAATATATTTCGTACTAGGGACAATATACAGAATTGTATTGTACAAGTCAAACAACATAAGCTTAATAAGTAAAAAGAAATCACATTAATAACATTAACATTAGACAATTACAAAATAAATAATCTAAAATACATTAATAAAATCGTAACAGTTACATACTTATTAATATAAATTAAACGTAAGAAGGACATTACATTACTTCATTATTTGGCATCACTACAGATTAGTCATAGGAAGGTGGCATCATTAATTTCATTTAAATTGTATGGTTCAGATTGTATTAATATTTTCCTGATTGTTTTTTTAAATAGTGTTAAGGTTTTTATTTCTTTTATGTGTCTGGGCAGGCAGTTGTACCATTTCAAACATTTATAATAACAGCCCTTTTCGAGCAAAGCACTCTTGTGTATGGGATAACAAAAATTATCTTTATGCCTTGTGTCGTGTTTGTGGTCTATAATAGCCTCTTTAAATATTTCTCTATTATTGTAAACAAAACAGAGACTTTCATATACATAAATCCCCGTCACAGTTAAAATGTTAAGTGCTCTAAATAAACCTCGACATGATTCGTTTGCTCTGCTCCCTGTCATTGTTCTGACCACACGTTTTTGTATTTTGAAAACCTCTTGACTGTGTGAACCACACCAAAATAATATTCCATACGTCAATACCGAATAAAAATTACCATAATAGGCTGTTAATAGAGTACTCTTATCTACAACCTTTTTTAATTCTTTAATGGAGTAGCAAACTTTGCTGAGTTTTCCACACAGCAACTGTACATGGACCTCCCATTTCATATACTGATCAACAGTAACACCTAGAAATTTTGTTGAATTTGCAAAGGTAACATCTACATTATTAATCTGGATTTCTGCTGGGTAGGTATTTTCATTTCTACTATGCCTGAATAGAATGCAATTGGTTTTGTCCGTATTTTGCACTAATGAATTATTTTTAAACCATTCTGAAACTTGTGACATGTTAGCATGTGTCTTTTCTTCTATCATCGCAAAAGTTTTTTCAGAGATAAGGACGTTTGTATCATCTGCATAATTTGTTAAGATAGTTGTTTTGTCTGTGATTACCTTTGATAAGTCATTTATGTATAGGATGAATAAAATGGGTCCAAGTACACTACCTTGTGGGACTCCCATGGTTATACATTCAGGTTCTGAGTAATAATCTACGTAGTTGTCTCTAATGTTTACTTTTTGTGAACGTCCTTTAAGGTAGGACTCGAACCAGTTATAAGCTAATCCACGTATACCCATTTTTTCAAGTTTGCTTAAAAGTATGTTGTGGTTCACACAGTCAAAAGCTTTTGAGAGGTCCAGGAAGATGCCAAGCACCTGGCAACCTTCATCCATTAATTTTAAAATGTTTTCAACAAAACTGAAAATTGCAGTCGTTGTTGATTTGCCCCTTTGAAAGCCATGTTGATTCATGGCAATAATTTTGTGAAGATTAAGAAACGATAATACTCTTGAACACATGGTTATTTCAAGCACTTTGGAGAAACTCGATAGCATACTTATAGGTCGGTGATTTTCCATTTGAAGAGGATCACCTTTTTTATAGATGGGTTTAACAACTGCCACTTTCAGTCCTGCTGGAAAGACACTTTTAGATAATGACTCATTAATAATATATGTCAAGGGTTCAACTATTAGAAAACTTATTTTTTTCAATAATATATTGGATATATGATCATCGCCAGCAGAGAATTTGTTTTTTAAGTTATTTATAATTTCTAATACTTCATTTTGAGTTACTTCCGACAGGTAAATTGAGTTTACATTTACTGATATATGTGCTAAATCAGGATTTGTGGGATTATTACCAACAAGGTTAGGGGCCGCTGTAATGAAATACTTATTAAATGCATTACATGCTTCCAGAGGAGAAGTAATGGTTTCATTGTTTATAACAATTCCTTGGAATTTATCATTTTTGTGACTATCTTTGTTGTTTTCTGCATTTATAATATTCCATACAGTTTTTGTTTTATTATCTGATTCATTTATTTTTTGCCCGTAGTATTTTCTTTTCTCATTTATCAGCAAGTCAGTATAAAAATTTTTATATTCAATAAATACAGGTTTTGGTAACCTGTTATGTTGGTATAACTCCGATAAGAAATTCAAGGTCTCTTTAGCATCAAGTATATTTTTTGTTATCCATTTTTGTCTCCTTTTTGTAGCAATTTTTACTTTTTTTAAAGGAAATGAGGTATTGTAATGTTCTAACAGTATTGTAGAGAAGTTGTTGTATTTGTCATCAACAGAGATAGCTTCAAATACAGGAAGCCAAGATTCTTCATTTAAACAATTATAAAAAAGTTGATAATTTGCATCACTGAAAATACGTTTGAGTTCATAAGTAGGCTTTGTGCTGGTATTTTTACCAGTATATATATCAAGCTTTTGCCCATAGTGATCAGAAATATTGGTATTTATAATTTTTGAAGTAAAATTTTGAGACTTTTTTATGAATATATTATCAAGACAAGTTGTTGTGTTCTGAGTAACTCTAGTAGGCTCCTGTGTTGTAATTTGCATATTATATGAGTTTAAGAGGTTGACTATTAAATTTAAATTTTTTACATTCTTTGCCGATGGCTGCATATCAACGTTAAAGTCCCCAGCAACCAAGACTGATTTATCACCCATTGTAGCTTTTTCTAATAGCACGTCTAGTTTATTTATAAAGCAATCAATGTTGGTTGCTGGTGGAGCATATACTACACATATTACATAAGTAACACCATTAATTTTAAATTCAGCAGAAGTACACTCAAAAACATAGTCCTCACTTAAACAATTTATATCCTTACGGATCACAGCATTCAAAGATTTTTTAGCATATAATGCTACCCCTCCGTGTGAGTTTTTGCGTACTCTGCAGTGTGACGATATTAGTTTATAGCTTTCTAATTGGAAAGCTCCTATACAATTATCCGTTTGCCAATGTTCAGTTAATGCTACGAAATTTACATTTAGCTCACTAATTACAACATTTATGTTATTAAGACAGTTTGAAATACATTGAACATTTTGATGAAAGATGCTTACTATACTCTCTTGATTCTTTGGAAAATCCACATTAAAATTGTTCTGTGATTGCTAGTCGTTTTTTGTTTTTTTCATTTCAATTTCCAGAATCCTTTTGTAACAAGCACAAATTGGGTCAGTAACAGCATGGTTAACATTTAAAGATTTTTTAAGCTTAGTATTCGTTTCTACACAGTTTATACATGTTAGAGTATCACAGCTACAGTCACTCGTATTATGTTCCTTTGCGCAATTGTAACAGGTAACTTTATTTTCACATTTTGTAGCAACATGTCCATATCTTGCACATTTAAAACATCGCACTACACTATAGTACTCCTGTACCATGCATCTTCTCCATCCAATGTTAACTCTTTCCATTTGACATATTTTATTTTTTAGTATACTACTATATACTCTATGATAATCTAAGTAAATACTGGAATTATTTCTAGTTTCATTATTATGTACATCGTTATGCATTAGATACCGCTCACTGTTATTTTTTACGTACATAAGGCATTCAAGTATAAATAAACATGGAAAGGACAGAATCTTTAACTCAATGAAACTCTTTTTACAGTCTTCCCTATATCCTAGCCCATCAATTAAACGTACAGCTCAGCGTTGAAGACTGAATAATCTTGAGGCCGAAGGTGCATGGCCCCAGGCTAAAATTGCGTAACTTAGCTTAGTTTGGATTAGTGCATGGTAGACAGTTTTAACACGTTGACTGCCATACGGGTTAAGACAAATTTCTCATAAGGCGCCAACCGGTAGCAACGGTTTAACCAAATAAAATATCCCCCCAGGCCATGAGTATCATCGGCTAATACACTATGAATTGACAGACAATATTTTGAAAAAAAAAACTGCCAAAAAAAAGCGTCAAAAAAGTCTCGGTCCCCGCCATCTCAGTCTATTTATAACGATAGAAGTGTGCTGGACCGAGTCGCTGGGAGATTTCGAGATCCCGAAAAGATCCAGAAGATCTCGAAAACATGACTCGGTCTTATAGACCAGGTCGGCCCACAGGGCAAATATAAGTACTCGGTCTTATGGACCGAGTTGGCCTCATAGACAATAAAAACCTCGGTCATATAGACCGAGATGGCAGTCAACGTGTTAAGTACTGGCTGGGCTACAATTCCTATCAAGTTTCTTATGACAAAGATATTAGTTGTCAGGCTTTTTGCTACATGATTCACATGTGCCTCCCATGTAAGTTTAGGATCTAAGTGTACACCCAAAAAGCGAACTGACTGAGGATTATTCCATTCCTTAGCCTCTCGAAGTGTAAAGATAATGGTCTCAGATTTACTGCTGTTGAGACTGAGTTTATTAGTTGCAAACCAGTTTGTCACCTTCGACTGTGCATCTTCCATATTTTTAAGCAGTAAGGAAAGCTGTTTATTTCTGGATACTACAGTGGTATCATCCGCGAATAGTATAAGGTCATTGTTGGGTAGGCTTGATGTTATATCGTTGACGTATATTATAAACAGGATAGGACCCAACACCGAACCCTGAGGAACACCATGTTCGATGATATCAACATTGGAATGTATGTCATTAACAATTACTTGTTGTTTCCTATTGGAGAGATAAGAGTTTATAAGTTGTAGTGAATTATTGTGAAACCCATAGTAATGCAGCTTTTCTATGAGTATTTCAACAGATATACAGTCAAAGGCTTTAGTTAAATCACAGCATAGAGCTCCAACAAATTCGCCTTTATCATAACTAGCTGATATTATTTCAGTTAGTTTATTTATAGCCATTGTAGTCGAGTGGTTCGTACGAAAACCAAACTGTGCTTTATTAAATAAGTTATTAATATCAAAGTATCTATTAATCCTGGATTTAAGGGCTTTTTCAAAAATTTTTCCAATAAGCGGAATTATAGATATTGGCCGAAAGTTGGCTGGCTCATTTAGGGAGCCTTTTTTGTGAACAGGTATAACTTTTGAGATTTTTAGAATATCAGGAAATGTATTACTTTGCAGGCATATGTTAAACAGATCAGTTAGTGGTACTACTAAGTAGTCAGCAATGTTCTTGATGATTGTCGTATTTATTCCAAAGATGTCCTTACTATTTGTATTTTTGAGCGAGGAGATAATGTCATAGATTTCATCGTAAGTGATATTCTCGAATTGAAATTGAGTTTGGGTTTTTTCAATATCAGAGCGTTCCATATATTCTGAGTTAGAATACATAGGAGTCGGCAACTCATCTATTACCTGCCTTGCAACATTAATAAAGTAATTATTTAGTTCATCAGGTGAAAGCGTTGTGTGATTATGAGTATTTTTGGTGAGCCTGTGACTATTAATCACATTCCAAGTTGCTTTTTGCACATTTCCTGATTCACAAATGTAAGCTTCATAGGCCCTGCACTTTGCTCTTTTAATTGCAAGTTTGTATTGCATCCGATATCGTCTAAGGATATCCCTACACGCATTGCTATTAGTATGTTTTGCAGCTTCGATAATAAAATTAAGATTTTGTCTCATTATCTTAAGTTCATTAGTAAACCAGTTAACTTTAAGTGTATTATCAGATGTAGCCTCTACTGTTTTTTCAGCAAATGCTGTGTTCATTCCTGTAACCAGAATATTTATCAGTTTATCGAATTTATTGTTTACCCTGACTTTCCTATCATAAATAAAGTCCCAGTTAATATTAGTGATAAAGTTTTTAAGTAATTGCAGTCCTGCCGTAGTTATTGGTCTTATTTTTATATATTTAGGTGTAGAGGTAGTGTGATTGCGTAAGGTTATTGTTATAGCATGGTGGTCTGATAAATGTGGATCGTAACTAGAGGTTTCAAAGGCATCAATGTGAGCATTAGTGAAAATATTATCTATACAGTTGTTTAGGCGGGTGTTTGCAGTTATGGTGGGTTTTAGTCCATAAGTTGACATTAAGTCAATTAATTTTATAGTTTCATTGTCTTGTTTATTAAAACAGACATTAAAGTCTCCATTAATTACCAAAGTGTGTCTGTAAGTAGTCGCATAGTCTAGAACCTTTAGCAAAGTATCATAGAAGATCTCAAAGTCCCCTAAGGGTGATCTATAAATAGTTATGATAAGCAGGTTGGGGTCATGCACTTCCATGGCTGCTATTTCACAATGTAGTTCAATTGATAAGGTATTTAAAAAATGGTTTGATTTAGGCACATTATTAATATTGAGATTATTTCTAGCAAAGATAGCTGTCCCTCCATGAGTGATTACATTGCGACTAAAACTAGATATTAAATTATAACCATCTATATATGTATGTTCAATCTCCTCACAAGTTAACCAATGTTCTGTAATACATATATAATTATAGGTTGTATTTTCATATTTAAGGAAAGTTTCAAGTTCCAAAATCTTATTTCTCAGGCACTGTATGTTAATATGAAGTATATTTGTATCTTTTTTTATTAGTTTACTTGATTTTATGTGTTTAGTAGTAAGGTCTGGACTCCCTATAAGTTCTTCTCTCGGAATTTCTTTGCTGATAGTGCCACTTTCTGTCTGTAAATTTATTTACAATGATACCTTGAGGCCAGAGTTCGGGATTCAATAACTGATTTGCAATAGCTTCTCGTGCTTCCACTCGAAAATTTGCGTAATCTCCAGAATGGACCTTAAGCTTTTCAATGGAAAATGTCTCATTGCCAAAGTGGTTCTGTAGATGTTCCAACAGGTCGGCCTCAGTTACCTCATTAGCTAAGCGTTTTACCTGGACTGAACTTTTCTTATAAGTAACAGCAGCTACCAGTTTACAGTTTGATTGGTTGGTTTTCAGAGTTCCAATAACAGAAGCTGGTTTACGAAAGTTCTCAACTTGACCTGACTTGTTTGACCAGTTTTGTTTGGCTTTTGGTTTATTGATGTTGTTTATCGGCTTAATAGTACCATTTCCATGTTCTTTATTAGCAGACATTTTCTGGTGCTATCTCCTTTCCAGATAATATTGCATGGTCTTCTGGGTATGTAATACTGGTGGGAGTTGTTTGATTGCGAGTTTGTATGCCATGAGTTTTAATATTATCATTTTGCAGAAGCTTAATTAAGTCAATGTTAGTTTCTTTTAATATTGCCAGGTCGTTGTGGAGATCAATTATCTGATTTTGAAGGTTAGTGATGTGTTTCGTCACGTTTTCTTCCATTTCAGTTATTATAGTGCAGAGTTCTTGAGATGTTCTCTGCGAATTTTTATTAGCCGTACATTCAGGGCACCAAAAAAATATGAGCCTTTTTTTTAAGAGTACTGCTCTTGTCTTGAAAAAGACAACAAATATTCCTCTTCAGTTTCTCTGTGGGGCTGCCACTTCGTAGTTTAATAATAATAATAATAATAATAATAATAATAAAGCATTTATTGTGCATATATACATATAAATTAACATACACACAAAAGGACTAGGCACATTTAAATGATTTTAACCTAAAAAATATAGTCAATAGTACAATAAAATACGATAAGGAATAATAAAATACAGCAAATACACAGAAACTTGTTTTAAAAAATATAAATATAAAATATTACTTAAAATTTTGTAAAGTCAATATTATTTAAACTATTATCACATATAGCTTGCTTTAGTTTGGACTTCAGTGAAGCAACAGAGATGTTGTGGAATTCAGTAGGTAAATTATTTAGGATATAAGATGAAATATAAGAAAAGCTTCCCGAAAAAATAGCACTATGATGTAAAGGTACTGTGACTCGGTTAGCAATGTTTCGTAAGTGTCTGTCATGAACTTGATCACGTCTTATAATTTTGTTAGATAAGTACTCAGGTAATCCTGTTTGTAAAATCTTGTTAAGAAAGCATGAGTAGTGTACGAATCTAGCTTCGTGTTGTTTAAGTAGGCCCAAGTCTCGAATGTAAGGTGTAATATGAGCATAACGTGGTATATCAGTTAAAAACCGAATACAATGATTTTGCATTCTTTGAATACGTATTTTATTTTCAACCGACAAACACGGGCCATATACAATATCACCATAGTTCATTTGCGATATAACTAAATTATTAATTAGCATCTTTTTTGTCTCAACATCCAAATATTCTTTGAATGGGAAAAGCTGTTTTAAACTTAAATATGCTTTACGGCATATTAGATCAACATGCTTGGTAAATTTAAGCTGATTGTCAAAGGTCACTCCTAAGTTTCTTACATGCTCAACAGTTGGTATGTGTTCATTATTAATCGTAAGTGAAAAATCTCTGACTTTATTAATATTTTGGTTAGAACCAATTAGAATGTGTTGACATTTATTTGGATTTAGCAGCAAGGTATTATCATAAGACCGTTGCTTTATTTTATCTAAATCAGAGTTAATTTCATAAACTGCATTTTGTGCATTGTCAGGTGAGAAACTACTACTAAGCGAAATGTCGTCCGCAAACATATAAATATTACAATATTCAACAACATGTTGTAAATCAGAAATAAAAATAGAGAATAGCAAAGGGCCTAAAACAGATCCTTGCGGTACGCCTGAAGTAATAGAACGAGAAGCTGACATATCAATTTTTTCTAAAGTTTGAAGAATAGTACATTGATTTCTATTAAATAAATAATTGTTTAGCCATTGTAAGCAGTTATCTCTAATACCGTAGTAATGAAGTTTTGCTAAAAGGCAGTTTAAATCAATTGAATCAAAAGCCTTGGTCATATCAAGAAGTGTTAAAGAATTAAGTTTATGGTTATCGATAGCCGTGATGAAATCGTCTGTCATTGAACAAAGAGAAGTTATTGTACTGAATCCTTTTCTATACCCTGACTGTTTAGGTGGTAAAATGTTTCACCTCGCTTCGAACTTGCACACACACTACTGCACTGCACTACTGCTGCTCTCTAGTGGTCTGCTTACTTCGGGGTCTGGTTCAACTGTGTGTAACTAAATAAATAAATATAGATTTATTGCAACAAAAAATACATGTCACAAAAGGTATACAGTACTGCTTCGCATATTTTCATGTATACCTAATTACTAAAATATTTGTATATATATATATATATATCAAGTGTAAAAATATTTCAAGGATTTAACATTACACAGTTGTATAAAATATAAAATATATAACTATCATACACACATGTTTTTACATAAAGAATTATACCAACAAATTAAAATAATAATTATAAACCTAATCCTAAATCTAATATAAACTTTTTTATTTTGTCTTTAAAACTTCTAGTATTAGTAGATGAGCGAACCGGTAACATGTTATATATATGAGCTGCTTGATAGCAGAAAGAACTCTTAAAACCTTCTGATTTGTGTCGTGGTATACTTAGATTATTTCTGTGCCTTGTATTTAAATCGTGTATATCGCCATGTCTACATAATAGATCATTTAAATATTCCGGACAATTAGTGTTTAAAACCGTATTAACTAGGCAACTCATATGCATAAACCTTCTTTCGCTCATATTTAACATATTTGCACCACGTATATGCGGAGTTATATGATCATACCTACTTAGTTGACAAACAAATCTAATGCATGCATTTTGAATTTTTTGAATACGATATTTATTAAAAGCTGTTAAAAATGGTCCATTTACACAGTCCATATAGTTAGGTATTGATAGTACCAATGATTCAACTAGAGTTATTTTTACTGACTTTGGCAACAAATTACGATATTCATATATGTTTTTTAGGGCAAAATATGATTTTTGACAGATTTTATTTAGATGAAAACTAAAAGTAAGACTTTTATCAAGGTGTAAGCCAAGATATTTTA
This sequence comes from Rutpela maculata, assembly GCA_936432065.2. NCBI lineage: Eukaryota > Metazoa > Arthropoda > Insecta > Coleoptera > Cerambycidae > Rutpela > Rutpela maculata. Next base: position 52,092,237 of record OW386294.2, read on the forward strand.
CCTCATCGCACCACGTGAGATCGGTGCCGTCAATGTGAAGTGGTGTATCAACATTAGTTTTACTAAACATTATAGCTTTGGTTTTATTAGCGTTTATCAACAATGAGTTACTAATGGCCCAATTATTGATATTTAAAAGATCAATGTTTATAAGATGTTTAGCTGTTTCAAACTCTTGATAATTATATGACATGTAAATATTAAGATCATCAGCATACATGTGAAAATTGGAATATTTTATAGATTTACTAATATCGGCACTAAAAATTGTAAACAGTATTGGCCCTAGTATCGACCCCTGCGGGACTCCCGACATTATTTCCAAAGGATTAGAAATATCGTATTTACCGTCAGCACTACAGAGACGAACCATTTGATTTCTACCATAAAGATAATTTTTGAACCAGTTAATTGCTTTTATATCAAAGTTATAGTATCTTAATTTTGCCAATAACAACTCAAAGTTGATTGAATCGAACGCCTTAGACATATCTAAAAAAACCATAGTTGTACATTTGTTATTATCAAATCCTTCTACGATGTCATTTGTGATTTTAAGAAGAGCTGTGGTGCAACTATGGCCCTTCCTGAAACCTGATTGGTACATTGGTATTATATTATTATCATTTAAGTACTTGACCATCTGAACTTGTATCATTTTTTCTAATAGTTTTGAGCCTGTCGGTAGCACACTAATTGGTCTAAGATCACTAAGTGAAGGATTTTCTTTTTTAGGTAATGGGATGACCATTGCTGTTTTCCATAATGTCGGAATTTCTCCTTGTTCTATAGAATAATTAATAATATGTGTGAGAGGGTTAAGACAATATGGCAAACAAAATTTTAGCATTGTAAGTGTAATACCGTCTATTCCTACAGCATTACTCTTGATAGAATGTAATGATTTAAGCACATCTATTTGTGATACAAGTTCAAGGCTAAAGACGTTGCTGCTTGTTGCTTCATTCTCAGCCTATGCGTTGACTGTCTCCGGACTCACCTGATAATGAGGCACACTATTTATGAAATGATTATTTATAAGATTTGCATCTGAAAAATCATTAGGTATTTGTATTGCACATTTATTGTTTAATTTTAATTGATTTATTTTATTCCATAAAGTTTTAGAATTTTTGTTGGTATTATTAAACATGTAAGAATAATAGGCTGACTTTTCACGCTTGATAGCTGTCGAGACAATATTTTTCAGTTCACAGTAGTATTGTTTGCTTACCTCCGTTTTTAACTTTTTGTAATTATGAAAAGCCTTGTCTTTTAATTGGATCATACATTTAATGTTATAAGTCAACCAGGGTGTCCGAGGTTTTCTAAATTTAATACATCTAAGTGGTGCGTGCTTGTTAAAGACTTCGTTTATTTTGTCGTTAAAATATTCTAATTTTCGATTTATGTCACTCATAAAATATATTGGATGAAAATCAATATTTGATATATCTGCATCAAACTGAGTCATATTCATATTTTTAAAATCCCTAACATATTTAAAAGCAGGTTTATATTTAAAGTTTACATAATTAATACTAGCAAATGTAGCTTCATGATCACAGTTAATAGGATCACAACTAATGACACCACTATCACAAATAGTGTCACAGTCACTCGTAAAGATTAGATCAATAATAGAGGATGACTCTGGGGTTATTCTGGTAGGATCTTTGATGATTTGCTTCAGATTAAAAGTTTCACTTAAATTATTTAGGTACCTTACATCTGGTGAGTTAGTATTTAGAACATTTATATTGAAATCACCACATATTAGACAAGCGTCATATTTTGGTATTACATCGGGTAGGACTTCATAAAGATAATTTAGGCATGAATGATGTAATGAGGGAGCTTTATATATAATTCCCAATGCTATGTGTACTTTATCGTGCTTCACCTCCACCCACAGATGGTCAGTTTCCACATTTTCAGTTGAAAAATCAAGAATTAACTCTTTTGCATTCAGTTTATTATCAACATTGAGGGCTACACCTCCTCCACGGATTAACCGGTCTGATCTAAATAATGAAAATCCAGCAATATCCAAATTAGATGACTCCATTTCTTGTTTTAACCACGTCTCAGATATAGCTACTAATTGTGCTTTGCTCTCATAAATAAAGGTCCGAACATCACTGATTTTATTACAAAGTGAGCGGACATTAATGTGAATAAGCTTCAACTTACCACTATTATTTGTGCATGCCTCTATATGAACTGCTGTCGTGAAAAGCCGTTTACTAAATAGATTGTCACCATTCCAATCACCGAGTCAGGATCATGCACGCTAAAGGGGCGGAGCCTAACCGGGCTGCGTGCTTTTGCATAACTACGGCATGCATGACGCCGGACTCGGTATTTGGATGACGGCAGTGGCAAAGTCAACATCGTGGAGCGATGTGTTTGTTTACAAAATGATTTTACAGGTTTAGCGTTATTAAGTGGCTGGCCTATTATGATGAAAAGTTAATTAATATTTGATAATAATAATAATAATAATACTTTATTAATAGCATAAGCTAGTTTGTTGGGTATTTTGCCACTGTAAAAATATTTAAAAATTTTGATGAAATAAACCTCTGCGCCAAAAGGATCAGACAGAGGTTGGTTTTTATACTTCTATTACAAAATGTCTCACACCTAAAAATATATGGCAAAATACCCAACAAACTAAGAAATCATGAATATGCCACAAATAATAAATTATAAACAATAGCATAAGCTAGATTTCACATTTTTTTACATTATTGTATATCAACGAAATTAATTCTATAAATGAAATTTGAAACTAATCATGTGGTATAAACTTAAATATTAAATAGTGACATTCGATAAAACATATTTATAACAAACATTTTTAAATAACATGAGGCTTTCACAGTTTCTTACAGAAATTGGTAGTTCATTATATTGTTTAAATCCATTGTGGAATAGGTTAACCTGGCTATATTTTGTATGTACTGTTGGAATATATAAATTTTCTCTTGATCTTGTGTCGTGTTCATGAATGTTTCTCACGAAGGTACATTGTTCTGATAAATGTTTTGGCACTAATCCATGTAATATTTTGTAAATAAAAGTCATTGTATTTAAAGTTATGATTTGTTTCACTCCCAGTAACTTCGTAGCATCAAGCATTAATTTTATGTTTGTATATTTGTTACAGTTTAGAATAATTCGTAATGCTTGGTTTTGCTTCTTTTGTAGCATATTTATTTCAGCATTACTAAGTAGAAAAAGTATTGTTGAGCAGAAGTTGAAATGAGGTAAAATAATTGTTTTATATATGGTTATTTTCGTTCATGTACTAAGATCTTTTCCTATACGTCCCAACAAATTAACTTTTTTAGCTATTTTTTTGGTAAAATAATGAGCATGTCCGGAGAACGTTAAATGATCATCAATAATTACACCTAAATACTTGAATTCATTAACTTGCTCAATATTTGTTCCATTTATGGTTACTCCTTGGTTATTTACTGTGTTTACTCGGCTGTATTTACTTTTAATTACCATAAACTTAGTTTTGTCTGTATTTAAGCTAAGGCTATTCATGTCCAACCATTTTTCTATTTCTCTAAGCTCACTATTTATTATGTTTATAGTCGAGTCTACATTATCACCAACTAAGTATATCAATGTGTCGTCAGCAAATAGTTGTATGTTGCACTTTTTAACGTATTTCATAATATCATTTATGTATAGAACAAACAGATTAGGTCCCATAACGGTTCCTTGCGGTACACCGAATATTGTATCTTTTGGTAAGGATGTATCATTTTTATATTTGGTAGTTTGTGTTCTATTTTCTAAATAACTGGTCATCTATTTCACAATGTTATGTCCAAATCCGTAATTTTTTAACTTCAATAGTAATAATTGTCTATCTATTGTCTCAAAGGCTCTGCGGAAATCTAAAAAAACTACCACTATGATTTGTTTCTCATTTAAGGCGTTTTTCCAACTTGATAATGTTGTTTTTAAAGCAGTGTCGCACAAATTTAGTTTTCGAAATCCAGCTTGATATTTCGATAGTAGGTTATTGGTTTCTATATATTCTATTATTTGTTCATTAGCAGATAATTCCAGTAATTTCTCATAGACTGGTACCATATTTATGGGTCTATGCTCCTCACATCGAATTGTTTTATTTTTCTTTTCAATAGGTATTACTGTTGACATCTTCCAAGTGTCTGGGAATATTCCTGTTTCTAAACTGGTGTTTATAACTTGTAAAAATTGATTGCCTATTGCTTCAAATGATAATTTTAAAATGTGTACATTTATGCCGTCTATACCACTGGGTTTATTTTTCATTTGATTTATAATGTTTTTTAAATTTTTTATTTCCAGTACTTTGAACTTTTCCATTTTACAATGCGTCTTCTGCATGTTGTTCAATATTGTATCATAATGTTTATTTGGATTCAAATGTACCGTAATTTGTTCTATACTTTCCAGAAAGAGCTTGTTAAATTTCTCAGCGATTACTTTATTATCTGTAGTTAGTTCGTTGTCAAAAATTATTCCATTATTGTTGTCATTTCTTTTTTCATTTAAAAGTAGTTTTAGTGTTTTCCACATTTCATTTGAGTTTCCTTTAACTTCATCAATTTTTCTCTGATAATATATTTGTTTTTGTTGTCTAATGAGTGCCACTACCATGTTTCTTTTTTCTTTAAATTCATTCCAGTGTTGCTCGTTACCTGTTCTTATAGCTGTTTTATTCAAATGATCTCTTTCTTTGATTTTTTGACCTATCTCATTCGTCCACCACTTTTTATTTCCCTCTTTATTTGTAATTCTTATCTCTTTTACTGGCGCATGCTCGTTTAATGTTTGAGTTAGATTAATTACTAATTTTTCGGCTAATGTGTTTACATCATTACAATTTGGTATCCATTGTGTGTCCATTAAATCTAATTGAAAATGTGTTTCATTAAAGTCATTGAAGTCTCTGATTACTTTTTTTTGTGGTTCTGCCATAGCATTATTATTTAATTGTACAGTTATTATTGAGTGGTCTGTGATTTTTGGTGTAGATAGAACCTCGAATTTAATGTATTTGGAATTAGTAATTATTAGGTCTATGATTGTCGAACTGTTTTCTGTAATGCGAGTGAATTGATCCATTATTTGATATAGTCCTAGATTTTGTACAGTGTTTATTAAATTTCGAGAATAGTGAGAATTTGTAGCAATATTTATGTTGAAGTCTCCTATTACAATCAGTGTACCAGTTTTTGTTGAAAAATCACTTAAAATTTCTTCTAATTTGGTCACAAAATCTATGTGGTTAGAGTTTTTAGGTGAGTGATAAAGACTGAATATAAAATACTTATGCCTGTTTATAGTTATTTCTACACCGATTATCCACATGTTCATATTTATGGAGTCATTTATCATTATTTTATATTTATATTCCTTTTTGATGTATATGATGGCTCCCCCCGTATGGCGACTAGTTGAATATGAACATAGAACATTATAACCTTCAATATATATTTCATTATCTTGAATTTCTTCGGTAATATGTGTTTCTGATAGACAAATAATTGCTGGTTTCTTTTGGTGAATTATCCAACATAGTTCAGTTTTATGCTTAATTAAACTTTGTATGTTTAAATACATTATATATGTATTTATTGATTGCTATTTTCTGTGATTTTGTTCTGTATGTAACTCTGGGTAGTTAACTCTTTGTTGTAACTGTGTAAGAATTCTTATGTAAGCTTCACATGTTTTGCTATATGCCGGGTGGTTATAGTCTATGTCAGGTATTTTTAATATTTCGACTGCACGCTTACAGTTAGTGCATTCTTCCCTGTCTGATGTACATTCATTTGCTTTATGTTCACCTGAGCATTTCGGACAAGTGTCCTTATTATTTTTGCATTTATCTGCCATATGGCCAAATTTCCAGCATTTAAAACATTGTATTATATTCACATGATCGACGTACCTGCATGTTCTCCAATCTATGTATAAAACGTTTTTCTGGCTTATCTGATTATATGTATCTGGATCTAATTCTAGAACTATATTATTATTACCTTTTTTTGTTTCATATTTGTATACTACTTTTATAAAACGTTTTTCCTCTTCTGTGTGTATATTATTTTGTAATATTATTTTTTCGACTAGCGTTTCTTCATCTATAAGTTTTTTATCAACATTGAATACTTTGATTTTGGGTTTTTTTCTGTCGGCTGGTTTTACCTCATATTCTTGACCTAACTTTTCTTTTATGTCTCTACACACATACTCAACAGGTTTATCATTGCAATAACTTATTGCCACTCCACCATTTCTCACGTACTTTACTCTTGAAACTCCTACTCTTATTGAACTTGGATTTATTTTACTTTCTAATGTTTGTTTTATGGCCGAACTTGTTTGTGATATATCTTTTGGTTTTACTAAAACTACTTCTTCCTTTTTCATCTTCTTTACTATTTGGCTATATGTAGGGCTATCATCGCTTCTGCCTATTTTTCCCTTTTTTAATTCTTCTATTTCTTTTTTTAACATATTGATTATTTCTTCTTTGCTGTTTATAATATTTTGTTTGTCTTCTAAACTGTTTTGTAGTAGAATAAGTGTATCATTTTTGATGCAATTGGAACAATGAAATTTCAGTGTTCTACCCTCCTTTAATTGTAGAACTTTTACTTCCGAAGTTGTCAATTTTCCACAGTTTTTGCATAATTGTTTATGGCATCCATCACAACTAAACACATCTTTAGTTTTAGTTTCTTTACACACATCACATTCCATAACGTACGATTTTGTTCCCAATTAGTTATTTGATCCTGAAGCCGGCCCTGACTATCAAATCATAAACAGTTAAGAGTTTTGACAATCTTAACGTTGTAATTTATGCTTTTAGCCTTCAATCTGTCTACTCACTTATCAATGTTTATAGCATTTTACCTAGAGCACTTAGTTCCCAGATGTGTCCCTTTTTTATTGCACCAGATGCACCAGCCACTTATAACAGAGTTGAGATTTTTACACTGTTCTTTATTTCACTTTATTTATTAATTATCAATTGTTTCTCAGCTATATGCTTATGTTGAGTAGCACCATTTTATGCGTAATTTTTCGGGTCACCGTTTAGTTAATTTTCGCCACATTTGCTAACGTTTACACCACACTTTTACGAATTTAAACCAGGAGCGTCACGCCGCGCGTCCGAAGTGTATAGCTATAGATGTGATGACATGCTGAAGGCCTATTATTATTTTAGTGCAAAATACAGTGTTAAGTTATTAATACTTTTATTTTGTGGTTCAGGATTTTTTTAAAAATTTTCTTGGGCCTGGGCCTTGGGTTCGATGACACTGTACGTTGAATTTTCTCAATATCTGTTATAGAACTAAAATTAGTAGGAGTTGTTTTACTGATTGCTGATAAGCCTATCTGGTCTAGGCTTATTTGGCCTATGTCTAAATGGATAACATTTTAAATGCATACCAAAGTTTATTTTAAATTTGATTTTGTTCTCGTTCTCATATGATAAAATAAACAATATTATATACCGATCTGGTTTTTAATTTATCCAAAACCACTGTTGCTAGTACTAATGATTTTGTGCTATTGATAAACCTATGGGGAGAAAGCGTAAAAGGGAGTGAGCGAGGAGGGAATTAAAAGGGGAGGTGAGGTGTAGAGGGAATATCATTTTTTACTGCTGAGGCAAGGAGCAGAGAGTGGGAAGGAGGGGAGGGCAGCAAATTTCCGATAGCCCCTAAACGGCAGAGGTATAAATCCACCACTGGTTGGATGTAAGTATATATTTGAGTCACAACTTGTCTATACCCGGTTTATATTTTTGTTTGTTCTGACATTTGGACAGGCATTTATAAAAAATGTATTTATTTTGTTGAGCGTTTGTTGCACAGTCTCCTCATCTTGTTTGATTTCTTTCGTGGCCTTTCGTTATGGTATTCACAAGTAGCTTTAGACGCTTCAGTTATAAACTTTTCATTTCCCATCTTTTTAGTAAGGATAATAACTTTTTTTAGAACACTTGCATAATGTTTGTAGGTTTCTGCTGTTATTTCACCTTTTATTTTCTTAATATACATTCTTCCTTTCTCCTTGCAGGAAGTTCGTATTCCTGAGGTGATCCAATTTTTGTGTTTTTTGGATTTAATTAGCTTTATGTTGAAGATCTGAAACATCAAGTTGGTATTAAATAAGTTGTAGGCTACATTTGCATCATTGCTCAAATATCATTCAGTTAATAATGAAAATATTTTCATAAACTCCAAAACCTATTGTTGTATTTTTATGAAAAGTCAAATGTATATGACAAAAAAAATAAAATAAACGAGAGTCCCTAGGGCCAGGGAGTGTAACCGAATTTTAAATTTTTTTTCGCAAACTGCTTTTTCAAAATTTTTGAGGGTCCTTAGAGAAGTGCTTCTCTAGATGTTATTTCCCATATTTCGTATGGGTCCCATGCGCCACAGACGAGAAAAAAAAATATTGAAATTTCACCAGCCGCCACTGAATTTAGTTGACATCTTGTATGTGACTAGACCATTTAAGATGACAATCTGTCCTTAACCCTAGCATTTTCGAGTTCAGAAAGTAATTGATATTAGTTTGGCCATCTAAGACTATGCCATCATTTACTTTCAGATTAAATTTTAATGATCGCTGTCTTTTCATGGTTAATGCATAATTTGTTCTTCTCAGCCCAGTTGCTGATTTGGCACAGTTTTCCGCATCGGACAGGTTTTTACATTTGATTAGAATATTAGTATCATCTGCATATGATACTATTGAACCCAATGGATGTTCTAAATAATTTAGCATATCGTTAATAAAAATAATAAATAACTTTGGGCCCAATATGGATCCCTGAGGGACTCCTGTATTAACAGCAGCTAATGATGAAAGTGAGTCCTTAGTTTTAACCTGCTGAACGCGGTTTGACAGATAGGAATTAAACCATTCATAAGCAACACCCCAACTCCATATTTTTCTAATTTAGTTAATAGTAGAGAATGATCGACACAGTCAAATGCTTTAGAGATATCTACAAATAGCTCCATGGCAACTTCTGATTTGTCTAGTGCACTCACTATTCCATTTACAAAATCACTAGTGCCAAGTCTATACTTTTTTGTTTGGTAAATCCATGTTGACTTTGGGAGAGCACGTTGTTAATTGTAAGAAAACTTAAAAGCTGTATATTAATTGCAGATTCAAAGCCTTTGATACACTTGGCCATAGGCTGATAGACTAAGGTTGGGTCGCTCTTTTTAAAAAGACATTAGCTATTTTTAATTTTTCAGGATATATGCCTTGTTCTAACGACAGATTGATTGTATAAATGAGAGGATGTACTATATATATACCAATTGATTTTAATAAAGTGTTAGAAATCTCATCAACGTCAGAAGAGTTCGACTTTTTCAATTTGTTTATTAATTCTAGAACCTTCATTAGGATTCAGAATTTTGCCATTATCCTCTATTTTGATCTGCAAGTTATTCTTTTTGGATTTACCTAAACTGTTATTAATTATATTCCACATGGCTTTACTTTTGTTTTTTGCTTTAGATACTAACTGATCATTTTTATTAATGTAAGCTGAAGATAATAATTGTCGATATTCATTATTAACAATTTTAAATTGTTCTTTAAACTGAGGATATTTTCTACTAAGATCAGCAAAAAGTTAAACTCTACTTCTGGTGTCAATTATTTCTGGACTTTTTATATTTACTTGTGTTCTATTAAATTTTTTATTATTAATTTTAGATATAGGAAAACAAATTTCAAAATAATACGAAATAGTGTCCATAAATGAATTAAAGGCAATATTACAATCTTGAGTGGCCCAAACCTCGTCCCAGCTTGTGTTTTTTTAGATAAGTTTAAGTTTAAGATAAGTGCAAAAAAACGTTTGTAGTGAAATCCCATTCTCTACTACTCTATCTAAGGAGGTTATAATTTGCTGTGCAAAGTGATCTGACAAATTATTTTTAATTATGTTTGCCTCAGAAATTGCCCCTTTGTTATTAACCATAATATTATCAATACATTTACTGGATGTAGTAGTAACTCGAGTCAGCTCATGAAAGGCTAAGCACATGTTATTGCAGTTTAAGATATTTAACAATTCACGTAGAACATGATTATTTACATTGAAATCGATATTAAAATCGCCACCTATTATTAAAAACTTATTACTATGTAAGAATATATCTAATAGTTGTTGGTGTTTCTGTGGTGGGTTTAAATATTGTTTGTTTTAATTCACATTCATTTAGTAGATCTTTAAAGTCGTTTGCATCTCTGCTGTTTGAAAGTAAGTCAATGTTAAAGTCTCCGGAAAGAACAACTGTATATTTTAGCATTTTATTTTTTAGTATGTTTAACATATCTATAAGAGTATCATAAAATATATTTATATTTACTTGTGGTGGTCTATAGATGCAGATAACAATTATCTTTTAATCATTAATCTGTATACACGTGGATTCGATTGTACCTTCGATACTCATTTGTTTTATATCTGTTCATTCAATATAGCTTACTTAATACATGAACCTCCATATGCCTAATTACTTCTAGTCCAACAAGTTGCTAGTTTATATCCTAGTTTCATAAACGATTCTTCGGACGACGTCATCCAGTGTTCTGTGAGGGAAATTACTAATGGGGATTTAAGAATCATGTTTATACATATTTCAAGTTCTAATATTTTACTTCTAATGGAATGTATATTTTGATGAAATATCGTTACCGGGTTAATATTTGTAGACTTCACTTTTTTTATTCTGTGCTAGTTCAGACCATGCGTTCTTGTTGGAGACATTATTTATAAAAAATCACTGGGTTGGGAGTTTGCGTTCTCCCTTTTCTTTTGTTACATAAAACATTTGTTTTGTGTTACTAATGAGGGCGTTTCTTTTAAGACAAACTCAATATCCTTGAAGTTCTTCTTACTAAGGTATTTTTTTATGTCATCTTCTGTTACATGCCTTTTTACGCGTGAAAGAAGTAACCAAACCCGTTTTTCTACTCCGGTGAATGTTCAAAAGTATTTTCACCTATCTGTTTTTTATTGTCTCTATTTTGTGATTGCCTGCTATATTTTCTTCTCTCTCTTCGATTAGTTACAAGTTGAAAATTTGAAAATCTTCATTCTGATCGTTTTCTTTGTTGAATTGGTCTTCTCTGTTTGTTTCCTCTTTCCCGGTATTTGTTTTTGGCCTTTCTTGAATCTCGTGATTTGTATGATTTTGTTTTTGTGTTGCAGCTGAGTAGCTTCTACTGCTTCTGGTAGTATTAGTTTTGTTAATAGTTTTTGCCAGTGTATGAGAGGGTTTAATTTCAAACTTCAAATCGGCAATGTCCTCTTTCATTTCTTTTAAGTATTGATTGCACCGACGATTTATTTGATCTGGTAACTATTTCATTAGCGTTTCTATTGTGTTTTTTAAGTTTTTCAATTCATTTTTTATGGAATTGTTTGTTTCCCTGCAATGATATGGATCGTTTTTTGAGTGAAACTGCTCCTAACTCTGTTGCTGTTAACTCAGTACATTCTGTACATAGCTATATTACGAAAATCACATGGTGTTAATTGCAAATTGGTTGTTTCTTCCTCGTTACATATTTTACAGACGGCCACTTTTTTTTTTTTCATGTACTCTTCAACTGAGTAGAAACACTTTACAACTAAAAAGTTTTTCAAACAAGATGTAAATTTATTTATAGAATTCATAGTTTTGATTTCTGGTGGTAATTTATTGTACATTTTAATACCAGCATGAGGAGGTTTTTTTATATAAATAGCGTTGCCAACACTTCGCCGCCTATTTACTGGATTTTCTTTTCAGAATTACTGGCATTTACTGGAATTTCTTTTTTACTTCGATTACTGGCATTTCAATGGCAATTTTGTTAGGTGTTAGGTGATAGGTTAGATGAAAGCATTTTATAATAAGTTAAGATTAATCTGATCAATCCTTACCATGTTCTATTCTTTTTATTTAACCCCATTAAAAAGAGACAAAAGATAACAGCTGAATGCTGATTATCTGATTAATCGTATCAATGTTTCCGACAATACCAAATAAAAAACATAAAAATATGGGGGACAAGATAGGGAGTATAAAATTACAGGTTTATACTTATAAACAGTAAAGTATATTTAAACTTTTAAACAAAAACATAAATTCTAAACTTTTAATAAAAAGAAAATAAAATAGATACTTAATACTGCATTTGCAAAAATCTCATTCAATAAAAGAACTGTAAATACCAAAATATATTAGATATGTCTCTGATGGTTTAAACTGAATAGAGATGGTAGCATTTCAGCATCGACAAAATTTGAATCGATCAATAATGAATAATTTTTATTTAACATTTTAATTAGTTAAATAATATTGTATCTAGTTAAAAACAAAATTCTGGCAAATTACTGACATTATCTTAATACTGACAATTTTACTAGAAGAGCCCTAAATTACTGGCAAATTGGCAACCCTGTATATAAAGTCTGTTTGTTGATAGAGTCCTGGTGTGATGTCACAAACGTTTGAACTAACACCAACGAGCTTACGGCAGTATGCTAGTTAGTGTTTTCGAATGCACAGTGGCGTCGCTTTATTTTATATTTTACTTGATGTATTTAATTAGATTTATTTAAAGGAAATTGAATTATAAGCATATATAATACATCTATTGTAAATTTATAGTAATTTAAGTTAAATAATAATAATAATAAAAAAACTTTTTATTGATATATATACATAACACATACATATCAAAAGGCCATCGACCGAGGTCCTTCAGTCTGTCTTTTTTTATAACAAATAAATCATTTACAAAGCTGTTGTACTAATTGTAAATACATACTGTAGAGTAAAAAAAAAAAAAAAATGTTTATATTGGGTACTTAAATTTAAACAGTATTAAGGATTTTCAGATAATGAAATTAATATTTCTTGAATTGTTTTTTCAGGAAACTTGAACTTGGAGGGTTGATGTCTTGGTCTGGTAATAAAAACATATGTTGCATTATTTCCATATTATGATGACGATTGGCAAACTTTAAGGATAGCTCTTTTAATCTTTCGAGAATAGGCTGAATATTTGTTTTGCTGTAAAGCAATTCATTCGAAGGATTATGAAGTGGATTTGTGGGATGACGAATTTTCGTTATAGTTCTCAGGGCTGTAGTTTCTGCCATTTTTTATAATATTAAGAGTTGGAAGTCGACAATTGAGGTATAAAACATGTCCATATTCAAGTATCGGACGACATATGGATGCATAAATTTTTGTAGCAGTTCGGGTACTTATACCTTTGTTTTTGTAGGTTAAAGCTCTGAAGTGGCTCTTGTTATTGTACGTCTTTTTATTAATTTGGTGTGTGGTGTTTTAAATTCAATTTGTGATCCAGCAGAATTCCAAGGTATTTAGCAGTTAGGGAAGGACTTATTTGATGATTCCTGATTGATATCGAAGGGGAAGTGTGTGACGGTACGTGATTAATATTAGGAGCTGTGTTTTCAAGGGGTTGGGATGTATTCTCCAGTTGTTAAACCATGTTTCTGTTTTGGTCATTAATGTTTGAAGGTGTTCTATAATTTTTTTTAAAGATTTTCCATGTGCAATCAATACTGTATCATCTGCGTATTGTAGAATATAGGAATTAGTGTCATTTCGATTTTGTTAGTGAAGGATATCAGAGCAGTACATATTATAAAGAAGTGGTGAGCCTTGTGGAATTCCTTGTTCAGGGGTGAATTTTTCAGACACATTGTTGTTTACTTTTATGTGAAGCTCTCTGTTTTCAAGAAAATTCTTTACTATATGAATTTAGTAATCTGGTATATGTAAATGTTTTAATTTATATAAGAGACCGATGTGCCACACACTGTCAAACGCCTTTTTTATGTCAAGAAAAATTGCTGCTGATTTTAAGTTTTTGTGTTTTGCAGTTTGCACATTTGATGTTAGTATCGACAAAGGATGAATTGTCCCACATTTTTCCTTAAATCCAAATTAAAATTCTGGTATATTGTCCTGCACTAATTCCTGAATTTTAGCCCTTATCATTTTTTCAAAAAGTTTTCCAAGCACTGGCAAAAGTGTTATAGGTCGATAATTATTTGTAATTGTGTTGTCGGAATTTGGTTTAGGAATTGTTATTATTTGTCCCTTTTTCCAGTCGCCCGGAAAATAACAGTGGTTTATGCAATATTCAAAAATAGTTATAATATATCTATGTATTTCATAATCGAGTTTTTTCACTATTGTCCAAGGAACGTTGTCGTATCCTGGCGAAGTATTCTTTTGCGCGGCTAATATCTGAAAATATTCTTCTTCATTTAATTGATGGTTGCTAGGTGCCAAATTTTGATTGAAATATTGGTCATACCATTCGTTTACTTCTTTATACAGTTGTTGGTTAAAATTAGGGGAGTCTTCCTGTTTATATGTTTTTTCAAAATGTGTAGCAAATAGTTTGGCTTTATCTGCATCAGAATTATGTTGTTTACTATTTTCTATCAAAGGTGGAATAGAATGTTTGATTTTATATTTGGATAATTTATTGATTTGCTGATAATAATTTCTTCCCTGAAGTTCATTAATTTTTTGACATGATTCCAACCATTTGTGTGTTCTGTAATGCTCTATCATTTTGTGAATATTTTTATTAAATTCATTTATTTTTCTTTTAAATTCTGTGTTGTTGTTTTTATACTCTCGATACATCTTGCGTTTTATTTTAATAAGTTTTATAATAAATGGTGGTAATTCATGTGTATAAGTTAAATAAATAAATTATAATATTGAATTGTTTTGGTTTCAAGTAAAAAATATGATAGAACAAATATACAAAATAAATACAGTTAAATAGTTGCAGCTAAATCTTTTTTATTCATAATAGAATTTTGTCAAATAAGAATATGTAATCTTAAAATAAAAATATATACTTAATACTAATTATGCCGAACCCTATATAGAACAAATGTGGCAGTAAAATACAAATACCTAGTATAAGATAAATAAATAAATTTAGTTTTCTTCATCAATGTCTGATTCTTCTGAGTTCTCATCGTCACTTTCATTATTAACACTTATGAGGGATAGCCAAGGAAATATGTTTATGATCAGACATCATATCGTAAATAACATTTTTTATTTCATATTTTACAGCATCGTGTAACTCTGTTTTGGAATTTTTACGATTCCGTTTAACCGAAGCTTGAGGTTCCACGTTTTCTTTGTCGTTTTTAGCCATTTTTCTTACAGTCTTTTCATCAATTTTTAAAGCCTCACCCACTCGCCTTTAAACAGTTTTTATTGATAATAAAGGTCCACCATTTTCATTTTCCTTTTGAAAATATTCCAACAAATTCAAAACTACCTGCTGTGATTGCGGATTTAACAATTCACCAGGATGCATATTTACTATTTTAACAATAGAACAAGACTAAAATTGCCCTCTTAGGCACTAATCGAAATAAGTGGACTATACATGCTATACCCGACTTCCGAGAAAATCGACCCGCCTCTGAAATCTCCAACCGCATTCGACCACGACACGCATTACGCAAATTGGTTTGCTGTCGAACAATAGAAATGCGGAACGTCGGTCATAACTTGACCACAAAGATTAAAACTTACGTTACAGATTAGGTTACAAACAATATTTCAATAAAGACAAGCAAGGATGAACACATGGTTTATGCTTGAGGCAGCACCCCAAGACACAATATTGTAAGACAAATGTGAGTAAGCGAGTGCATAATAAACATTTATCACAGATTTATGATTAAATATATTCTTCAACTGCCTTAGTGTATAGTTTAGTTTAGTTTATTTTTTTACAAATATGTTTAATTTGGTGATCCCAGCATAGCTTACTGTCTATCATCCTTCCCAGAAATTTAACTGATTCTGAGAAATTCTCGGAAGGTAGTATTTTAATTAAGTCCTCCGAAGGTAATCTTTGTTGAGAAAAATATATACACTCGGTTTTACCAATATTCAAGATGAGTGTATTATCATGACACCATTTCTGATATACTTGTAATATGCTGTTTGTCGTATTTTGGAGGTCCACAGGATCCCATGCTGAAAGCAGCATCATCTGCAAACATTACAACTAATTCCTCTTGGAGAATTGCAGGAAGATCGTTGACAAATAACAGGAATATTAATGGCCGAACCCTGGTGAACCCCTTGGTTAACATCATAACTTTCAGACGTACAGCCATATATTTTTACATCTAATTTTTGAGCTGTTATAAAGGATTTAATAAAATCCAATGCCAGACCTTTAATCCCTAATCTTTCCAGTTTGTTTACGATGAAATCAACATTCAATATATCAAATGCTTTGCTTAGATCAAAGAATAAGCCCATAACGTGATTTCTCTTGTCCATTTCACCATATACAAACTGCAAGAGTTGGAAGGTGGTTGTTTTGATTGATTTCCCTAGCTGAAAGCCATGTCGATATTTTGTTATTAACTTATGCTTGTTTAAAAATGATATAATCCTATTGAAGACAATCCTTTCTATAACTTTTGAAATTACACATAAGATAGAGATAGGTCTGTAATTCTCATAGTCGAGTTCATCACCCTTCTTGAACACTGGCAGAACCAATGCAATTTTGAAGATATCAGGGAAATTACCTTGCTCAAAGCATTTCTTGATTAGATATGTAAGAGCATAGCAGGCTTATTTTTTATTTTTTTTTATAATGTCAATAACTTCTTCGGCTATTGTAGGTTGTAAGAATAGTGTGTGCTCGATAGAAGAGCAGCAAGTGCATTCTGTCGAAATACTATTTTTGAAGTGTTGTGACATTTTCTCTATGGCAGCATTCGAGAAATAACTTCCAAAGTGCTCAGCAATGATTTGAGAATTGACTGTAGATATATTATTAATATTTATTTTTACAGTTCAAAGCCAACAGTGATAGAGGTCACACCTATATTTGCTGCTCTTTGAAAGTTTTATATTGTGATTAAAAATGTCATCAGAAAGTGATGGAAGTGAAATGGAGGTTGTAGAGGACACTCAAGGATGGACACAAGCAAAGATAGACCGGAAAAACGCCAAGAGGAAAAAACTAGGGTTTTCACAAGAACAGATTAACAATATTATAATAGGAAATGCTCCACAAACCAGTCAAACAAAAAATGTTGAGATAAATTCTGCCACAAAAAACACAGGAGATAAGAATCCACTGACCCACAAAAACACCAACCCAAACAAAAACCAATCCCCTCATATGAATAAAATATACCACAAAAAATATGAACATTTATTTTTGATAACAGCTGAGAGCAGTTACACAAGATTAGACTTTACAAACATCTGGAGTAAGATCTTTCCTAATATTAAGGACATAATCATACAAACAAAAAAAGGATTTCTACTAAAAACAGATACCCCTGAACAATCTATTACTAACATCTTAAACAAAATGGTAGAAGTGGGAAGAGTTCTTAACTTCCACAAAACATCTCCAAACACCAAAACTCCCACACCTGCTGTAAGTCTAAGCTACTCAGTAATCATAGCAAATGTCGAACCTGATAGAGAAGACAAAACGGTCAGTGAAATCTTGAACGAGCAAAAATTGGAACACCGATACTGCAGAAGAATTTTATCACGCACAACTAACAAACCTACTACTTTTATTCGAATAATCACTGGTTCACAAAATACTTTTGAAACTCTTCTCACCGAGGGACTCTTCTTTAACTACCGACATTATCCAGTTTACCCCAGCAAGCCACCACCACCAACACCAAAGCCTTGTAGCAAATGTCTAGCATTTGACCACACAACAGAATCTTGTAACACCCCTGTCAAATGTTCCAAATGTCTGGGAACTCATCCATCTAACAAATGCTCTTCCACATTACCACCTAAATGTACCAGCTGTGGCTCCGAGGAGCACCAAGCATGGTCATACAAATGCCCCAACAGACCGAAAGCACCAATAGATGGCATTCCAAATGTGCAGATAAAATCCCTAAATAAGAAGTCTCATGAAATATCACAAAAAAACAAAAACTTTAGAATCCACGCTCCTGTCACCATACATGACACGATAATAAATACCTATATTAACGAGATAAATGAGCCAAACAACAAAAACAGAGAGGAACTGTTGATTAAACTGCGAAAGCACTTCATAGACAATTTCAATGTAGACACAACAGCAGTGTTCACTGGAAACAGAGTATATATTCTAATATTCGAAATGGACGGACAAGACCCCTACTCTCCCACGGAACCCATAAACCAGCCTAACAATGTACAGCACGATTATGTCAGTAACTAATATCTTGTATGCAAACATCAATAGCTACACATCCAAGAAACATCTAATTAATAATTTCATAGAAAACAATAATATTCAGTGTGCAATGTTCGTGGAGACAAAAACAAAAGAAGACAGCAATACCTCATACAGAGATTGGAGCACCCTTCGACATGAAGGTAACCCAATACACAATCATGCAAGAGGCGGAAGCTTAGTACAAACACATCCTGACCTTAAAATGGGAAAAGCAAACCCACCCAGAATCAACAACCCCCTCAATGAATGCTTACATTTTACCATTCCATTCCTAGATGACAACCTTCACATATTTTTGGTTTATATCCACCCACAATCCAGAATCGAAGAAAATGTATTTACCATGAGCACACTATACAAATACTCGTTAATTGTAGGAGATTTCAACGTAAACAATAGAGCAAAAAAGAGACAACTAAATAACTTCATCCAAAATACTGGTTTCTGCAAATATGACACTCCACCTACATTCTTAATGCAACACAACAACGACTCGACTCCCGACCAAACCCTTACGACTACTCAGCACAATAAGTTCCTAGGTATTGAAATTGACTCACAATTAAATTGGAAAGAACACGTACATTATCTCGCTAGCAAAGTAAGTTCATTTACATATGCGTTACGTGTCATAGCAAATTCCGTAAATCAGGCAGCAGCATTATCGGCATATTATTCGTATGTAAACTCCAGAATAAAATATGGAATCATTTTTTGGGGAAACTCTGTTGACTCATCTAGAATTTTCAAACTCCAAAAATCTTGCGTTAGAAGTATTTTCCACCTAAAAAGAAGAGAGACCTGTAGTCAAATATTTAAAGAGAAAAACATACTTACCGTACCATGTTTGTATATATATGAATGTGCATGCTTCGTCAAAGAACATTACCAAGAATTCTTTAGCAGATATGAAACCAGCCATATGTTTAATACTAGAGGTTGTGCAAGATCAGTGTTACGTCAGCCCCAAACGAATTTCACCCAAGTACAGCGTAATGTAGTAACGCAGGTGATAAAGGTTTACAACAAAATACCACAAGAATATCAGAACCTATTAAGAAAAAATTTTAAAGTAAAGCTGAAAACTTATTTATGTGAAAAGTCATTTTACTGTGTTTCAGAATATTTTACCCATCATTTTGATCCGTCATTGTAAAGTAATGTTTTTATTTAAATGTAACTATTATTTTATATAATTTAAATGTACTATTTTTTATACACTTTTTTTTGTATGTAAAGTAATGTAATGTTTATACCAATTTTTACTTACCAAGACTTCATGTTCTTTTTGACTTGTTCTACACCGTTTTATGGTATTATTGAATAAAGGTTATTATTATTATTATATTATTATTATACTGCTACACACTCCCAACATAACCAATAATCTGAAAGTTAAACTTACTCCTGATCTATGCTCGGACCATCTCAGTCTACATATAGCACTAGATAAACAGAGGCCAGTAAATAACAATCGATTAATGAGATACAACTTCGCTAAAACTGACATCAACAAAATTAATTCAACCATGATTGAGTATATAAATGGGAGACAAGAACAGGAAATAAACACAGAGTCAATAACTGAATTTAACACAAAACTTTCACAGTCATTCATTGAAAACACGCCTTTAAAAGAAATAAAATACCACACACACGAGCTGCCACCCTTTATAATGCAATTGATAAGGAGAAAAAGAAAAATGTACCGAGAGTACAGAAATACTAATAATCCTGAAGCCAAAAGGGGAATAAACACTCTGAACAAAAACATACAGGCATTAATCCAACAATTCAGAGCACATAAATGGATCAGCACATGCAGCGAAATAAACAGAAAAAAAGGCAAAAATTACTGGCAAGAAATAAATAAATTATCTAAATACAAAAATAAAGGGGTAGCAAACTCAACCATTGAAGATAACAACCGAAAATATGAAAAACCAGAGGAAAAAACTGTAGTATTTGCAAGACACTTCGAAAAAGCCTATTCAGAAACACAGGATATAAATTTTAATAATAACCACTACCAAAGAGTCCAAGAATGGTACGACACATTTATTGATGAACCTATGCCAACAGAAGAACATTCAATTGAAGAAGCAGACTATTTTGCAGTAGTAAATCATGGCAAAAATACAGCACCAGGGCACGATTATGTCACAAAGAATTTTGTAAAAAAACTCGACTTAATAATACACTTATACATAATTAAAATCTACGAATATTGCCTCAAACACCAATACATCCCAAAGGAATGGAAAACTGGAACGATTATAACGATACCGAAACGTGGCACCGATCACTCCAAAGTGGTTAACTACAGGCCAATTACCTTACTGCCAGTACTAGGAAAAAATTTCGAAAAACTAATAAAAAACAAAATACAACAAAATATTGGCCATCAAATACCAAACTATCAATTTGGATTTAAAACTAACTGCTCTACATCCCATCCTTTATCGATACTAATAAACAATGTTGAAACCTCAAAGTTAAATGGAAACAAATCGGTGGCATTGTTCATGGACATCAATAAAGCCTTCGACAGTGTATGGCACAAGGGTCTGCTCTACAAACTACACAAACTAGGATGTTCTAGAGATCTCCTTCTTCTAGTTAACAGCTTCCTTTCCAACCGGAAATTAAGAGTGAAAATCCAGAACGCTACATCTTATGAATTTACTCCAGAACAAGGTCTTCCACAGGGGTCTCCACTTTCACCACTCCTGTACAATATTTATTGTGCAGATATTTACCACAATGATCCACAATATTTTTCACATCAAGCATATGTACTACAATTCGCAGATGATACCACCTTGATCTCACATGATAAAACCATTAATGCCGCTATGGAAAACCTTCAAAATCTCGTCGATGGCACATCTCTTTGGTTCAACAAATGGAGGCTCAAACCCAACCCATCCAAATCACACCTAATGATATTTCACCACACTCCCTCCAGAAATTCTCCTACAGTATATATGTACAATCAGACAATTCAAACAGAAGCATCCACAAAATATCTTGGCATTACCATCGACAATAAAATCAATTTTAACAGCCACACAGCCAACGCCAAAAAACAAATAATTTCTAGAGCCAAGCATTTTAGAGGACTGACATACAAAAGAGAAGGAATTAATCTTACCACCATGGGTAAAATTTACAAACTTATTTGCAGACCCATTATAGAATATGGACATGTAATTCTCTCTAATATAAAAAATCCAGCCATCAAAAACCTCAGAGTAGCCGAAACGAGTGCCATCCGGACTATCACGAAACTTCGCCATCCCAACAATCCCCTACATAACCCGCCTAACCAGCTCTTGTATGAACAAACCCACATCCAGCCAATCCAGGAACGACTTTCCTCTCTTACACGCAGATTTTGTCAAAAACATCAAAACAAAAATATAATAGATGAGTATTGTATAAGAAGAAATGGCAGAAGCAGACATATCTATCCTGCAAATACTCTTTGGGAGAAAATCACAATGCTGGGATAATCACCACAAAATATACAGCACACATATATGCATGTTTTTTTTTTTTATATATTTAAACATTAAATTTTCTTTTTTGTTTTATATAAATACAAATGAACTTATTAATTATATTAACTCATGTATACTTGTTAAATGACATTAAGATGGAAATCGAAACGGGCTGAAGGACCTCGGTCAATTGCCCTTTGAAATGTATTAGCTCATTTCAATAAAGTTCTTTTATTATTATTATTATTATTATTATTTTTATAACTTTGCTTTCAACACTTCTATTGAGCTGTTCATTGATGAGGCTTCAAATTTCTCTAGAACTGTTTGCTGCTATGTTTATTCGGTTTGAAAAATATTCTTTTTTTGCTTTTTTACATTTTTACTATATTGTTTTTTCTTTTCTTTGTATAGTTTATTTAGATTAAAATCACCTAGACTGTTAGATAGCCAATATAAGTTTTTTTTAACTCATTTCCTTCTTTGTCTAAGTCACTGGTGTTGCAACACTTTGATTTTGCCTCACCCTGTATAAACGGAATAAATATAGCATTTCCTAATGTTGCTAGTTTTTAGCATATATAAAGAACCACGCCGTTTATGTCACTAAAAGATGAGAGGGTAAAAGGGAGATTAACGAGACCGACGCGAGTAGGCAGAAAGATAAGAGAGATCTGTAGAGACCACCTATTAATTAAGTTTGGTAAATAATAACAACTTGTTGTGTGTTTGATTAATAGAACCGTGTTCTGGAAAGTTTAAATTGAATAATAAAAGTAGTTTTTAAACGAGGCCTAATAAGAACAAAGGTAAATCAATTTATTTTATACAGTTAATTGTTATGATTAAACGTATCTCATCAATTTTATAGTGATATTTCAGGTATTGAATGCCAAATTTTTATTTTAGGCCTTTTAGACAGCTCTGAAACACCTTTTATTTGACCTTTAATTTAACTTGTTGGGTAGTTTTTGGATAACGTTTGCATAATCTTGAAAATCTGGAAAATTATTAAATATCCCTGGGAGAATCCTCGAGTTTCACATCGTGTTACATCGCTTCACAACCTTTCATTTGGTTTCACTGTCGAAAACATACTCCTTTGAAGTAGTCACGTCATAGTACCTGTATGGTTTTGGTAATAACCCGGGAAGTATAGCCGAAATTGAAACTTTCATCTGAGATGGCCAGGTATTTATTTAATATTTAATCAAATTGAGGTGTCCATATTTACCAAGCGTGGAACTGCTCCAATAGTATAAAGAAGCCGTGTAAAAATTAATATACTTTTTTTAAATACAGCCATAACAATTCTTTTGATTGATTTTACACGATTTTAAATAACAGGATATTGCAAACATCCTATTATTGTTAGCCATAGTGAGGGATACACTACTTTTTTATTATTTGTTTAATTTTGACTTTAAGTAGGTATTTACAATAAAACACAATAGGGAATTTACCAAATTATATGCTCTAGAGAGACAGACGAGTTTTTCGGTATTGTTTTTTTTTTAGATTACTCTGAAGGAGCGGGCGATTGGCCTTCCCCCACTGCGACCTATAAGGTCTATTATAGTACTCCTTTTTTGTGTGCCTCAGGGCTCCCCATCCAAACATGGTCTTCCTAGACTTCGAGTCTGTTGGTAAGGGCCCCCAGGCACGGTTATCGGCCTCTGTCTTTCTCTCGCCGAGCCGCCTCAGTCCAGTCAGGCTTTTACAGCTCAGCATATGGACTGAAATCTCCAGCGAGAACTTGGGTCACCATTCCAAGCGCTGGACGCGACCAACGTTGCTTAACATCGCTGATCGAGTGCCGGCGCCTAGATCGGAGCCCGTACAGAGAGCCATTGTTGTTGTTACTGTAAAGTAGTATTAATTTAAATTGTTATTAAAGTGAATAATTTAATTAATTAAATTACTTTTTCACTGATTGCAGTGATATCCTTAGTTTAATCATTTGTTGCTCGTGTATATATATGCATTTTCCATTTTGTTGTAATTTTTGCAAATTTTAAATTACACAGGTCAAAATACATAAACACTGGTATAGTCCGCCGGACAGACCACTTTGTTTTTGTTTTGGGGGTGTTTTTTGGGGTTGGGGGTGAAAAACGAGCCAATCTGATAATTTGACTGCGGATTCGGTTTCAGTAGGTCCAAATACATAAGAATATACTGGTCTGGTTTTCCGGACAGACCATTTTTTTTTGGGGGGGGGGGTGCTTTTTGGGGTTGGGGGTGAAAAACGAGCCAATCTGATAATTCTGACTTCGGATTCGGATTCAGCGGGTCCAAATACATAAGGATACATTGGTCTGATCCGCCGGACAGACCACTTTTTTTTTGTGGGGCTGTGTTATTAAAGGCTTTAATAATTTGTTATTAATTAATTTGTCTATTTTTTTGTTCCTTTCTGTCGATGTAATCGGCTGGCGCCTATATAATAGCTTGCTCCAGAAGTTCTAATTTACCGGTATTATTTAAATATAATTTTGGATGTAAATAAAAATTTCACGACCCTGAGGAAGCCAGAGCAGCCGTGGTCACTAATCATTTTAATAGTTAGCATTGTCATCAGCTAATGGGAATGCCACAGTGTACCAGTGCTTGCAATGAGTTTTTTTTTTATTTATTACCACAATGAGTTACGAGAGAACATGAACTGCCCATACATTTTATGAACAGCTCAATAAAAATGCTGAAAGCCTCATCGATGTTATCACCAAAAATCGTATCCCAGCTTATTTTTTAAGCATGTATTGAAATTTCTCGATATTTTCCTCCGAGAAATGCCTGACGTTAAAAATTGTTATTATTCTGTTTATTAACAACTTGTTACGAGTGAGATAGATTGTCAAAAAATATAAAACTGCCAGTTGGGGGTCTATTAATTGTCATTATATTGATTTTCGTCTGTTCATAACAGAGTGATACTGCACAAAGTTCTATGTTTGTTTCAGATGTAAGGGACTTTACATACTTTATGCCTTTTGGTTTAAGAGTGTCCTTAACATTATTATTAACATATATAGCTACACCGCCATGTGAATGGTTCATCCTGCAGAAGGCACGCACTATACGGAAGCCATATCGCAGTCGGAAGCCATATAGCATGTAAATGGGCTATCATCGGAAGCCGTATCCTACGCAGTCTGTATATATAAATATTTCTTTTTATTTTATTGTAAATTTCTGTTGTACTTGAATATTGTAGTTTGTTAATGAAAATAGTTCCTAATATCGTTATTAGACATTTAACTATATACAAAATTTATGATAAGAACTATATATGGTTGTATTCCTTAGAGCAATGTGAGGTACCTGAAACTATTTTAAAGATTATACTATTTATGATTTTTTAAATATTTATAATAAACTGAAAATAAACCCATATTTTCCTCTGCAAAATCTTATCCTTAAGTATGTATCATTGTCTTCGCCCATCCTCAACGGGTACAATAGCTTACGCAAATTGTATGTTAAGAAAGAATTTAACAAGCGAACAACAGATCACATAAAAAAAATATAAAAACACTAACTAAGCTACAAATCACAATATATACCAGCTTTTTTATGAATAATAAAAATATTTAAGAAACATACAGTTTCTTAGGGCTGTATCACTTAAATAGTGTTCACTTAGAAAATATATTAATGTTTCAAAAAAAAAATGGATGGAATAATTCTTAGTGTAGTTAACACATCTCATCTACCAAAAATTGGTGTGAGTAATTATATGTACCTAGTTTCTAGGTTTCTAGGTATTTTACTTTGAAAAATACCTTTTTCCATATTTTCCTTCTCTATCTCTCGACCAATGAAAAGTATCAATTCCCATTTCCTACATAAATCCCAAAGGTGACCTAATAAAGATTCCATAAAGTTGTACTTCATGACTTATTCATTAGCCATTTTAACTTTATACAGGGTTACTACAAAAGAAGTAGACACTATTAATGTTAGAAAACAAAAGTTATCTGTAATATCGACTTGAATTTTGCTCTGTTGGTTGAGGAACTGTAGAAGATTTCACAAAACAGTTGCTAGTACTGCGCAAGCATAATAGCTTAGATGGCTGCAGAAATATCATATTGTGGGCTTGATTTTGCTAAAACGAACTCCGCAAGTGGTGTCCAACGTCATTTTGAACATGTTTTAGAAAACAACCACCTACTAGACAGTCAGTCTACGATCAGTACAAAAAATTTGAAACGACAGGGTGTTTATCTAAAGATGAAAGTCCGGGAAGACTTCGCATGTCAGAAGAAATAATGAAATGTATTCGTGCTGTTTACTAACGAGGTAACCACAAGAGGCAACAACATGTGTGAGTTTGGAGCTACAAATTCCATAACAAACTGTTGAAAATTTCTCATAAGCAACTGAAAATGATACTTTACAAATTGCAGTTACTGCAGCATCTATGTAAAGGTGACAAGGGTGAAATGTTGCAACGTAATGAAGAAGAAGATGGTTAACCACCGTCCCGAATGGTGGAGGGATCTCCGATGTTACACCGTGTGCCTTTTTTCTTTGGGGATTTGTGAAAGACAAGGTTTACATTCTTCTGCTTCCTAAAGATTAGATGAGTAGAAATAATGCATCACAAGAGCTGTGGAAACTGTCAATGCAGATATGTTAACAGTGAGTTTGGAATGAACTAGACTATCGCCTTGATGTGTGCCGCGTGACACAAGGTGCATATATTGAACACTTGCGAGTTACCGAAGTAAACTTTAAGAATTACTTTATAAACGGATGCCTGATACCTATTAGTTTCGGATTAATAAAACATTAAAAGTGTCTATTTCTTTTGTAGGAATCCTGTATATTTAATAAAATTAAATATTCATTTTTAAACCCAACTTAATTTTTTTTGTTGGCATTCAGGAGATATAATACAAGGCAAGTAATTGTATCTAGCATTAAGAATTATTGTAAGATTTTAATTTTTTATATTCTGATATATATTTTTATTCTCGTATTAGGTATCCAAATGCTGACGTTGTTAGTACCCATTTTGGTAAGCTACTTACTCGTAGAGCCAGCTGCTAGATCTGCCAATAAGTATTCCCAATTGCTGCATGAAATCAGCTTACAGTGGTTAATGAAAATTGGACCAAAATATCCACAGGTAAATGCCATCTCTCTTACTAACTAGTTTGTGCCCTGGATATGCTTACATAAATCCATTTTTTTCCCCACCATCTCCCGCACTATTCTACCACCCGCTCCGCCCTTTTCCACTATCTTTTACTTTCCCATGGCATTTCCCCACTTTCTTACCATTTTCTCACCATCTTCCTTCCCTTTTGGCAACCTTCCCAGCACGTTTTTCTGTTTTCCCTCCATCTTCCCACAGTCTTCCCTACCTTCCCACCATCTTCCCTCACTTTTCCCCTCCTTACCACCGCTTTTTCCACTTTCATTATTTTCCCAAATTTTCTTCTACTGTCCTGCCACTTTCTCAGCATCTTCTCCTATTTTCCCATTGCCTTCCTTCATTTTCTCAGTATCTCCCATCACTTTTTACCACCTCCGATATAAAGTAGTCTATTTTCTAAGTTAGAAAGATACTTTTTCTCTGTTTCCAGTGGCGGATTTGGGGGGGGGGGCTATACTATAGCCCAGGGCGGCAAATTTTTTGAAAAATACCAAAGGCACATAAAAACAAAAAATTATTATTAGTATGTACTAAGTATCAGAACATTTTTAATTTATGTGAGAGTGAAAGTGTTTTTATTTTAACTAGACTAGAATTTCTTATTATAGTCAACTGTACAGGGTGGTCGCGTGAACGTTAGAACCTCAGTTAACTTCGTTACGTAAAAAAGTTCAAAAATAAATGTTATGAGAAATCACATGTATTTTCCAAAAATCATTTCAGAGAAACAATTAAAAGTCAAATTTCGAAGATATACTTTGGTTTTTTTAAATGTAACACCCCATATATTTTTACACCATTTGAAAGGCCATAGAAAAACCTTCTCAATGATGTATGACACAGTATTTTTCTTAAAAACTATAGTAGATATTAAGTTTTATATTTTCTTACATTAAGGATGGGATTTTGCAGAGTGAGAGAAAAATATGCATTTATTTTTGATTTATTATAAATATTTAAAAAACCAAACATGGTATAATCTTTAAAACTATTTTAGATACTTGCTATTGTTCTAACGAATACAACAATATGTTTTTTTTATTGTTAATTTCTGTTGTACTTGAATATCGTAATTTGTCAATGAAAATAGTTCATAATTTCATTATTAAAGTATGGCATTTAACTGTATACAAAATTTATGATAAAAACTGTATATGGTTGTATTTTTTACCCAAGTAACACACATGGTACCAAAGTCTTTCAGTTTCGGTTTTGCTACGAAGCCTTAGTTCCTGGGGTACACCCTGGTACTAATATTGCTACTTTATTGGATAAGGCTACTTTATATGGTTCTTTTAAAGTAACTGTTACCACACCGATACCATTTATTTGAACTGTAAACACCCAAAGTCAAAGTAACATTTGGGTAGTTACTGGAACTAGGCAGTATCATTTTATTGTTACTCTATAGTGGCAACAACTATATAGTACCAGTGAATCAGTTACTGCCACCCACCAGTGCCACAATCTAGGTTCCAGAATAGTTCCAGTGACCATCACTTGGAACTTTAAAGTATCGTGACATTTTAGTGGCAACATGGGTAGCGAAATAGTTCCTATTGGTATTTTACAGTGCCAAAATAGAATCTGATACTATAGAGTCACATCAGGATAGTTGCTATTGGGTCACCAAAGTCACAGATCTTTTAGAGGTGGAGGGCCTAACTTTATAGTACCTTTGTTAAAATCGACCATTAATAGTTGTTAAAATTTTTAGAAAAAAAATTTGGTTTTAATCAAAAATAGACAATGGTTATGTTAATTTCTTATCACAAACTTTTACGAAAAATTATTTTGAAAGTATTTCGAATGTTTCCCTAATAAATATTTTAATTTTTTAATCGTGCCTTTTTCAATTATTTTGTCAAAAAATTACAAAAAAAGGTTATTTTGAGGGCGCGTTGAAATTTTATCATTTAATAGTGGCACTGTGTCTTTAAACAACATTTCTGATCATGAATTAGTTTATGCATTTTTGAGTTTTAACAGATTTAGTAATCCAGCTGCACCAATAATATACAGGGACTTTAAAAACATGAACCTAGAATTGCTATATGCCCACCTAGAATCTATTCCATGGAGAAATATTTTTGACATAGACAATATAGACGGCAAAATTACCTTCTTTAACGAAAATATAAGAGTTTTAATGGATATGCATGCACCTCTAAGAACCTGTGTTTTTAAAAAACAGCACAAGCCATGGATAACAGACAATATTAAATTATTAATAAAACTTAAAGATAAATCCCTAGCAAAATATAAAAAAACTAAAATCCCTGTTCATTGGGAAGAGTACAAAAATATAAAAAATTTTACAACTAGCTCGATTAGAAGAGAGAAAAAAGCCTATTTTAAAAAGTTTCTAAATAAAGATAAAAATTCTATGTGGAAAGCACTTAATAATTTAGGTATTAATACTAAAACAAAAAAAAGAGAAATTCCCAAGAATCTTTCGGATGTAAATGCTATAAATCAAAGTTTCTTAAATTCGGTGCCTCATACTCCTCCTAGTGATAACATTGCAAATTATTATAACACTGTGAAGGATTCCCTACATGCCAATCTTTCTTTTAAAACAGTTAATGAAGCTGAAATTGGTAAGTTGCTATTTTCTATAAAAACTAGTGCAGCTGGGGAGGATGGAATTCATATAAATTTTATCATAGCCTGTTGTCCTTTTATTTTGGAATTCATTTGTCATATTATAAATTTTTGCATTATTAATTCTGTATATCCTGCCGATTGGAAAATAGCACAAGTAGTACCACTTCCCAAAATCGATTTGCCTTTAAATTATAATGATTTAAGACCTATTAGTATTTTACCAGTACTGTCAAAAATCTTAGAATATATTATTAAATCACAGCTTGTCGATCATTTAGAAACAAATAACATTTTACCAGATACCCAGTCTGGGTTTAGAAAAGGTCACAGTTGTACAACTGCTCTTTTAAATGTCACTGATAATATTTTAACTGCGACCGATGCTGGTAAATGTACAGTGTTGGTGTTGCTGGATTATTCCAAGGCATTTGATACTCTGGAACACAATGTATTATTAATTATATTAAAACACATTGGATTAGATGAAAAATCAGTATCCTTTTTTAAGAGTTATTTAAATGCTAGAAAACAAAAAGTGGTGCTGAATGGTCAGTCTTCTGATTTTTTAGATGTGTCACGGGGCGTACCACAAGGGTCAGTGTTAGGTCCCATTTTATATACAGTGTACACGTCATCGCTACCTAGATTCATACAAAGATGTAATGTGCAAATGTATGCAGATGATACGCAGGTATTATATTCCTTTTTTCCAGATGAAATACAAAATAGCTGTGACATTGTAAATTCTGATTTAGAAATTATTTACAAGGTATCATTAGAACATTCTTTACATCTAAATCCAAATAAGTGTATTGCTATGTTTTTTGGTAGAGCTGTTGATAGAGAGAGATTATCTCAACATGTTCATCTAGCAATTAATGGAACTCACTTGCCGCTCAAAGGAGAAGCAAAAGATTTAGGTTTAATAATTGATACTACACTTAGATTTGAGAAACACATTTCACTTTCTATCAAAAGAGCTGTTTCTAGGTTAAAAATGTTGTACAGCTTCCGCCATGTTTTAAATATCGAAGTAAAAACTATGCTATGCGATACTCTTATTTTGTCGATTTTTAATTATTGTGATTCTGTGTATGGACCCTGCTTATCTGCTGCTACTACACAGCGGATACAAAAAATTCAAAATTATTGCCTTAGATTCATCTATGGGATCAGAAGACACCATTCTGTAAGTCACAAGCTCTTGGTAACTAACTGGCTGAACATGAAACAGCGACGAATTTTACACTGTTGTACATTGTATCATAAAATCATAATTTCTAACAGTCCCTCTTATTTGTTTAGAAAGATTACATTTCGTACTGACGTGCACAATTTAAATTTAAGACATAAGGGTATACTGACACCTCCAATTCATAAAACGGCACTTTTTGAAAGGTCTTTTACATTTAGTATATATAAATTATATAACTCACTTTCCCCTCTACTGAAATCATGCACAGGTTTCACTTTTGCCAAACATTTTAAAAAACATCTTCTGATTCAGCCGTTTACATAAAAAAGTAGTAATTAATTATTTTTTTTTTCCTTTTCTTCCAAATAATTCAGTTTACATGGACAAAGGTATTTTTTTTTCTCATGTTAAATATTGTACAAATAATTCAGATATGTTTGATGTTGCCATCTATCTATTAGCAGGTTGAGTGTAAGACCAGCTGATCTGACATTTCTGTTTTTTCAGCTGAACTCCGCCTTTTCAATAATTAAAATATTATCATTCATATGTACACTAATTTGATATGTGAATAAAGATTATTATTATTATTATTATTATTATTATTAATATGTCAACTTATATAACGGTTACTAGGCCGCCGAGTCGCGGAGTAGTACCCGCTACTACCCTGATCCTTTATAGTAACTAAACATTGTCACATCTATAGAGGCCGAGACTACCCGAAGCACTACCCGGCGACTAAAAATTTTTCCCCATTTTAGTGGCGGCTACGTAGCTGCCACGTAGCAGCCTATGGTAGCCGTCCACTTTATCGTGGCTTTTATAGTCGCCGATATGTTCCCGCGACTTTATGTGTTACTTGGGCAGAGCAATGGGAAGTACCTGAAACTATTTTAAAGATTATACCATTTATGATTTTTTAAATATGTATGATAAACAGAACATAAACCCATATTTCCCTCTCACTGCAAAATCCTATCCTTAAGTTATGGTAGTTCGAAAAATATATATACAGGGTGTTTCACGAGGAAACGGACATGCTTTATTGGAAGATAGAGGACACATACGGTAAACATAATCACCCATAGAGAGCTAGTTGGGCCCTCGTTGCTGAAATACAAGGTGTTTTATGTATTTTTGCCAAAATTTCTTTTGATTGTTGCTTTTTAAAGGAATAGAATAATAAGTTCATATTTGACACATATAATACACTAGTGATCCTGAATAAGTGCTTGTATCACACACACAAAAAATCCAGGTCCGGACTCGAGAAAAAAATGTTTTCGTTGTTCTTCAAGAAAACAATACCCTGTATATACATTTTTAAAATTTCAGTATTAGATTCGAAAAGTACATAAAAAACGGTACAAAATGGCTTCATTAATTTTTTTGCCGCATTCGAAATAAATTCCAATAAATAATGCAATATTAGACTTTTGAAAATGTCGATGAATGATATGCGCAAAAAATACTTCCACTATTAAATTAGACATTTACTTTTTTTTTTCCACAATAATTATTATGTTTTAATCACCAATGTTTATAAATGGTAAAGTAAACAAAAAAAAATGTTAGAGACCACCTAACCAAGAATCTATTTTTCCTTTCATTTATTAAAAACTATTAAAACAACAACATAACTTACTTATTAACAACAACAATAATGATAACTACTAAACTGCACAAAAATAATGTAAATAGCAAAATACCAACAAGCTATCAGCAGAATAATTATACGAAAAACAAAGAATTCAGATATTGTTATAAAACATATTTACAAATTAGAAACATAATTAAATTTTATGTCAGTACATTTTCTGGTGCGGTTCACAAGATGTTCAATTGATCTTCGCATCACATCTGGATTGTTTCTAATTTCGTTGCAGTAATCAACAATCCTTTGAATTAACTGATCCGTCATTAATGTACACATTATAGATCTCACTTTTTAAAATAATCTACAGGGTTGAAATCCAGATACCTTGCCGGCCATATATGAGGACCTTCCCGACCAATCCATCTGTTTGTATATATATCATTTAAATAATTTCTAATTTGGTTGGAGATATGGGGCTCCATCATGTTGAAAGAACATACCTCGGATATTTACATTTTCTAAAAGATTCGGTAATGTATGTTGTGAAAAATTAAGGTAAACGTTACCAGTTAATGTACCTTAAAAAAAATGTGGTCCTAACAAGTGACTGCCTACAAGTCCAACCCAAACATTGATAGAGAATCTATGTTGTGAACGGCATTCACGTTTTGCATGTGGGTTTACCTGGGCCCACGTGAGCATTTCTAGAATTATAGATACCATCCCTTGTAAACTGCGCCTCGTCTGTGAATAAAGTTCTGTAAGTTACTCGTCTATTTTCAGATACTCAACGACAAAAAGTCAGGCGATTGACTTCATTGCCTGGTGCAGGCTACTAATTGAATATGGTACTGGTAAAAATGTTCTTTTTTCAATATCCTCCATATCCTAGTGTAAGGAACACCAATCACAGAACTAATTTTTCGGGTACTTAGACTTGAACTTTGATTAACCATATGTAAAATATTATTTTCTAAATTTATGCCTTATGTTGCATTCCGCAACTGCAGCTGTAGCTGTACTTGCCATCTTTTCTGGATTACTGATATAATACGGATCCAAAAGTTTTATGGTCAAGCCGTCGTCGGTTAGGAAACCGTCTTTGATATTCCCTCTCTGCTGCCCGCCATTTTCGTTACAATATCCATGTCCAAAATTATGTTAGCATTCGTTTGAAAATTGGTATGGCATTTTTGGAATATTAAATAAATAATTGTATTAAATAACGAGAACTATTAAAAAACTTAGAAACAAATAATATGACGTTACTATGATCAATAGTGACAACTTTAAACGTTAAATCAGTTGTCCCGTTGATAAATGCGTTTTATGACAATGTCTGCATTTTTTGTTTTTCATACAGTTATTCAAACAAAAAAATCAAGGTTTAATTACCTGTGACTATTACAACTTATATTGCAGCATTCTTAAGAAAGTAGTTAGAGAAGCAAAGAAACTCTCTAATATGAATTATATACAAAACTCGCAGAACAAAAGTAAAGCAGTGTGGACACTAGTAAAAAACTATACAGGTAAACATGTAATTGATAGAAATTCGGTTCTTATTAATTTGGAAGATGAACATAAAGACCCCAGAGATATTCTCAATGATGTAAATAACTTTTTTGGTAATCAATGTCCAGATTTAACAGCTAGAAAGGAAAACTATGCACTGCGCAATATTAAAAGAAATATTAACTCATTGATTTTATTTCCCACTCATTATAACGAAGTATATAACACAATTATGTCACTCAAAAACACCAATTCAGTTGGTGAGGATGAAATATCTGTGAAACTACTCAAAGTGGTAGCCTCTGAAATAACTCCACCATTAGTACACATTATACATTTAACCCTCAATACTGGTTACTTCCCAGATAGGTTAAAAGTAGCAGAAATAATCGCTTTATATAAAAAAGGAGACAAAAATCTGATCTCCAATTATAGGCCAATTGCATTGTTATCAAATATCAGTAAAATACTTGAAAAGATTATTTACAGCAGACTCATATGTTTTTTTGATCACTTTAATGTTTTATCGCCATCCCAAAATGGATTTAGAAAAAAGAGGTCAACAATTACTGCCATATATCAAGCCCTATGTAAAATCATTAATTCACAAAATAATCAACAAGCTACATTTTTAATGTGTCTGGATCTGTCAAAAGCGTTTGACAGTGTAGATCATTCACTGTTACTAAATAAACTTGAATGTTACGGAGTAAGGGGGGTATCACTGCAACTGATGGAATCATAT
Organism: Rutpela maculata; assembly: GCA_936432065.2. NCBI lineage: Eukaryota > Metazoa > Arthropoda > Insecta > Coleoptera > Cerambycidae > Rutpela > Rutpela maculata. The sequence continues at coordinate 52,126,941 of OW386294.2, forward strand.
CTCCAAAATAGGGTACAGAGAGTGGTTGAACGAGATAAGAATGGAGAATTAATAAAATCAGAGATCATCACTGTTAAAAAGGGCGTTCCTCAAGGTTCTGTACTGGGCCCACTTCTTTATCTTATCTACACCAACAATCTCTGCTGCAATATCAATGAGGATGTAATTCAATTTGCCGATGATACTTCTTTAATTTTTAGCGGCCCATCAACCATAAACTTTAATACAAACATTTTTTCTACACTTGAAACACTAGAAAATTGGTTTGCTGCAAATAATCTTTTGCTCAACACAAATAAAACTCAATTAATAAAATTTGATTATAGTCTACAAAATAATGAGACATTAGTTGCTAATGAGAGTAAACAGATCACTACTTTAAATAATGTGAAATTCTTGGGGATGCAAATCGATTCTCGCCTAGATTGGCGATGCCATGTTGGAATGCTTGCAAGCTGCCTAGCACGTTATTGTTATGCCTTGAGAGTCATTTCGAGCATGGTTAACGCCAAATCAGCCCTAATTGCCTACCACTCGTACATACAATCTAGAATAAGATATGGAATTATATTTTGGGCCAATTCTTCAGATATGTTCCGTATCTTTATATTACAAAAAAGATGTGTAAGAAATATCTATCAATTACAAAGTCATGAATCTTGTAAAAATTATTTTATCAACAACAAAATACTTACTCTACCATGCATTTATATTTACGAATCTGTAATATTTGTTTGTAGTAATAGAGACCTCTTTGAGGACTGTGATAGGCAGCATAGCTATGCCACCAGAAATAGATCTGATCTAGTTAATGATAAAATGAACTTTACTTACCTTCAAAAAAATGTGAAATATTCCATAATAAAAATATATAATAAATTACCGAATTTAATCAGAGATAATCCAGTAAAAAAGATTAAAAATATACTGTATAACATCCTGATACAGAAGGCCTACTACAGCATCGGAGAATTTTATAATGACCCTCACTTCTGCTCTAATTAAGTCTACTTTCATAATCAACGCAATGTCATTTTAATATTTTAATACTACTACTATGATTTTAATTTTAATGTGTTTGTTTGTTCTACATACTTATGTGCAATTTGTATTATATACATGTAACATTTTATCACTTAATTACTTATATTTAACTGTTTGACATGTTCTACACCTTAAGGGTATATTTTCAAGAACTAATAAAGATAATCTATTCTGTTGATAGATTGGTTACAACATGCAATATTAATACTCAACTTTGTTGCTACCGTTCTTCTTACTGTTAATAAGTATGTTATGTTGCTGTTTTAGTTCTTAATAAATGAGAGGAATTAAATAGATTCTTGGTTCATTATTCTGTTTATTTTACCCCTTCCGTAAAAATTGGCAATAAAAACGTAATAATGATTGCGGAAACAAAAGTAAATACCAATTTAATGGTGGAAGCATTTTTTGCACATAACATTCATCGATATTTTCTAAAGTCTCATATTGCGTTTCCGTAAAAATTGGCAATAAAAACGTAATAATGATTGCGGAAAGAAAAGTAAATACCAATTTAATGGTGGAAGCATTTTTTGCACATAACATTCATCGATATTTTCTAAAGTCTCATATTGCGTTAAGTGTGGCAAGGAAATTAAAGAAGCCGTTTTGTTCAGTTTTTTATGTACTTTTCGAATTTAATATCGAAATTTTTAAAAAACATACAGCGTATTGTTTTCTTGGACCTGGATTTTTTTGTGTGTGATACAAGTACTTATACAGGATCACTAGTGTATTACATGTGCTAAAAATGAACTTATTATTTCATTTCTTTACAAAGTAACAACCAAAGGAAATTTTGGCAAAAATATATAAAACACTCTGTATTTCAGCAACGAGGGCCCAACTAGCTTTTTCTATGGGTGATTATGATTACCCTCGATGTCGTCTATCTGTCATTAAAGCATGTCCGTTTCCTCGTGAAACACCCTGTACATCAATTATTGAAATTCTCCATTTTATTTAAAATAAAGTGAAATTAGATACTAATAGGTATTTTGATAGAACTAACATATTGTTTATTTTAATTTACATACTTTCGTTTTCCGTAGCTAAATTGATAAATTGTAAATTTATGGTAAATTAAACAAAATTTTTTTGAGATAAATACCATGTATATAATTAAAAAACTTTTTTATGGCCTTTCAAATGGTGTAAATTTATATGGAGTGTTCCATTTAAAAAAACCAAAGTAAAGTTCATATATCCGAAATGCAACTTTCAGTTGCTATTCTGAAATAATTTTTGGAAAATATATGTGATTTTCCATAACTATTATTTTTTTACTTTTTTACAGTTTAAGTTAAATGAGGTTCTAAAGTTCGCGTGACCACCCTGTACATAGAATTTTCTTAATATCTGTTATAACTTAAATTAGTAGGAGTTGTTTTGCTGATTTCTGATAAGCCTACCTGGCCTAGGCCTATTTGGCCTATGTCTAAATGCATACCAAAGTTTATTTCAAATTTTATTTTGTTCTCGTTCTCATATAAACAATATTATATATCGATTTGGTTTTTAATTTATCCAAAACCAGTGTTGCTAGTACTAAAGATTTTGTGATTGTGCTATTGACAAACCCAAGGAGAGAAAGCGTAAAACGGAGTGAGCGAGGAGGGAATTGACCCTTTAAAAGGGGAGGCGAAGTGTAGAGGGAATATCATTTTTTTACTGTTGAGGCAAGGAGCAGAGAGTGGGAAGGAGGATGGGAGGGCGGCAAGTTTCTGATAGCCCCTAGGCGGCAGAAGTATAAATCCGCCACTGTCTCTTTCTTATTGGGATGCTCTGCCGCATGTATTTTCTTCTAAAGAATGTCAAGAGATCTAGAAAATAATACAATTAACCAGTATTTTACTGGAAAATAACCTCTACGCCTGTGACTTTTATGTCAAGGGATCAGTTAGAGGGTGGTTTTTGACAAATAATGAATAAGAATAAAAATAGGGATTGCAATACCGGTTAACCGGTTAACCGGTTAATCGGTTATTAGGACAAAAAACACATGACGATAATTACCGGTTATTTTAATTTTTTACCGGTTATTTCGGTAAATTCTAATCTTACGATATATCACGTATTCAACGTTTCTATTTATGTCAGTGACTAGTATTCACTAAATACAGAGTGACTGTCCCAACACTGAGCACTTTTAACAATAAATAAATAATATTATAAAAAGTAAAACCCAGACACCAAGCTCTAAGAAATACAAGAGAGACATTGACAATATCGTGCGATAGGAAATTGAATATTTCACTGCCGCAAATATCCGTGAAATACATTTAGAAGTATGTTATTACCAATTCTTATTAACTTATCGACCCACCAATATCGATTGAGGAAGGGCATCTTCAGCTGGTGGTATTCTATGTACAAATATCAGACGACTAACAGATATAGCTTTGAAAAACTAACCCTTTTAACAGGCCGTTTTTAAAAAATATTGTATTTTTAGATTAGGTATTCAGTAAATGCCTTATTTGAGTTTATGTTTATAATTTTTGTTATTAAGTTAATATTTTTGTTATTTACAGAATAATTATTTATTTAAATTTATTTCATTTATATTTTTTTCTTTTAATAAAAAACCTTTGGTTTGTTCATTATATTAAATATACGTATATAATAGTATATTATTCAACGAGCATATAATGATGGCTATTATTCACGAGGGTGAAGTTTAAGACACGAGCCGTAGGCGAATGTCGTAGCACCAAAGTAGCCATTATATGCGAATAGAATACTATACTTTGTCCACGATTATTAGATATTTTTGTTAAATTGTTTACTGAAGAAATTAATTAATTAATTATTTGTATTATTCTTTTTGAGTAATATGTAAAATTATTGTAAATAACGTTGACGTTTAAATTTAATTTGACAAGTCGTTCTTTGACACATAACGGCCTTCTCAATCAAATTTAAAAACGAAATTGTATGATAAAAGAGGGTCTGCTTCTGAAACGCTAAATAAAGTTATCTATTCATAAATTTGATAATAACAGTAAAATTGTTCACACAATTGTAGCTATAACAGTTAACGAATAATTATATTTAAGGTTTCAGAAACTAGCCATAAATTCTACTAAAAAGTTGCGAGATTGCACTCGAATTGAAAAAATACCTGCCCGTGACTTCTTATAAACAACTGACTGTCCTTATTATTCACTAGTGAATACTGTAATCATTATTCACTGCAGGGAACAATGGATAGCATTATCCTTGAGGAAACACATACATAATGAGTACATTATTTAATAGTCGTGGACAAAAATTTTTTTTGTCAAATTTAGATAATTTTGTACATGGAAAAAGATAATTGCCATTTTCGCCACCCTAATCATTCATTCTAAAAATTACCGGTAAATACCGGTTAACCGGTTATTTACATTTTTATTTACCGATTTACCGGTTATTAAAACTTCCGGTAAATTGCAATCCCTAAATAAAAATATAAAAATGCTGACGTTTTGGAAAACGAATCTGCTTCCTTTCTCAAAGCATATTATAAATGTTTGTGTGCTGTGTATATTAAATACACAGCTTTAAGAATATATTTGTTATATTCATTATCCATAGATACTTACTGCTTACACAGAACTGTTGATATATCTAGTTGATAGTTTTATTTTAATCAATGTTGAGTTTGTTAAGTTCTTCTTTAGACATCGGCAGCCAGGTTGTGCAAACATCTACGGAACAATTCGACACGCATTTATCCTCATTCAATAGTATTATAGCCGCATCTTTAATTTTTCTTTTCTTGCCATCTGTCTTTTGTTAAAATTTTTGCCGAGTCCCAGTTTATCCTATGTCCGTTCTCCTAAACATGTTCGCAAATCTTCAATTTTTGAATCTCATTCTTCCTAATGTAACCTGTGCCCACCCAATCTAACACTGAATGGTCTGGATGACTCACCCACATAATGTCTATTACACTCACACGGAATACTATAAATGCAGTTCTTTGAATTTTGCTCACGATTTAGTTAAAATAGATTTCAATATATTGCCCTTTTGAAATATCGTCCTAATATCAAATCTATTGCCTATATGGCATAGCTTTTCAGATAATCCATTATACATAAGGAATTAATGTTGTGTACCGATGTTCAGGTTTTTGTCGTACATGATTATTATTTTCTATATATGTGAAAGTTCTATCAACAAAAGCTTCAGGGTATTGATTTTTTTATAAGAACCTCTTTTATAAATCGTTTCTCGTTGTCTAATATTTCATCATTAGAAGAAATTATTTTGGCCCTATCATATAAGCATTTTATGACACCCTTTTTACATGCATCGACTGATTTGAGTTAAAATTCAAATACCTGTTGTGTGTGTTGGTTCTCTATAAACGCTTGTTTCAACTGTATTATTTACTCTTTTAATTAAAACACCTAAAAAAAAGGTAGTTCATTTCTATTTTCTACTTCTAATGTAATAATAGAGGGTTCTTTATTATTTATATTTTCTAAAAAATTATCTAGCAAATCGACTCCATGGGGCCAAGTTGCAAATATATCGTCAACATATCTCCACCAGCTAACCGGTTTATATATATACAATTTTGAACATGTTTAGTTTCAAAGTCCTCCATAAATATTTACTTAAAACTGGCGACAATGGAGACCTCATTGCCATACCAAAGTTTTGTTGATAGAAATCGCCTTCAAACTGAAAGTAAGTCTTTTTTATACATATTGTTAAAAGTTCCATTATGCTATTAACAGTCAAGTTAGTTAAGTTTCAGTCATACAGATTATTAAATAGTTTTCGCTTAAGGCAGATAAATAAACATCACTTAGTTTTGTTAACAATCCACGAACATTTTGATAATAAATATTAATTGTAGCATGAGAAATGAATGTAGCCTTATTGAAATGTATTATGTGCAGCACGTCTAGTTTGTGGTCGATTAGTAATTTTCTTGAGAATGGCTCCATTGTTTTTAACTTCTCCATTGCTATCGTATGTGATGTTATTGTACAAGTTGAAGGTACTCTGTGATGTGCTGGTGTAAGCAGGGAGTGTATTTGGCAGGAATTTGAAAAGTACATATTGATTTTGCACGTCTAGTATACACGATATTTGGTTAATGGCTAGTGGTTCATGTGTAGTATTTGGTAACAAACCTGAGGCATTTTCGCTAGAGTAAGCATGTGAAGTTAAGGAGGTAGTATTATGACTAAATAACTGTGGCTATTGTGTAGGGCAGTAGCATTATTAAACTGATCAAATTCGCTAGCAATATGACTTGCATTCTCCCCAGCAATATCCGGTTGGGAGTTGTTTGGTACTAGATTATTTAGATCTTAGGAGTGTATCATGGAGTGACCAAGCTTTATTGTTGATGATTAATTTGTCATATTTGATGTACGTTCTTAGGCCTTTAAGTTTGGCATTTCTGTAGTGTGGTACTAACTGCTTCCGAATTTGCCTATCTTCCTTCGATAAATCCTCTGATAAATAAACGGTTCCATAGTAATTCTAATATCTTTTACCGTTACTACCTTTAAAGTTAGAGAATGAATATAAACAAAAATTATAATTATTTAGTTGAAGGATTTGGAAGGTAAATGGGGTTTAAATGAGGGTATATACCCAAGCAACATTCAAAGTGATGGGAACTGGCATCTGAGGCATCGGAACTTTAATATAGTAGGAATGACATAACTGTTACTAATTTTGCGACTTCAGGGTAATATTCACTTTGTGGTATGCATTTGTAGTGACAATTATGTAGATTCTACTGAATTTAGGCATTGTATAGTTATAACACTTTCAAGTAACTGCTGGAGAATCTGTAACTACGCGGATACTACTCTGCATCCTCAACTGCTAAGTGAAAGTTGGTAGTAATGCCGACTGCACAGCTTTACCAAAGTACCACTTCAAAATTGTCTAACTTATTAGTGACATCTCGAGTAAAAATTAGGTTACTTCTACGAAGATAGGAGCTTTGAAGTTATTTTTACTACTCCCCACTAATTGAAAATGACTTAAAAGTTACATATACCTTGAAAATCTACTATGAAGTAATGTTAACTTTTAAGACAATTTATATAATTATTGGCATTGAATAAAATGGCGCCATCTGAAATGCTCAGTAGAAGCGAAATAAAGTTTATCGGCACTCAACCACGTTTTATAGAAAACTGAAGAAACAGTTAAACAGTAGTAGAAATAGTGATTCTTCAGAATATGATGCAAACATGAAAGATTATTTCGCCACAGCAAAACCATCATCTTTGGCAACAAGTGCAAAAGTGTTCCCATCAACACAAGGAGAAAAGTAATCGAAAACAATAACAGTCTGCGCAGTGATATTAGTGATACTGTGTACTGCACGAAAGTTACAACTTGTCTTTAAAACACAGATTGATCCATATTTCAGTTAGTGATCCACTGAGCATATTGTAACATAGTGAAATTTTTTTTATTTTAATGTGTATCTTCTCTTTTTTAATTATATGTACCGTAGAATATTCTGCGTATTCTTTTAATGTTGTTTGTGTATATTTTTAGTACAACTTTGTTTTGTAATCTTATGTCAATTTTATATATTTGTAACGTGAATTTTGTTTTGACCTGTGTAAATACCTTGGTATAATAGTAGCATCAATAAATGATTATTATTATTATTATTATTATTATTATTATTATTATTATTATTAAATGATTTTGCCGATTAAAAACTCCAAATTTAATAAATATTGTGTCGATGGGGAACGGACAATTTCGGTATACACGGCATAAGACATTGTTTGTGTACAATAAATTGAACTGAATATATATACACAAAAAAAAATAGCAAAAAAACTATATTTCTTTTCTAGAATATCTCAAAAGTTATCAGTGAGGACAAAAATAACAGTTTACAACACCATTATCCAACCTCATTTCGATTACTGTGCCAGTCTATTATATTCCTTCGATTTAAATAAAATAACTTCCCTTCAAAAACTACAGAATAGAGGAATGAGAGTGATTTTGAAATGCAGCCGATATACCTCAATCCAACATATGCTTTCTTCTCTTCAGTGGCTGTCTGTAAAAGATAGATTGCTTTCCATGGCTATGGTATTTATTTCCAAAATTTTAAATAACAATACACAAGTATTTAAATAAGTTTATATTTTATGCAAACCAAATACATCACTGTATGGAGGAGTGCTGTGGTAACTGCGCTGCCCAAGAAGCCTAATCCAGAGGAATTAAAGGATCTTCGGGCTATCAGTATACTTCCCACTTTATCAAAAATACTTGAAAAGATAATGGAACCTCAAATTAGGGAGTATATTTGTGAAGTGTCATTACTACCTCTAGCACAGTCTGGGTTTCGGCCAGGGCATAGCTGCTCTACAGCGCTTCTCCATATCGTCGATGATATAGTGAGAGCGACAGATCAGGGTTTATGCACTATCTTGATCTTATTAGATTTTAGTAGGGCCTTTGATACCCTAAATTTTGAGATTTTATTATCCATATTAAAATATATAGGACTAACAGATAGTGCAGTTAAACTTATTCAAAATTATATTGAAGGCAGGCAGCAAAAAGTTGTAATTCAAAATAAAGAATCAAATTACATAACCTTAAAGTCTGGTGTTCCTCAAGGTTCCATTCTGGGCCCGTTGCTGTTTACTATATACACCAGCCAATTGATTAAATGTCTTCAATACTGTGTACACCACTTATATGCCGATGACACCCAGCTTTATATTTCATTTAAACCTGATGAGGTGAATAGAGCCTGCTACCAAATTAATCATGACCTTGATAAGTTTGTTGCCTTAGCCAGGGATCACTGCTTGATCATAAATCCGAGCAAATCTAATATTATTACATTTGGTCCTAAAAACGTTCGTAATAGTCTAAATCAAAACGTCAAAAGAACTATAGATCAGAACGAAATTTCTGTGGTGGAAGAAGCAAAAAATTTGGGAGTTGTAATCGACAGTGATCTCAGGTTTAAAACTCACATTAGTAAACTTATGCAAAAATCATATGCAACAATAAAGTTAATTTATGGTAACAGGCACTACCTCTCAAGGAAAACTAAAATTATGTTGTGTGAAAGCTTGGTGTTGTCATTGTTAAATTTTGCAGATTCTCTATACGGACCTAATTTAACCACTGTATTTAAACATAAAATTCAAAAAATCCAAAATTCATGCCTGCGTCTAATCTATGGTATTCGCAGGCATGAGAGAATAACCTATAAACTAATTGATACGGGGTGGTTAAATATGGAACGTCGCAGAATTTTACACTCAGCAAGTTTATATCATAGAATTATTGTGCGTAAAATACCTCATTACCTATATAACAAAATACAGTTTAGAACAGATGTTCATACTATTAATATAAGATTTAAGGGTTTATTAACACCACCTATTTATCATCATGAATATTTTAAACGGTCCTTCAGTTATCAAATATGCGATGTTTACAATGGTCTTCCAAACAACTTGAAAGAAATGAGTTTGAGTCAGTTTAAATCGAATTATAAAAAAGTTTTATTTAATCAGCAATGCCAACAAAGTTAGATCTTTTAGTTAGTTTCTTTTTTTTTTTATCTACTTTTAAATTTCCTGTCCTTGTTTAATCCTCTGTTTTGTTTCTTTTTCTCGAGTCCCAAGAAACATTATTAGCATAGTTAGTAGCACATGGTGCAGCAATCTAGGTTAAGTGGTAGAACAAATCTATAATCTGATTATAGATTTGAACTTCGCCTAATGCCATATGTAAATTAATATTTATAAGTTTATTGTAAAACCATAGTTGGCAAATAAAGACGTTTATTATTATTATTATTATTATTATCAACACCACACAAGAAATAACAACAAATTTTATATGCCAAGGCAAAATCTAAGTCAAACTAGGAAAATTATGTTATAAAGGCCTCGGTCAATATAACAAGTTGCCAGAGGATGAAAGGAATCTATCTCTCTATCTGTATTCAAACGTAAAATTGTAAGCTACATAAAGTCGATTTATTAACTCCACTTGTTTTATATAGGTATTTTTTCCTCGTTATTTTTTAATTTATTTGTATATGTCTGAGTGTGTAAGTGCGTGTAATATTTATTTATGTATAAATTATGATTCTTTGTAATTACATTAGAAAAGTGAATTTATATATTAGAATCCTATTCAAATAAATACTTACTTACTATTCTTTGAATGAAATTAAATGTAAACTGATCACTAAAATATGAAAACTCATGTATTTTTTCCATTATTATTACACACTATACGTTAATAAATATATTTACAAGACATACATTGTACATCGTTTTCAGTAAAAAAACATATTTTATTTGCACAGATGTATTAACAACTTAATTAATATCAGATAATAAAAAGTACTTGGTAAAAAAAATATAATAATTGTTATTTTTAATCCACATTCATGTCCTTGTTCACATCACGCACAGTGACACTCCGTGTTGCAAATTAAAAAAAAATAATTACCTAACTCGGATCTGCCAATTGTACCAAAATGAAAATAAGTTGATAGCAATAGTTACCAAGATCTTATACCGTCATTGGTCCCATTTGCTACATCTAGGTAAATATAACTACACAGTGAAATTGTTGTAGTTCCCGTCACCATTTTTAGTAGCAACAACTATAACGTTGGTAGCATTTACTACTTTATGGGAAATGTAACTTATAGGGAAATAATTTTGGTTTTTGCCACCTCTAAGTTACTGCAATTAAAATCGCCATTTTTCTGTTCTTGAATGAAGACGCCATATTGACAGGCAGCAAGGTGCCGTCATTATGACGTCATTTTTTCGGCATTAATTACGTCAATTTCACCTTCAGCATGACGTAAGAATGACGTGAAAAAGCCAGCACAATGTCACAGCCCAATGACGTCATACATATGACGCCAATATGACGTATTGGTTAATCAGTGAATTTTGCGATAATATTTTTCCACAATTATTAATAAAGTTTTTAACGAAAAAAAAAAAAAAACGGAATGTGCAGGGATCGAACCGCGGACCTTTTGACTCGCAACCTAACACTTCACTCACTGAACCATTGAACATCTTTATTTAAATATGTTTAAAAGCTATATACCTAGTTAGAAATAGTAAAACAAAATTATTATTACTATGTGGCAAAAATTGAACTAGTCACTAAATACTTCTATTTATTTTTATTTTATAATGATTTATTTCACGTCATTTTAATGACGTCAAAATAATGACCTAAAAGAAACGTATATTTGACGTCTTCATGATGACGTCAAAAGTACGTATTAAATATCACGTCTCTGGTACGTCATTTATTAATGACGTCAAAATAATGACCTAAAAGAAACGTGTATTTGACGTCTTCATGATGACGTCAGAAGTACGTTATAAATATCACGTCTCTGGTACGTCATTTATTGGGACAATGACGTGGGCGACGAAAAATCACCTTTAAATGACGTCACCCTGCTACCTGGGACAGATAAAAATATAATTCAATAAAAAATTTCTTTTTATTATGTTTCTAAATAGATTATTACTTTATAATACATAAAATTTAAAAAAAAACGTTTTCCATAAAAAATTTTGCAGTTTTTTTTTTTATCGAAGCATCTTGATAACATTTTACAGAAAACAAGTGGTGGTTTTAATATCCACACCCAGGGTAAATGCAAAACATCATGATTTATAATATATGCTTATGCATGTTGTATATAATCACCTTAACTTGGACCTTGGACATATCATGTGCTCAAACTCAGTAAGTCATTAATTTGCTATTGGGATAACAGAGAGCCAAATATATAGTTTGCGCTCTCATTTCGGTCAGCTGAGCTGTTCCCAAAGTTAGTCATTTCTACTACTTGGTTACATCGCGTTTACGTAATAACCTAGTCCTCGACACGGTAACGGTAGAAGTACCGGAATAGTAACTCGCTACGTAATTATTATTCCCCATTTTGGTGAATGAATGCTTAGTAGAAGGATGGTTCCCATTACGTAACAATCCTTAGTTCCGGAAACCTTTAAAGTTCCACTAATGGTAACTACTACGTAGAAACTACTAAAATTGCTGCTTGGGTAGGTAAAGCAAGCAAACAAGCTTTCATAAAATTGAGATTTAGTATACTACGAGTAGCCAAGGTCTCAACATTTTTTGACATCAATCAAGGTAAAAAAATAAAATTTTGATTTAGTGTGTACCAGAACCAAAGGCATCAAAATTTTTTTGGCATCGGCCACCCGCCATTACTACCCCCTCTACCGATGTGGCATATCATTTTATGAGTAGATTAATTTCAAATATTATTAAAGTTCTATGAACAATTTCCACATAGTGGAGTGCAAATGTAGAGTAAATATTTTTTTCGTTGTTTGAGCCTTGGATAGGAAATCTGGCTGTGGAAGTAGTGATTCCTTAAGCAGCGATTTTTAAATGGGCACAATTCATATTGGCTGGCAATTATCCACCAAAGATGAATCGCCATTTTAAAATTATGGTACTTATTAATTTAGTACTTAAAAGGCTTTTGGAAAAAAATTACTTTCAGCAAAATATAATTTAATTAAAGATATCGATGAAGTAATCATGACTATCAGTATAGTATATTTTATTAGTTTACTATTTAGGTCATAAAAGTCAATAGAATTCGAATTATTCAAACTTATTTTAGCAGTACTGGACAGACCGACGGAACAACAGACAGGAATTTTTTTTTGTTAAACTTAAAATCTCGACGTTTCATGACATTCTAAGCCTATTTGAACAATAAAAATTTCCCAATTTTTTTTTTTGCGTTACTATACTTCCACTGAATGTGGAAGTAAAAAGAAAAAAATTACTTACCTAGAAATTTACGAATTTAATTATTTTAATAATAATTTTTCCTATAATGCTTCCTCATTTCGTTTTGCTTCACAATCAGGGCCATTTCTAGAGATTTGGCGGCTGGTGTGGAAAATCTAAAATGCCGCCTCCTAAATTTTCCACTGCTCTACACGGCCCTGTCCACAGCACCTTCCTGGCAGCAATACACTTACCCATTTTACAAATATATGTTAATATGCACAGTTTAACAAAAGAATAATGGATATTCTATATAGCACTATTTTCAATTAACGAAGTTAAAAATTGTATTATTGAACTCATATTTAAAATTAAATAAACTCTTCAATCTTATACACTCTATAAGTAGTAAAATAGTAAATCTAAACCTACTAAAATTGTATAACACTTTTATTGAATCAGCCAAAAAACACACAGACAGCAAGAGAGTGAGGCAGGTTTTTGAGTTAAACAAAAACGCCGCGACGCATGTTATGTTCCACCCCTTGTATGGATAGAGATGGAAAACCACCACAAATATTATTTTAGAGTTTCTGATTACATTTATAGTTTCTCACAGCTATATCTCCTAAAAAATCCAAATTTTTGAATTCTGTTTAAAGTAAGACGTTAAGAAAAGATCATACATTGTCATGCCCAGCTTTTCTGCGAAAATGTTATCCAGAAGCATGTGAAAATAAAATAAATGTTTAAATAGTCAAATACCAAAGTTTGTGATTCAAAAAATATATTGCGTAAAGGGTAAAATAAGGTAAAATTTTTGAAAAATCTATTAGATTTTTCAAAAATTTTACCTTTCTCTGAAAAAAAAAATTGTTGAAACATTTGTAAAAATATAGCTGCTAGAGATAACTTTGTTTCCATTATTTTGTATATGTATATATTTTGTCAAGATTCCTCTTAATTTTATTAATACATAAGTACTCCCTTAGTGTACGTAAATGTGGAAATGAAATTTTATATGTACCTACTACTTCTGAAAATTAAATATTTTAAATTTCATCAAGAATGATTGAGAAAGAAATTTGATGATATATACTATCTGAACATAATTTTATTGAGAAATGAAATTATATGAAGGCGTAGAATTATTTTTTTAATTCCTAGATTAAAGTCGGAATTATGATTCCATTTGAAAACACATTCTGAGATTAAACTCAGAATTTATAAGCTTAGGGCTCTCACTGAACTCAATCTATAATGAACATTCAGTGAACGCAGTGATTCATTTAACGTTCATAATAAATAACTGAGATCACTGTCAAAATCCTGTTAGCTCCAGATAATTATTTGCATGAATGATGTATGATATACACCAACCAGCAGATTTATCCTACTTCTATAGAAGAAAATTGGTCTAATTATTTTGCACCATTTTTTTAGTAACATCAGTAATTCACATATTGTCTTTCTCAGGAATTCAAAAGATTGATGACCCAAACCGAGGGATTACGTATGAAGTTGGAAAATGCAATTCGTTCCAGCCAAGTGAGTCACAGCAAGATTAAAAATGATATAAATGTAAACCAGCCACTATCCAGTCACACCCCGACTATTAAATTAAAAACTGATTTTAGTAATTTTTCTTAAAATACCTATGCTAATTATTTTTTATTTATTGTGATAGTTTGAAATTTAAAAAATGTTATATATTATTTTATTCCAACCTCTAGTAGAATTATTTGTAATAAACTGTTTAATTAATTCTTAAAACTTCGGATAAGATATTAAGTATTTACCAAGCAATGTTCTGGTAGTTATTGGCGGTGGCCTGTGATGTTTTGGTTAGCCGTATTATGATATTGACTAAGTGCAAAGGTTTTGCGGAAATAAAATTATGTTTGTTTGCCTCAAGATGTATCAAAATGGACTGCCGATTCAAGTTTTTTGTAACTATTTGCAAATAATTTTTTTTGTATCAGGAGGAAATTTATCATTCTAAATAGAAATATTTTGCAAATGTATTCACAAACAACTTGGGTTGAGAGCAGTGATGCAAAATTTCGTGAAACTTAAAATTTGTGAAATTTCAATGCTATTTTTGTGAGTTTCGAAATTCATCTGAAATTTATGAAATTTTTGAAATATAAAATTAAACATAAATATCATGAAACTTTCGTAAAAGAAGGAGGGTCTCTAAAGCCAGTTTTCAGCCTAATTTATTTTTGAATAAAAAAAACACTGTTTTTTTTTATTATCATCTACTATCAATATCGAATCGATTCCACCCCAAACGAAACTTTCCCGCACTCACCTTCCGTATTTATATCCCCCTAAACTATTAAATAATCAACATTCAATTGATTTTTTTGCAGGTCATTGAAACATTTTAACATGACTGTTGCTGAATAAGGATATTTTTGATTTTGTACGTGTATTTTCGTTGTTTCGGAAGGGGAGGGTGAGGGGAAGTTTCGTTTGGGGTAGAATGGATTAAATATTATTAGTGATACTAAAAAAATGTTTTTCGAATTTTTTCGTCAAGAAATAAATTAGGCCGAAAACCGACCTTAGAGACCCTCCTCGTTTCAACGAAACTTTCATTTTATGAAATTTAAATGAATAATTTCCTAATATTATGAAAGTTTTTAAGTGAAATTTCATTGCAATTTTTTATGAAATGATGAAACTTAAGTTCTGTGTACCATTCGTAATGTTTTTAACTTCCGAGAGATAATGACTAATAAATCCTACTTTTTATTACAAAAAAATAAAATAAATATTTCCAAGTAGTACTTTTTAGTGATGCAGATATTCGGATGATTTCGGTACTCGGATTACACAGAATCGGATGAAAAGAATATTCGGATTGATCATCCGATGTCAAATTAAATTTTCACTATAGGTATTAGTGATGTGATATCGCGATTTTACATTCACTCTGTCAACAGTAATTGCGATCGTTGTTAAAGTGAATGCAAGTGGCACTGAGGTTAGTAATATTTTCTCCCCAGATCTCAGAATCGATGAGCGGGGGGGGGGGGGGAATCTAAAAAACATTTTATTATCCAAGTGCACGATTGACAATTCTTTTTTGTTGTATATTTTATTCGGATGAAATTTTAATACTCGGAATCAAGCGACTTGATGATTATTATGGGTTTTAACTTTTAACACTTTTAACGGCATTTCTTCACTTTCCTGCGACTTTTAGCTAACTTAAAATAAATGTCAAAACCAGACTTTAATCCTTATTGGTTGAAAACAAGCTAAAAAGTTTCAAAAGCATTGTAATTTTCAGATTAATCTGAAACTTTCATAAAATTCAGATATTTCACAAAGGACCCCGGGACAAAACCCATGAAAATGTTGATTCGGTGGAATTTTATAGTTCAAGTCATGCTGATCAAAAGTTCTTATCATTCGAGCCAATCCTATGGGCAGTTTTTGAGATAGAGCTTGTCAAAGTTAGGTAATTTGCGTCATTTCAGACATTCAAGAACTTTTTACTCTTAAACTATTAACTTTAGCAAAAAGTTGCAAGGGTCGAAATATTTTTGTTCAAGTCCAATAAAGCTTAATCATTTTTTTCAGAATTTTTTTATCAATTTTTAGGTTAGGTAAAATATATATATGTCATATTCCGACATGCTTCGGTGGGATTGGCTGAAACTTTGCTATTTTGTAGTTAATGTCATACTGATCAAAAATTCCCATTGCACTGAGTCTATCCTATGAGTGGTTTTCGCTCCAGGAGTGCCTGAAGGTCTTAACAAAGAGGTAACGGGTAATCTATATGTACGTGTTTATGAATGGCTTCCAGCGTGTTTATGTACTGTATGCATGCGTTTGTGTGAATGTATGTGCCAGTGTATACAGGGTTCTCCGGAAATATCGATGACAAACTTCTGGTGCAGATTCTATATGCAAAAATATGTTCGCAAATACCTTGAGCCCTACGGCCCTTTGAAAATGGCACCCAAAAATTGATTATTATTTTATATTTCAGACATTTTTTGATTCACAGGGACGAGACTTTATACGCATATGGAACAATAATAGTCTAGGTGCCCGCCTACATAAATGCAATTTACACATATCCTCGTATAACTTCTTGTACAGCATAATTACGCCTAGTCTATCACTTTTTTCCTCTGCGAGAATTTTCGTAAACGTGGCGTTCCTTCTCGGCATGAAAAAGATGATTTCCACGTGTCCGACTGGAAAATCGGCAAATATATTTTGTCCGACAATTCGAAAATTTGATTCTACATATTTTTATTAAGCAATCTTGAAAAAAATCAGCTGGTTATCAATAAATGTTTTAAAGTTATGTTATGTTTAGGGTGGTAGACACCCTTAACGTTCCAAAATTTTTGTCAGACAGTTTGTAGAAATATATAGAATATATATATGTAGAATCCAATTCTCAAATTTTCCGACAAAATATATTTGCCGATTTTCCAGTCCGACGCGTGGAAATCGTCTTTTTCATGCCGAGGAGGAATGCCACGCGTACGAAAATTTTCGCAGAGGAAAAAAGTGATAGACTAGGCGCAATTATGCCGTACAAGAAGTTATACGAGGATATGTATAAATTGCATTTATGTACGCGGGCACCTAGACTATAATACAAGCTTATTTTTACATTATTTTTTAAAAATATTTTTTACCGTAAGTGGGTGGTATTGAGGGGGCTGTCGATATGTTGAATTAATTTCTTGTCTTATTTTTTTTTTCACTTTGGTACAAGAATGTCATTCATTAATTAAAAATACACAAAAAATGTCCTCTTTCATTTTAGTCATAGGACTTTGTGAGAAAAATCGTTCTAATAAGTTTGATGCGGAACCGCTGAAAACAAGCGTATTATGGTTTTTGGGGTACGCACAGCATGAAAATTACAAAATATCCATCAATGATTCTTCTTCGAACGATAAATGATACTGGAAACAGAGCACTTGTTCCTGAAAATCCTATGGATGTTCTCAATATTTAAAAACTAAAAAAAATATTAAAAAACAACAAAAAGTAAAAATAAACAGATAGAAAGCCAAACCAAAAAAATGGGATCACCGTGGTTGGCAATGAGAACGCTCTCATAAGATACATAGTGCCGGTAAGAGCAAATTCTTTGATAAAAATAATCACACACACACGCACGCATGTAAACAAACACGCTGGAAGCCATTCATAAACACGTACATATAGATTACCCGTATTACCCGTATAGATTACCCGTTGTTAAAACCTTCAGGCACTCCTCGAACAAAAACCACTCATAGGATAGACTCAGTGCAATGGCATTTTTGATCAGCATGACATTAACTACAAAATAGCAAAGTTTCAGCCAATCCCACCGAAGCATGCCGAAATATGACATATATATATATATATATATATATATATATATATATATATATATATATATATATTTTACCTAACCCAAAAATTGATAAAAAAATTCTGAAAAAAATTCTTGAGCTTTATTGAACTAGAACAAAAATATTTCGTCCCTTGCAATTTTTTGCTAAAGTTAATAGTTTAGGAGTAAAAAGTTCTTGAATGTCTAAAACGACACTAATTACCTAAATTTGACAAGCTGTATCTCAAAAACTGTCCATAGGATTGGCTCGATGTGATAAGAACTTTTGATCAGCATGACTTGAACTAAAAAATACCAAAATTTCAGCCGATTCCACCGAATCAACATTTTCATGGGTTTTGTTCCGGGGTCCTTTATGAGGGTACGTTGAAACTTTCAGAAATTTCAAATTGAAATTGAAACATTCAAAATGAAATTTTGCATCACTGCTTGAGAGCCCATTTTTGCATTGCAGATATGACTTAGGTTATGTGCTCCGATATTCACTGGCCTCCGCCCATCGTTGTTTTTTTTTATAAGATTAATTTTCTTTATATATATATACTACTTTTATGATCATGGGCCAATTTTTCGAATTTTGCTTGTTTATTTATACACTTATATATTATATTTTTAGCAATTTTATACATATACATTCTCAACGCCTAATTTATTTAATTTATGTACAATATTCTTTATAAAATGTTATAAATTGCTGTAGTTATTGTAGATGTATAGATTCCTATCTACTGTACCAAAATACGTTATGGAATTAGATGTTTATAACTAAATGACTGAACTTTGTAGTGAAATTATACTGTTGTTTAAAACCAATATTCTTTTTATAAGTTTTACCAAGAATTTTGTAGGTAATCGGATCTTGTTAATGTATAGCCTGAATGCACTGAAAAATTTTAACATGTAGTACCTATTTAAATAAAAATGCAATAATAATAACTGTACCTTTGCGTTTTATTTAAAAAATGTAAATATGCACACTGACAGAGGCAGAGCGTTTATGAAAAGTGCGGCAAAAGTAATTAAGCTATTTAGAGAAATCGATAGAAATACGAGGAGGTATTTACTTAATTACCTGGAGCACCGAAACAATATCTGTGTTCATAAAGTACCAAAGAAAATATTTTCAAAATTTTTCATAGATGGAGCCACTAAGTTTTTAAAGGTAAGATATCCACAAGGGTGGGGAAGGGTTCGGTTTATATAGCAGACGACGTTCACTTATTTTCTTTTAGAATTTTCTCTTTTAGTTTTTTAAATGAAGTTTATGTTTTATAAAACTTGAATTCTTATATTTAGAGAAAAAATAGTTCAAACATTTTTCAGTAGATGGAGCCACATATATTTTATACACCCATGCCTCTCTTAAGAATTTAAATGTGCGGTACCCACAACGGACGGGAAGAGTTAGGATCAAATAGCGGACGATGTTCACTTCTCTTAATGTCTTTTAGAATTTTTGCAAATTTCTCTTTTAGTTTCTTAGATGAAGTTTATGTTTTATAAAACTTGAATTCTTATAGATTAGAGAATATTATTTAGGATTCTTAGCATTTTAGAGCAAAAATAGTTCCTACATTTTTCAATAGATGAAGCCACATATATTTCACACACTGATGCCTCTCCTAACCTTAGAGTAACCCACAAGGGTTGGGATCATATAGCGGACGACGTTCACTTCTCTTATTGTTTTAGAATTTTTGCAAATTTCTCTTTTAGTTTCTAACATGAAGTTTGCATTTTATATTACTTAGTATTTTTATATTGTGCGTTTATTATAATGAAATATTTTGAGAAAAAGAGAAATATGCCCCCTTTATTGCATAGGATTTACTGAATAATTCATGCTATATCAACTCTAGGTATCATCGTGTTCTGCTTTCGGAAGTGGGGTGCGGAGAGACTTTAATGACTGACTCCGTTCCCTAGCAGCTAGTAGTCAGATTTCGTTTAACATCGCCAATTTCCGCCGTTGCTCGTCATCTGCCAAGTGCGTGATTGTTTAAATTTTTGACATTGTATGATTTGACATAGTTCTATTTTCTTGGTTAACGTAATTGTAAAAAATGCGGCACCAGTTTTTTCCCAAAGAGTGTCTTCAGTAATGAGGTTCCTGGCAAAAAGAGGTATTTATTTATTCATATAAACGGGCGAATCCATTAGTACAGACAATGAGTAATAATGAAGGAAGAGTGACAACAATAAAATGACAAGGATAGACTAACATATAGCTAAAATACATTTATTTATTTATTTTTATTTATTGGATATACGGAAAACTCCATTTTACATTAAATTTGTCGTCAATAGATACAATATAAAAAATGAATAACAAATACAAACACTTATATAAAATCAATTTACACACACATGTACAGGTATGAATAGAATTTAAATAATTATAGTATAACATCACGAATTTACACAATGGTACAATACATTGAGACTACCTAGGAACTTCCAGTGATCTAACCTGATTTTTGACTGTAAGACTGACCGATGCATCTAGTTTAAAAAAGTCAAAGTTACGTTGCATTCGGGTCAAAGGGCTATATAAGCCATAGTTGGTAGGGTGGTGATTTAAATGAAACATAGAAGAGTTACGAGTACGATGGCAAGGATTAAAATTTATCAAACCAAGAAGATTGTCGCAATCGATATTATTGGTTAATAACTTAAACAAAAATAGCAGGACTTGGAGAAACCTACGTATCTCCAAGGATTTAAGTTTAACATAATAATAATAATAATAATACTTTATTAATCCAGTCGATCATATAACATGATATAGGATAGGTCAAAATAAAATACAAAACAAAATGAATAAGTAAGAACATATAAACAATAAATGGAATATAACAATTAAAATTACTAAACACGTATTGTAAAATACAAGTACGCACTCCATATAAAACAACATAAAATACAGAATACACAAAAAGAAAAAAAAAGATAAAAAAATACATAAACAAGTGTAAATAAATCACAGCTCATCACTTAAGTATTCATTTACAGAATAATAACATTTGTTCGATAACATTTTTTTTATAAGAACTTTAAAACTTTTAGTATCGAGTATTTTAAATGAATCTGGTAATTTATTATACATTTTTATTGCCAAGTATTGTGGGCTTTTTTCAAATAATGATGACTTGTGTCTTGGTACCTCAAGCATTAATCCATTCCTAGTGATATTAGAAATATCGGTATATGTAAGGTGGTCGTTATGTAAGCCTAACTTAAATGCACAGTTTCGCAAAAATTTATGTTGTACCTATTCAATGTCATTTTTATGTGAATAAGGCGACCAAACAGTAGAGGCATACTCTAATCCAGACCGGACAAGGGAACAGTACAGTATCTTAAATGTGTCATATGAGAAGTCTTTACTATATCTACTTATAAAGCCCAAATTTTTAAATCCTTTTTGTGTTAAAGTGTTAATATGACTACTGAATGTCACGTGTCTATCAAATATGACACCAAGGTCTTTGATTTCAGTAACATTTGTTAGGACAACATTGTTTATATTATATTCATATACTAATATGTCTCTTGATTTTGTAAAACTTATACTAAAACATTTGTTTATATTTAATTCAATACCATTCAGTCTTGACCAATTATACAGGCTGTTAATATCCTGTTGAAGCAAGTGGCATCTTCAGGATTAAGGACCGTCCTAAATATTTTTAAATCATCAGCGAACATGAGAGATTTAGAGTTGCGAATTATATTTGGTATATCGTTGACAAAAAGATTAAACAGTAATGGACCACAATGAGAGCCTTGTGGTACTCCCGAATAAGCAGATATAGTATAAGATATGTAGTTATTAATTCGCACACACTGAGTCCGATCTGATAGAAAACTATTTAACCAGACTAAAATATGGTGACCAAATCCAAAAGACTTCAATTTCTCCAACAAGAGTACATAATTTACTATATCGAATGCCTTTGAAAAATCAGTATAAATACTGTCAACTTGGAGTCGATTTTCAAAGGCATTCAATAGGTAATGTTGATAGGTAAGAAGATTAGTGACGGTAGAACGACCCTGTCGAAATCCATGCTGTTCATTGCTAATTATATGTTTGCATTCCCAGGATAACTGGGATGTAGCAAGTGAGTCGAAAATTTTTGGTATTGCCGACTGAACTGTTATGCCCCTATAATTTGTCACATCTCCTCTATCACCTGACTTATAGATGGGTGTTACAAATGTGTTTTTCCAAAAATCAGGGAAGATACCTGTGTCCAGAGATAAATTAAATAAAAAATATAATGGCTTACAAAGTGTACATACACAGGATTTTAGTAGAAACGATGGTATTCCGTCAGGCCCAAAAGATAATTTGCATTTACAGTTACTTATGCATTCATATATTTCGCTTAGTTGAATATTAAGCCTATTTATATTAACATAATTGCAATTTTTATATTCAGGCACAATATAGTCTTTCTTAGCATACAAAGTGGAAAAATGATCGGCAAAGAGGTTCACTGTTTCAATACCATTTTCACTGACATTACCATCCAAATACATACTACTAGGGTAACTTTTAGTTTTCCTAGTATTGTTCAAGTATCTCCAAAATAAGGAGGGATCATTGTAAATTTTGCCTTCTATATTAAACATATAATTATTATAGCAGTCAGTACTTAATTTTTTACACCTTTCTCTTAATAAAGAAAATTTATAATAGTCATTTAGAATTCCTGTTTCTTTGTATTTTTTATGAGTGCATTTCTTATCAATTACTAATGTTATAAAATTGCTCAGTAGCTATGTTAACATCTGATCGATTCAATTCAGTATCCCAATCAACACTGGCTAAGTAATTGTTTAAGGAAAAGGTGTCAGCATTTTTGAAGTCATAGTAATAAACCTCATATTTTAGATCATCGTCCACTGTGTTTACATGGTAGATTGGTAGATATACATGAATGATAAAACAGAGTTAAACACCAATAAATACTAATACTAAAGTGAATGGTAATAATTTAATGAATAGATTGGTGAAGTTGATGTTTAAAAGTTCTAAGATTTGCATTGAAAAAATCAATATTTTCGAACTGGTTCGCTAACCGAAGTATACGCGGTAAACAAGAATTATATGCATAATTTGTCCTGAAGAAGGGCACGAAAAAAATAATATTTTGTCTTGTATTTCGAGGAGGAACGTAGAAATTTATCTGCGATAATAATTCAGGACAGTTACATTTAGAATTTATAATATTAAAAAGCAATATCAGGTCTTTATGCTGGCGGCGTATATCAAGAGAATCAATGTTTAAAAGTGATTCAAGATCAGAATAGTCATCAATAAAAATATTTAACTTGAAGGCAACATGTCTCAAAAATTTATGTTGAACTGACTCAATCTTTCATACATAAATATTGTAATGTGGTGACCAGACTAAGGAACAATACTCTAGTTGTAGTCTCACAACTGAGCAATATAAAATCTTAAGAGTCTGTACGTTGGAAAAATCGGTAGTTGTGCGTTTGACAAATTCCAGTAATTTTAATGCTTTGTTAGTTACAGCAGAAATATGAGCCTGAAAACTAAGGGTTGGGTCAAGTAAGACACCCAAATCTTTAATTACTTGTACATCATCTAAAAGATTGTCGTTAATTTGATAATTAAAAATAATAGGGTCCCTGTTACGGTAAAATCTCATTGTATGACACTTATCAAAATTTAATGTCATACCATTAATCGAGTACCAGTTATCAAGAGTATCTAAATCAGCTTGTATATGTAAGGCATCATTTTCAGACCGGATCATAGAAAACACTTTGAGGTCATCAGCAAATAGAAGAATTTTTCCAAAAGAAAAACAGCATTTGATGTCGTTAATAAATAAGTTAAACAACAATGGTCCCAAATGTGACCCTTGTGGCACACCGGAAGTGACTGAAATTTCATTCGAAAGAACATTTTTGATGAACAATCTGTTTTCTCTCAGTAAGATAATCTTTTAACCAATCGATAATTGAACCACTTATACCATAGTATTCAAGCTTGGCCAGTAGAACACTATGGTTTACCCTGTCGAACGCCTTGGAGAAATCAGTATAGATTGCATCAACCTGATAACCGCTCTCCAAGGCCCCCGACAGATAGCTAACATAGGTCACCAGGCCGAGTTCAGTGGACCTACCAGCAAAAAATCCAAATTGTTCATCAATGATCTCATTATGAAGCTTTGCGGTTAAGTAATCAGTAACTAAGCTTTCGAATAGTTTGGGTATAGTGCTAAGGACTGTTATAGGACGATAATTTCTAATATCTGATTTATTGCCTGACTTGTATATAGGTGTGATATAACTGAGTTTCCAGTAGACAGGGAATTGACCAGAGAGTAAAGACTGATTGAATATGTAGTAGAGAGGCCTTGCCAAAATAAAGCTGCAATGTTTAAGTATGCTTGGAGGAATAGCGTCAGGCCCTGGCCCCTTATTTGCATTTAATGTACTTAACTTTATGTATATATCAGATATTGAGATATGATAATTTGTTATATTAGTGTTAGAGGCACAAAACTGTTTGGGTAAATCGCATGTACTCATGGAATAAACTGAAGCAAAGTATTCAGAAAATATTTCAAATTGACAAATTTCCAAAAAGACTTTATATTACTCTGTATGGAAGACTCCATAAAGCTTATCTAGTTCGTATAACATTGTTGCGAGAGAATTTTGCATCTGGATCTCAAAATACTAAAATCATTATAGTTTTCAGGGCTGTTGCAAATCTTATACTTTTTATGCGCCTTTTTCTTTAAAACAATCAAATTTGTCAATTCAGGAGAAAACCACGGAGGAAATTTACTAGCTGATGATTTTTTTATAGGAACATATAACTCAAAAACACAGTAAAGAGCATCATAAAAGATATTCATCATAGAGTCTAATGATTTATCACTTAAAAGGTCATCCCATGGGATGGCACCTAAACATTCACAAATAGCGGCATAATTTGCATTCTCGAAATCATAATAGTACTCTTGAGCAGGATGGCTATTAGACGATTGATTGACCAGTTTTATAGTAGTTAGTAAGGGGGTGTGATTTAAATCAAGTGGAACTAATTAGTCATCTGCATATTTTACTGGCAGTTCGTCATGAGAGAGAATCAAGTCTAACAAAACACCTCTATCGTTGCGGACAACGTTGGCTTGGAATAAATTGTGATAAGAGCATATATTAGACAAAATTTAGATCGCTTCAATTTCATGTAATGGTGCAGTTGGTGTAGCACTTCCTGTGGAGGATAAGTTTTCTTTATTCCAAGTACAGTTGGGTAAGTTAAAGTCGCCAAATAGGTGCACTTTGGTATTAGGAAATCTTCCCATTATAGAGTCAATATCATCGCTGTACGTACAATAAGCATTTGGGGACGATCTCGGGGGTAGGTATATAACTCCAATAATATGTTTATTGCCTCTACCTAGGGAGACAAATAATTCTTCAAGAGATTGAGACGATTCTAGCTGAGAACTGCATATGGATTTGTGTATGGCAATAAGTACACCGCCTCCCCTATTGTAGATACTGGTTGTAGTTGACCGATCTTTTCTATAAATCATATAATTGTGTAAACCGATTTCGCTGTCAGGATGATGACATCATAGGAGGAGGTTAAAACACTGCTTTGGAGTAAAGGAAGTTTAGTCCACAAATCACGAACGTTCTGATAATAAATTAGTAGATCGCCTTCAGTGTTTTGTTCCATGGGAGTATTCTTCCTTTGAGAATATAATTGCTATGCACTTTTTGTTTTCTTAAATTCAATTTCCAAAATTCGTTTGTAGCAAGGACAGTTTGTGTCAGATGCTGAATGGTCGACTTTTAATGATTTTTTTACTTTCTTATTTGCTTCAATGCAGTTAATACATTTCAATGTCTTAGGAAGTTTTATGGGATCCAGCACAATTGAAGCAGGTAGAGTTATTTTCACATTTTGCTGCGATGTGACCATATCTGGCACATTTATAACATCTTACAATTGAGTAATATTCATGTACTACACACCTTCTCCAACCTATATTTAGTTTACCTAACTGACAAATTTTATTCTTTAAGGACACATCAACAGACAGAATTATGTTTCCCTTGTTACTTTGGCCTTTTTGGTTATATTTCGAGAACACTGAGAGAGTCGACTCGTCATTTACATCAAGCTCATTTTGATCTTTTAAAGATTCCAATATAGTTTCATCGCTAGCAGTAATGTATTCCTCTTCAGCTCCTCGTATTATAATTTTTGGAGTTTTTTGTCTGCCGTCAACTACACTATATTTATTTCCAAGCTCATTTTCTACTGTTTCTTTTAATTTTTGCTTCGAATTTGTGTTACCACAATTGATGATGACAGCTCCATCTCTTCCTTCTTTAATTTGTTCCACGGCAATAGCCATTTTCTTTGGGTAAATTTTCTCTTTCAGGTCGTTTTTTGTTTTGTCACTCTGTTGTTTCTAGGCTTTATAACTATTGTTCACTACTATTATTATTACTTGCAACACTAGCGTAAGTTACATTCTCTTTTATAATAGTTTGTTCACTTAATTGATTATACTTATTAATTAAGTCCCCTTGTAAGACAATTGTATCATTTTGTGTTAATAGATATTCCTGTAATTTTTTAAGCTCCTTTAGGAGAGTGTTCTCCATAGCTTTTAATTTTGTATCCACCAATTCATGCACAGAAGTGAATGAAAGGTGACATTTTTTACAGAAGTAATTTAAAACTCTGCTATTTTTTAATTGCAAAACTCTAATCTCGCTTGAAGATAATCCACAGCATTCTTGACACCATGGGTCATTGCAGAGGTCACATGCAAAAATGTCCTTACATTTGTCTGGTGGTTTATTAGCAAATACATTATACATACATTTTAATTATCAAATTTTAAAATTTCCAAGACAGGGATAAAATTTCCAGTACATTGAAGTGAAAACACAGTGTATGCAATTAATTTTTCTTAATTGCTTATACATTTTTTTAACAGATTTGTCCTTTATTAGAACGAGATCTTCCACCGGCTTCTTCAACAACTTCCCACTTGAGCGAAGAACAGCCAGTGAATGAGGTTGGTACTCTAATTGTAAAGCTTACAGAGAATGAATATGTCTCGATGTTTGTTGAAGAAGATGGTACTGCTTCTGCTTCCACCGTTAAGATTAATAAAATGGAGCCTGTTGCTGGCCCAAGCCAAGTGACTTCTTTAGAAACTATCATGGTGGATCCCCCACAGAAAAGAGGTATGTACTGAGTATCGATATTTCATTGTTTTTAATAAAACCACTTTTTTAGACACCTACCTTCCGCGTACAGCAGCTAATACAGCAGATTTCTTGTTGTTCATTGACAAATTGTTTGACAGCTGTAATAGCTCCAGTGTGGATTCAGTACAAGGCAAGACCTTAAGGTGAGCCATAAAAGAAAATCACCACATAAATTTTACTATGAAGCTTAACAGTTTTAAGAGTAGACAATGCCAATCAAACAGTTTCACCTGTGAGGAAGTGGCGTAAGGGGAAATACGGATGATGGGCGTGGCCTTTCAAACTATCTCGACATATTTGTAGTGTTTGTCGACTATAAAACGAATTATTAGCCAAGCAACTGCATAATACACTGCTCGCCATGATATGAGATGTTACTTATTTATATTTTCGTAATAATTCATAATTGCTTTGTTTTAACAAATCTAACTGTTTATAAATATTTGTATATTACGAACGATATATTTAAATAATATGTAACTGTTTGTGGAAGGGCATACTGAGGCACTTGATAAAAAAGAAAAATTAGCTTTAAATAGAAACTGTAAAATAAAAAATAAAACAAACTTACTTTTTAATGCAGTAAACAATAGAAAATTAAAAAAATATATATATATTAAGGATAGAATTTTGCAGAGTGAGAAGGAAAATGCGTTTTTTTTTCGGTTTTTTATAAATATTTAAAAAATCATGAATGGTATAATCTTTAAAATAGTTTCAGGTACTTCCCATTGCTCTAAGAAATACAACCCTATACAGTTTTTATCATAAATTTTGTATATAGTTAAATGCCATACTCTAATAATGAAATTAGGAACTATTTTCATTGACAAACTACGATATTCAAGTACAACAGAAATTTGTAATAAAAAATATATACAGTTGTATTCGTTAGAGTAATAGCAATTATTTAAAACAGTTTTAAATATTATGCTATGTTTAATATTTTAATTATTTATAATAATCCGAAAATAAACGCATATTTCCCTCTCACTGTGCAAAATCCTATCCTTAAAGTTAAATAATTACCTCCACATCCACTTAAGTATAGTAACGAAAAGAAAAAAAATGTTGAAAATTTTTATTGTTCAAATAAGCTTAGAATGTCATGAAACGTCGAGATTTTAAGTTTGAGTGAAAAAAATGTTCTGTCTGTCTGACGGTCTGTTTGTAACCTTTTTTTTTGTACTCACGATTACTCTGGAACCGAAGATATTGACTTGAAATTTGGCACACGTATGTATTTTAACGTGATCTGGAACTATATTATATTTTCATCTTATTCCGTTGAGGTAAATGTGGTGTAAATAGATAAATCAAGCAGATAAGAGTCATTGAAATTGGTATTTAATATATAGAAAAGAAGAGCTATAAGGTCTAAAAAAATTTTTTGGCATTAGCCACCCCCATTACCACCCCCACCTCATTATTAAACGGGGGTGAAAAAAAAAATATGATTTAGTGTTTGTACAAGAACCAAAAACCTCAAAATATTTTTTTACTTCATCCACACCTACTACCCACCCCCACTCTGCTACTGATGTGGGACATCGTTTTATAGGTGTTTGGGGGTAGACAAATTCAAATATATTATTATTAAGTTCCATAAGCAATTATTTCCACACACAAATATTTTTCGTTATGACAGCCTTGGATAGGGGAAGGAAAATCATTCAACCCTCTATAACTTTTTTCCCCGTCGTGCGATTTTGAAAAACATTCAGTATTACCTCTAGTATTTGACTGAATAATTTTTTAAATTTTTTTCAAATAAACAAACTTGTGGGAGGGAAAAAACTTTTTTTCAAATGCGTTTTTGAGTACGAATGAAAGTGGTCAGAGGAGAATTTTTTTTACAGGTTTTTAAATTTTTATTTAAAACAAAAAATATCGCAAGTAATAGGAGGGAGGGAGGGGTCATAATGCGTTTGCGGGAATAAAGAAAAAGGATAGGGACTTTGGACTTTGAAATGCGGCAATATAAATCTTTTTTTTCCATATTAATATTTTATCAATCTACCCATTATCAAATACTAAACTGTCGAAGCGGCAGCATAAATAAGTTGCGCTATTGATATAGCATACACATTGCACAAACATAAATGCCGTCTAAATCTAAAACGCCGGCCTACTGCGATAAAAAGAAAATGTCAATTTTCGAGAAATCATAGTAGGCTTAGAGATAGACAAACATTTTGTTAATGAAAGTTGTTCAGGATCACTTCATATGCCCCTCTGTAAAATTCTGTGAAAATCGGAATATTTTCAAAAAAAAATTTTTTGTTTCACTTCTCGTGAAGACACCCCTGTATCTTTTTTATTTGTGGCCGAATTAATTTCAAATTTTTATCAGCCATACAACTCCATAAAGTGACTTTCTTCAACACATAAATGCCGTCTAAATCTAAAACGCCTGCTTACTGCGATAAAAAGAAAATGTTAATTTTCGAGAAATCATAGTAGGCTTAGAGATAGACAAAAATTTTGTTAATGAAAGTTGTTCAGGATCACTTCATATGCCTCATGTCGTCTAAATCTAAAACGCCGGCCTTAGAATAATTAAAATTAACATCTGTCAAGAATATGTAGGTTGGTAGGATGCTGTCATATAACGAATTCTTTTTGAATTAAATTGGTGGCCCTGAAAAGGGCCGTTGTTTTTACAGAGAAGACTACTAATAATGAATGATAATATTGTCGGGAAAAAAATACAGATAAAGCAAAAGCAGCAGTGTTAGAAAAGTTCAAAAATAAAAGAAGTTAATGGTTTTTTTTTTACTTATTTATTATATTGGGCCCCTTTCCACTAACCCACCCTCAAATGTAATACACTTCTCAGTCCGTTTTCTGTTATTTATTACAACTCTTCGCAGTTCTTGAGCTGTAACTTCTAAACACGCTTGCCTCATCCTCTCACAAAGCTGCTCTACATTTTGAGGTCTGGTCATATAAACTTTGTTTTTAATGTGACCCCAAAAATAAAAATCCATTGGAGTGAGATCAGGTGATCTGGGTGGCCAATGTATTAGAGGGCTGTTTCGTCCTATCCATCTTTGGGGAAAATGTTCATTCATCCATGATCTCACTACTACGGAATTGTGGATAGATGCTCCGTCGAGTTGAAAATACAATTGTTCCAAAGGAAAATCAACTATTGCATTCCAAAGATCATAATTTAAAAATTCTAGCCAATTTAACGCATTTATATTTTGAAAAAAGAAAAAGGCCCTATTATTGTTTCGTTAAAAATTCCGCACCACTCATTTACCTTCTGGGAATATTGCCTTTTAGAATTTATTATCCAATCAGGATTTTCTACTGCCCAGAACCTAGAGTTTTGTGATGAAAGAAAGTGGAGAAAGTGGTGGAGAAAGTTGCCTCATCCGTGAAAATTACTTTCTTCAAGAAGTCTCTATTGTTTAAATAATTACCTTGGATCCATAAACAATATTCTAGTCTTCTCTCTTCATCACCTTCCTCCAAGGTATGTAAAAATTTTGGTTTAAACGGTTGTAGCTTATGGCGTTTTAAACATCTCCAAATTTTTGGTGCCGACAAATTAAGGTCACGAGCCATATTTCGAAGACTGGTAGTGGGATTGACGTTAAACGCCGCTAATATAACATTATCATCTCCGTGATTTCGATTAAGATGTACTCTCGGTTTAAGCACATTGCCAGTTGTATTGAACAAGTGACATATTCTTGCTACGGTACCATGGTGTATTGGTTGTCTTAGAGGATGTCTTAAATTAAATTCTTCTGCTGCTTCTCTTGAAGACCGTACATTTTCACGGACTATCTTTATTATTTCAATTTTTTCATCAGTAGTTAAAAGTATTCTAACCATTATGCGCAAAGATATGAAATAAGGAAACTTTAGTATGAATTAAATTATTAAAACAAGAAAAACTAACAAACTCCACAGAAAATAACAACAATCACTTCTGTCATGAAAGCAATGACGAAATAAATAAAACAATGCATATTGACAGTTAATTTCACGGCACTCTTAACATTTAAAACAATAAAACCGTCCATGTTCCTAAATTTCTGAGCCGATAAGGAGGAAGGATATGATGGAGAGTTACTCCTCCAGAACAGAGATAACAAAAAGAAAAAAAGAAAAGATATTACATTCAACTTGATATGTAAAAATAAAAACCCCTTTTAGTGTTTTATTGAATGCTGATTTTTGTTCACAACTTTCATTTGTTGGAAAAAGTTCTCTTCTTTTGAAAATATTCCGATTTTCACAAAATTTTACAGAGGGGCATATGAAGTGATCCTGAACAACTTTCATTAACAAAATTTTTGACTATCTCTAAGCCTACTATGATTTCTCGAAAATTGACATTTTCTTTTTATCGCAGTAGGCCGGCGTTTTAGATTCAGACGGCATTTATGTGTTGAATAAAGTCACCTTACGGAGTTGTATGGCTAATAAAAATTTGAAATTAATTCGGCCACAAATAAAAAAGATACAAGGGTGTCTTCACGAGAAGTGAAACACACTATGTAGATTGCTCCTTTTTCCTTTTTTTTTATAATGGCAAGTGCTTTATCAAATAAGGCGTCAATAAAATAATAGAAGATCTATAAACACCGTACAGGTTGCATGGTATTCTAATTTGAAATCGTAGAAGCTAGACACACACGCGATGACGCGTCTCTGACGCTATCCTCCTCATGTATCCTTGAAACATTGGTGTCAATTTAGCTACCTGCTAAAATAATCTTGAAAGGCAGGTACACTGTTGTTGGTTTGTTCATAGGACTCGACTACAATGCAACCTGTAGGGTGTTTATAGATCTTAAAATTCCACACCTAGATTTTCTATCCAAGTCTCTCACAGCGAAAAAAATTTTGATACTATATTTGCACTTCACTATGTGAAAATTATTGTTGATGGAACTTTAATAACATAATGTTTGGAATCGTCTACCCCAAAAAACCATAAAACGATATGCCATATCGGTAGAGGAGGTGGGGGTGGTGGCAGTGGGATGGATGAAGTAAAAAAAAAATTGAGGCCTTAGGTTCTTGTATACACGCTAAATTACAATTTTATTTTTTTCACCCCCTTTAGTTATGGGGGGGGGTGGTAATACCAAAAATTTTTTTGAGACCTTAACTTCGTTTTTATATACCAAATACCAATTTTACGGACTCTCATTGCTTCATTTACATATTTACCCCCATTTACACCAATTTATCCCTCAAACCCTTCAACGAAGTAAGATCAAAATATAATCTAGTTCCAGATCTCGTTAAAATACATACGTGTACCAAATTTTAAGTCATTACGAGCTTCCGCGAGATCTTCAAATTTTAATTTAACTTTTTTTTATATTAAAAAAAGTTGGTTTCATTTCAAAATCAGATCCGCTCCGCTATATAATATCCTCTAAACAGCTGCACTTTTAAACATAAAGCGTCCCTTGAAAATGTTGGCCAGTATATGCTGACTGAATCGCAAACGGTAAGGAAGTAGGCGTTGCTAGAGAGTTATTTATATATTTCGTTTTATCCCTTTTATTACTAAATGCATTGCATAAAAAATACAGAAAACATATTTTATGATGTAGAAAAATATTGTGCTTTTCCTATTCAAGTTATATTTTTGATATATTTACTTGTTGGGATCTAAATTAAATCAACATTTGTAACCCGTTCCGCAAATCTGAATTGTCATGGTATCGCCATCTATGAAACTATGAGTGAATCTAACTTACTTCGTTTTTCGTGGTTTTTAGGCAAATGCGTGATTTATTTAAAACAACAAAAACCACATTTTGTGCATCGCATACTTCCAAATGTTTATTCCTTTTTAAATTATTTTTTTGTGGGACAGGGAGCTTTGAAAAAAATCACAGTTTCCCATGTAAAAGCATAGACATTGCACACTCTTAAGAAGTGTGAAGTTTTTAAAACAAGAGGTAGTTTCCCTCAGTGTGTCCAATTGGATTGTAACATTTGATATGTATGGGAGAACGTATATAGCTGTTGCTGCTACGCCCTCAATAATATCGGAACATTTTTCAGTTTGTTTAAAAGTGTTCTTGTACAGACATTAACATAAACATTAACTTTTCTTGAATCATTAAACCTCTAAGCCTATTTTTTTGTTTTCTAATTTGAAACTTGAATTGATGAAAAAGTCAGAACTAACTTATTCACAGCGAACAGACTTTAATATGAAGGGCAATACAGATTATATTTAAGCAGCAAACTGTAACAGCAGTATAAACACTTTTTACACGTCTCATTTTTATTTTTTATGCACCTTTACATTAACATTTTACAGTGCCGGTGCCAGGGTATTTGGCACCTGAAGCAAATATTTGCTTGCCGCCCTAAGAAAAAACATTTACAAGTTACTACTGTTAGAACAAATTTATTAATAAAAATTTATAAAAAATAAAAGAAACATTCCAATAGACAAAAGTAGATTAAAAAATATTTTAGACAATTTGAGACAAAAGCGGCCAACGGTTAGCATGCATGTTTAATACGAGTAAACGAATAAGTAGGGAGTACGGATTCGAATATGTAACTCTTCACAATAAAACACCCATTCGGGGTCAAAAAATTTTTTTTGAGATTTTTGTGCAATTTTGAATTTCTGAAATTTATAAAAAGGTAATAATCAAGTCTTCAAATGCCGTCCTTAAAAAAATGTCGCCTGAAATATCTGCTTCACTGTCTGGGCCTGTTTCCCAACATATTTTCATGAGTTCTGTTAAGTTTCTTTTCTATTTTTTTTTATTGACCTTTATATTTTAATTTATTTCTTGTTTGCAGTGATTATCAATTTATATTAGTATAATTGTTGAATTTTAATGTAAATAAAAATTTATTATAGATAAGTCCATTGAAGATGGCAGTTACAGCGAAACTTTTGGAATAAATAGATAAAAATTCATAAATTAAAAAAGCCTGCGAATAAGAAATAATTTGGAAAGTAAGGATTGTTTTCCATATGAATTTTAGTTTAGTTTTTATTAAAACTTTTAGTGATATTGATTAGAACTAATAGTCATTAATTTTAGAGCTTTGCGTTTTGATAATCAGGTTTCATACAGTAATGTTAATAAATAAGTAATTATAAATAAAAATATTGATTACCAAATTATGTTCTATTTTATTATTATTTTTTTATCACTATACATTATGCAAACTCATTCAAATTTAGTGAGGATAGGATTTTGTAGAGTGAAATATTTTATTTTTGATTTATTATAAATATTTAAAAACCAAGCATAGTATATTCTTTAAAATTGTTTTATATACTTGATATTGTTCTAACAAATACATAACAAATACAATATATATTTTTTACCGACTTCATAAAATTTTTAAAAAAGGAGGAGGTTCGCAATTCGACCTGTATGCATGTTTTTTTATATACAGGGTGATTCTTTTAAGGCGGCCATTAGAATATTTCCCACTTGCAGATGAGATAGACATTTGAGATTTGGTACCCTATCATAGTCGACCATTGCGGGTCCGAAAATAATAATTTCAAGATGGCGGCATTTCCGGAAATACCGGAAGTCGATACCAACTTGCTTATTTTAAATGGAACACCCTATATATTTTCGACTTTTCGAAATGATCATAAAATTCTGAGTCAAAACATGTTGCACACCCTATACCTAAACCGAGCAGTTTCGGAGATATATGACATTTTATAAAAAATTCGGCAGGTGCAACGGTTTACAAGAACCGTTATAACTTTCTTCATGTAGGAGATCCTTATTTGCTCTTTGGTATGTAGAAAGAACACAAGATGAGCTACTCTTTACAAAAAAAATAGATTTCAAAATAGTATACCAAGTGTTTTATTTTTCTCGTCATTTTGTCAAATTCAAACCTCAAAAACTTTTTTATTTCAAATGGAACACCCTATATTTTTTTACATCAAATTATGTTAAATTAAATTTCCTTTTTTCTAGTATAAGTATTGTAGAGGTTAAAGTTACAACTTTTCGAAATATTGGCGATTTTCTTAAATGTCTAAGAATTTTTAGTAAAAATTTCCATCAACTTACCCATGATTAGAAACAATCATTAATGTCAGTCATTCTCTTTTGTTAAAAAATGCCAGCACGTTTAAATTACACCCACGAAGACTTTTAGATTTGTTTATTATTTATGGAGAATGTGATAAAGTCATAATACCAAGAACATGTAACACACATTTGCTAATCAATACTCACTTTATTGTTTCAATTGTTTCATAGGCTTCTACGTTTTTTTGGATAAATTATAATTTTCAACAAAAACTTGCGAAAAATTCAAAGTACATGTGTTAGATATAGGACATGCTGATATAAGTCCACCTCAAATTTAATTCTACATCGATTGCCATAAAAAAATTTAGCATGTGCCATTTGACAGAGCCAAATATTCTAATTATCCAATATGCGGTTTACAGTAGATGGTGGACGGTTTCTGTTCTTGTGGGTATCGAGTAGCAAATGTGTTACATGTTCTTGGTATTACTTTATCACATTCTCCATAAATAATAAACAAACCTAAAAGTCTTCGTGGGTGTAATTTAAACGTGTTGGTGTTTTTTAACATAAAATAATGACGGACATTAATGATTGTTTCTAATCATGGGTAAGTTGATGGCAATTTTTATTAAAAATTTTCGGACATTTAAGAAAATCGCCAATATTTCGAAAAGTTGTAACTTTAACCCCTACAATGCTTATACTAGAAAAAAGGAAATTTAATTTAACATAATTTGATGTAAAAAAATACAGGGTGTTCCATTTGAAATAAAAAAGTTTTTGAGGTTTGAATTTGACAAAATGTAACGTGAAAAATAAAACACTTGGTATACCATTTTAGAATCAATTTTTTTTTGTAAAGGGTAGTTCAGCTTGTGTTCTTTCTACGCACCAAAGAGCAAATAAGGATCTCCTACACGAAGAAAGTTATAACGGTTCTTGCAAACCGTTGCACCTGTCAAGTTTTTTATAAAATGTCAAATATCTCCGAAACTGCTCGGTTTAGGTATAGGGTGTGCTACATGTTTTGACTCAGAATTTTATGATCATTTTGAAAAGTTGAAAATATATATATATAAAATAAGCAAGTTGGTATCGACTTCCGGTATTTCCGGAAGTGCCGCCATCTTGAAATTATTATTTTCGGACCCGCAATGATCGACTATGGTAGGGTACCAAATCTCAAATCTCTATCTCATCTGCAAGTGGGAAATATTCTAATGGCCGCTTTAAAAGAATCACCCTGTATATTTGTTTTATTGTAAATTTCTGTTGTACTTGAATATTGTAGTTTGTCAATGAAAATAGTTCCTAATTTCATTATTAGACTATATACAAAATTTATGATAAAAACTGTATATGGTTGGGTTCCTTAGAGCAATGGGAAATACCCGAAACTATTTTAAAGATTATACCATTTATGATTTTTGCACTCTGCAAAATCTTAATGTTAATTTATACAATACAGTTAACCAGTTGCTTGAAAGTAAAACTAAATTTGAATTAGTTTCCACAATAAAAAAACTCATCGTCTAAAATTTATAAAGAACCTTGAGGGAAATGAGAATTTAAAAATCCCGCGCATGCAGCGCTAAGGGGGAACGTAGGTCCCGTTCGACTGGCGGGCGGACCACGGTCGGACTGCTAAAAAGCGTTTGAATCAGCGGTCTGAAGTTGGTCGACATGGTCACGTTTTAAGATACGACTGTGAAAGCGTTCGACCTCGTCCACTGTGGGCGTGCCCATGGTGGTCCCAGTCGAATATAGCCGTAGTCACAAACTAAAACAGTTGTGACAGATAGGCTCTGTGTGACGCATCTATATTAGTATATATAACTCTTTAATCTATGGAATAATTCTTTCAAACTTGTGCATCCTGTATATTTTCCAATGGTCGTTTATAAGCATCGTGTAAGTAGCGCCATCTATCTAAAAACGACGGAACCAATAATTTTGTCCTGTTAAGATTTACGTTTAGAATTTTTGCAAATTTCTCTTTTAGTTTTGAAACGGCACCTACCCTAGTCGTGATATTTATCTCTCTTTTTTGAGTGAGACAGAAAAACATACAAATTTGGCAGTTTACGTGATCGTCCAGTTTTTCATGTTAGGACCCAAATTTACATTGTGTAATTTTGTTAAAAACACAGATTTTTTATAAAGTTTGATATTACTTGTTTCTATTTACTGATTAATTTATTTATCTTAATTTTGGAAATACTCACTTAATAGTTGCTTTTACTTTGGTACCTTTTATTTGACTGTACTTTATTTATTTGTATTTGTGATTGATTTATTTTGTCTAAAGAATTATACTTTTATTTAATCTCACTTACTCCTGAAAAAGTAAAATATTGAAAGAAAACACAGAAAACGTTTTAATATGTTTATTTTACGACAATTGTCATATTTCTTTGTATAGATTATATAATTGTTGGGGCAATTGCCACATTTCACAAGAAAAGAAGGAAAGTATTCGTTGGGACAATCGTCACATTAATTCGTAGAATAATCAGGTCAGCTACGTAAACAATAAAATAAATTGTTTACAATAACAATTGTCATTATCCTGAAAGCTTTATAATTGACGACATACGTAAAATCTGACACAGCTCGGGAAATTTCTCAGTCATGATACGATGGTAAAAGGCAATCGACAAAATCTCATCAAATTGCCACGACACTGTCGTAAATTTCGATGTTTCGAAGCGTAGTATTGTTTGTTGTGGCTAGTTACAATTGCACTTTGCCGAGACCAATTGGTCCCATTTCGTTGAATCGGTGTTATTTGTATATTCGTAGTATCGATGCTATAGATGAAGTGACAACCAACAAAATCTTGTTTGCCTTTCGAAAATCTTCGAAAATAAAATTGATAACAAAGAGCTGTGTTCAAATCTTATCATATGATAGATAGATAGATAGATAGATATACCTTTATTTGTTCTTTGTATAAACAAAACCCAGGTGGGTGTAGAACATGTCAATACAAGATAAAACAGAATAAAAAAGAGAAACAAAATAATAATAAGACGTACACACTTAAAAGATCTTAAGACTAACACATATATATATATATATATATATATATATATATATAAAAATTATAGAAATCTACAAGTGTATAGATAAAATGTATAAAAGTATTAATATATCACAATTAGTTCTTGAACAAAATAGAATTATAAAAATGTCATGTCATGGATATATTCGTCTATCGTATAGTAAGCCTTTTGTATGAGAAATTGTTTTAGTTCAACTTTCAGTTTTTTTATAGGCAGATTTTTCAGCTCAGTACACAATCGATTATATATTTTAATTATTGAAAATTCAACATTTTTCTGAATGTAACTGTAATTGATTTTATCGGTGGTTATATTATCTTTATATCTTGTGTTGTAATTGTGTTCTAGAGACTTAAAAAGATCAATATTTTCTTTGACAAAAATTACAGCTTCATAAATATACAAGCATATCAGAGTGAGAATTTTCCTCTCGCGAAATAAATGCCTGCAACTATCTCTTGACCCCATATTGAGTATATACCTTAGGCATCTCTTTTGAATTTTGAATATTTTGTGTGCATTACTTGAACTTGCCCAAAATATGATTCCATATCTAGCACGAGATTGGATATACGCGTGATATGCGACAAAGGCTGCTTCAACATTTACAAAACGTGAAATAACCTTCAACGCATAACAGTATTGTGCCATATTCCGAGCTAGGTCATCAATGTGAAATTTCCAGTCTAGTCTACAGTCCAAATTTACTCCAAGAAATTTTATGGATCTGCTACTTTTTATGATATTGTTGTCATAGGTAAGTATGGTTTCGTCTTTTTGTTGGAAGTATGCGAATTTTGTCATTTGGGTCTTATTTAGATTTAGATGCAAGTTATTATCTGTAAACCATTGATTTAATATAGTTAGGGCATCCGTCATTTCTTTTTTAATATTGATTTTGATATGTAAATGATAACATTGATGAGGTATAAATTACAGAGATGGCAATCAAGAATCCTTAACTGCAAAAGCTGAAGAATAATTAACTGCAAAATCTGCAATAACCCATTCACGACTGTACTAAATGTTATTTACATAGCTGATCGGAATATTAATCATATTAACAACAATCGTTGTAATAACATTTTAAAAACCCAAAGAAAATTTTCTATTAATTCAATGACTAAAGATAGTTGCAATTCACAATCGAGAGTTAATTAATTTGAATACTGAAAATGGATACATACTAACTTTAAATAAGTAAGCTATAATCAAGTACCACGGTTTAGCAGAAAGTCGATGTAAATATGGGGGTGACTTCGAAGATAGAGTCATAATTATCTGAATGTGTAATTTAATTAATATTGAAAAGTTAAGACCAAACAGATGACAACGGAGAATTAATAATTAGGTAATTTTAATACTTAGGCTCTGACAAACGGCGAGATCCTGTACCTCCCCGATCTCGAACTTGCCTCGAGTACGCGCCCCATTCTTACTCTTTTAGCCGGCGTCGTAAATCGCCCGGCGTTTCCCACCCCTGGAGCGCAACAAGTAATTCCTCAATAGACACTCTGGTACCCGGGCAACGTTACCGCGAGCGGACGCTTGCCGGACAGCAAACTGTCTACCGAAATTACTCAGAGCGCCGTACAGAAATGGCAAACCCCAGTTGACTGTTGGACTACCACGGGGAATATTCCATCGCAGTCTGTGAACGAAAGCCTTTTTCAAAAGGTCGCAGTCAGACAGTGAAACAGAATATGCCCCGGAGCAATTCAACTTTGGTAGGCTGCACAACCCCAAATGTTTAACCTGAGTTTCTACTAACGATGCCGTAAGGTCGCTGGGTAAAAACAAAGAATAAACACCAAAGTGTGCTTAATAACTTCAGAGAACACACAGCCGAATGTACACCCTGTATTTAATGAACGTTACCAATAAAGGACGCAGCTTGAAAATACAGGTATGGACACTGAGATGGGTGCACCAAGAAAGTCGATCAAATAATGATAATTTTGTGCTTTTTGTCTTTCATGGTATTTATACGCGATGTAATAAAGAAACAAAATTACGTTATACGCGAGAGTGACTGGAATAGTTAAAAAAGGAGTGAATTTTGAACGGGTCGTAATTTACACTATTTTACAAGAAAATCTCGGGCTTAACTGTATTAGAAATGTGGTCTAGAATTGCTTGCGTCTCTGGCTTGTTTGTTTACGTAACACATTCTTTCAGCGATACGCTCAGTGCGAAGCTCGACTTTCAACGTCATTTTCAACCCTAGTAAAATGCTTTAAAGAGTATTGTAATAAAATAATATTTCTGTATTTAAGGAAATTATGTATGAAATATTTATAATGGTTATTTTGAAATATTTAATTTTGATTAGAATTGTTTTAAAATTTGGAAATAAGTAAATTCTATTTAAAATTTAGGAAATTAATTTAATACACGACCTAGATACAGGGCGTTTCAGTTTCTAAGATGAAATTTACATTCTATAACTATAATACTTAGTATGGCGATCGGCTCATTGACTTATTTAATAGTTTTGTCGGCATGCTGTGGCTTTTATTTTATGTAAAAGCATGAGGAACATGGGTGTATTTATAATATTTATTAAAGAAATCAATCCCAAATTATTTTTTAATTCTTTACGTAATAACAAAACGAACAAAAATAATAAAATATTTTAAACTCTTGTATAATAAAAATTGCATCATATAAAATATAGCAAAGTCCATTTTCTGTACTCGAGTACTTGATTCTTAAAAATGTCCGATTCCCCCAACACTAAGAAATATTAATGATTGCATAATAATAATCATTCTTTCAAACTTGTGCATTCTGCTTATTTTCCAATGGTCGTTTATAAGCTTCGTGTAAGTGGCGTCATCTATCTATGAACGGCGAAACCAATAATTTTGTCCTGTCAAGCAAAACAAAATTCTGATATTTTTTAAGGTTAAATTTAAAAAGATTATATCAAGTATTATTGTTTTCTTTTTTATGAATCCCCATCACTTGGTTTACTTACCCCAACATTTTGCAGTACATGGAGCCACTTGTATTCGACACACCAATGCGTCTTCTAAGGTTTCCTTGAAAACCTACCTTACCTACCTTTTTATGATTTCTCTATAATAATTATCCAAGATTTTGAAGTATTTGCTATAGTTTTGTTTCCTTATAAATAGCATTCACCACCATCTGTTGGCTTCATCGTGCATTTGGATAAGGCTTTGATGCATAATTTAATTGAATGAAAACACACATATTGTAACAAACAATTTTATTTGGTTTAAATTCAATACATCATAGATAAATAAATGACAGATTAATATTGCACGACTGAAAAAATGCCTTTGTCAAATGGACGTAATTTGCCGGGAATAATAATAAAATTAATGTGTGCAAATGATACAGCTAACATTAAGATTGGCTTGGCTACAACAAAATATGGCTATATATACATGATGTAGCTGGGTATTCGTCCATTTAAAAATAAGGCTTCAAATGTAACCGCTTAACATTAAACAACTAAATAAAAGTGTCAACTGACATGTGAATAATAAAAAACAATGTCAATAAAAACAATTAATACATTGACAATCAATAACTTTGTCTTGAACATAGAAGAAGCAATAACAGTACTTAGTGCAGTGACACGGAAGCCATTGAGAGATGTCGGAAAGGATTCTGAGGATAACAAGAAGGCACAAAGCAGCGGTAACCAGACTGGCCAGCAACAAAATGCTACCCAGCAGAGTTGTGTGTAGAATGGCGCAATACCCTGTGAATAGTCGACGAAAATATAGAATTTATCCCAAACTACAACTTCACGGCTCCAAGCAAAATCAAAAAAACACTTTTTAGCACCACAAAATATTCATGTTTAGTAAAATTTAATTTAAAATACAGTAAGATTCAACAGGAAAATAATAAACAATAAATATATCTAATATTTACGTTCCTACAATCACATGATAAATATAACGACTAAATCTCTAATCACCTCAAACTTTAACGTTTTAATATATTAAAACGTTTTGGAATCTAGAGCGCAGGGGTAGGCGATATTAAAAACTTCTTGATGTCCAATATTGATAACTAATAATCAATGAATCAATACAAGGACCTAGGCACTATATATTTATTACCACTTATTCTTACCCTTTCCTTAATTTGTTTAGATAATTTTGTAATACTTTTAATCTTGTTTGTCCTCCATTGTCTTATGTATCTCTGTGGTTTACCTATTTTTAATATTTTTTGTACATCTCCTAAATTGTCTTAATGTTTTGACGAGTGTAAGCATTATGTATTATGTATTTTGATA
This sequence comes from Rutpela maculata, assembly GCA_936432065.2. Lineage (NCBI taxonomy): Eukaryota > Metazoa > Arthropoda > Insecta > Coleoptera > Cerambycidae > Rutpela > Rutpela maculata. Next base: position 52,169,817 of record OW386294.2, read on the forward strand.
TGTCAATAATTAATTAATTTATCGACATTATGATATCTTTTCAACCCATTACTGCTTATTATTCCTTTATTATTCCTTGAGAGCTATTTTATTTGACATGGATATAACAATTTAATTGTTTACAACTGAATAAAGATCTATCATTTATGTGATGTATCAATTTACCAAATACATATGGGTTTATGGGTGCACTATGGAAACTGATAAACAATAATCAAACAGAATCAAATAATTATCCCTTCAGTGTCTTTTCATTCATAGCATAGAACTTGTCACGTGCTTGATCAAGTGTTTTGCCAACATTTGTAGAAAGCGTCCCTCAATGACATCTTCAATATGGTCGATATAAACTTTTAGTTTTACATGGAGTACAAAAAATAACAATTTTCAAACAACATGTTGGGTTTGTGGAAACTATCGCTATAACTCCTAAGTCTATAGATATTGGATAGCGGTCTACCCTCTGTCATTGAAATTCCTGAGATCTCATAGCTGGGTATAATCAGAAAGGTTTGTGCCTAATAGTTGCATTGATGCTGCTTCAGTTATCAATACGTCATTGACTATTATTTATCTCAACATGGAGTCATTGATAAATCAATGTAATATTTATGCACAAATACATTCAGTTTTAATTATTGTTATTCGATATATATCCCCCCCTCCCCCCACGCTTATTCCAGAATTATCATTCTTGCCTTCAGTTGCAAACGGTTTGGTGTTATCACAGATTGTTAACTTTTAAATGAACAGTTCAATGTCAAAAACAACGACAATGTATTTTTACAGTTCTGCATCAACAATCAACTCCGTTTAATTAAATTTACCCTATCTACAAAAAACAACTATAACTTTTAATGATTAAGCAGTGATTCGTAAACAATTCTTTTTCACCAGACTAATGGCAGCATCTCTTGAACTGGTGCGAGCGATGAAAGAACTGTCAAAAATACACGTCACATTGATAACATTTTAATTTTGTCAGGAGAGGCGAGAGTTGTAGTTTGCAGATTTTACCGCAGGCTTTCGAACATCAGATATGAACATCGAAGATGACTAATAAAGCCATTAAATGATGTACTACACAAATAGATACGTACATACTGTCGAGGCACTGTGAGTAAGGCAATCCTACAGTAGTTCAGTGGAGATAGGGTCGTCCGCGATAGCGGTATGCAGGTACGCGCACGCGGGAATACTGGGAACGTTTGAGAACCTCCCGGATATATAATAAATTTTTAAACTATGTGCAAGGTTTGTGCACACAACAGTATTAAAATATATGTATGTATATATAATAAAATTTATAATTTATATTTATTTATATAATTTACTTTGTGTAGGTCAATATACAGAATAGATGTACTCTGAAATCACAAACAAATTGAAAAGGCTACAGCAATGAACACTCTAGGTTCCTTGGGGAAGCAGTACTTTACATACAATAACATTGATAGGTGACAAGTGGCACCTCCGTTATAACAGCCAGTGGACAGAGTACATTCGATCAGGTTGGGGAAAGCACCAATACGACACGATACAATACGATGATACATAACAAGAAAAGTGTCCTGCATAGTTCAATATGTTAGTGGCTGCATCCTCTCTAAAATAACAAGTGTACATTTTAAACAATATGCTATTTCTCTAAAAACATTTATAAAAAAGACACTAATAATTACATGAAAATAATGGCACTATATATATATATGTTTTTTCCAGATGAGAACAAAATGTTGGCGTCAGCACATAATACGTATAAACGGTGAAAATATCCTCATATACACATACATATATACATATAATATATATGTTATGTACAATCTGACATATGTATGAAGATACGTATACATATATTTATGCTTTGAACCACAGCACGCACGCACCACACTAACTCATTCTAATAAAAATCTTATCTCTCTCTCTACAAAAATCATCTCTTCACTTATAAATGACTATAATTGTTAAAATATTCAGTTCAGTAAAATTAATAATTGCTCTACTAGACTCGTAGTTTATCACATGGATGACAATTGGCAATTAAAACAGAAACACGTTCAGTTAGATTCATCCACACGTTATCACTATGGCACTTAGTGTCCTGTGCAGGTGCAGGTGAGAACGACAGCGAAAGGCGAAGTCACCTCTGCAAAGGTAATAAACCGATCCAGCTTGGGCTACTCTAGGATGGCCAGTCCGTTAGTCTAGCTCGCTTATGCATCTGTACGGTGTCGTAGTCTGTGCCGCTGCTGGCGGGACCTGTCGGTGATGGTAGATTTGTGGGCGTGACACTTCCTGGCGTCGGGGTGATCTGCCCTGCAGAACTAGGCCGAGGGTGGTGACTGTGCGTTAGGTTGAGGCTTTGAACGTGTGAATGGTGGACGGCTGTACTCAGATGAGGGTGGTGTTCTCTGGGAGGTGATATTGGTTCGCTTTTTATTTTCACTGGAAGTGGTGATGATGATGTAGGTGGTGGGGTGCTGCTGGACACTGCTAAATGTGGTAGGCAGTTGCCGCTATGTGTAAGTGAGGTTGGAATTTGATGACCGCTCCACGACATCGAAGCTAGTCCCATGTCAGATCCAATACTGAAGTCCTGGGCTCCAAACGATGTCAGCGCTCCAGGGTAGTTGGAAAGGCCAGGAGTCTGCAACGCCACAACGGGAGTGTTAAGAGTTGACTGAGTTCGATTATGCTGTAACAAAAACTGCTTTGACGTAAAACTACTAAATAGTCATCTGATAAGAAATTTATGATGTTATGCCTTTACCAATTCCAGTGAAAGTATGCAAAAAGTGGTAGTGATATGTGAAGAGACTTTCTTTCATGTTTGATTGTCATTGTTAGTTTTGCAAAACCTGATTGAATCCGAATCCTGAATTCAAAAAAGACGATTGCAGTGTGCTTTGGAATTCACTTATTTCTCTTAGCAACCAATAACAAATGAAAAACTATATCTATAGTATAATATAACTTTTGAGAGTTTGCATTAACATTAATTTAAAATAAATTTCCGGTCATCATCAATATACATGTTCATCAGTTTCTGATTTAATGCCATATTCCAAAGGAACAAGGTAAATATGATGATGCGGTGTCCGAGCTATGGCCAGATTCTGGTCATACATGCGCAAAACATGCTCAAAAAAAAATGTGGTTTTTCGCTTAACAGATGTGTGTGCATCTGAATGTGTGTAAAATTTTCTTTTGTTTACTATAACTTCCGCAAAATGCATCGATTTGTAATTATTTTTTAAAATTCTTTATTTACAATGAGGACTGCAGACTAACGACTAACGAAAATCACGTATGGTTCACCACCGATGTTTTTCTTTCAGTTTATAATTGATAAAAATTTAATAACTTACTGAGTATTAGAAAGATTCAACTAGTCTGAACTCTGACAGGTTACCTCATATTTAGAAGACACTTTTGGTATCTTAAATTGGGGAAGAATTCCATCTGTCCAGAATGCAGCAAAGACGAGATACTAAAAAACTGAAAAACTATTCTGACCATAGGTTGAGGAAGTTTGAAGAGGAAACAGGGAGGTGGGTGAGAAGGGTCAGTTTTGTAGCTTACTTGATAAGCGCGAGCCTTCTCCAACTACTACTCTTATAGTCTCTTCCAGGGGCAGATTTATAGATATGCTTAAAACACTTTAAACGTATTGCCTCAAAGCAAAAAACCCTGAAGGAAGATACTTTAGTGACATATAAGATGAGAATTTTTATGTAATTTTCATATCAGAAAAGTTCATTAAACAAATTAAGAGGCTGGTGCCGTGAGATAAATAAAGTGTAGGGCCCCTAAAGTCCTAGATCCGCCCCTGGTGTTTTCAACCTTTCTGTGTCAGAACAAGGACAATTGCCAGTTGAGTCACCTCTCTATATAAAGAGCAATGTTTCTCACAAATATTTCTATTTTGCCTTCCGTACATCACGTCCACTGCATTACGAAAAAAACTACAGAAACTTCAAAACTGTTACAATTTACATAGAAATTAGTAAATTGAGGTGAATTTAATTCAGAAAAAACTTAAAAGAAAACCTCTTGAAAACATGTCCACCATATTCTGGGGGTGATCTATCCTGGACATTATAACAAAGTAATACTCTGAAAAATTAATTAGTTATAATAATAACAATGATAAATCCAGAATCCAGATGGCAAGTGGCATTAGTTTAATGTCACCGAGGAAAAGTACGACCACGACACATGGCGTGATGCTGTCCAACGTGTCATACAGCAAGGGAGGTCATCTAGATGATGCACGGACCAAAAAAGAGACATTGTGCGAATAAGAATAATAATAATAACAATTAGCTGTATAAGTAGTACCTCGCTCTCCTAGTCTTGTTACAAGGACCTATTATTGCAATTAAAATGTCCTCAGTTTCACTCCAGTAATTCTTGATCACATGCACCTCAAAATGACAGCTCAACATTTACTACTACTTACTATGTTCCCCGATCTCAACTCAATTGACCATATATGCCATAAAAAAATATTTACTTTTCAAATTTAAGTTATGTATTTGTTTTCTTAAAACATTGAGAGATAAATTGTATTTCATTTGAACTATTGGGTTCAATAAAGATCGACACGGGGCACTAAGCATGTTCTGCAAAACGGTGCATATTTCCAAAACCGCCAATCTGGACCAAAATCGATATAATCTTGCAGAAGGTATTGTGAATGAAAAAAAATTCCACACACACGCCTACAGCGGCCATGTGGAAAATTTATGTTTTAAGCATAGCACAATCAGAATTTTACTTTATCTCGGACACGATTTTTCGACATTATAACCATATTTCGATTTTCTTTGGAACATTTAAGTAAAAAAGAAATATATTCCTCATTTGAGAATTTCTCAATTTAATTAAAACAATTTTAAGTTGTTGGTAAAACTAAATAAGTGCACAACCCCAAATTGCTTTATCCAAAAAACCAATTCAATTTGAAAAAAAAATAAACAAATGAAAAAAAACATTTTTGTTAAGAAATTTTTTTTGTGACAATTAATAATGGGCATGTCCACAAAAAAAATAATATATGTTAATACTAGTTAAAATCATACACTAGAGCCCTCAGTACCAAGAGCACAAATTTTTTTATTTATAAATATCTTTATTTTGCAGTTATTCGTAATAGAAATCACCTCAACGCAGCGATACTAAGAAACGTTCCCAAGGTAGACATGACGTCACCTCCTTGCAGGCACGTCTGCCTATGCGTGTAATGCGGGCCTGTTGTTTTTTATTGAAAGACTAATGATAGATAGGTAGATTATCTTTATTAGTTCTTGAAAATATACCCTTAAGGTGTAGAACATGTCAAACTGTTAAATATAAGTAGTTAAGTGATAAAATGTTACATGTATATAATACAAATTGCACATAGGTATGTAGAACAAACAAACACATTAAAATTAAAATCATAGTAGTAGTAGTATTAAAATATTAAAATGACATTGCGTTGATTATGAAACTAGGCTTAATTAGAGCAACACGGCCATTGCAAAAATAGAAGCTCGAACTTGCCCCTGGAAAAACCGAGCTGGTAATCATAACCAGAAAGAGGAATCTCCCTATCATGAGAATAAGGGTAGGGGAGCTGGAAATTGGCCCGAGCCAGGCGATAAAGTACCTGGGCATATGGCTCGATTCGAAATTGACATACGGGGTGCATGTGACGAAATTGGAAGAAAAAGCTGGGCGGGTGGCAACAGCCATAGGCAGGCTAATGCATAACACCAGTGGACCGAAGGCCAGCAAGAGGAGAGTGCTGTGTAGCGTGGTGCACTCCATTCTCCTGTACGCGGCCCCGGTATGGGTAAGTGCGATGGCAGTGGAAAGAACGCGAAGAAGACTGGCCAGGGTACAGCGATGTGCAGCACTGAGAGTCTACAGTGCCTACAGAACGGTCTCCTACGAGGCAGTGCTGATAGTGGCAGGGATCCCTCCCATTGACCTTCTGGCAAAAGAAAGGTGGGAGATATACGAGGGAAGTGGCAGGAAGGAGGCCAATGATAGACTCTATCAGAGGTGGCAGGAAAGATGGAATATCTCGAGTAAGGGAAGATGGACGAGGAGACTCATTCCGGATATTAAAAGATGGGTGGAGAGAGGACACGGGGAGGTTGGGTTCTACCTTACTCAGGCCCTAACAGGACACGGATGTTTTGCAGAGTACGTCTACGACATCGGGAAGATTGAAGACCGAGAATGCATGTACTGCGGGGAGATAGACGACGCGGAGCATACTGTGTTCTGGTGTAGCAGGTGGAGAGAAGAAAGGCTACGAGTCATAAACAGGCTAGGCGGCCCAGTTACACCCGATGACATAGTGCTGAGGATGCTAGAATCAGAGGAAAACTGGCAACTCTTGGAGGACATGATAACATCAGTTATGAGAATCAAGGAAGTAGACGAAAGAAACTTGAACCTCTAATTGTTTCAAGGATGTAGTAATAAGAGGACATCTCTGCAGGGGCAGATTATTTCGAACACCTAACACTAAGATTGACCTGATATTCTGACGGTAAGCGAGAGCGGTTCCAGGATATGAGGAAACACTGAAGACAGGGAGGGGGCTCCGGAGGGGTTTTAGCTGGTTAGAGTCCAGCACTACCCAGCGTGATAGATCCAAGGCGCTGGGTGTCCATGATGGATTTCCCCTTCTCCCCCCCCGCAAAAAAAAAAAAAAGGCTTAATTAGAGCAGAAGTGAGGGTCATTATAAAATTCTCCGATGCTGTAGTAGGCCTTCTGTATCAGGATGTTGTACAGTATTTTTCTAATCTTTTTTACTGGATTATCTCTGATTAAATTCGGTAATTTATTATATATTTTTATTATGGAATATTTCACATTTTTTTGAAGGTAAGTAAAGTTCATTTTATCATTAACTAGATCAGATCTATTTCTGGTGGCATAGCATGTAATACTATTGATCAACTATATCCAAAATTTAACGAAATTTTCGAATCACGGCCCCCTAAAATTATATTTTTCAAATATTAAATAATTAATAACTTTTAAACGTATTTTGAAAAAAAGTCATTTATTTTTTTTAAATTCACTTTTTCTACAACTCAGCGTCATCTATACTTTCAAATTTTATAGGACAAAAATTGTTATTGAAATATTACCAAACAATTTGAAGCACCAGCCCTGTAAATTATTCGTGATTAAAAAAATCGTTTCCAAATAATAAATTATTTGATATGTAATATTTTTGGTAATTTTTCGATGAAAATTCTTGGCCTATGAAATTTAAAAGTATAGATGATGCTGGGTTGTAGAAAAAGTGAATTAATTTAAATAGAAAATGAAAAATGACTTTTTTTCGAAATACAATAGAGAAGTAATAAAAATGTAAAATTTACGATTTTTTGAATGTTAATACAGCTAGAAAATAAATTTCATCGGTGAGGAATTTGGATATTTCAAAAGGTATTTGGCGCCATTAACTGTGACGTTTTCCGTTATGATTTGTCCATCAAAATTAATAACAAATTGGAAGGTGCACTCGACTAGAGAAAGTGACACAGAAAGAGAAACTTGCGTGCACTATTCCATCCTTTTTCTCGGTCTGTGAACAGACGGTTAAGCCAATCGGATGTTTTCTTCAACCAAACAGATCTTGCAAGACAAGGACGGAATAGTGAACGGAAGTTTCTTTTTCCGTATAAACATGCTTCAGTAGTTTATCGTATATCTAAAGCAATTTCGATGAGTTTGTCAAATATCAGTTTAGTGTTTATTGTTTATAGTCAGTTTACCAAGTTCTTGTGGTGTTATTATTTGGTTAATGAGCTAGTGAACAACATTATTATGACTTATGAGTTACAAATATTGCATTGTGCCTAAATGCAAAACTAAGAGTATCACTACAAATATGGTAATTTTACATTCAAGATATCAGCAAGAGGTTAGGACACTGCATCTATTTTGGACAAATTAGCCAACTAACGGATGTCGGCATTGACTTCACGCCAAAAAGAAACCGTTTGCAGCCACGTGGTTTTGTTTACAAATTACTGCATAATCTAAATATTAATTTTACGGAAAATACATTTTATTTTGAATTTCTTTTGTTATAATTATTTTCTGCGTAATGGAAATTAAGAGCAAATCACTTTTTCAAGCATTTTAAAAATATAATTTTAGGGGGCCGTAATTCGAAAATCATAAATAAAAATATTTTAAAATTTAGGATATAGGGCCGCGTGCCTTCAAGAAGGTGGCATCATATTACTAGCATCTGCCTGGGAATGTTTCTTAGCCTCGCAGCATTGGGGTCATTTCCATTACAAATAACTGGCAAAATAAAAATATATACATATATTTTTGTATCGTTACATTAGTATAATACCGATAAATCTATAATTTCCAATTAGAATTAAAATTTTGTGGACATGCCTATTATTAATAATAATATGCAACAACAATAGAATATTTATGATTTATGTTAATTCTATCATAATAAATCCATTGCTTAAAATATATTCGCAAAACTTGTTTTACAGATTAATCGGCGTTAGTGCGTTTATTGGAAGTTTTGTTAAATAATTGTTTGCAACAATTAAACTAACTAATAATGAATTTCAATTCGACTCTATTCTGATAACGGAAGAGCCTAACTTTACACTGTTTTGTACATTGTTCTAGAAAAAAAGTTTCAAATAGAAAAGTTGCCTCCAAAGATAAATATCTTTATTTTTTCTAATATACACTTAGTATCTATTTCGAAAGATAAAAAGGTTAAGCACTTGCTAAATTCTAAAATGTTATCAACATAGGCTTAGAAAAAAAAATATATTTTCTACACTCATTGAAATTTGATGTTAATATTCACACATTTTGTTAACAAATATGTTGTAAAAGTTTCCATTCTTGAGTTAGAATGAGTTGAATGAAAAACTAATTATTAACAGACGCAAGAAAGAGAGAAATGGTCCGCAAAAACTCATGACAGTGGTCAACAATTATTATGACGGATCGTTATGAAATTCAATAAGGTTCCATTCTAATACTAGATGAAGCAACATACAGACCAACTGACGAAAATGTATTTCAATTGCCAATAGCAATTTTAGAACTTAACCCTGTCAGGACTGATAAAAAACGACAGGGCATATATATAAAGAGATTATAGCCCTTATGAACCTTATGATTATCATCAATATACGTACGGATATCGTCTACCCTAAGAGACTTCTTCTCTGAGTTGGAAAAACTTTTCTTGGTGAAGGTTATTGTTTACCAGTTTCCAGTGGCGGCTGGTGAAATTTCAATAATTTTTTTTTCGTCTGTGGCGCATGGGACCCATACGAAATATGGGAAATAACATCTAGAGAAGTGCTTCTCTAACGACCCCTAAAAAATTTTGAAAAAGCAATTTGCGAAAAAATTTTTCAAAATACGGTTGCTCCCCCTGGTCCCCTAGGAGCTTCTGTTTATAATTTTTTTTTTTGTCATACACATTTGACTCTTCATAAAAATACAATAGTTTTTGGAGTTTATGAAAATATTTTCATTATTAACTGAAATACAATGAACCGAAATTTTGTAATTCACAATTTAACAAATTACAAAATTTCAATTCGTTGTATCTCAGTTAGTAATGAAAATATTTTCATAAACTGGAAAACCTATTGTTGTATTTGTATGAAAAGTCAAATGTATTTGACAAAAAAAATAATTTTAAACAGAAGCCCCTAGACCAGGAGGAGCAACCGAATTTTGAAAATTTTTTTCGCAAACTGCTTTTTCAACATTTTTTAGGGGTCGTTAGAGAAGCGCTTCTCTAGATGTTATTTCCCATATTTCGTATGCGCCACAGAAAAAAAAAAAATAATTGAAATTTCACCATCCGCACTCCCAGTTTCTACTAATATTATTAAACATTTTTTCGCGATTCAAATATGCGTTACTAGTGGATCTTCAATGTTGCATACCTCTACACGTGGCACCCTGAGACATCATTGTTCTACCAAATACATAAAATCAAACAACCCTTGACAAAAGATTTTCAACATTATTTCAGATAATGAAAAAGAAGATAAACTTTTTTCGTCACAAAATTTCTTTATTTCATTAATTCATTATTTGTCAAAGTTTATTTTTGCGTACATAAGGTGGTTACACAGGATAACCACTAGTCCGCAAAGGGTTAATAGAAGAGTTCAAAGCAGTCTGAAATTGGTACCATTTTTAGAGTAGAAAATGGCTATAATTATTTCCTTGCAGAATTAATCCATTAGAAATTACTTTTATCAAAATTGAGTGCTGCCGCGCTGAGTGAGAATAGAGCATACACCCAGCGGGTTATGTAATATACGCCACTGCCTATTTCGAAAACTTAAGTTCACCTAATAATAGTACCTAGTAGGTATAGTATTGTAAAAAGTCTCAAATAGAATATTTCTTATTTTTAACTATTTAAAAGCTCTGTTTATTTACGTGTAGCTGTGGGTTCGCCGCGAGTCAAAAATATCTCGTGAATCCGTCAATACGTGTTTACACGTTGTACGTCGTCGTTAAACGCTTTTATTGAAATAATTTGAACCCACACTAATCCTGGCAAATTAAAAGTTTAAAACGAGACATTCTGACCAATACAAAATCAAACTCTTAATTAAAATGCTGCTAATACGTTAAGGATGGACGTATAATAATTGCGTATTAAACGATACATTTTCAACATCCCACTGAATATTCAAGTGTCACTTGCATGACTGCGGCGTCAGTGGCGCCGTCAATTTATAAAGATAATTAGAAAGCTGTCAATGTATTTCAGATTTACTTATAAATTGATGTTTTGTCCTGCCCGTTTAGGCACACTTTTAATAATTGACGTGAAATCAATTAATTATACTTATACCCCACGTTTATACACCGAATGTAAACGAAACTAGATCTAAAAATTATACTCTGCCGGTTTACTAAAGTTTTTATATAACTGTTGAATCTTTTTAAAGGATACCCTTAACAGTTTTATTTAATGAATTAAGTTTTTGGGTATAATTGTAATATTTTTAATTTTAATTAATTATCAGTACATTATGCGTATTTTTGTGTTGTAGAATCGTATTATCAAAAGTCTCTACCATTTTCATGTAAGATGTTTAATAACTTTCTCATTTATTAATCGATTTTTTTCAAGAAAAATAAGTTTTTTTCCAGCAAACACTAACTTATCATCTTAATTTCAATTTGATTGGATTTTCCGTTCTTAAGTTATAGCCCTTACAAGAAAACGTGGATAGGTGGACGGACAGACAAACGGACGGACCTTTTGAAAGTTGTTCAGAACTTGATGACTAATACAATGAAAAGATTTTTCTCTAGAAGCGATATTTATGATTTTATGAAAGGATGAATCGGGAGATTATGAAATTGAAAATGACAAAGTAGCCTATTTATACATTAAAACATAAGATATGTGCCTTATATCTCTGAATGGTCGATTTGTACTCGCTATTAGGTATTGTTGCAAAGAATTTTAATTTAAAAGACGGAAACATGATTATTTTTAAAAAACTGTAAAGAGTATGATACAGAATGCTCAGCAACAATTATGACATTTAGCTGGAATGGCCAATACCCGATTAACAGAGAACTAAGACACCCAGTCAATTCTGAGTCCCAAGTCCCCTTACAGAGAAGATTAAAATCTATTGTTCTCATGATGTGCGCAGACCAACAATAGGGGGTAAGAATTATTTTTAGCTGTTTTTTCGGAGATAAACCTGTGACAGACAGACGGGCGGGCGGACAGATAAACGAGTCGCCCTAAAAGGGTTCCCTTTTTAATTTCTGAATATAAAACCCTAAAAATTTCATAATAATCCTTAAAAAAGTGATCTATTAGTGGAAAATGTGCCTTTTTTAGCCGTTATTTATCCGTGAAAAAATTCATTTTGTCCTCCTCAGTTTTTTGGAAATTTTGTTCCATACCTACAATTACAAAAAATTCCACCTTTTTCCACTTTACCATCACCTGCTCCCACTGTTTTTACAACCTCACACTTTTTTTACCACCTTCTTCCACTTTCGCGTCACATTCCCTCACCTTCTCATCATCTTGTCACATTCTCAATATCTTCCCACACTTTCCCTCACCCTTTTCACCACACTTCCATACCTTCCGCTACCATAGATGTGAAGTAACTATCTCTAACAGCCAGTTTCACAATAGTTGGTTAACTAATGGTTAAGAATTGACCAACAGTCTGTGACATTAACAGCCAGTTTTACAATTCTTGGTTAATTAATAGTTAGGATTTGACCAATGATTTGTTACTATAAAGGTAAGAATGTCTGGGAAAGTTGTGTTTACTAATAATTATAACCTTCAGGTTCCGGTTAGTCAACCAAAAAGATAACCAACGATTGTGAAACTGGCTGTAAGTCAAAATGTTGATCCGTTTTGGTGGTACAATCAATTAGACAGATAAATAGAAATTCTGAAAATAAATCGTCAGTTTTTAGCGCTGTTAAAGAGACCCAAAAATATCGAAAATTCTAAGAAAACACAAAACTGCAAAATTACCTAGTTCTATAGATTCATTTATGAGCCTATAGTGGGATTAATTAAACCGCAAATTTTGAGCTATCCTAAAATGTTGTGTTAACTTTCAATGCAAGTATACACAACCTGCAAAGGACAGTAACGTTAATTTTTTATTGATAAATAACGGCTAAAAACGGCAAATTTTGAGCCATTCTAAAATTTCTAGAACATAATTTTTTTGTTCCAGTTATAGTTGAGCTAACTTTCAATACAAGTTAGCACAACAAACAATATTTCCAAGAATTGAAGAACGGCAAAATGTATTTTTTCACAGAAAAATTACAGCTTAAAATTTCCAGAAAACATATTTTTTTGTTATTCTAATGCCAATCAACCAACAAAATTTATAAGAAATTGAGGGACGGCAAAGTTCATTTTTTCACTGATAAATAACGATCAATTTTGAGCTATTCTAAAATTTCGAAAGAACATATTTTTTTATAGTGGTAAGTATAGCTGCGTTATCTTTCAATGCAAGTTAACACAACCCACAAAATTTTCAAGAAATTGAAGGACGGTACAACGTATTTTTTCACGGTTAAATAACGGGTAAAAACGGCAACTTTTGAGCGATTCTAAAATTGCGAAATAATATATTTTTTATGATTCCAGTTATAGTTATAATATATTTCTTGTTTTCCACGTGCGATTTTCATTGATATTTAGCCAATCAACCAACAAAATTTCTGAGCAATTAAAAGACGTTAAAATTGTTTTTTCCACTGGTAAATAACTGCTAAAAAACGGCAAATTTTGAGCCATTTTAAAATTCCCGGAGAATATATTTTTTGTTAATCTAAGTATAGTTTAAAGTTAATACAACAAAAAAGACTTCCAAGAGGAAAATGTATCCTTTTCACTGATAAATAACAGTTAAAACGGTAAACTTTGAGCCATTTTAAAATTCTCAGAAGACATATTTGTTAATTCAGCTACTTCGCTGAGCTAATTTTCAATGAAAAGTTAGCACAATCCACAAAATATCCAAAAATTGAAGGACGGCATAACACATCTTTTCATGGTTAAATAACGGCTAAAAACGGCAAATTTCGAGCCATTCCAAAAATTCCGACAGAACATATTTTTTGTTATTTCAGTTTTAGTTGTGCTAACTTTTAATGGAAGTTAGCACAACCCACAAAATTTCCTAGAAATTGAAGGACGGCAAAACGCATTTTTTCACGCATTTAAAACAACGGCTAAAAACGGCACATGTTCTACTAATTTGTATGTCGACTTAGTTAATAGACTTGTAAATATATCGCTTATAGTTGACTACAGACTTATTATGCGTGTAGTCAACTATACTAAGAAAGTAATATTTACGTCTAATTAGTAATCAGTAAGGGCAGTAAGGAAAAGGAGCTGAATCTCTTGTGATTGGCAAATAACATGAAAGAAACATCAATTACCACCGCAATTTCCCGTTAATTCCTATATTTGACCCTATTCATTCAATTTAACTTTACGAGGATAGGGAGAAAAAGTGATATACGTAAATTATACGATCGATTACAAACCGCTCGCAGTGAATTTGGTAATAGAAATATACAAAAATAATAAAACAGCTCTACACCATACTCACTTCTGTATAAGAAACTTCATCTGTAGTTATGTTCGGCCCTAACGGTGTCGGTATTACTACTCGTAAATTAGATCGTGGTCCGGGAGAGTGTTGCTTCGGGTGCTGCTTGGAGGAACTTAAACCTGGTCCAGGACTGGGCCCAGGAGAGGGCGAACCACCCATCGGGGATGCGGAATTCGGATATCCATTACTCATTTCTAACATCGCGCCACTTGGATAAACAGAGTCAGTTTCAGAAGAAGAGGGTCGAGGGCTAATACTAGTATGCGCCATTTGTGGACTAGATTGAAGAAGACCAGAATCACTGTAGCTTATATTTACGGGTACCGATACAGGTTGGGAGTAATTCGAAGAACTCATGCTGACCTGAGGAAAAAATAAATTAAGTATAGTCCAACTTATGTTTGCACCATAGTACGAAAGCGCAGAAAAATACATATAGTGTGTGCTATCTAATACTGCAACACCCCTTATTTAGGAACGGGTTGCCCGATTTAATTTTTTTTTTTTTTTTGAGATATAGTGATCGACGAGAAGGCCTACTAAGTTCTTCTAAATGGGTCGAAATTTCGAGATCAACTATTAGGCAATTTTTTTATCGGCAAATTGGACGTATTCGACTCGCAGTTGTCTCCACTCTCCAATACCTCTATACAAAATTTTTAGCTCGATATCTCATATAAGGTGTTTGTTATTCAATAGCCAAATTTCAAATTTCTCACTTTTCGACTGGCCCTGTATAAAAGTCGGCTAGGTTTACTAAAAAGGTAAAGTAGTCATTCGACTTAAGGAATATCAGATACTAAATGAGGAAGAAAAAAAGAAAATAATTTATTATTTATTAAGTTTTAGTTTAGTTATTCTTTAAGTAAACAGGGCTTCTATACATTATTCGGTTGCAATGAAAATTTTTCAAACAAATGGATTGGACGGAATAGCTTTTCTTTTTTTCCCTCATGTAGCAACATCAACATCAGATACTAAATGACGAAGAATAAAGAGAAGCTATTCAGTCCAATCCATTTGTTTGAAAAATTTTCATTAAGGCATCTACGCACACCAACCGAATAATGAATAGAAACACTATTTATTTAAAGAATACATTTTCTTTTTTTCTTCCTCATTTAGTATCTGATGTTCCCTAAGTCGAATGACTACTTTACCTTTGTAGTTAAACATAACCGACTTTTATACAGGGCTCGTCGAAAAGTGAGAAATTTTAAATTTGGCTATTGAATAACAAACACCCTATATGAGGTATCGAGATAGAAATTTGTATATAAATGTGTAGAGATTTGTATGAGACTGCAAATCTAATACGCTATCAAATTTTCCGAAAAAAAAAAAAAAATTACCTAATAAGTCGATTTCGAAATTTCGAACCATTTAGAGGAACTTGGTAGGCCCTGAAAATATGAAATTTTTTTTTTTTTTTTAACAGTCCAATAGAGCTCATCGAGCACTATCTCTCAAAAAAAATTTTCTTTTAAATCGAGCGACGCGTTCCAAAATAACTGGGTGTTGCGGTATTAAATAGCATACACTGTATATAATTTAAGTTTAAACTTGCGCAATTATTTATAATCGTAATTTTAAAGATATTCTACAGACGGGTCTCCTAAAGGAAAAAAGATGTTTGGCTGAAACGGTGACGAAATCGGGTTGCGCCGAAAGTTTAGGAATTGCTTGAAATGTCAAAAAAAAATCACCGAAAATAGGGACTGATAGTCAGCAAGTTATTCACATCACATTTTTATGCAAGAAAAATCACTAATTATAGGCATTTATTTTTCTCTGTATGTTATATAAAAAACCGCTGCCCAAGGAATCACTACTTCCACATTCAGATTTTTATTCAAGTCACTCACAACGAAAAAATTTTGTGTGGAAATAATAGTTTATGGGACTTTAATAATATAATATTTGAAATCCTCTACCCCAAAAACCTATAAAACGATACCCCACATCGGGGGTGGTGATAGGGGATGGTAGTGGGGGTGGATGAAGAAAAAAAACATTTTGAGGTTTCTGGTTCTTGTACACACACTAAACCACAATTTTTTTTCATCCCCTTTAATATGGGGTGGGGGGTGGTAATGGGGGTGGCTAATGCCAAAATTTTTTTTGAGACCTTAGCTTCTCTTGTATATACTAAATACCAATTTTGTGGACTCTTAACTGCTTGATTTACCTATTTTCCCCAAATTTACCTCAATTTACCCCCAACCCTTCGACGGAACAAGATGAAAATATAATCTAGTTCTAGATCCCGTTAAAGTACATACGTGTACCAAATTTCAAGTCAATATCTCAAACAGTTCCAGAGTAAACGTGCGCACAAGAAAAGTTACAGACCGACAGACAGAAATTTTTTTTCGCTTAAACTTAAAATCTCGACGTTTCGTGACATTCTAAGCCTATTTGAGCAATAAAAATTAAAAAAAAAATGTTTGTCGTTACTATAGTTCCACTGGATGTGGAAGTAAAAAGCACTATTAGTATACGACTCTCAACCGTACCCAGGGCCAACGATCGTGAACGTGGTGGTATTCTGGTACCATCAAAAAAAGTTTCTGAGATAAATGAAACGTAAAGGTGAAGTGTCCTTTTCAGCTGTGCTGGTAGTTTTTTTCAAAAATCCGGAGGGGGGCGCGCAATATGTAAACTTGTCAGGATGATACAAGGCGGCTGGTAAATTATATTTTTCTTCTCGAAAACTACAGAGTGTGCCACTCTGATTTTTCACAATTTATTAGGAAGGCGTTGTCCTTTTTAGCTGTGCAAAAAGTATAGAGTGTGTCACTTAAATTTTTTCACAATATATTAAGAAGATAATGTCCTTTTCAGTTGTGCTGGTAGTTTTTTCCAAAAATCCGTAGGGGTGACAATATGCAAAATTTTTCAAGATAACGTACACGGCGCTGGCAGACTATATTTTTTCCACGAAAATTACAGTGTGCCACTCTGATTTTTTCACAATCTATTAAAAAGGCAGTGTCCTTTTCGCTGTGCTGGTAGTTTTTCGAAAAATCCGTAGGGGGGGGGGGACGCAATATGTAAAACTTGTCAGGATTCATTACATGTTTACGTGTTACATGTTTCACCTTTACGTTTCATTTATCTCAAAAACTTTTTTTATGGGGTCAGAACACCACCACGTCCATGATCGTTGGCCCTGGGTACGGCTGAGAGTGGTATACTAATAGTGCTTATTTTATATAATATACAGTGAAAAATAAATGCCTAATAATTAGTAATTTTTTTATTCCTGCATAAAAATGCGATAATACCTGCAGACTGTCCCAAGTTTTTTTTTTTGGATACTTGAAACAATTCCTAAACTTTCGGCGCAACCCGATTTCATCGCCATTTCAGTCAAACATCTTTTTTCTCGAGGAGTCCTTGCATGACTTTCGTACCATAGCCTTTATTACTAAAAACGCAAATGCCGCTATTATTATATTACTTTAATATTCAAGACACAGTGCAACTAATTCATAATGAGGTAAATTTTGAATAAGGCGTTTTTTAGTAGTTTATAAAAAATATACTAAAATTCCCCGTATTTCCTCCTTAGTTTTTTTGCCATGTTGGAATAAGGGTGGCCGTTTTATGTTTTTCATCAATAGCTTCATTAGGCTGCGTATAACAGAAAACAATTTCAAACAAATATTGAAGAAAATAAAATTATCTAATCTACAAAATATCTTTCCTACGTTTTCTCTTAACTGCAATATTTCCAACGATATATAGGCCATTTATATATAAAAATTCCTGAATTTTTACCTAAAATTAAGTTGTAAAATTACAATTTAATTCCAATTGCAAGCTCTTGCCCCAGACAGCCTTTGGTAAATTGTGGACGAAATCATAGGAGAAATGGTTATTTTCAATTTTTTATTCATACAATTGCCTATATCTTGATTCCTGTTGAGTTTATGAAAAATTTGCTGAAAAGTAAAATTAATGAGAATTTTTTGGTCTTTACTATTGTACTCTACATTTCTTATTGCAGAACCAACAAAAAAAAACATTGACTGAATTTTTAATATATTGTAGATTTCGACTTTCTGATTAAAAGCTCTCATGGGCCCAACTCGATCCTACATCTGCAGCTCAAGAAATGTCAAGAGGTCAATTTTAAAAAATTCCGAATTCATACATTTAATATTGCGATACTTTCTAATAGCCCTTTATAATGTTTTGCACTAAAAATTTTGTGTTAATAAAAATGTTGGCGAAGGCGCCAGTAATTCTACATAAAAATAACAAGTGAAAAAGTTTGCGTCGTCCTGATAAAAAAAACTCTTATCGAAAAACTTTCGAAAATGGCTCTTTTGACCAAGTATTAAATCCGAGATTAAATCATAAAATATTATTCTTAAAAATTCATCACTTATGCCTTGACGGATCTTAAATTGATTCATATACATTTACTAGATCGCAATAAGTAAAAAGTTCATTAAATCGCTTACATAGATATTAGTAGTATCTGTGAGATCACTTTCATCCGCAAACCCTCGTACAAATTGGTCGTCTTGATAACAATCGAAACATCCTTGAAAAAACTCAAAACGGGCGCCATTTTTCCAAAATGGCGGACGAAGCCCAAGGAGAAACGATGGAGAATTTTGTAAATTATTACTCAATTCATCTCAGCTCATAATGAATTAGTCCCATTATATTTTGCTAATTTAGTGTATTATATTAAAAAAGTTGTTTTTGCTACAATTTATTTTACCGCAAAGTTAAAGCTGTGTAAATTCTTTGTAGCATTCTTATAAATGTGAAAATGCTACTGTATAGTTGTCTACAATTTTTAACTGCACATAAAAAACTCAAAGTTGCCGACCGAGCTATAACGGGAGATTGGGGCACGTGTTATTTTTCTACACTATATTAAATAGTAAATATAACGTATTACTTAATAGATAAACATCATAACTCGTTTGTAAAGTATGTTCTGGCATGGTTAAGATAAAAAAACAAACTAAAAACGTACTCTTCGCCAATTTACTGAGCTTTTTATATATAATTGTTACACATTCTATAGGATACTCTTCGCAGTTTTCTTGTAAATAATGTTAGTTTTTGGACATCCTAAATTTTGTGATACCATCTTTGTTTTGAAAAAAATTATATAAAAAAAAATGAAAAAAAGTATCCAACCTGTGTGGGATTCGAACACGGGACCTTTGGATTGCAACGCAAAGCTTTAGCCGCTGCGCCACCACATATTGCTACGAAAATTGATTGTCTGTGATATACCTATATCTTTCGACAATCATACATATTTCAACTCGTACTTCTATGAAATATATATTAGTAAAATTCATAAACAACAAAAATATATTATGGAAATAATATTTCGCAAGATTTCCATTTTAGTACAAGCGACAAAAATTAAGAGAATATATTTTTTTTTATTAAATAATTAATAACTTTTTTATTTACCAATCGATTTGCTTCAAAAACAATAGGGTTCTTCCTCTAGCTAACACTAACTTACTTTCTAAATTCCAATACAATCGGACTTTTCTTTCTTAAGTTATCATGCTTACAAGAAACGTGACGGACGGACGGACATTTTGAAAATCGTTCAGAATTCGTTCACTAACACAATGATATGAATGAAAATTTTTTTCTCTACGAGCGATATTTACGATTTTAGAAATGTGCCGATCAAATACAATATACTCTTAGTTTTTGCGAAGAGTATAATAACGGAAACACGCCTCTTTTAATTAAGATTTCTAACTCCTGTGATATAGTTAAACTAATCACCCCTAACTAGGACGGCGCGGAGTTTATTGTCTGCGTTAATACCCGGGTAAGTAACAGATTATCAGACCCGTACTTTGAATTCAATGTCGCGAAGGACGGAAAATGCGTCCACCAATCCATAAAATATTCCTATCTTAACGCAAAACATTGTAAGATCTTTTATTCACCAGAAACGTCATTAAATTTCCACCGAAAACACGACTTTTAAATCTCTAGTAGTATTTTGTTGATTCTAATATGCAAAAATTTGAAGTACGGCTCTATAGTACCATTCTGAGCAACTAATAGTGCCGACTTTGATATTTTTATGGCCTTTTTTATGTGCATTTTAAAACTGTAGACAACTATATTGGATCAGAAGACTTCTTTTATTCGCAATGAAAACAATTGCAATATTTATTTTAAAACGGTTCTTTTTGAAAGTCAAAAGAATTAATAAACGGTTTATACAAAAAATAGAATGCTGATTACTACTATACCAAATCCGTAAATGGAGGATAGTGATGAACTTAACTGCCAATAGTGCCATGTGGCACATGTAACAGAACGACGTTGATTTGATAAACGAATTGCATCCCAAATTTAAACTCCAATAGGGTTCGTTCATGTGCACTTATTACTATGCCCCCTTTAAGGATTTAGGATAATACCAATCACAAAAAAAATCTATGACAAATAATAAACATCTGTCGAGAGGATTTTTAACGATGTTTCATCTCGGTAGACATTCAGAGAGCTGTACGAGATGATTATAGGACATGGTGGAGAGTTTTTAAAAATGTTAAATTTTATTCGCTCTCTGTATAAAACGGCCATGTAATAAATTTATACTGGACTGTACGTTGTGTAGGTGGCTTACCCTTTGTCCGTTGATTTGATTCCTTTGCAACATCATCTGGAAATCCTCGTCGATTTTGCTGTACTTGGCCTCGGTTCGGGGTGTCAATTGGTATTCGGTTTCCGGCTCGGGGCTATCAGGACTCATGACGCCGTTCTTATGCTCCTTCTTATTAAGTGCCTGCAAGTGTCAGTGGACCAGCTCATGGAGTAAAGCCTCTGGGGCAACATACACACACCACACGTTCTACCTCTACCACACAACTAGCAATCTAAGGTTAGGGTTTCAGTACTGAAGCAACAACTCGTGTGAATAACAGGCAAATGCAGCAAATCGATAACTTAGTACATAATAAGCATTAAAAATACATTAAAAAATAAAAAACAAACGTGTTAGGATAATAATAGTTAAGTGTAATATTAGTTAAAATAATAGTTATCGTATTTGCATGAGCCGAGTATTGGGCAAGTTGCTGCTGGATTTGATGTACCTCGATAATATTTTTATTGGTGAGTGACTCGTGGGGCTCGTTGTATTCCGTGTACTTGAGGAGAACTTTGTCCATATCCGTGCTGGCATACTGGTATAGCTTGTTGCTACTGCTGAAGATAATTAGTGCTATCTCACAATCGCACAACACCGATAACTCGTATGCCTTTTTCATCACGCCAAATTTTCGTTTGTTAAAAGTCACCTAAATAACAAAACAACACTTTATTTCAACAAATCACTGCATCCTTTTGTTGGTTAGTCCCCTAAATAACAAAATAACTATTCTCTTAAATAATTGTCTTCAATATGCACAGCGACGTGTCCTCATCGCGATGAGCTCTAACAATAAAAAAATAGAGAATAAAGCAATTTTACTGACACATATTCAGATACATTAACATTCATGGCAATAAACTAATTTCAAGGTCAGGTTTTGGAGAAAAAAATGAGAAGAAACCTCTTAAACTTACAAGAATCGTAGAATTTTTACTTTACTCTGTTATTCAACTTTTAGTTCTAATTGTCAAG
This sequence comes from Rutpela maculata, assembly GCA_936432065.2. Classification (NCBI taxonomy): domain Eukaryota; kingdom Metazoa; phylum Arthropoda; class Insecta; order Coleoptera; family Cerambycidae; genus Rutpela; species Rutpela maculata. The sequence goes on from OW386294.2 coordinate 52,191,628, forward strand.
TCAAATTATATTTAACTGACCAAGTGAGCTCTTCCACATCTTCCACAACTTTCGAATAATTTAAGAAAAACAAGGAACAGGGATGTAGCTACGAACACGTGTACTTTCCACTTCTTGTTAGTTTTGCAACTAACCAAAAACACTCCCAAAGCTATGGCTATGCTATGCTGATGAGGAGCAATAACTCCGAAGCACTTCCTTGTAGCTACATCTTTGTTTCATTTTGGGGTGTACGGCAAAAATTCTTGGTTTTCTTTTTTTATTGGACTCCACAAACTGTCATATTAATTTTAAGAACTAAAATAAGTAAGCTATATACAGGGTGAGCCATTGAAAAAGAAATAGGCGAGTTTTCAGGTAGTTCAAATTGATTTTTTAAAAAACAGTCAAGTTCATTTTCGAGGAGAACATCGTTTGCAATATAAGTTGTAATCACAACCTCTGAAATTTTAAATAGCGTGATATCTCATTTGAAATGTCTTATTTATTTAGGTAAAAAAGTTCAGACACGTTAGAAGAAACTTTATCAGTCAATTAGATGTTCAAACTTTGTACCACCAGCTTCCATACAATAATACAAGCCTTTACAGCATTTGTAGGATTATTCGATGGCACTCCTCAACAATACAACGTCACAACACTTTTAGAGACTCCGGTTCCATTATTTTGCTCTTCAAAAGGCCCCATAGGAAAAAGTCGATCGGAGTTAAATCTGCAGCAGCGCTGCTCGGCCATTCCATAGCACCGTTCCGTCCAATTTATCGTCCAGGAAACATCCTATCCAAAAACTCCTTAACAGCCAGTGCATAATGTGGAGGGGCTCCGTCTTGTTGGAACACCAAATGGTCATCGGGTTACGGTCACTATTTTTAGTATCAACGACAAGATCTTCCATTAATTCCAAATGCGTTGAATTTGAAATCTTTTCTTTTATGGTATTTAGAGGAAGAAGGCCTTTCAAATTAGGTACCACTTACCACTATTATGCCACTTAAAATTTTAGGAGTTGCGGTTACAGCGCGAAGAACTGACGTGATTATGTAAGTGAGTTGCAAAAGATGTCCCTCTCAAAAATGAAGTTGACGTGTTTCAAAAAAAATCAATTTGAAATACCAGAAAATCCTTCTGTTTCGTTTCCAATGGCTTGCTCTGCATGATTAAATATCTATTTTTTTATGTTTCTTGCTAGTTCAACTAGAAGCAACGTTTTGGAGGAATCTCTTTTTGTCGTCACCAAAAACTGCGGAAGAAGACTCACTTGAAGTGCAGAATGTTGTTGAAAATTCAACGACAAATGAAAACATATAAACTGGGTATAAAACTCTTTCTTTCAAAGACAGAAACAAATTTTTAATAAGTTTTCAATACGAGTGAAATTATCAAGGCGAATTTTGGATAATAAAGGGACAAATCCATCTGTAGTTTCTTTGTAGATTTTGTTTGTCGGAAACTTTCGATAGCAATCTGTATTTATATACAGAGTGGTTGGTGTAAGATTTCCCTCACCCTGTATTATTTACTTATTATTACAACGGTTTTAGTGATTTTCAGTATCAGAAAATACATTAACATTCTAATTTAAATAATAATACTTTAGTGTTTAATAGATATTCTTTGTTATAATTCAACACACTATTATAACGATAGTTGTTGATCTTATCTCTTACACTTAAAAAATTAATATCGACACTAAATTTCAAATAATAAATTATTATTGTTCAAGTTACATTTAAAGTGCATAAAATCACTCAAACTGGAAGGAACAAGTATTTCTCGATCTACCAGTATAATCGAAGACACCTGAAAATCGCAAATGCGATGTCGTCCTGAAAAAAAGTATTTCTCAAGATCATATTGCATGTGTGCGTTCCAAACTTAAACATACAATCGATTAAATCAAATTCTATTAATGAAGCAAGTAAGCAAGAGATTGAATGAACACACCCTGTGATTTATTAGCTCCATGGCCAACTTCGATATATTATGAGAGCTGATATGATTCTAAGATTCGTATGTTACAAGGCATTTAAAAAATTTACCACAGTTTAAGCGATACAAACTAACATGTTCGAATTCGACGAACCAAAGTTTCTTTTAATCATTGATCTTTGATTTATTAATTGAAATCCTGAATCCTCTCAAGTGACTGCTGGTGAGTAGTGATTTTAACATAGTACATCAACTGCCTCATATGCTCTCACAGATAAAAATTTAGAGAATTTAAATCAGGGGATCGTAATGGCCCCATGATGGCATTGTCTACAATATATTACAGAATATAGGACATATCAGTTTTCATCTGCGAAACTTAGTAATAGAGCTGATAAGTCACCCGTACATGAATCTTGTTTTCTTCTCGTCGTTCGATTTCCAAAGCTATCCGGAAGAGTTGTATGTCTCTATTGTTGTCTCACTTGTGTATCTTACGTTAAAGAGAAATCATATTTACCTGCCGATTCCGTTCGTCGGTAATTCTTGATATTTGTATTTTCTTGCGACCCATGGCAGCAATTTTGAACCGCTAATTTGAAAACCCGTTGCGAGTATACAGTGTCGTATATCGCCTGAAGCGATAGGGAAAAGGTTGGTTTGGATGAAACGTTACGTCGTTGTCACTCCTGAATAATCTGCAACAATATTTATTTGTTAGACCTACAATACAATATTCGCAGAATATATATAAAAAAAATAAATTGGGGTGAGAGTTGGTAGGCTCTAAGAACTAAAAAGGAAAAAATAGTGCTATATACCCTAAAAAAATGCTGATGAGTAACAATAATTCGGAAACAGCGGTGCGCTGCTATGCATTTCATTTTCGGGGGTATATGACACAGTTTCCTTTCATGTTTTAGTATTTGGAATAATTAATTTTTAGCTCCCAATTAAGGTTTAGTCTGGACAATATTCGCAGAATACAAAATTTTACTAAAAAAATTTGTACAGGGTGGTTACGCTAACATTAGAATTCCATTTAACTTCGTTATTTTTTGAGTTACGTAAAAAAGTTAAAAATAGAATTTATAGACAATTACTTGTATATTTATACCGGATGCTCCATTAAACAACTCAAGTGAAGTTCATATCTCCAGAATGAGACTTTCAATTGCTTTTTTGACATAATTTTTTGAAAATACATGCAAATGAACTTTTTTACGTATGCCCTATACATTTATACAGGATGTTCCATTATAAAATATCCAAGTAAAGTCCATGTCTCCGGAATGCGTCTTTTGGTCGTTTTTCTAACATGATTTTTGGAAAGTACATGTAATTGTCTATAACTTTTATTTCTTAACTTTTTTACGTAACTTTAAAAATAACGAAATTAAATGAGATTTTAATGTTCGCGCGACCACCCTGAAGATTCAAAAAATATATACCCAGTAATCCAGAAAAGGACCCCACACTTTTTATATGTAATTTGGGTTTCACTCCCGAGAGCTGAAACTTTGCACTGTGGTAGTTTATAACATGTCGATCCACGGACACAAAAATTTTTAATGATAGGTTTTCTAGATATTGGTCAAAGAAGGCCATTATTTAACAATTTTTTCGAATAAAAATAATTTTTAGCTGTAAAACGGATTCTCAAATGAAAAAAATGTATTCTTCATTTTTTACATACATACCACTTTTCTAACAAATAATCTTCAATAAAGACCTAAGTAAGCCATGAGAACAACAGTTATTGCAAGTGTCAATTTATTTAATTTATTTATTTATTTTATTTTAATTTATTTTATTTTTTAATATATTTTTTTTTTGTTGTAAAATCAATTCAACATTATTCTGAACAAAAAATGAAGAATATATTTGTCTCATTTGACAATCCATTTTACAAAAATTGTTAAATTATGACTCTTTTGGCCAATAACTCGAAACTCTGTCATTAAAATTGTTTGTACCTGTGGAGACTTTTGATCGACATGTCATAAACTACCACTGCAAAGTTTCAGCTCCCGGGAACGAAACCCAAATTACATATAAACAGTGTGGGGCCCATTACAGATTAAACAGTATTTAGAATAGGAGTAAGAGTTGATAGGCTCAAAGAACTAGAAAAGCGCTGATGAATAACAATAATTTTGAAACAACAGTGCGCAGCTATGAGTTTCATTTTTAAGAGTATATTACACGGTTTCCTTTCATATTTTGGTATTTCGAATATTTAACCTCTCGCTCTAAATTATGGCTTAGTCTAGAGAATACTCTGCTATGCGTTTCATTTTTAGAAGTATACGACGTGGTTTCTTTTCATGTTTTAATATTTAGAATATTTAATTTCTAGCTCCCAACCAAGACTTAGTCTGGACAATATTAGCAGAGAATAAAATTGTATAAGAAAATTTACGTACTGAACACTAAACGGTATTTAGAATTGAAGTGAGAACTGGTACGCTCTAAGAACTAAACAAGAAAAAAATCGTGACATATGCCCTTAAAAAAATGCTGCGCTGATGAGTAACAATAGTCCTGAAACAGCAATAAGCTGCTATGCGTTTAATTTTCGCTGGTATATGGTATTGTTTCCTTTCATGTTTTAGTATTTAGAATAATTAATTTTTAGCTCCCAATTAAAGCTTATTTTGGACAATATTCGCAAAATATAAAATTTTATAAAGAAATTAAGTACATGTACATTGCCTCCGAAGTAGTTTCCACAAACACCAAAATACTGGAACAATACACTCGAGTACTATATCTCAACGCACGTTTCGCCAACCATGTTGGCATTATCTGAAAGTGATTAAAAACTTTTTTAATAGTCTCTAGATGATGCCAATGCGGTTGGCAAGACGTGCGTCGAGTGACAGAATTAGAGTGTATTGTACAAGTGTTTTGGTATTGTCGAAAGTACTTTAGAGACAGCGTCACACCAAAAGCTTCAGCGCCTTCGGGAATATGTAAGTTCAAGAAATATATACCTAGTAATTCAAAAAAACGAAGTAAACAGTATTTAGAATCGAAGTGAGAATTGGTAGCTTTAAAAATTAAAAAAAAATCATGCCATATACCCTGAAAAATCTTGCGCGCGCTGATGAGAAACAACAAGTCTGAAACAGCAATGCGCTGTTATGTCTTTCATTTTCCGGACACGGTTTCCTTTCATGTTTTAGTAGAATTCTTTTTAATGGCATTCGGAAATATTGTATTTATTTCATTCCTTGTTTTTTAAATTGTTGACTAGCCTGTGTTGCGATTTGATGATCCCAAAAGGCCGGTGAATTCAAACGTGGTTTATGATATGACAATTTGTTATGACTTCTCATCCAAAAATAGTAATTAATTACATTTTGACAGCATATTTACATCGCGACTTCGAGCGGTCAGGTGGGATATTGATTGAACCGGAAGATTGGGTGATTTTTGGGATGTCTTTCTAAATTTTCCGGCTGGCGTTTTTTACGTAGGGTGGCTATGGAAATTTGTTCAAATGAGAAGATGCGACGGTAATTTGCAGAAAAAACAGGGCACCCGCAAACATAGTGACCTGATTTAATACAAAGTTTAGTAGCGGATCGATCGCTGAGGGCGTACAAGGCCGGCGCGTGGCCCTCCCACGTACAAGGGCGCTTTACCTGTATCGGAAGTGGGTAGAGGGCCTAATTGAACCTCCAACCTAACCCCATCATACAATTTTCTTTATACAATTATCAAGGTCCCATTGTAATTTGTACTTTGTTAAAAAACACGTACCTATTTATTCACCATGGCCTGTAATAATAGCGTAATATTTAATTTAACATAATTGATCGCATCAACAAATACGGTCGAATCAATTTTGAGAATCCTAAAAGAAATCAAAAGGCCAACGAATTTATTGATAATAAATGTAAAGGTATTTGGCATTTGGTTACTTTTGCCAATGGATAACACATAAAACTTCGCTTTAAAAAAGTTATATTAGAGCCAGTTTTCTCATTTAGTAATTTCCAAAGTTTGAACTTAGTCAAAGTTATTTTTGTTTGGCAAAGGGCACAATTAAAAACACTTTTAAGATGAAAAGAGCCCTCCGCTAAAAGAAAGAAGAAAATAACATCCGATAGGGGAGAATTTATTTTATATTTCATTTAACAAAGTGTTATTAAACGCTTATCCGACTAAAGAAACCCGAGGGAAATTAAAATCTTGGTTAAAAAGTGTTTATTTCAGCGAATTTAAAAATTACTTATTTACATTTTATTTTCCCATGTTTTGCAAGTAATCTCGTGGTTCACTTGGTCGAAACCTATTCAATTAAAACAGCTTAAAATAATTGATGATAACTCAATTGAATTGCCAAAAATATTTTATAAAATGGGATACAATAATTTTTTGTACAATTTTTAAGTTTCAGTTTAACCTAAATGTTGACCTAATTGTTTTCACATTTTCATAACTGTGAGGTTTGTTGGTAACCTTCGGAACGGATGAGGAGTGTGTAAATAAACGTGGGCATTTTTATATAAAAACATTAAAAATTTAATCATGTGTCCTTTATTAAATTCGTAAAATATAAAGTTGCTATTTAACAGCGAACATGTCATGTACGCACTTTCTTAAGTTTTTGTTAAAAGCATTTGTAAATACGTGAAAAATGGTTATGCGTAATCGGGGATAATTTATTCAAATTTATACAGAACGTCCCAAGTATTTGTTTTATAAATTTTTATCAAGGTGTACTTTCATTATACAATCGAGATTATCAGAAAAGCAGATTTTGTGTATTTGTTTTACTTTATTTCAATAAATTATTCCGAATTTTCAATCAGACTATTTAAAATATTATCCTTTATTTAAATAATTTTCTTATCATATCTCATTAATTTATTGAATTCTTTTAAAAATAGAACGACTGTACTATTTTTAAGAAGTCGATAAAAACCATTGTTACTAAATATAGTTACAAACATTGCACGATGTTTGTTTTTAATTTAAAAATAGTAAAAGTGGCTATTTATTGCCGACTTATAAATTTACACGGATTTATTAATACATTCTGAAGAGGTAGTAGGTAGTATGATATATTGTGGTATCTAAAATTAAAGCTATTAAAAGTTAGCGACTTCGAATAATTACAAAAGTATTGCGATATATTTAGCACATAAAATATGATCTGATGATAAAGGCACTCGTGTCTAAGTTAAAATGTCACAAGAACCATTGGATATGATGGATGAATGACAGCTACTCATTAGCCATGCTAAATGGTCATATTTGTAATTAGTTTTGGGTCAATATTTAATAAATGTTAATTTGTTTTTTACATGAGAGTGGAAATACACTTTTAAAAAGAATCGATTAGTATAATTGACTGGCAGGGGTTAAGAGTTGAAATGACAATTTGCATACCCAGATAAGCACTCACCTAGTTAAAACTAGTATTCCAAGTCACATCACTCTTCAAGCCGTTGAAAATAATAAAAAAAAATCACCAGCACCACTTCGCGACGTCCTGAAATTTGAATCGTCTAAAACTGTGCGAAGGCGACGGGTAAAATCTGCAACTATATAACAGTCGTAGGTCGGATACGAGCGTACTATGTGAAGGTACAATGTTACTCAGCAGTAAGCGAATACTACTGGGGAGGCAGCGACGCGCACCACGCGAGAGAACTACCCAAGTAGCTAGACTCGTGCCAAGTTGAGATGATCCTCCGATACCCGCCACCTCAGACGGCCGTGCATTGGTCGATAGCAGCCCATGACGTCACGGCATCGGACCAATGTTGGCCTCCGTCGGTATTTACGCCGTTCAAGTCAGCTGGCGCGGGTAACTAAGACGCGTGGGGTAAAGCCAACAGCATCACCATGCGTTGCTTTCCGCGTCCCGTTACCTCCGCGTCCCGGCACCTTGCTACCAGCGACGGAGCTACAGGGATTCCGAGTCTCAATTCTCACACTCAATCCTGCAGGCAGCACATCGCCTCTAAGTACATTACTGCTAGGAGGAATGAAACATCATTTTTATTTTTGGTAATTCTGCATTTTAGCGGAGTATTGGAATTTTCGGAAAATTTTTTCAGGATATAATTTGGGGTCGTAAAACACGAATCTGAAATTAGTTCTCAATGCAGATGCATAGTTTCTCATTGAAAATTTCCACCATAACACTCACTCTGCCATTAGCAGGGTGAAATTCCCTGACTTTTCCAGGTTTTCTAGGACTTTTCAATAAAAAATTCAGATAATTTTTCTGTTCGAAAATGAAAACTAATGACTGGGGGGAAATGGAAAACATTTTCTGACGAGCTGGGGGGGAGGTGTAAGATGAACAATTTAGGATATAAATACTTTTCATAAATCTTTCCCTGACTTTTTTTTTTAAAATTACAAATTCCCTGACACTTCCCTGACCAAAATCAAATTCTCTGACTTTTCCAGATTTTCCCGTTTTCCAGAAAGTATACACCCTGCATTAGGTCAATTCTTTTCGTCTACACTTGGTGTAGGGCCGTAAATGTAATGCAGCTTTAGTGTATGTCGGTTTTAAACCAGTTGCGCGATTACTAAACAAAACGAAAAGAACGAATTTGGCACTAAACGGGAACGCGCCTGTATAACCTAACCTGTTCAATTTCTAATCTTATGAAGTTCCGTTATATTTTCTAAATCTTCCCTAGTTGTGTACACATTTTCATTGGAGTAGGTATCTAAATCCTGAAGACCATTTGTTAAGTAAAATATACACTTGCATCATAATATGATTTACCAATTTAGTGACGAGTTGTATTCAAATTGTCTACAGATTTACCAAATGAAACTTTTTTAAACGATTTGCATTAAAAAATTTCGAAAAAGTTAACATCGTAAAAAAGGAGAACAACTTTGCACCAAGAAATTCAGCATTTTTCCCAAAAAATTTATTTGGTCAAGAAAGTACTGCTAAAAGTTCTTCAAAATGGATTTTAATTCATAAGTTAGGCTGAAACTATTAAATAGAGAGAATTATTAATAACAAAAAAAGATTTAAAAATATAGTTTAGGAATTATGCGTAAAAAAGTGGAAAATTTTTATTTTTAAAATAGAACAACCAAATTTCATTCTACTTCGCATTATAAGCAACTTCTTTAAATAACATTTTTCGATCTTTTAAAAAATAAAGGCTCTCTTAAGGCAATTTCAAAGAAAATATTTTCCGACCTAAGCGCCAGGACTAACACACATTTGTGCAGCCCCTTTTTCGTTTGAAAATATGCACTAACATTTATCAAAAATAAAATTTTTCAGAAACTCAATAACAACGGACTTTTCCATATGGTGCAGACTTTCAGGCGAACACTGTATGCCTGGCGTAATTGTAATATTTTTACAGTTTTACTTAGATGAAATTTGTTATCTGGAGATTTCAGGATCCTCTGATAACAGTCTGACGTTGTAAAGTTTAAAAATTCAGAACGATTGATATGTTCTTTTACTGTGTAGATGCTAAATAAAGAGGTCATTAAAAAGGGCGAAAAGGATTTTGAAAAAAAATTAAACCGCCTTCAAGGCCGCCAAAAATTATGAAATCAGATTTAATTAAACGTCTATTGCCTAATTTATGTATAGTATGCTTCATTTAATTACTTTAAAACCTAAGGTAACAGTTAATTTAATAAACAATTGTTAAGTACTTATATGCCACTCAAAAAAAATCTAGAAAATTATGTAATTTTTTTTAAAGGGTGATTGATCTACCCATTTTATCGATTTCAAAAAATTTTGTTGTGGAATAGTATCTAATGATTCTACTAAAAAATATAGTATATAGGCCAGAACGATATATGAAAAATATTTTTTAAAAATTTCAATATTTTTATATTTTTCAGGTACCATAATTGGTTATAAAATTTTTTCTTGAGGTGTTACTTGACTCATTTTTTTATATTTTATTTTTATACAAATAAAATACCTTTTAAAAACTTCAAACCTTGGTATGGAACTTTAACAGAATTTGTAGCACAAATCAAACTTTTGCAATAACGCGCGCGCGCACACACACACACACACACACCTAATGTCCGAGATGCTAAGATTAATATTTGTTTCTGAAAAAATTCCAGTGCAGCGATGGGAATCTAACCCGTGCTCCTGGTATGAGCCAAAAGTGTGTTTGCCTTTGGACCATGTAATTAAAAACATAAATGCTCAAGAAATATGCAAACGTCATAAAGACCAGTTTATGTTAATTTGTTGGAATGTAATTTTTATGAAAAAACACTCTGATTTTTTAAATCCAATGTACATAGAAGGAAACGCATGAGAAAGAAACAGGCAAATAGCGGTTTCTATGAAATGGTGGCGGCGCAGGTTATAATCCGTTCCATGATTACAATAATTAAACAGATTGGCAGATACGATTTTCCCATCGAACGGTTATTATGCCTTGCAGGCCTACAAAGCACAAGACTATCCCTCAAGAAAATAATTCAATCAATCGCCATCATTTAGACAAGGCGAAAAGCTCGCCTTCGCATGAAAAAATTTTCCCATTTGATTTTTTTTCATATTCACGTTCGGAACTCGCCCCTGAATAAGGATCAAGAGTTTGCCGGACGAAAATCTGGTCCCAATTTGTTTAAAATAATTTTTTTTAAACAAATTGCAAAAATCCCTTTTCTTGACCCGAATGAATTTTTTTAGGGTTTTTTGGTCATTTTAAACAAAAAAGGTCTCTTGTCATTTTTTCGTAAAGTTGACCGCTTCCGACATAAACAATTTAATGTTTGAAATAACGCAAAAACGGCCATTTTCAAGGTTAAAACACAATATTAAAAAATGAATTTTATTTGAGCATATTCTTGCATTCTACAACCACATAAAGGTACACAAGTAATATTATTTTTTTTACAATGGCATGCTTTGGTTTTGCAAGTCTTTAAACATTTGCACTGAGAAACAAGATTATCAGGTACTGAATTTTTTAACTGAAATCTTGGCTTCAACGCGTCAAAATATTTCAGAAAAGTTAGATGAGAATTTTAGATCAAAACCTTTCTTTTGCCCTTTTTAGGGGATAAAGGGAATGGTACAGGAAAACTGAGACGATAGAAATTTTTTTTTTGTTAAAAAAATAGCTTCAGCGCGTCAAAATACCTCAGAAAAGTTATTTTAAAAATTACGAGACACACTTGTAAATTTTTTAATTTGACAGCGATTTTGGCAGCTGTAGCAGCACAAACAAACGAAGTAGTGTTCATGTAGATTGGATACCAAATTCATCTTTATGGAATGATAATTGCTTAAATTTCTTGAATCGTTTTTAACGTATGAACCGTAATCCTTTTAAGGGGTTAAAATAGTAGCTGAAGTTTTAAGGTGGTGAAAATTTGAGATTCAAGTGAAACAAAGTTTAAGTAATCAAAAGTTTTAGACTTGTAAATATTATTTTACTGACGGGTAAAAGTAAGGATAGTTTTTTATTCACATGATTTTATTCCTACGCATTCAGACTAAAAAGATAAAAAAAATAATAAAAAATAATTCATAATCAATAATTAGTCTGAATATATAGGAATAAAATCATGTGGATAAAAAAACTATCCTTATTTTTACCTGTCAGTAAAATAATATTTACAAATCGAAACGCAACTAGTGGCGAGTATTTGGAATATCGCAATTTTTCATTCCTTTGAAGGATCGCTAGGATGCGAGTAAGATTAAAGATGAGATCAGCATCAAAAAACCCCGAAGAATAACTTTTGATCGCTTAAACTTTATTTCACTTGAATTTCGAATTTTCACCACCTTAAACCTCCAACTCCTAATTGAATCCCTTAAAAAGGTTGTGGTTAAAAAGGATTCAAGAAACTTAAGCAATTAACTTATGATCTCATAAAAATGAATTCGGTATTCAATCTACATAAACCCTACTTCGTTTGTTTGTGATTCGCGACCAAGGAGGTAAACGCGGAATAAAGAGAAATGTCTGCGATTGTTAGGTTAACCCAAAGCCACTTTGTCGTAGCATTAAAATACAATGTCTTTTTCTTCTTAAGGGTATTTTTCATTTTTTTATTTAACTGATTGATATTTCTATTGTCGGCAGATTTTTGTCCAAAAAGGGCACATATTCCCCACTGTGTGCCCTAAGAGGCGATAGGATATTTCTTCATAGCTCCAACAACTGATCTCCAAAGTCGGTTCAACGTTTCGTAAGCTGACACACTGAGGACGCTGAACTGACGTCCATAATAAGGTTCCTCCTTCAACAACCAAATTTCTCTCCACTCTTCGCGTCCTTACGCGACGAGTATCTGTCCATTTACAGTTTCTCGTCCTTTCATTCAACTCTTTACATGGTGGATTAAAAGTGTACGTCTTTTGCTTCCATCACCTTAAAGGTAGAGAAGGGAATTTTCCCCTCCTTTACTTTGGCAAGGACAACGTGACGTTCTGCTTTATATTCACATCCCTAGCTATTTTTTTTCGTATTCTATAGATTTCCTTTTAATTCGTGAAGAAGCGTCGACAGGTCCAATATTTAGGACAAGTAGCGAACCTCTTACAAATGAAAAATCTACCCGTAAGATATAATACCGGAAACACTAATTGAACTAAAACTTGAACTTTTTTAGGAAGGAATGTATACTAATGACGTTTAAAAAAAATAAACTCACTACTCTTGAAGAAGAGCCATTGACAGCGGGCATATAGTGACGATAAAAACTTAGTTAGAAGTTCTGACGCATCACACTCCTGATTAACCTAATACTTTAAAATATTAATGAACTGAATATATTTCGGTTATAATATCAAAGCAAACTACGCCCATGGTTGCAACGTGCCTTTCTCTATTGCTCTCGCTTATTTTCAGCTTCTGCACGACAAATACAATTCAATTCTGAGTTTCCCGATTTCATATATCCCTCGTTTTCTCAATGTATGTATGTATTTTACTTGTTGATAATTCTAAGATGTGGAATCGGGCAGTTAGTCCATTCGTTAGAATATGATTGATAAACTAAGAACCAGCAAGATACATTATCGACAATATAAGAGCAATTAGAGGGAAAACTCGCTATCGAAAAGTACAACTGAGGTGAGTAAAATGATAAAAATAAATACTTTGTATTTCTGCTTACATCATTGTTATAAAATTATATTTTGGGTATTCAGCAGATAACTTTTAAAGAAACTAATCGTTCGTTTCATATACCATTGATCTAAATCTGACCAAGCTAGAATATCAACAAGAAGTTCCCTTACGAACCGACTTGTCAACTTCTTTCATACACTTATATATATATATTACTAAATCTAACATTCAATATGAAAAGAAAAGAAAATAACCATTCTTTCTATATACTGATCATCTAGGCCTGACCATGCCAATATATTTTAAGAAACCTCCCTTGCGAGGTGTTCTTTCTAACATCTCTAGCCCTACCTAGAGGATACTCTATCACAAACAAATATTTCTTACATTTCAAAGCCAAGAGCTACTAAAAAGCACAAAGAAAATGGGAATAAAATTTCACTCACATGTCTTAATAAATAAAATATTTTTAAGAACACTTCGTAAGGCAGGTTTCTTAAAATATATTGGCATGATCAGATCATCACTATACAGAAAGAATGTTATTTTCTTGTATTTTCATATTGAAAGTTAGATATAGTGATATAAGTGTATGAAAGAAGTTGACAAGTCGGTTTGTAAGGGAACTTCTTGTTGATATTTTAGCTTGGTCAGATTTAGATCAATGGTATATGAAAGGAACGAATGGGTTCTTTGAAAACTATCCGCTGAATACCCAACATAATATTTTATAAAAAAATTAAAAGGCTTCGATGTAATATTTAATTAAATGTCTAGAAGATATCAAAATCCAATCTTCAAGCATGCCGAATGCCTTGCTTCCTTCTGTTAATTGAACAGCTTAAATTAATCTTCAAAGAACAATGTTAAAAAAAGGGGCTTTTTTAACCCATCCGTGGTAAAGTGTTGAAGCCATCTTTTTTTACTAATCCGTCATCCGTTTTGGCGAAAAATTTCGGGAACACATTAAAACCCTTATTTGGAGGTGACATTGGAATTGATATTAGTCTAAATACTAAATTTCGATAACTAATTAGAAAAAGAAGTAAAAAAATCAAATTCACCCCTTCAACCCTCCTCGCCATTCTGTCACCACCCCCCAAGAAGGTTGTAAGCTAAAAGCTATATATAACGACTATATAGTTATTTACAAAAAAGGGCTTTTTGGTCCATCCAGTGGTAAAGTGTGGAAACCATCTTTTTTACTAATTTTGGGGTGCTGAATACGAATTTGTCATCCGTTTTTGCGAAAAATCTCGGGAACCCATTAAAAAACAACCCTTATTTGGGGGTGACATTGAAATTGATATTGTCTAAATACTAAGTTTCGATGACAAGTAGAAAAAGAACTAAAAAAACCAAATTCACCCCTTTAACACTCCTCGCCATTCCCTTACCACCCCTAAGAATGTTGTAAGCTACTATAACTACTATACCGGGTGCCACAGGCTAGTGGCTCCCCCCTATATTTCCCTTATTTTTAACTCCCGATCCAAAAAGAGGAGTGTTATAAGTTTGACGCGTATGTTTGTATGTCTGTCTGTCTGTGGCTTCATATCTCTTCAACGGGTGATCCGATTTTGATGCACTTTTTTTAACTAATCGATTTGAAATTTGGGGTGCATAAGCTACCTGTAAAAATGGATTTTTGGACATAAGAAACGGTATGAGACCATTTCTGGTTTACCCGAAAATGACAGCAAATTTAGATTTTTAAACGTAACACCCTGTATATTTTTACATATTTGGATTCAAGACAACATTCTGAATATACTATGAAATTTTTGCGAATTTTTGAGTTGATGTTCAGTTTTTTAAGCATTTTAAGACATTCATCTAGAGTGCTTTGGAATACCAAAATTTGTTCCACGGCAAGTAAAGTTCAAGGGAAAATGTAATTTATCATTTAATTTCATTAATAACTATTTACGAAGCTTCCAAAATTGAACAAACCACTTTTTTATCGATTTTTTTTTTCAAATGGGAAGGAGGTGGCTCCTAGTGTTCAATAGATTTTTTTCTGAATTCATTGATATCATTTCAAATCTATGCTATTTGTTTTTCTATTTTATTAAATTTATTTAAAAATAAAAATCACTTTCAAAATAATTTGTATTGATACTTATACTTTGCACTAGTACTTACACCTATTAAGAAACAAAAGAGAGAACTAAAAGGCTAGTTATTCACATTTCATTATTAGACATATGATTTTTGCTAAGGCATCTACGTTGAAGTTCGAGAAAAATTATATTGAAAGTGATTTTTTATTTTTAAATAAATTCAATAAAATAGAAAAACAAATAGCATACATTTGAAATGGATATCAATGAATTCAGAAAAAATCTATAATTTATTCAACACTAAAAGGGGGGGTCTCACCTTCTCTGGGATATTGATGGGTTTTAATTACAAAAAAAATCCTAATACTCAGTTGGATGGTTTTTTACTACTTACCTAACGAAACTGAGTATTTTGAAAGAATAACTTTTTGTTGCAAGTCCTAATATCAATTTCAATGCCACCTCCAAAAGGTTGTTTTTTACTGTCTTGTCGATGTTTTTGCCAATTTTGATGACAGATTCGTATTCAGCACCCGAAAATTAGTAAAAAAAGATGGATTCCACACTTTACCACGGATGGGTCAAAAAAGCACTTTTTTGTAAATAACTATATAGTAGTTATAGTAGCTTCTATAGCACCTTTTAAGGGTAGTGATGGATTGGCGAGGAGGGTTGAAGGGGTGAATTTGTTTTTTTTTACTTCTTTTTCTACTTAGTTATCGAAACTTAGTATTTAGACTAATATCAATTCCAATGTCACCCCCAAATAAGGGTTGTTTTTTAATGTGTTCTCGAGATTTCTCGCCAAAACGGATGACGGATTCGTTTTCAGCAACCCAAAATTAGTAAAAAAAAAGATGGCTTACACACTTTACCACGGATGGGTCAAAAAAGCCCCTTTTTTTTAACATTTTTCTTTGGACATATGTCGTGGGAGATAAAATATTACTCTAGAGTGACAATAGGCCTAGATCACAAGTTGCCTAAATTTCTGCAGATTCGTTGTAAAGTTGCTGTGCTTGGAATTTGAAAGTCAATGTGGCTCTCGAAACTAATTTGCAATATTGACTTTATACGGATTAACCGATAATGATCCACGAATTATGTGAATTTGCAACGAAAAGGATAGTAGGAAACAAATTACCTAAAAACACACAAAAAAATTCATGTAACAATATTGTGGGATCACTATTTATTTTCCAATCAGGATAATCTCCTTGAAATGTATACCTTGAAATATTGCAAAACATGTCGAAATTCCGAGATTAACGTCGGAATTCCGAGATTAAACTCGGTATTAAAAAAAAAATCAGTGGCCCTTCTACGCCTTCGTAGAAAACTAAGTGTACTTCAAAAACTTTTAGACCACGTTTACGTGTGATAATCTGAGATTTCAAAAAACTTGAAAATACGATTTTTGAAAAAGAAAAAAGAAAAAATAGTGTAAGTAAACAAAACTCTAGTCCTGTTATTTTCCTACAACCCCATGATTAGTTTGATGAATTTACAACGAGATCACAGCTTAACTTTGTTAAAAGGTTCTTTGTTGAAAAAATGTAGCATAGAAAATCGCATACTTATTTACGGCAAACAAGATCAACGAGAAAACAGCGCATGGTATATTTATATTATATATTCATTAAACGAAAATTGACCATAGTTTTATGTTCGTTAATTATTTTTACTTCCCACGCATTATTACACAAATAAAGGAAACGTGATTACAGGAACGTGAAAAGCTTTAACAAAAAATAGTTGAAAAGTGAATTATCAATAAAGCTTTCACTTGAGCTTTCAGTATAATGAAGTTATTACTAGTTAATCAAAGTTCATTTTCAAAAAGCTTTAATAAATTGAATAAAACGCCTACTTTTGACACGATAAAATACAAAAGTACGTTGTTTTCTCGGAAAAGGAAAATTCAGCCTTGAACAGTAGCGGAATGTCATCGATACTATTATCCTAAATTATCGATAAATAAATATCTTAAAAATAAGGTTTTTCTTACGGCGCACGGTGGGAAAAATATGCCCTTTTTTGGACAAAAATCTGCCGACAGTAGAGATTTCAATCAATTTAAATTTAAAAAATGAAAAATACCCTTGAGACATTATACTTTAGAGTAGTGCTGCGGCAAAGTGGCTTTGGGTTAACCTAATTTAAAAATCGCAGATATTACTTCCACATCCAGTGGAAGTTAAAAACGACAAAAAATTTTTATTAAATTTTATTGTTCAAATAGGCTTAGAATGTCATGAAACGTAGAGATTTTAAGTTTGGTCAAAAAAAATGTCTGTCTGTCTGCCCGTCTGTAACTTTTTTGTGCGCACGATTACTGTGGAACCGTTTAAGATATCGACTTGAAATTTGGTACACATATGTATTTTAATGAGATCTGGAAATAGATTATATTTTCATCTTATTTCGTTGAAGGGTTGGGGGGTAAATTGGGGTAAATAGGTAAATCAAGCAGGTAAGAGTCCATAAAATTGGTATTTAGTATATACAAGAGAAGCTAATGTGTCAAAAAAAAATTTGGCATTAGCCACCCCTATTACTACCCACGCCCCATTGTAAAAGGGGATGAAAAAAAATTATCTGATCGTAGATGACTATTCGTAGATGACTATTTTAAAGAGGAAGATTAAATGATGTATTTATTAGAAATAAGTTGAAATTTTTTTTTGAATCCTATACATAACCTCAAAAGTTGCCAAAAGTCATTTTTTAAGCACTTAAAAATATTTCAAAATCCTGACATTATGGGCCAATTCGGAGGACAGATTCGGGTTCAGCGCGAAAAATTATTTCAGAAATTGGATAATGTTAGGATTAAAACTTTTAGGTTTATGACTGTTATTTAATACATACAATTTTTCACTTATAGGTTATATTAGCTTTAAAGCTGTTAATTAGGTTAGTCTGAATGCACAGGAATAAAATCATGTGGATGAAAAACTATTCTTATTTTTACCTGCCAGTAAAATAATATTTACAAGTCTAAACGCAACTAGTAACGAATATTTGAAATATCGTAATTTTCATTCCTTTGAAGGATCGATAGGATGCGAGTAAGATTAAAGATGAGATCAGCATCAAAAACCCTGAAGAACAACTTTTGATCACTTAAACGTTATTTCACTTGAATATCGAATTTTCACCACCTTAAACCTTCAACTCCTATTTTAACTCCTTAAAAGGGTTATGGTTCATACGTTAAAAACGATGCAGGAAACTTAAGCAAGTAACTTATGATCACATAAAAATGAAATTGGTATCCAATTTACATGAACACTATCTACTTCGTTTGTTTGTGACTCTCGATCAAGGAGGTAAACGCAGAATAAAGAGAAAAAAACCGCTGCCCAAGGAATCACTACTTCCACATCCAGTTTTCTATCCAAGTCTCTCATAACGAAAAAAAATTGTACGTGGAAATAATTGTTTATGGAAAAAATAATATTTGAAATCGTCTGCCCCAAAAACCTATAAAACGATATGCCACATCGGTAGTGAGGGTCGGGGTGGTAGTCAGGAATCAGGCGCCACTAAATCCATCATAGGGTGTGGACTCGAAGATATAGTTTTTAAAAAATACATACATTATCCGAAATGACCTTGCGGATCTGAATCCACAGGGCGCCATTCTGTCCGCGATTGCAAAAAAGCGTAAAAAATTTTTTTCCGAAAATTTTTGTGTCACTAACTATTGATTAATTTTATATTTCCACCGCATTTACAAGCTTATTTTTTAACATTTCTTAATTATTTTCCAACCAACGGAAAGCTTATTCTTTCTAGATTCAGGTGCTGCTAAATACTTCTCATAATTGTTGTTAACAAATGCTACAAAAATTGTTTAAACAAAGAGAGCCCAAGGAGTGCACGGTAAATTTCAGCATCGAGACATTTTTAAAACTATTATCGATAGATGCATACTTCTATGACATGAAATCTGCAAAATATAATGGAGTAGTTTTTAGAGAAAGAATTATCTACATTGCTTTATTGTTGTAGAAGATACGATTATTTTTGTACAGCACGCGTTGTGATCCGGCTCGTCTTTTGGTAGATATACAGTGTACATGTATGTCTCGCATTGCCTCGCTCTCTTTAGGCTTGTTGACTACCTGCTGAGGTGTAGTGTAATAACAAAAAATCTTATGAGTAGCGTATACAGTAACTATGTTGTGCGTTGTTTAGAAATTCATGTAATATATATTTAAAATAATTTTTGTATTAGTTTAATAGCCTGTATAGTTCCACTATTATTGCAGAGTATCCGATGAAATTACAAAAATAATAGCGCAATTGAATTTTTCTCATCATAATCATAATGAAGCCGACACTAGAATATTTGCGATCATCCTATATTTATCAAATCTGGAGTATGGTAGAATAATAATAGAAGCTACAACAGATATTTTTGTCTTATCCCTGTATTTTGTGTCTAGAATTATGGTGTCGTAGATTTGATGTATTTATACCGATTTATCATACGATGCGAGAATTAACTATAGAGAAGACAATGAGTACTCAAATGAATTTGGGTAATTTTTTTTTGTGCATTTATGCTTTGACTGACTGTGATTACAGTCAGTTTTCTATTTAAAAAAGGAAAAACTAACGCTGTAAAAAAATGTTTAAGACATACAGAAGATAAAGAGCTACAAAGATTACTTCATTACCCTCAAAGTGGCTTCAATGATTTCATTACTTTTCAAAATCTGGCCCGGTATTTTTTTAAAAACCGCTGCCCAAGGAATCACTACTTCCATATCCAGATTTTCCATCCAAGTCTCTCAGAACGAATGCCAAAAAAACTTTTGAGACCTTATAGCTTCTCTTGTAAATACTAAATATCAATTTTATGAACTCTTACCTGCTTGATTTATCTATTTATTCCAGTTTACCCCCATCCCTTCAACGGAATAAGATGAAAATATAATCTAGTTCCAGATCACCTTAAAATACATACGCGTACCAAATTTCAAGTCAATAACTTAAAACGGTTTCAGAGTAATCGTGCGCACAAAAAACGTTACAGACAGACAGACAGATCGACACTCAAACTTAAACTCTCGACGTTTTATGACATTCTAAGCCTATTTAAACAATAAAACTGTTCAAATTTTTTCTTGTCGTTACTATACTTCCACTAGATGTGGAAGTAAATGTTATATGGTCGACGTCTGATAAAAGGAATTTATCGCCTACCGAAGATTCTGTTTATCAACATATGTTGAGAGCTGCGTATCAAATTATTCTGTGGAAGAGTGCAACTGAGATAAACCCAGAAATTCCCGATCCAATTGATTTTGGTTGGGATTTGAAAAATAACGTACTTATTCCTAATTAATAACTATAATACTATAAATGTTTGTCCCAATATAACTTCTCAAAATGTATTTTGTAAATGTAAATTTAAAAAATTTATCGGAAACTGCAGTCGCAGCAAAGCTGGGTTGAAATGCATAATAGATTGCTACTGAGAGGGTAAATGTATTAGCTGTTAATTTAGTTTAAGTATAATGTATGTATGTATATTATTATTTTTGTATTTCTATTTCTCAAGCACAAAAAGTAAATTTAAGTTCATTTAATTAGTTATATGGATTTCTGTCTCTAATCAATATTTTAAGTTAAAATATAATAATTTTGGTTCTCAAGTAAACTAATCTTTAAATAACTTCGTTTTTTTTTTTTCATAATGACAAATGATAATATTTACGTATAAGTAATACGCATCGTAAATTTTTTGCAATCACAGTATATTGTCAGCAAGTTACCGATCGGCCACAGCGCGCGAACGTGTCAGCCAAAACGATAGCGGAAATAACGGAGCGCTGCACAAAAATAGTCATATCTTTTACAACAATAAAACAATGCAGATAATTCTTTCACCAAAAACTGATCCATTCTATTCTGCAAATTTCATATCATAGAAGTATGCATCTATCTATAATAGTTTTTAAAATGTCTCGATACTGAAATTTACCGTGCACTCTTCGGGCATGCTTTGTTTAAACAATTTCTGTAGCATTTGTTAACAATAAGTTCGAAAATTATTTAGCAGTACCAGAATCTAGAAGGAATAAGCTTTCCATTAGTTTGAAAATCATTAAAAAATATTAAAAAATAACCCTGTAAATGAGATGAGAACATAAAATTAATCAATCTCCAGTGACACAAAAATTTTCGGAAAAATTTTTTTTATGCTTTTTTGCAATCGCGGACAGAATGGCGTCCTCTGGATTTAGATGCGCAAGGTCATTCCAGATAATGTACATATTTTTTAAAAAGTATATCTTTGAGTGCACACCCTGGCATTTTAGAAGCGTCTTTTGAGAAGATTGATTGGCATTTGGTTCTTGTACACATACTAAATCACATTTTTTTTCACCCCCTTTTGTAATGGGGTGGGGGGTAGTAATGGGGGAGGCTAATGCCCAAATTTTTTGAGACATTAGCTTCTCTTGTATATACTAAATACCAATTTTATGGACTTACCAGCTTGATTTACCAATTTACCTCCATTTACCCCAATTTACACCCCAACCCTTCAACGGAATAAGATGAAAATATAATCTAGTTCCAGATCTAGTTAAAATACGTATGTGTACCAAATTTCAAGTCGATATCTTAAACGGTTCCAGAGTAATCGTGCGCACAAAAAAAGTTACAGACAGGCCGACAGACAGACAGACATTTTTTTTGCTCAAACTTAAAATCTCTGCGTTTCATGACATTCTAAGCCTATTTGAACAATAAAATGTTTTTAAATTTTTTTGTCGTTTCTATACTTCCACTGAATGTGGAAGTAATTTCAGCGATTTTTAGGTTAGGTTAACCCAAAGCCACTTTGCCGCAGCACTACTCTAAAGTACAATGTCTTAAAGGTATTTGCTATTTTTTTAATTTAATTTGATTGAAATCTCTACTGTCGGCAGATTTTTGTCCAAAAAAGGGCAAATTTTTCTCACTGTGCGGCGTACGCAAGGAAGGAAGTGAAAGATTTCAGTGTGCTAATCATTAAAATAACTTTCAGTAATACGATAATCTTGCAGGGTACAAAGATTGTTCAGTGGGTACCTCGTGTTTGTCGTACGGTTGTAGTTAAAGTACTTTGGGAATGGTGGCTAAACTTTTCAATAATCGACATTTCACTGGCCCTCGAAGCCTTTTCAACTAGTTGATGGTTTTAGTCCACAGTAATGATTACTAACAGGCTGAATTTTCGTGAGCAGCTTCGTTTTGACGAGACGCCCAACTTTTCTCTCTGCGAAAATTCTCGGTAGTCGTAGCTATATAAACTGCGCTTGGGTGATTGTTCAAATTTTATTACCAACACTTCGTTTTTTAGTTATATCTTGAGATAATTTGATCAAAAACAGGGAAAAACGTTTGTCCTACAAAATCGATGGTTTGACCGAAACGTCCCCCACCTCCAACATGCCCAAATAACGAGGTCACAAAAAATGATTACTAACCAACTGATTTTTTTACTATTGCTTAATAAATGTTTTTAAAATTAAATGGCCATATTGTCATACAGACTGAATGGTATTGTAATATGTTACAACCCCTAGAATGATGTATTTGCACCTACTCGAAAGAGAACCTACCAGAAGATTCCAAAGTGACATCTGGAATTCTCTAGAGAATGGTGGCGTCATCACAGAACAATCGAGATCTGTCATTTTTAGGTATAAAAGACCAACCGCATTCTCAGCGAATAGTTCAGAAAGTTCAGAAAATATAGAAAGTGAGGTTAAGAGTTTAATGATAAACAAAGTAATAAACATTGTGATTTTAGTCAGTAAAGTGTATTTAAATTAATAATAGTATTGTGAAGTATCCAGTAAATATTTAATAAAGTGTGTTAGTGGACGTCTCTTGTTATAATTTTTGGAACCCACGGAATTTGCGAGGGTGGTTTCCTAAGGGTGGAAACACGCGACAAATTGGTGTCAGAAGCGAAATTTTATGACAAGAGGAGCTCTGAAGTTGTGCTGGAGTGTTCGAGAAGGATTCTCGAGGGTTAGTGCTAACAAAGGACTAATTTACTGGACATTGTTCGAGGGTTGTTTTCGAACAGGAAAATAGTGTTTAAGTGCATTTTTGAGACATTGTAGAACATTTTATTAGGACATTAGTGTGATAATTAAATCCTTTGAACTGAGAAGTGATAGAGACACTGAAAAAGACTCATTTAGTGCGTGAAAATTTCTAGAACTTTTCTATTTGGACATTAGTGGAGATTATTAAATTCTCTGAACTGGATAGTGACAAAAGACTCTGGATAAGACTTTTTCGTGCTATTTCGAGATTTGTCTAGAAAGTTCCATTACCGATATTGACGTGACAGTTAAATTTATTTTATTTTAATTTCATCGTATGCCCGTAACAACAAGAAGTATGGCATCCGATAAACAAATACAGGACTTATTTGAACAATTCCAAAAAATGATGGCACAGCAGCGCCAGGAGGAGGAAAAACGACGCCAGGAAGACAAAGTAGAACAGGACAAAAGACGTCAAGAGGAAGAAAGAAGACGTCAAGAAGAAAGGGACGAATTAAAGAAAATTATGGAAGATCAAGAAATAAGACGTCAGAAAGAAAAAGAGGATGAAGAAACAAGACGTCGGAAAGAAAAAGAGGATGAAGAAACAAGACGTCAGAAAGAAAAAGAGGATGAAGAAAGAAGACGTCAAGAACAAGAAAGACAACGTCAAGAGGAAAAAGACGAACTCAGAAAAATAATGGAAGACTTGGAAGAAAGACGCCAGGAGGAATTAAGGAAAATCCTGAGCGATCAAATAAAAATACAACAGGACGCAATCATTTCTGTCAAGGAAGAAGTTAAAGAAGAGATAAACAAGGTCGAAGAAAAAGTAGATAAGGTTGAAGGAAAAGTAGATAAGGTAGAAGAAAAAGTAACTGAGTTTGAAGTAGAAATAGACCGGCTTAAACGACAGTTGAGAGATAGAGGAAGCCAGCAGGTGGTATCATCAGGTCAGCGACTAAAACCTCCTTCTTTTGACGGCCAAAGTTCCTGGACGACGTACAAGAGGCAGTTTGAGGCAGCAGCATGTGCGAACAACTGGGATAACGAGGAAAAGGCCATGGCATTAGTTCTGGCGTTAAGGGGCCAGGCCTCAGAATAACTTCAGACTATCCCGGTGGAGAAGCAAAGGGACTTTAAAGTTTTGGAAGCTGCATTAGACTTGAGGTATGGCGATCAACACCTTGCCCAATTATACTAGACTCAGCTGAAATCCCGGATGGAAAAAGCTGGGGAAAGTTTACAAGAATTTGAAGCTGCGATAGAGAGACTGGCACACCTGGCGTATCCGAGTGCACCTAAAGAATTCCAGGAACAATTAGCCGTGGGGGCCTTTTTGGATGGTATAAGGGACGAAGAGGTCAGGCGAGTTCTGAGGCTGACGAGACACCAAAGTAGTAGCGAAGCTTTGGTGCGTGCACTCGAAGTAGAAGCCGCTTACAGGGATACTCCAAGGAGAGTGCGAGCTGTGACTCTTGAAGAATCGCAACAAGAAATGAACCAGAACCTCTTGCTGACTGAGATGCAGAAAATATTCACCAAATTATGCGATAAATTGGATGGCCTCGGAAATCAAGAAAAACAACAAAATAAAGGAAAGCCGAGCGGAGATATTAAATGTTTCAACTGCGGCAAGATGGGACATATGAAACGAGACTGTCGACAGCAGAACTCGGAGAGTCGAGTAAATGCTGTGAATGTTGAAGAGAAGCAGGAAAACTAAAGATAGCCAGCACCAAGGGGGCTGTGCTGGCTAGGGAATGCGGTGCCCCCAGAGAAATAAAGATTTCCCAGCTCCAAAGAATTCCAAGCAGTCTGTTGTTGCAAGGACATGTGAATGGAAGAAAATGCGTGTTTACTATTGACACCGGTGCTACGTCATCAATAGTGCGGCCAGGGTTTATATCAGGCTTGCAGATTGACAAGAAGCAAAATGGAGTAATCATTCGGACAGCCACGGGGGACAGGGCTGCGGTCCATGGAGAAATCAACTTGGAACTGCAGGTTGGACGGTTGAGGTTCAATTACAAGGTCATTGTGGCTGACATTATAGATGATTTCATTTTGGGTCTGGACATCATGGGAGAGCAGGGATTTATTGTTGACGTAGGGGAGCGAGTCTTAAAAATTGGAAATGAGGAATTTATTCTGGCAACCGCAGACGACCAATTCCATAAAGCGAGATTGTTAACAACACAGACGATCAAGATTCCTGCTCATTCAGAACAAATGATCGATGCTGCCGTAGAAGGAAATCCTGGAGGGTACCGTGTTGGCCTAGTTGAAGATGACGAATCGATTAAGTCCCTATCCAATATTATTGTGGCGAGAACTTTAACCCGGACTCAAGACAAAATCCCAATTAGAGTTGTCAATTTAAATTCCCACTCGGTGACAATTAAGGAAGGCAAACCGATTGGCTCCTATGAACCGGTAACATGGGTAGCGAGGTGCGAGGAACAAACAGAGGGAAGTTCGTCTACGAAAATAGACCAGGAAGTTTTGACCTTGCTGAGTACCCAGTTGGAGCATTTATCTGAGGATGAGCGAAGGGAGGCAATCAAGTTCCTAGAAAAGGAAAGTTCAGTATTTGCCAAGAATACAGAGGCTCTTACAAAAACAGACATAGTCCAGCATCGGATAAATACTGGCGACTCACCAGCTATTCGACAACCACCTAGGAGGCTTCCATTAGCGAAACAAGAGGATGCCTCGGCAATGATAAACAAGATGCTGCAAGATGGAGTCATTGAGGAGTCAACGAGTCCCTGGTCATCGCCAGTAGTTTTGGTTGCCAAGAAGGACGGAACATTAAGATTTTGTGTCGATTATCGAAAATTAAACGATGTCACGAAGAAAGACAGTTACCCATTACCACGAATTGATGACACATTAAGCACGTTGGCAGGCTCACGTTGGTTTTCTACGTTAGACCTTAGGAGTGGATACTGGCAAGTGGGGCTTCATCCGGATGATAAGGAAAAGACAGCGTTTTCAGCAGGCAGTGGTCTTTATCAATTTACCGTGATGCCTTTTGGACTTTGCAATGCGCCAGCTACCTTTGAAAGATTGATGGAATTCGTACTGCGAGGGCTAACCTGGAGGACGTGCCTGGTTTACCTTGACGACGTGCTTGTTATGGGACAGGACTTTACAGAACATTTGAAAAATCTTCAGGAAGTATTTGGGCGAGTCAGGAATGCCCATCTGAAGTTGAACCCGAAGAAGTGCCTGCTATTCCAGAAAGAAGTCAAATTTCTTGGTCACGTGGTGTCTTCGGATGGAATACAAACAGACCCCGACAAAATTTCTGCTGTACGAGATTGGCCAAGACCATCTAACGTTCATGAAGTACGGAGCTTCCTTGGCCTCTGCACTTATTATAGGCGCTTCGTGGAAGGGTTTGCAGAAATTGCGAAGCCACTACACCGGCTGACAGAAGAGAAAGTGCAGTACCAGTGGACACCGGAATGTGAAACGGCATGGAGAAAATTGAAGGCAGCTTTATGTACTGGTCCTGTGCTAGCATACCCACAACGGGAAGGACTTTTTATTTTAGATACGGATGCCAGCAATTCTTCGGTCGGTTGTGTACTGTCTCAAATCCAGAATGGGCAGGAAAGAGTGATCGAGTACTTCAGCAAGGTGCTGTCCAAACCGGAAAGAAACTATTGTGTAACCCGGAAAGAGTTACTGGCCATCGTTAAATCAGTGGACCATTTTCATAAATATCTTTATGGACGACATTTCAAGATTCGGACCGATCATGCTGCATTAAAATGGCTGTTGCAGTTGAAAACCCCTGAAGGTCAACTGGCTCGTTGGATAGAACGGCTGCAACAGTATGATTTCAAAATCGAACATCGACCTGGAAGATCTCATAAGAACGCAGACGCTTTATCTAGAAGACCGTGCAAGGAAGATTGTAAGCACTGCCGCCATGTTGAGAAATTGCAGGGTACGGTGGCCGTCAACATAATTAAAATAGAGGTACCGGATGATTGGACAACCGAAGCCTTGAGACAGGAACAATTGAATGACACAGAAATTGGGGCTATATTGAGAGCAAAGGAGAAAGGAATTCGACCAGCGTGGAAGGATGTTTCGGATAAGGCAGTTGGATTGAAGGCTTTGTGGGCCCAATGGGATTCACTTAAAGTCATGAACGGGCTGCTAAAGAGAGCTTGGGAAAGCCCGGATGGCAGGGAAGTTGTTATGCGTCTAGTGATTCCCAGGTGTCGAGTACCGAAAGTACTTCAGGAAGTGCATAATGGAGCATCCGGTGGGCACTTTGGCGTTAATAAGACCCTGAATAAAGTACGAGAACGATTTTATTGGGTAAATAGTCGTCAAGATGTGGAAGCCTGGTGTCGCAATTGCAAAATTTGTGCAGCCAGTAAGGGACCACAGACTAGAAGTAGGGGCGCAATGAAGCAATATAACGTCGGAGCTCCTTTCGAGAGGATTGCGATCGATATAGCCGGCCCATTCCCAGTAACCAAGGACGGTAACAAGTACATACTGGTTGCCATGGACTATTTTAGTAAGTGGCCAGAGGCCTATGCAATTCCAAACCAAGAAGCAGTCACTGTCGCCAAAGTCTTGGTAGATAATTTGATATGTCGGTTTGGTGTACCCCTGGAGCTGCACTCAGATCAAGGGAGGAACTTTGAGTCGGGGGTGTTTCAACAAATCTGCAAGTTATTGGGGATACACAAAACACGGACAACAGCCCTTCACCCGCAATCAGATGGAATGGTGGAACGACATAACAAGACCATGAAAGAACATCTTTCTAAAGTGGTTCATAAGAATCAACGCGATTGGGATCTCCACATACCGTTCTTCCTCATGGCATACAGAGCTGCTATCCACGAGTCTACGAAACAAACACCAGCCCGTGTAGTATTTGGACACGAGATCAGACTGCCGTGTGATTTGATTTTCGGAACACCAGGCGGAGAACAGCTTCCTGTGAACAGCTATGTGGATGAAATGAGTGAACGGCTAAGAAATGTTCATGAGCTGGTTAGAGACCAAATCACCATAGCCAGTGACCGAATGAAGGGTCGATACGACCGTAAGGGTAGTTCAGAAGGGTTCAAGGCAGGAGATCTGGTTTGGCTGTACAACCCACAGCGGAAGAAAGGGAAGTCACCGAAACTTCAACCTCCTTGGGAAGGACCTTATACTGTTATTACCCGAATTAATGATGTCGTCTATCGTATTCAACGAAACAAAAAGTCCAAGATGAAGATCGTACACTTGGATAGACTGGCGAAGTATGTGAAAGAGGCTGAATTACCTGACCGGGACGTTCAGGCTTAAGGAGGGGGCAGTGTAATATGTTACAACCCCTAGAATGATGTATTTGCACCTACTCGAAAGAGAACCTACCAGAAGATTCCAAAGTGACATCTGGAATTCTCTAGAGAATGGTGGCGTCATCACAGAACAATCGAGATCTGTCATTTTTAGGTATAAAAGACCAACCGCATTCTCAGCGAGTAGTTCAGAAAGTTCAGAAAATATAGAAAGTGAGGTTAAGAGTTTAATGATAAACAAAGTAATAAACATTGTGATTTTAGTCAGTAAAGTGTATTTAAATTAATAATAGTATTGTGAAGTATCCAGTAAATATTTAATAAAGTGTGTTAGTGGACGTCTCTTGTTATAATTTTTGGAACCCACGGAATTTGCGAGGGTGGTTTCCTAAGGGTGGAAACACGTTACAGTATGTTTTTCCAGTCCTACGCTCGGAAATTGTCAATTCCACAGCACAACACTTTTCTCATTACTAACAACCTAATTTTTATTTTTTTCTCTTGGGAATAAAGTGTCGAACACGATTTTACTAATGTCCTACAAAAAAATGGTGTATCTTGATAAAAAATTTAAAAAACCTATTATGAAATTTTTAACACTACTGGATGTTGAATATTTTATTATATAAAAGATTAAATAAGTATATAGAAGGGTATACATGTGTGTATATGCGCGCGCGCACACACACACACAGTTAAGGAAAGAAAAAAAATCAAAACTGTCGCTTAAATTAGAATCAAGCGGGCTACTAGCCCAAGCTAGTTTAGACCATATAAACGTGCGCAGAGGTAATTCCATAGACATATATACAGAATCGGAAAATGTTGGTTTTGGGATGGTAATAAGAGCAAGCGAGAGCCTCTGCTAGAGTACTGATAGACGTCTTTATTGTGGGCGGTCGGTTAAATCGTTGAAACTAGTGCAATACCAAAACAAACACTTTCTGAATCTGTATATAGACTAAGCCACTAATGAAGATTTGCCGATAAGCATGTTTCCGACATGTGCAAAATGCTTTGCTTTTCTATCTTTATTTTCAACCTGTATTTCTTGTTACGCTCCCTTTCTCCAAGAACGCCTGACGTAACTCTCCCACTACCTCTGATTCTTCTTCTCTTGCGTACATCTTCACTTGAACTATTAAATCACTCTAACTCAATGGCTTGAAATAAAAAATAAAAAGAAAAGAAAAAGAAAAAGGGTCGACGGATCAATTTGATGAAGATTCATTTAGTTTTTTTATATACATAAATATATATATTTTGATAATTTTTGATACAACATATGCATATTTCTTTTTTTTGCTATTTTGCTATTCAAAAAATATATTCTTTTTTGATATATTTTTTTAAAGTAATTTTCCCACTTTTTTCATAACTTTTCATATAAATTATGTTATTTTTGAATTAAACAAACAATTAAACATTAAAAATAATGTTACATTAGAATTATAAAGAAAATTTTTCGGTCTTGTAGTCGAACGTTTAATAAAACATAAAAGTGCATGAAAAATTCAAAAATTCGCAAAGAATGTAAAAAGTGACCCAAAAAAACCCCGTTTTTCGTCCCTTTTGGGGTCCTCATGAACTTTGTTTAAAAGTGGTCTAAATGATAGTTTATGGTGATACTTTAAAATAGGCGAAATTTCAAGTTAAAAAAGCAGATTCGCATACTTAAATATATTTGCTATTAAGATTGGCTTTAGGAATTAATTTATTTGTGAATTAAAAAAAAATTAAAAAAAGGCTAAAAAAAGATAAAAGTGAAAAAAAATTTGAAAAAAAAACAGAAAAAAAATAAAAAACAATCCTCTTACTGGATTAGTACCGTGACGTGGTGAAGAGGTTTACATATTATCGAGATTTGCTAAGTCTCCAGTATAAAAATTCCGATTAATCGAATATTATCAGCAAAAATCCTGATTTTTTCCTGTAAAATCGACTATACCTCACTTGAACAACGTTTTTGATAAAATACAATGATAGATTCGAAAAGAACGGAAGACTTTACATAGAAAATGATACACTTTGCGTATTTGAGAATCTTGAACATAATGAACGAGATTGCCAAGAATCTTGCCGTGAACAGGTCAACTAACAGGTTCGACTCGTCATATCTCCAAAACAAAAACTATGCTCAACTTGAATTTTTGCCTACTTTAAAGTATGACCATAAGCTGTCATTTAGACCGCTTTTGAATCAAATTCATGAGGACCCCAAATGGGGCGAAATTTTGGGTCACTCTTTGCAAATTGGGGTTTAAAATCAAGGGAAATGTTGTTTTTTGATCATTTGAATCTATGTGAAAAATTTGGTATATATCAGAATTCCGCTTAAGTAATAAAAGTATATTAATTTACCAAAACCGCAATTATAAAATAATTCGTTATTTAAAATAATTTTAGTCGGACCAGCGAAGCATACCAATTTTGAACTGACAATTTCCGAGCGTAGGACTGGAAAAACATACCATTCAATTTGTAACTAAAAACCGCTGCCCAAGGAATCACTACTTTCACATCCATATTTTCTATCCAAGACTCTCATAACGAAAAAATTTTGTATGTGGAAATAATTGTTTATAGGTAGAACTTTAATAATATAATATTTGAAATCGTCTACCCCAAAAACCCATAAAACGATATCCCACATGGCAGTGGGGTGGGGATGGTGATAGGGGAGTGGTAGTGGGGTGGATGAAATAAAAAAAATATTTTGAGGCTTTTGGTTCTTGTACACACACTAAATCGCATTTTTTTTCATCCCCTTTAATAATGGGGGGGGGGGGGGTAATGGGGGTGGCTAATGCCAACAATTTTTTAAAACCTTAGCTTCTCTTATATACACTAAATACCAATTTTATGGACTCTTACCTGCTTGATTTACCTATTTAACCCCCATTTACCCCATTTTACCTCCCAACCCTTCGATGCAATAAGATGAAAATATAATCTAGTTCCAGATCCAGTTAAAGTACATATGTACTTTGTGTCCCAAATTTCAAGTCAATATCTTAAACGGTTCCAGAGTAAACGTGCGCACAAGAAAAGTTACAGACCGACAGACAGAATTTTTTTTTTTCGCTCAAAAAAATCTCGACGTTTCATGACATTCTAAGCCTATTTGAACAATAAAAGTTTTCAAAAATTTTCTTGTTACTATACTTCCACTGGATGTGGAAGTAAAACTAACGAAAATTCAGCTTGTAAGCAATCATTAAAAAAAGGGCGATTACTGTGGACTATTTTCTTATATTATATGTCAATAGGCACGGAGATTACAGAGCGCAATATCTGTTTGTGTATTAAGAGCACAAAGTGCCTCTTTGTCGCTCGAGAGCGACATTGACAATGGGTTCAAATTACACACGATTTTATCTACGATCGCTTGAAAATATCAAAATAAAAGAAATAATTACGTTGACTTTTGGCTGAAAACAGCGATTCATCAACATTTTATAAGTATGCCTTTTGCATGTGATCAACATAAACAAACGAACAAAACACAAACGCTGTCAATTTGTATGCGCCACGTTTGCACAACTAACAAACAATCACAAGACTGGCCATTAATACAATTTTTCAGCAATGTGACTTTAAAATCAGGTATGATTTGTCTTAACATGTAGGAATATTATTAAATACCTGGTCTTGAAGTAAAGCTGAAGCAGTCTAGAACGGAGCTGGGATGTCAGTAATATTACCGTGTTTCACTAACTAACTATCAAACCTCTTCTTCTGAGCGATGAAACTCGAATAAATAGAGGCATGATGTCAGGATCCGCTGGTCTTCTCGCTGTGAGGTCGACTCCATTAACAACAGAAAAATGTGAGGATTTTTCTGATGTACCGTGCAAAAGGCCTTGGGTAGTTTTAACCTGTTAACTTCTTTTTCAGCCATAGACGTAATGTTCTTAATTTTGTTTTAGGATATATGCAAATGCGATTTAAACAAATAGAGGTACATATATTATAACCGAGCACAAATAATAAACGTAGAAAAAAAAATTACATAGAAATTTTCAGAAGGCCTAATCTCGAACATTAAAAAAATTGTGGTCCAATTCTTGTAAGCAATATAGCTTTCGTTAGACTTTAATTTTTTAATACAAATTCATATACAGTGGTTGTTAAAGCCGTACAAACTTCATGTCTTACTATCAATCAATCAATCAATAATTTATTCACGTAAAAGATTATTACATGATTACGTCAATATGTATATCACTTATACATACTACAGGATATAAGCATAAACATAAACACACCACAGATAGTAGACAACCCCCAAATCCAAAGCCAAGGCTGTCCGGAAGGGGGTTACACATTCGGAAAAACGCAGACATACATCCACACCCACCGGTGTTGTCAATACCGGGGCTGGGGGTCGAACCCAGGGCGCGGTAGCGAGTCGATCAGCGTATTCGCCACTCAATACGCCTTAACCGATTGAGCTACCGTGCCGGTAGTATATAATACTATACAATGCATTCTATCAGTTATAGTAAAATATGAAATAAATAAAATAAATTAAATTAAACACATACGTCATAAAATGATGTTTCTATGTTTCTTAATAAATTCAGAACAAAATTTCTCCCTAATTGCATATCATGGGTGTGTGCTCTAGCGCCAGCACTCAGTTTCGCCGACAAAAGTAATTTTATTTGCTTAATTCTGCAAGGAATCGATTTTAATTTTATCTTTTTGAAAGGGGAATATTCTATTCTAAAAAAAAATTGTACGAGTTTTTAGATTTTTTTCAAAATTGCCTTATTTATATTAATGTCCTGTCGAAGTTTAGCTAATGCTACTCTACCACTTAACTAGGACGGCGAAATGAGATACGGTCACCCATCCAAATGCCGGACTCAACCGGCGTGCCTTAACTCCGCCGATCGATGTGTTGCCACTGAAACCGGTACTGTACCTCACCTCACAAAATTGATTTGAATTTCTATTAAGTTTTAAAATTGCTATTGAAAATTGCCACCGTCAGTTGGTCTGTACATACATACGTACGGAAACACGTCGCAACCCTTAACAGATTTTTATAATGACCGAGCAGTTTAATTATTATACATAGTTATTTAACACATAATTATTATACACCATTCTCGGTATTTATTAGATAAATAAAACAACTATTTTTTCGTTTAACTCGCTCTAACTCAAAAACGAAACATAGAATTGGTCTCAAATTTTTACCGTGTTGTCACTATATATTTGTTAACAAAATGTGCTGATGTGGAGGTTAAATTTTAATAAGAATAGAAAATGTGAATTTTTCTGGGGTTATGTTGATAAAATGTGAGAATTTCCAAGGATGAATATAGCAAGCCGGACAGCTTTTATCTTCTTAAATACATAGCAAAAAAGGTTGGGGACAACTTTCTCATTTGAAACTATTTCTTCTAGGACGTTCAATTTTCGAGAAAATATGTTGAGTTTATAGTTTCCTCTTTGGTGATTGCTGGTCCGGTGTTGCAATTAGTTGAGCCCGGATTGCAGCAATAAATTCCAGAGAAGGCTTTTTAGATATAATACTTTATTGTAAATGCCTAATTAAATATTCACAATTACATAATATAAAAAAAAATAGATACGGTTTAACCATACGATTTAGTGTTTGTACAGGACAGTTTATAGAATAGAATATAATAGAATACATTTATTCACCATAAATCTTGTTACAGGAACAATATCGATATATATATGTTTAAATCAGTTGCGCCCTATATAATCATCAAAAAATTACCCGATATAATGAAACTGAAAAATCGAAAACGTATTTATATTTTACCACTTCAAACACGAATACGAAATTAAAAAAATTATGACCGATTTAAGCGCGTTTCCTGTCACTTGACCTATGAGATGAACCTCCCTCCCTTCATGTAACAATCTGTAAAGTTTTGATGGACTATCTCCCACCTTTAATGCCTGACGCGTTTTATAGACGGCTCGTCTCTATGAGAATTATGGGGCGGCAAATACACAAAAAATAGGGACAAGTTGTTATTATTTGTTACTAACGGAGTTTCTTTATGCATGCTTCTGAAATAATTTTAAAGGAAACATGCCAGAATGTGCTTAATATAATATGCCCAGCAAACGAGTTCTTAAAATTGCTGGAAATATTCTGAGGTGCTACGGAAATTGTTCGCGAATTCCTCTAACCATACGCGAGCTCGTATATAACAAAAAAAAAATCAAAATACAGTGCAGTTGATGCAATAGATTTATATTTGATCTTCGATTATCTAGAGACATTGCTAAGACAGTAAAACATTTTCTGTTTCAAAGAACAATCTCGAATTTGTTGCGATCTCAGATAGCCAATCTTTTATGGGACAAGGAAGTGGATTTTTCCACACAAGACACCAATGTGTAATGCCTCTGTAAAGGATCGCATATTTTAAGTAAACGCAAGTTACATCTGACGACGATGAACGATCTTATTCACAGTATAAATAAATTTTGAATGAAAAGTATTTAAAACAAATTAATATTGCCAATACACCTTTATTCATTGGTACTTAAAAATGTGAGTGCTTGTGTTACATCCACCAATACTTCTAGCTAGGGGCGTAGTGACAGGGGTATATTACCTCCCACTCCCCAACTCTGTCACACTTGACAAAAGTTGGGCAAAAGTTGGGAAAAAGTTGGAAATTTGACATATAAGTTGGCAATTTTTATTTCGGTGGAAAAAAAAATTTGTTTGGATTTTCTCCTCCTCCCCGCTCATCAATGTTTTGGAGGAATTATTATTTATTTATTTACAGAGAGCTTCTTAAGTTTATGAAGTTGGCAAATTTGAAAAATAACCCCCCAAGAAAGTTGGCCCGCTACGCCTCTGCCTCTAGCAGAAAAGGTTAATAATTCAGAGATGGGTCCAGGAAACTTTCCGTTTTGAAAACACCGAAAGTTTCCTTCTAACTTTCCATTGGGCATATTGATAGCCTATTTTATGGTGAAATCTGATTCGTTATGATGCAAGCTTCATTTTGATACCAAATAAGTGCATACAATTATATTATTTACATGACTTTTACACACTTTTATCAAATATGGAAAGTTTTCTCGACCCATCTCTGATAAATATGTATAATTCTTTACAAATATCGTCATAGAATAAGCAAAAATATATAAAGGTGCATGGATTGAGCCGAAAAGTATAAGAATGGCGCAGTCGCCGGGTTTTCAACAGATAAAACTTTAATTTTTACCACAGCGCAGCGCTGCCATCGAAACCGTCTTTAAAATTCTGATACAATAGAGTGCTAATATTTTATTTAATTCCGCTAAATATTAGTCATAAATTTCATGAATGCATAATCAACGATAATTAGTAATGTTACAATAACCTTTTGACTTTGGCCAAGAAGATTAATAAGAATAATACAAGATCAAGTGCGCAGTGTATATATATACAGGGTATCAAGAAAAGATACCGACAAAATTGGAGGGGTTATAGAGGATACCAAACGAAGAAATATTCGTTAATAAACACATGCCCCTCAGAAGCTTGTATGGCCCTAGACTAAATTAAATGTTTAAATCATCTTTACAACTACACGGACATTCACAATTAATATGGGGCACACTGTATTAATTGTTTTATCCACAGTTCATCTTTTTATTGCCAAACTGTATTATGAGTTCAAAAGTGGATACTACTACCTGTTTGAAATGTTACACAAGATAAAATTAAAAGTAAAAAAACAAAAATAAAAACTCTGATAATACAGTTTGGCAATAAAAATGATGAAATGTCAATAAAACAATTAACGCAGGGTGTTCCATATTAATTGCGCGTGTATGAGCACTTTAGAAAAACCCAGGCCGTTTCTGCATTGATGTAAAAATGACAATGAGGAAGTTTCCATTTTTCTCATTTTCTCGTAATAAATAGTCGTGAAAATCTAAAAAATATCTGTAATTTTTTTTTTAATTATCTCTATAAATAAAAAGTTATCGTCCTTCGAAGTTGAAAATGCCACGCTCATCTGGTCTGAGGCTGGATTACGTCACAGTACGTGATTCCGTCAACAGCGAGCGGGCGCGGGCACCTTTAGTTTAGTTCATTCGGTATTATTCTTACCGGACGAGCAATTTTAACTTCACTAAATCAACATGAGCGAGCGCAAACACTAAATAAAGGGAATATAGTATATACTAGAGATGAGTTGCTATTTAACAACCTGTCATTTTATAACTGTTATTTGTAAATAGCATTAACAGACTGTTATTTCTGTTCGAAAATAACAGGTGAGAAAATAACAGATAAGCAGCTGCGGCAGCAGCATGATGTATAAAATAACGACTCTGAAATAACATTTGCAAACTGCGCGCTGCGGTATGCGCATGTCAGTACTTCTCAGTGATCTGTTATTTTTAAACTGTTATTTTAAACTGTTATTTCAAAATAGCAGTAGCAGTTTAAACTGTTATTAAAAAATTGCTTTTACCCATCACTAGAATATACGGCGCTCAGCCGGCATGGCGATTTCAGCGAGTTGTGTACTGTGACGTCACGGGTGGATCACGGGTTGACTTCAGTCGAGCGCGAAGTATTCAAATAAGGAATTAAATAAGTTCATGAGTTTTTAAGATATCGAGATGATTTTTTTTTGTTTCGCTAGTTAACTGAAAGACTACTAAATGAGGTTGAGTAATTTGTTTTTTCGCCAAACACACTCACAACTGGCCGTCCTAAAAATGGCGGCTTACCACTGACCACAATTACGAGGGTATCGCGTTGATTAATGATTAAAAGCTATTACATCCTAACATAAAGAAAACCGCTGCCCAAGGAATCACTACTTCCACATCCAGATTTTCTATCCAAGTATCTCACAACGAAAAAAAATTGTATGTGGAAATAATTGTTTATGTCTACCTTAAAAACCCATAAAACGATATGCCACATCGGTAGTGGGGGTGGGAGTGTTGGCAGAGGGTGATAGTGGGGGTGGATGAAGTAAAACGATTTTTGTGGCCTTTGGTTCTTGTACACACACTAAATCATAATTTTATTTTTTCACCCCCTTTAATAACAAGGTGGGGGTGGTCATTTGGTGGCTAATGCCAAAAAAAATTTGAGACCTTAGCTTCTCTTATATACACTGAATACCAACTGTATGGACTCTCACTTGCTTGATTTACCTATTTACCCTAATTTACCTCCCAACCCTTCAACGGATTAAGATCAAAATATATTCTAGTTCTAGATCTCATTAAAACACATTTGTGAACCAAATTTCAAGTCAATATCTTAAACAGTTCCAGAGTAATCGTGCGCACAAAAAAAAGTTACAGACAGACCGAGCGACAGACAGAATTTTTTTTTGCTCAAACTTAAAATCTCGACGTTTCATGACATTCTAAGCCTATCTGAACAATAAAAATTTTCAATTTTTTTTTTTTTCATCACTACTTCCACTGGACGTGGAAGTAATATGCCTTCACCAGGCCACAGTAGCACGTTCGTTAAAAAACCAAAACGCACTCCCAGATTATCCTTATTATTCCTTTATAATTTACTAATATATACTAATACTGAGGTGGTTCATTAAATAGAAAAATATTCAACTGTCTAAAAAATAGGGTATTCAATATCAGCAGGTTGGTAACAATCTGGTGATCCTATTTGATCTAATCGATTAGATAATCCAAAACGAAATTTTAATAATCAACAAGAAAAATGTCTTTGTGTGGGTGTATGGATATGTATGTTCCCTCGTTCCCTCATATGCCAGTTCAATCAATAAAATCAATCAAATCATTATCATATAAAATCATCGATCAATAAAAATTATTTTGAAAGTAATTTTTATTTTTAAATAAATTAAATTTAAATAGAAAAACAAACAGTAGATTTGAAGTGGATATCAAGGAATTCAAAAAAAATCTATAATTTATTGAACACTAGGAGCCACCACCTTCCCATTTGAAAAAAGAAAGTTTTCGATAAACAAGTGATTTGTTCAATTTTGGAGGCTTCGTAAATAGTTATTAATAGTGGAAGACCAGACCCTCTGAATTCGACACTCTCTATACAACTCGCGAACACCCACCTAAAAAATAGGCAATCTGATGTAAAATAACCCGCTAAACTTGATTTTTGAATTCGCCCATTGATTTGAGATTGCCAAAATGACCAAATTGGCAATTTTCTAAAAAAAATAAAAATTATGTGTTATTTTTTGTTTTTCATATAACACGTCATATATTTTTTATTTTACTTCAGAATTTTTTAATTTTTTTACATAATATTCTTTAACTATCCTTTGATATGTTGAAAGTAAAAAACTTTACCTAAAAAATAATTAGTTGGCAAAAAAAAATAACAACTTTTCTTTGACGCAAAATCTTTAAAATTTGCAGAGTAAAATGTCCGATCGAGGTATCTTTTTTATTTTTAAAGTTAGGTGCCTACTATAATCGAAGAAAATGTTCCGAATGAACTAAATAAAATCTTTTATAAGAAGTTTTTTTTTGAAATTTTGCTCCCTTATCGAAATATTCATTAATTGTTTCAGCGTCCGAACGAATGCGCGCTACTATGAATCGGCCGCAATCGCATCTAGAGCTAAACGCAGACACGTGCCGGGTGATTATTATTTTCCAGTATCCATTTATGTTAAGTTGAAAGTGCTTTTTGTCCCAGTCCTTATATTTAGTGCGTTATAAACACATAGTTTGGCATAATAAGTTATAATTACTCGGATAGGAAATCAAAGGAAACAAGCTAAAAACGTACTCTTCGCCTGTTAACTGGATTTTTATATAATTGTTATACATTCAATAGGATACTTTTCGCAGTTTTTTGTAAATAATGTTACTTTTAGACATTTTTAATTTTATAGTACGATCTTAGTTGGTAAAAGACTTGGTAAAAAAACTATACCAAACCCCATTTGGGTTTCGATTCCGAGTCAAAAGAACTACACCACCACCTTACACGTAGAAGAATGTAAATTTTTACATTATAAGACACGAGCTATAAAATCATATTTTCATATGAAATGTATATTTGTAAAATATATAAATAATTAGAAATATTAAAATGAAATATTTCACCAGATTTCTATTCAATTACAAAAACATAAAAATTAAAAAAAAATTTTTTCAACAGTAAAATCACAAGAGCTTTTTTTTATCGGATAAATTTCTCTTTGTAACGAAATAATTTTGCCAATCAGTGCTTTTATGA
Source organism: Rutpela maculata (assembly GCA_936432065.2). NCBI lineage: Eukaryota > Metazoa > Arthropoda > Insecta > Coleoptera > Cerambycidae > Rutpela > Rutpela maculata. The sequence goes on from OW386294.2 coordinate 52,231,303, forward strand.
GAAAAACTGACATGAAAAAATCCCGAGACCGGAGATCGAGCGATTTTGTCAAATGTCAGTTTTTCGAGCAAAATTACTGATTGACAAAATATTGAGTTAAAAAGAAATTTATCCATAAAAGAAAAGCTCGAGTGATTTTTGGCAAGATAAATTAACGACAGAATATGTGAACGAACAACAATTAAAAATAATTATAATTTTCTCAAAACGACTCATATCGTACAGTATAATTTCCACAAGACTTAAAAATTATAGCCGACAGTGCAGATTTTAAAATGACGTGCGACTACTAGATATACTCTGCTTTTGAGGAACAGGTATTTTTATCGTGATAAGAAACGATGCACCTTTTTTATCGCTGTCAAAGTGACAAAATGTGACTGTCAAATAGACTTTTTTATATAGGAGTTAATTTATCAAATTTAAATCATTAAGTAATAACATTTTTATTTATCGATCGATTTTGTTCAAGCTAACACTAATTTACTGTCCAAATTTCAGTACAATCGGAATTTTCTTTCTTCAGTTATCGTGCTTACAAGAAACGTGACGGACGGACAGACAGACGGACATTTTGAAAGTTGTTCAGAATTCGTTCACTAACACAATGGTATGAAAATTTTTTGTCTGCGAGCGATATTTACGGCTTTAGAAATGTACCGATCAAATGCAAAATCCGATGACATTTCTGTGGCTCTAAAACAATATTTAGAACAGAAAAATTTATTTTTATCACTAAATCCAGTTTACCATGCACAATGTAGAAGATCGTATACCCGAACTGCTTATAAAAGAAAATCAGAAATTGTAAATCCTAGTACAGAGAATACAAGTAAAAAGGGCATTTCTGCAATGTGCTATTTACAAGACAGCCTACCAAATTAAGCCCAGAATTCCAATTGTTTTAGATTTTGGATGGTACCTAAAGGAGGAAATCTTATTTCCAAAGATGATTTCAAAAAGCCCAAAACCCAATTTTATTGAGTTAACTCCATTTTGTAAATGTAAATTATATAGCTGTACTACAAACTGCAAGTGTAGCAAAGCAAACGCGCAATGTAACATAAGTTGTTTATGCGAAGGAAAATGTAATCTTTAGTACCCACTTGCTGTTATAATTAATGAAAATATATTTTTTAATGTGTATGTTTCGAGATTATCTACATAATTTTATAACATTTAATTGCAAATAGAAACTAAATAATCCGTAGACTCACTTGATGGCTTAAACGACACCACAGATGGGCGACGTTAACAGAAGTTATGCTTTAAATTAATGCGGACGAGTTGCGCGGCCGCTTCCAACAGCGTCATCTCGTTACATGAGCCGAATTTCCAAAAAATGTCTTTATAAAAAAGTTTGTTTAAAGTATATGGAACATTTTTCTCGTTTATACTATAACTCTCTCTTTAAAAATAAAAAAGTTACCTCGATCGGGTATTTTTCAACGCAAATTTTAAAAAACCGCGACAATAGAGAGTAATTATATTTTTTTTAGGCACTATATTATTAGTTACACTATATTCTTTGCCGTCAGCCTGTCCAAGAATATTGGAGGGACAATGTGTAAAATATTGGTCAAAATCGGAATTAAAATAAAAAAGATATGTTGTGTTATGTGCAAAACAAAAATTAACACATAATTTAAAAAATTTCAAAAAATTTGCGAATTGACCGATTTGGCAATCTCAAATTAATGGGCGAACTCAAAAATCAAATCCAGAACGTCATTTTACATAATATCATCTGTTTTTTAGGTGGGTGTTCGCGAGTTGTATAGACTACTTTTAAAATGCTTCCTACAGATTGACTGCTCTCCGACTATAATGAAATCAAACGAAAAATTATATTTTTCTCTTGGACTTTACCTGCCGTAGAACAAATTTTGGTATTCCAAAGCACTCTAGATGATTGTCTTAAAGTGCTTAAAAAACTGAACATCGACTCAAAAATTCACGAAAATCTCAAGGTACACTCAGAAAGTTGTCTTGAATCCAAATATGTAAAAATATACAGGGTGTTCCATTTAAAAATCGAAAGTTGCGGTCATTTCCGTGTAAACCGGAAATGGTTTCATACCGTTTTTTATGTCCAAAAATCCATTTTTACAGGTAGTTTATGCACCCCAAATTTCATATGGATAAGTTAAAAAATAAAGGAAATATAGGGGGGAGCCACTAGCCTGTGGCACCCGGTATACAAATTTTATGATAAAAACTGTATATGAAGTATCTGAAACTATTTTAAAGATTATATTATTTATGATGACAATAAGCCGAAAATAAACGCATATTTCCCTCTCACTCTGCAAAATCCTATCCCTGAGTTCTAAAATTGCAATACGTCTCCGTCAGTTGGCTTGTACGTATGTACTCTACAGCTCGCAATCCTTAATAATCAACTTGATTTTTTGAATTGCTTTGTCTACTATCCAGTTTATCAAAATAGAATCTTATTCAATTTCATAACAATCCGTCGAGTAGCTTAATCATTATAAATAATTATTTAACACCGTCATCAGTTTTCACGGACCATTTCTCCCGTTATTGGTGTCTATTAGTATTACTTTTTCGTTTACCTTGCTCTAACACAAGAACCAAATGATGAATTGGTCACAAATTTTTACCATGATATCATTACAGATTTGTTAACAAAATGTGTTCATATAAACGTCAAATGTGGAAAACATGATTCTTTTACGTTAAGAAAATGTGAGAATTTGAAATTGATATCGAAAAAAATAAAGCTAAAGGACGGAGGCAACTTTTCTATTTGAAACTTTTTTTCTAGAATTAACAGTTCTAGAGGAAAACACTCCCGCGTATGAACGATGCAGAAAACGGTGTAAAGTTAATATTTTCGTTTATTATCAGAATAGAGTCCTATTGAAATTCATTATTATCAGCTTTGCAGTTTAATTGTTGTAAGCAATCCTTTAACAAAACTGCACATCATAACTGCACTAGTGCCGACTTAAGTCAATCTCTAAAATTAGTTTTTCTGTAAATGTATTTCAAACAATTGATTTATTTTGAAAATAGAATTAACATAATTCATAAATAAAATCTGTTGTCATCGCATATTATTATTAATTATTAATTTCGCAAACAATTTCTTTGCAGATATTTGTTTTTTCATAATTACAGAAAACAGATTTTTAGATTTTTTTTTTGTTTTGATTGATTAATGAGCTAAAATTGAAGTGATTATTTTTGCCTATTGGGTAAATGTGGAGTGTGCACGTTTGGTTTTACCAGCGATGCTGACTTGAGAAACTTTTTTAAAATACTTGCAGGTTGGTACACACACGAATATATGTAAATTTTTGGAAATTATTCAATTTCTGACATTTTGGGTATTTTTACGATTCTGGGTCATAAAGCACACATTAAATAATGCAGTATTTTCATTGCATTTACAAAAACGAATACCATAAACTTTCAATAAGCAATGCACAATATACTCATTTGCCCCCCTGCGGCACACCTCTGACCTTGACAATATGTTTTCGCACTTCCACTGTATAAATTTATTAGCCATAAACGTCCGCAAACCGTGACCGTAGTGGGGATATAAAAATATCACCAATTTTTTTTTATAAATAATAATGTCCGTAAAAGTACTATTTAATACGTCTGGTATGTGTGCTGTATTTCAAAAGCAACATAAAACCATTGTTTCTGATGGAAAACTCAATGGGAATATGGTTGGGATTGGTTACGCCTCTGATGTCCACTAAAAAACACCATTCCAAAACGATTGTTTAATCATTAGGTAATTTATACAAGTTAACAAAACATAAAAGTATTACATCATTTGTCAGTTAACCGAACAACAATTAGTGTACAAAATAAAATATTAATACCAGGATTGCGGAAATAACTGTGCTTATTAGATTCGTGTATTAATTGAATAATTCATATTATTTTTTCACACAACCGTATTTTATTATTCTGCACGTCAGGGATGAGTTTATATACTCGAATATTTGATATAACATGGATACATCGCAAACAAATATTTGTTAAACAAAACTATTTACTATGAAAATTTTGTAAATGTTTGCCAAAACGTTTGTCGCTGTTGACGTGTGGCGTAAAAATGCGCAAATAAACCTGAACTTGCCGTTGAAAATTCTGGCTCTCTTAATCGTTTGCAAACAGCAGAAACATCTTTTTAATTTCATTTACACTCCACATTTATATAGCCCCAGCAACATTAGTATTAAGTATTATTATCTAACAATTTTGAATCAGTCAATATCTCAATGAAAACAAGGAAAGTGAAATAAATATTTTGTAGTGATATTTCTGGTATACCTATAAATAAAAGGCAAAGCAAAGTAGTTGAGTGGCCTGGAGGGGGCGAAACGGTCGGTGGGCGCTGCCTCTGAAGTAGTTTCCACAAGCACCGGAGTAGCAAGAATCAAATTGATTCTTACTACTAATCAATCACACTCATCGGCCCAAACATACTTATTATAACTTCAAATATTCATCAGATACAGAAAACAACCTGCAACTAAGTAAACTTAAATTTACTTTTTGTGCATGAAAAATAACAATAACGATGTAATATATTTACATTCAGGGCCGGATACAGAGGGGGGGGGGCAGATTAGGCAAATCGATCACCATTCGGGACTTTCGGTATTTAGCAATTATGTACATAAATAAAATCATAAAAAAACTCAAAACAATGAAAACTCAATACCATAAATAATTATTACTCTTCGAGCAACTCCCGTCTTGTATTTGACTTAAATCATCCTGGCTGGCAACAGCATGGCTAAATCTGCTTGTTCTAGCCTCTTGCCCTGAGCGCCGTATGTATATAAGTATATGTATATCTACAGTGCCCTGTCATGCTGGAAACGTAAACAGGACACTTAGATTCATCAAAAGTCTTCAATCAGATTTACATTTTTTTTGTATCCCAAAAATTAAAAAATTAAATGACCATCTAATCGCGTCAATATATAAAAGTTAAAAGTTGAGATGTTTTCTGGCAAAGGACCAATCGGAATCATTTTTTTGCAAATTGTTTATTAGGGTCTAAGGAACGGTGGTAAAAAGAAAAAACAGGCCGCTGGGACTTTTCTATTATTAAACTAGCAGTTTCAAGCATTAAACAAATTAAGTAAATTGTTAATTTGCTACTAGATTTGCTATCTCGGAAACTATGTGGGAAAACCAACTGAAAATGTATACTCGGGGGTTTTAGAGATCGTTGATTACGATTTTGAAGTAAAAATTGAAAAATTCAAGTTTGGCGGCTATGAATTATAAAAACTCGATATATTTTTTTAATACATTATTTATTATTGTTTCAAGGCAATTATTATTGTTTTAATTTAATATGTAATTTATAAAATTGAAAATAATGATCTTAAAATAGTAAACATTTAGTATACAATTTAAATTTTGTTTACGTACATTTTACGTGGAAATTACAGAAGTAAAAAGTGTTTTAATATTGTAAGGAAAGAATTGTTAAAAAATTAAGTACATTTTTTTTTATTATTTATTTCTACACAATTATAAAAATTGTTTATTTAAAAAATATATAAAAATATAAATTTAATTAAACACCATTCTTTAAAATATTTTTTTCAATTTCATTTGAGTTGTTTATAAATGAAAATATTGCTCCTCTTGTTCTTCATGTTCAATTTCTTTCTTGTTCTTGAACATCGCCGACTTCATTATCGTAAAATAATGTATTTAACATATTATTGAGATAAATCTCATATCTTCCTATTGTAAAGTTTGGTACTAGTATTAAGGAGGGTGTCTTTACCGTATGTAAATCCCGGAAACAAGAAAACGAGCTATATTTAAAATTGGTATGCCCATTGAACTAATTAACTGTAAAATTAATTCAGTAACAGGTAATTAAATTACATCTATTTAAAATATTTTTACTAAAAGAATTTTGAGTAATTTACCCGAATATTTAAAAAAATGGTTACTTTATTTAAATAAACTAAGGTTAAGCTCTCGGTTAAACCCCAATTGGGGTGAAGAGTTACCCATAAGTCGTATATTTAGGTGCAAAGTGGTATTCTAAACACTTTTTTATTCTTGTAATTTTTTCAAAATTGTATACTTCATAGCTGCCATTCTGGGCCAGCCATCTTGAATTTTCCAATTTTCAAAATTGTAATCAGCGACCTCAAAATCCCCCGAGTATACATTTTCAGTCGGTTTTCTCAAATAGTTTCCGAGATAGCAAATTAACAAATTTAATTAAATTGTTTAGTGCTTAAAATTGTTTGTTTATTAATAACAAAATGAAAAAAACCCCAGCGGCCTATTTTTTCTTTTTACCAATGTTCCTTACACTTCAATAACAATTTGCAAAAAAAAATTAGGCCGATTAATCCCTTGCCAGACGCCTACTAATCATATTTAAAGAAAATAAAGGAGCAAAGGAGAAGAAGCCATTCGGCATTACAACAATTTCGACCCCCCCCCCATAAAAACTGCTTAAAACCGGCCCTGTTTACATTATGCATACTCGACTCTAACTAAATTATCACCTAATACACAGGCACACAAAATAAAAAAGTTGTCTTTTTCTGGTACTTCATTGGGTAACCCATATGTATTTCGACGTGCTGAACACGAATCAGGTGTCCATTTAGCTCCATTGGCCACCATTTTTTTTGTAAATCGCGAAAATAACCTAACAAAAATTCGTAATTTAGGTTATTTTCGCGATTTGCTAAAAATTGGTGGGTAGCGGAGCTAAACGGATACCTGATTCATATTCAACATGTCGAAATACATAGGAGTTACCCAACAAATGTATTCGCACAAATGGTTTATTTTTACCCCCCACCCCTTGTAACATTGTAACATTTGTCAACCCCCCCCTTAATCAGATGTTCATTTGCATTCTCACCCTCTCCATTATATATTTTTTAAACATTAGTTTGCCATGAAAGAACGAACTTAAAATAATATAATATATAGCTATTATTTTCCAGTGAAATTTATTTTTGTTACAACGTTGAATGTATAATAGGTTAATATTGTGAGAATATATTATTAGGTGATAATTTAGTTTAAGTATGCATAATGTAAATATCGATATTGTTATTTTTCATGCACAACAAGTAAATTTAAGTTTATTTACTTGCACTTGTGAATATTTTAACTTATAATTTACAATGTAAAAATTTTTGTGCGCAAGTAAATTACTCTTTTTGTTTTTTTTTTCATGACAACAAGGGATAATAGTTATGTATAAATAATAAGCATAACAGAGATGCCCGACTTCATTTCCCATTACTTTCATAATAAATAGTCTTATTAAAAACGTACCTTAAAAACATTTTAAAGTAAAATTGATAGATCACGTAATCTACGTAATGTTCGCTCAAATCTGAGAGACACACTGTACATTGCAGTTTCGATAATCTGGACATATTCGTATGTTTGTGTGCTTAATCAAAAACCTTTTATTTTAAGGAGCATGTTCTCTCAAAATAACAGAAGATTATTTATATAAAACAAGAGAGTTTACGCGTCTCTGGTAATCACCTAGTATGATGGATATGGGCCAATATCAACAGGGAATATCCTCTACCATGCTATTTCACATAAGTTAGAAAATTTGAAATAAAAATAAGTTTAACAGAAGTTATCGTGTTTACAATAAACATTTTTATCTAGTTATAATATTTTATTAAATCAAACAAATATAATGCCTCACAGGCAGAAACTTGACTACTGATCCGATGGTTAAACTTGATCGATACAACCCGCTTTAAGGCATCCTATTTATTTTTTCAAGTTCAATATTTTACATGCCTAGAAGTCATGATACTGTTACCTCGTCTTGTTTGCCATAGAGCAACAAATCACCAAAGGGGCTGAAAATCCTCTGGCGTTTTTAAATAATGTGTATTTTGTTAACGAAATAATCCCAGTTAATTAATTAAGTATTTGATCATTAAACATTGGGGCTGTTTCAAAGGGTGCTAATTTACGCGAGTAAACGTGTATTTAAAATTTGTTAATTAGCGTTCAAAATAAACCAGTAAAATTGAGAAGGTTACGCTTGCCTTATTTCCTTGAGTTTTTTTCGTAATTGAATCCAAATTATTCTCTGTTAAAATTCACTGAATGCCAGAATTTAATTACAACTGTGTTTTAAATATAAAAATAAGTATACCTTTGTATGTTTATTAATTTTCAATTTTTTAATTCACAGACATGAACTCCATTTCAATTAATTTCGGGATTGTAATTAAATCGGAATTACCTCTGTTTATACAATTCAATAACATAAACAGTTTCACAGAAATTATTACTTATCCAATTTGTGTACACATACATTTTATTTTGGTGCAACGCGACAGGTGCACTTGATAGTGCAGGGGATCATATAGTATTAAGTTATTTTTGGAGCAAACATTCATATGAATACTAAAAATGTTATTGTATAGCCCGATTTAGTTTTCATAATGTGGCAGTTCTTAATATTGCCTATTCAATGGTATGAAATGTGAGTTATCCACATACTGAACCAAAGATAATTAAGAGCACAATGTGTGATGTTTTTCAGTGTCAGATGTATGATTTAAACTAACAAATTTTTGAATGTTCCACATCATTAATAGCTCTATATGGAAAATAGCATATTGTAAGAAAGTCGCGTTGAAGCGCTGAAAATTTAACTCAAGTACAAGTCCGGAACGCTGAATTCTCAACACTGGTTTGAAATCGGAAGGGTACAACAGACTAACGCGAAGAACGTAGGCTCTGTCCAAGAGATCAAAATTCTTATCCTACAAGAAGCCTTTAAAGAACCGGGCGCACATTGCTAATCACAATAATAGCAAGGAATTTTTCAGGAGAGTAAGGGTGATTATGTTGTAGATTGTAGAACCTCCCAGAATCGACCTAAGTTGAAGGCAAAATAAAAATTCGACTTATGTAAAAAATTCACGTAAGGACAAAAGGACCGATATGAGTTCGTTAAGACATGAGGCTCAACCAGTTGAAAATTCGAAGAAACACCGACTTTTCATTTAAGAAAATAAGTTTTGGTCCAGGCCATGAGAGTGAAAGTATATTGTGGTCATGGAAAAATTAACCCAAAATAAAAGTATAATTTTTGGTCAATTTTTGGAATAATAAACAATGTACTTTTACGAAATTATTTTTAACTTTTTAATTTCTCCATGAAAGACAATGACCATGAAGATAGAGTCATTATGGAGATCATTCAATAGAATGAATATAAAATTTTAACCATGTTACGTATCAAAAAGGGTGAAGTCGACAAATGTGGAGAAGGCGCGCAGCGTCTATAGCCGGTTTCTCACATAAAACAAACTTGGATTCACCCAACGACTCATAATTTGGACGAGTGCGTTGGGTGATCAATACAAAGCGATGGTAGAAAAGCCAAATGCAGGGCTTTCCAAATAATAAAGTTATAGAGAAAACCGCCTTGTGCATAAATGACTCAAAAAGCAGATTGGCCCAAAAGTCATTTTCCCTATATTGAACCGGCATGGTGACCAGTAAGTCGTGAGACTGATCGAACGTTATTAAACTCAAGTATTAGTCGAACTTCGTTCTATGGATGATATAATCACGATATAGAACTTTAAAGCTAATCAAAAGCGAACCAAAATTTTTTAGGTAAATTTTTTTATATTATTTTCAGTCAATAATTACCATAATTACCTTGCCTTTGGGGAGGCGTGATTCTTTCACATTATATAGTTTATTGGATAGGGTATTGCAGAATTTCATTGTATTTGTTTTAAACCTGTCAAATAAATGAACTAATTGCATTTTATTGACATTATGACTTGTTGCTAGTCTTAATCCCTTGAGTTTTCGTTTGGAAGACTGGAAAAACTAAGATAACTGGAGTCTCATGACTCCGCAAGTCTGAAACTGGGTTCTGGTCGCCTTACGGGAGCTCGATAGGGATTTTTTATGCGATTTCTCAGGGTGTAGAATACGTTATTATTATTTTTTTTATGCAAAAATTACAAAACTTCTTGGGGGTAAAACCCATTATTACCAGTAAATAAATAAAATCCCGACAGAGAGAGCGTCGTTAATGATCTGAGGTAGTGCAGCCTTGACCTATTACTTGTCTATCGTGTTATATCTTATCTCGAACCCGCTTGCGAGTGGAAGAAAGGGGAAGAACGCGACTGGTGCCCCGTAATGAATAAATTGCTGTGGCGTCAAACTGACGCTCGGTAGTAAGTTTTTCTACAATTACACGTAAAAACCCCAAATATTAGGCAATTAAGGAGTCCATAAATATTCTAAAAATTGACAGGTATCAGATTATTGACATTTAGCACCAATACTGCAAAAAGCTTTCCAAAAGTGACCATTCTAAAACAGAAGACTGGCAGCACGACAACGAATATGAATCTTCAATACTGAAAAAACAAATCCTTGTCGCTGTAAGTTTAAAATTTTAATATGATTCAGTTCATTCATAATAAAGTATAAAAAAAATTGTCAGGCGATTTTGAAGAACAAAAGCACCTTACAGGTGAATTCAAAAATAGGCAGTATATGGCGTAAAATAAACTTTGTTCTGTAAAGTTGAAATTTATAACGCCGACATTTTATGAGTGCCTGTTAAATCTGCGGTTTACAATAATTAATATTTCGGATAAAATTGGATAGGAGAAATTGCATCGTGTATAGACCCCTTAACCCCAGGAACTGTTTGAAGTCCCTCAGGGCATGTGCTACATTTTAATTAGATTTCCTTAAAATAATTGTTTTATATGAAGAATGTCTCGTCCTTCTTGTTATTATACGCAGGATTAAAAGTAGATCATTTAATCTCTATAAAGCTTATCGAACAAAATGTAAATCATCTCACTTCGGAATTAGCTGTCAGTGGACCTAAGCTCAATTTAAATGCAAATTCAGCAGGAAAGGCTTAAAAAAATTTCACAAAATTAGCAAATCAGATTCAAGCGTATTTACCATAGAAGTTAGTAATTATAAATACTCGTACAAATCCGTCCCAAGGTTAACAAAAAAATCTGTTTTCTACCAGTTGTCACTTTACTTTCTAATTGTCAACATTAACTTTTTATTATTGCAGAATTATTCTTTCAATAGCAATAGCCATACACAAATAACCACAGCATAACAATCAGGAGCTAGAAAAATATGGACAAGAAAATTTTCCCGCAAAAATAAAAACGGAAACGGAATTCGAGGTTGTTAAAAACGAGGTTGTTAAAAACGCTCTACTTCGATAGATATGAGCACGACAAATATTTTAGCATCAATTTTAAAGTTTCCTCCGTCGCACTTTACCCAGCAGGATTAACTTTAGCGTCCCGCGCGCGCTGTTTTCCCGAAGGAAACTGTGAAATTTATTTTAAATAATTTGTCGTGCCCAAATATATCGAAATGCCAAGTGCCAGAATTTTCTTCGCCCTGGATTTTTTTTTAGAGAATTTTTAAGTCGGACTCGGCGCGAAAACAGCGCGCGCGGGACGCTAAAGTTAACCCTGCTGGGTAAAGCACGACGAAGGAAACTTTAAAATTGATACTACAATATTTGTTGTGCTCATATCTATCAAAATAGAGTGTTTTTAACAACCTCGAATTCCACGTTTTTATTTTTGCGTGAGAACCACTGTTCCCGCGCAAAATCTTTAAAACCTGCCAGCTTAAAACCTGCTAATTTCAGCTTCATCCTTAGCTACCCTCCTCCTTTATTATCTAAAATAAAGAAAACTTTCACACTGAGGAAGTAATAAATTTTGCCATAAATATGGCAAAATTTCCTTTTTGTTTTTATTATTCAACTCCGATTTATCCTGTCTACGGATTGTTCTTTAAACTACTAGTGGAGCGGAATTTAGGTTGATATCGTTCAAAAAATTTTTTCGGAGTAGAAAGATATGGGACCTAGGACCATCTGATAGAGAAATAAATAACGTATTATATTCCCGGTCGACGACCTCTTCCCTTGGTCGAGACAAAATTTGTGGGCATTTAATTTCAGAAATCGCAATTTTTCTTATACCGCAAGTAAAAAAACATTACTCGGAAACTACTGCACTTAGATGAATAATTCTATACTAGGAAAGTGTCGTAATTCGACTTATTACATTTTAAAAAACAATATATGTTTTGCAATAATTGATAAAAATGCTAATGTTTGCTTTCACACAGGCATAATTTTTTATTTCACGATATCGATTTCAAATTTTTTTATATCAACCTCTTCCCTGATGTTTAAGGAACATTTTTTGTCATATAACATATTGTCGCGTTTCACAAATAAAGGCTATAAGAGATATTTGGACACGGCCGTGCCGGCCGTCAAGTAGTTCATTGAGAGTGGGATAAAGATCGATAGATACGTGTACTGGCGCGTCGAAGAAGGAGGGACTGACATAACACAATAATGGTGCCATCTTGCTGTTATGAAATAAAACACAGTTAAGAAAATAGTATATTATATCACTAGGAGTAGAACGCACTCTTTGCGCTTCGGCTTCGCCTCAGCCGCAAATCCTGGGCTCAACACAAAAAAAGGCGTTCTACGCCGTGTAATATATACTATTTTTTCTTCAAGCGTATTAAAATGCAAAAATTCATTTATTTATCATAAATGTACAAATATTCAAACTACAGTCTTACATGTTGACACAATATGACAAGTGGCTAGTGGATAGCGCGCCACCGGTGGCTTTCGGTATTAACATTATGTTACTAGTAAAACAATACCTACTGCGGTGGCGCTTTCGGAACTAACATTATGTTACTAGTAAAACAATGTCCACTACGGTGGCGTTCGGTACTAACATTTTGTTACTAGTAAAACAATATCCTACTTCTACTTCTGTTTTTGGTGACATAATTTCAACATTTTAATACGCTTGAAGAAAAAATAAATTTTAATTACCTAGGACTGAATTATTTCATGTTTTTTATGTTACTTGCAGTTTTTATATATTTACCCATTTAATAAATTACTATTAACTTTTATAATTTACTTTTAGTAAATTAATCAATATTAAGGGCTCCACTTGGTGGTTTTCCACCTGTATATGACGAACCTCATCCGTATCTACTATCTATATGTATAAGGCAAAAAAGGAAATACATCATTTGATTTGATTTGATTTGATTTAATTTTTTATCATAAATAAATTAAATAAAAACGTTCAAAAATCAAGTTCTTCATTAATTGGTTCAATTTGAATCGTAACGTTACGGCATTTGCTTCTGCAGGCCGATGCACATTTTAGATTTTTTAGACGACATGAATATTTTACCGAAATGCAATTTTTATCTCGGCAGGAAATATTTAACATATCTCTCATTTCGTCAGGCATTGGTGCTTTTGTGGAGAGAACTGGTCGGATACCTTCTTCATGTGATTCTCATCCAAATTGAAAAATATCAAACTCCTCAATATTAAGTTTATGACTGCTGCTCCATATTTTGTTCTTCAATAAACACTCGAAAATCGATTTATTAATTTAATATAAAATAAATAAAAATAAAATTGAACCAACCTGAGCACATGCTGCCTGAAAGCATCTTTTGTTTCAGGAAGTTCTGCTGACTATTTTAACGACTGTAAGTTTTCTGAGATCTTTTAAAAATATTGTTATTCACTCAGATGATACTGACATTATCGTTATAGTTTTGTATTATGTTGCAGCATTCTCTGAAATATTTCGGGATAAAAACATTTATATTTAAACGGGTCATTCCAATCAGGCGACTAATAAATTAAGATACGTTGTTATAAATTCTATATTACCGAAACTTAGGTCAGATATCTATCTGTTCTTGTTCGCCAGCTATATACATTTATTACCTGGTTGTGATATAATCAGTGCATTTTTCACAATTGGCAAAAAACTGCATCAAGGTTAGCTGGAAGATAAAGGAAGATATTGGGAATTTTTTAAATTTCCATCAATCATATCTAGGTGTTCTGCGAATGTCTAGAAATTTTGTTGCGAAATTGTATAAACACGACATGTTGAGGTGTGGATGATCTCAGAAAACTAATACCATTTACAGTCGTTAAAATGGCCAGTAGAACATATTAACAGAAGATGCTTTCAAGCATCATGTCATGTGCTCAGGTTGGTTCAATTTTATTTTTTTTATATTAAATGAATACTTCGATTTTCAGGTGTTTATTACAGAGCAAACTACGGTGTAGCAGTCATAAACTTAATGTTGAAGAGTTTGATATTTTTCAGCTTGGATGGGAATCACATGAAGAAGGCCAACCAGTTCTCGCCACAAAAGCATCAATACCTGATGGATGAAATGAATTGTTACCATTCAAATTGAACCAATTAATGAAGAACTTGATTTTTGAACGTTTTTATTTAATTTTTTTATCATTAAAAATCAAATCAAGTCAAATTAAATCTAATGCTTTATTTCCTTTTTTGCCTTATACATAGATACGCATCAGGTTCGTCATATACAGGTGGAAAACCACCAAGTGGAGCCCTTAATTAATTAATTAATTTACTAAAAGTAAATTATAAAAGTTAATAGTAATTTATTAAAAGGGTAAATATATAAAAACTGCAAGTAACATAAAAAACATCAAATGAGGTAAATATTATTGGACAAAAATATAAAAATGATTAAATGTTTTAAAATAATTCAGTCATTGGTAATTAAAATTTATTTTTTCTTAACTGTGTTTTATTTGCTATGCTCCATCAGTATTATTATTGTATTATGTCAGTCCCTCCTTTTTCGACGCGCTAGTTCACGTATCTATCGAGCTTTATCCCACTCACAGTGCACTACCTGACGGCCGGCACGGCCGTGTACAAATATCTCTAAAGCCTTTAGTTATTGCCTGTGTGAAAGCAATACATTAGCATTTTTATTAATTATTGCAAAACATATATTGTTTTTTCAAAATGTTATAAGAATTAAGACACTTTTCTAATATAGAATTATTATATGGAATAAACTCTTTCATTCAAAACTAGAATCATTCACCTAAGTGCAGTAGTTTCCGAGTAATATGTTTTTTACTTGCAGGCGCGCGGTATAAGAAAAAAACAGCTGCCCAAGGAATCACTACTTCCATAACCAGATTTTTTATCTAAGTCACTCACAACGAAAAAATTTTGTATGTGGAAATAATTGTTTATGGAACTTTAATAATATATTTGAAATCCTATACTTCAAAAACCCATAAAACGATACCCCACATCGGTAACGGGGTGGGGGTGGTAGTGGGGGTGGATGAAGTAAAAAACATTTTGAGGTTTCTGGTTCTTGTACACACACTAAATCACAATTTTTTTCATCCCCTTTAATAATGGGGTGGGGGTGGTAATGGGGGTGGCTAATGCCAAAATTTTTTTTGAGACCTCAGCTTCTCTTGTATATACTAAATACCAATTTTATGGACTCTTACCTGCTTGATTTACCTATTTTCCCCAAATTTACATCCCAACCCTTCGACGGAACAAGATGAAAATATAATCTAGTTCTAGATATCATTAAAGTACATGTGTATACCAAATTTCAAGTCAATATATCGAACGGTTTCAGAGTAAACGTGCGCACAAAAAAAGTTACAGACAGACAGACAGAATTTTTTTTTTTTCGCTCAAACTTAAAATCTCGACGTTTCGTGACATTCTAAGCCTATTTGAACAATAAAAATTAAAAAAAAAATTTTGTCGTTACTCTACTTCCACTGGATGTGGAAGTAATTGTGATTTCTGAAATTAAATGCTCACAAATTTTGTCTCGACCGAAAAGGTCGTCAACAGGGAATATAATACGTTATTTATTTCTCTATCAGATGGTCTAGGTCCCATATCTTTCTACTCCGAAAAAATCTTCTCCTTAAATAAGCGTGCTACGCTTGACATCCTGCTCCACTATACGCTACGCTGATGAGGAACAATCATTACGAAACACGTATCCGTACCTGCTTCGTGGTTTCTTAATATGGAAAGATTTCATTTTTGTTTTTATTACTCAGGGACGGCGCCAGACTGGCCAGGCCGGGGGGGCACAATTTTTTTTTTAGGTTTGTAGGGGGGCACAGAAACATAACTTTTACTTAATAATATAATAACAAAGAACGAAAACATGATGATTGGTTCCCCAGTCCGAAAATCCAGGGGGGCACAGTTCGTTTTGGGGGGCACGTGCCACTGCAGGCATATATATATATATATATATATATATATATATATATATATATATATACCGTGCGTGTAATTTCCCATTAGGCATGTACATTCACGTAGCGCGAGAGATTTGACAACACCGGCAGCCGTAAATTCGTTGGTCGGTGGAGCGTTCCAGCTCTGTTATTTCATTTCAGCCAGCTGGCACGCGCGATGTTGTAATTCTTCTCCCCATGCCTAGCCCGCGACTACACACACGGTATATATATATATAATGACAGTAGAAAGCTTAAACTGATGGAAACGTGAAGAAAGATGCAAGGTTTCTGTGAATTTTCACAGTTGGTAGTCATTTAAAATCATGGCCTTGCCGTTACAAATTAGTCCTCTAACGGAGAGATTTATTTAAAGAAAACTTAGGTGTGGTACAGGAATTTATGTTTTTTCAACAACTTTCCGTAGGAAATTCGGAATAATGTAACGATAAAAATTGTTAGGAATTAGATTTTCTTTCATCACAATCTGTAGAGAAAAAGCACGTACCTATCAACCTTTAATACCGGTTAATATAATTGAACCAAACATGAACGAGCTCTTCCGGTCACCGCTGCACCGGAAGCTTACGTATGAAAAATCAAGTTGATAACTGGGATCGCGGAAACAAACTTTTTTGTATCAGTGGATCCTAAAACGATAAAATGTCAATAAAATCTTGAAAATTTTCACGAATACTACTTTTAAGGAAAATATATAAAGTTTCACCAGATACTTTCGAAACCTGAAAACAATAATGAATAGGACGTATCCGAACAAGTCAATAGAGACAAAGAATGTTTACTAATTTAATTACTTCTAATAACTAATAATAGTTAACTATTAAATTATTAGAAATGATTAGTCAGAATAATAAAAACTTTACATTGGATTATACCAATGGAATTCAAATGATTGCATTTTAATTAAAAATCTTGTTATTTGATCTCTTCTTCCTATAAATATAGTCATTGTGTTTGAACATATATTACATATAGACAAACAGGCAAATACTGGGAGGTCTTTTCGATCACAATTCTATACATTTTTTATTGTAAATTTTCGTTATAGTCAAATGCTGTGATCTAACAATGAAAATAAATAACCACTTTCAAGCACAACAGATATTTACAATAAAAATATTTACAATTGCATTCGTTAAAAAAATAGCAAGTGCCTGAAATTGTTTCAAGCAACAGTTAAAATTGCAAACTGATGTAAAAATGACTTAAAACATTTTCAAAACCTTTCAATTGACTATATGAACTTTTATTAAAAACTTAAATATTAATAACAACAGAAAAGCACCACTCTCAGAATACATCTGAATACAAAGGTTGTAATGGGCTGGGCACATAGGAAGAATGGAAGAGGAAAAACTACTAAAAAGAGCGCTAGACACAAGAATGTAGGGCAAAAGACCAGTAGGAAAACCAAGGACTTGATAGGAAGACGCGGTACCGGAAGACGCACGGATCAGAAATTGGAGAAGAACAGCTACGGACAGGCATATTTGGAGGCGAAAGTAAGGGAGGTGAAGGCTCGATTTGGGCTGTAGGACCGTAGAAGAAGAACTACATGTAAAATTTTATGTTTCTAACTAAAATAGTTTTGAAAATCAATCGTTGTGACAGAATAAGAATAGTTCTAGAAACAAAAACACAAAAACAGAAAAAAGGATCATAAACACTCAAATTACGATGGATCTCACAAACATTTATACTTCCCATCCTATATTTCTGAGCAATATGGCTCTGACTTCTGGCAACAAGCATGATCTCAGCCCAGCCCAGCGTAGACGTAGCTAGCGCGATGCCGGCGTATTTTTCCCGAGTGGCAGCAATGCCTACTATACGCTTGTAAAGCACCATATCAAGATAACTAAAATTGATCAAGTATAGACAAACTATTACTTTAGCGAAGGGCTCAGTGAACTCATAAGAGAATTAGATACACCAAACAGTGTTTCCAGATTTTCACTTATAAGGTTTTGTTTATTTTTCGATTTATTTGATGATGGGCTTAAATCAAACTTAAGATCTTATCGATTACAGTCATGTATTCAACTCAAACAGTAATATCAGCAGAGCTGGGCAAAGTACTACTTCAAGTATCAAGTACTTGAAGTAGTTTTATGTGCAAAGTATATGGTAAAACTACTTCAAGTAAAGTACTTGAAGTAGTTTAAATGAGTACTTTGCCCAGCTCTGAATATCAGAAACGAAAGACGTTCAGCTCTTAACAGGGCGCAATATTTCTTTTATTTCTTGGTTTTAATAAAACGAATATTAATATTTTTAAACCAATAAACCAGTTATGTTACTGCAACGTGAAGGGGTTACAATAAGAAATTCCTTGCCACATTCCTCTGCCAGTATATTCCTGAGTAGGTTCAAGACAAAGATAAAGAAAGAATTTAAGAATTTCCCCATGGCTGAGACATTATGCGGATAATATATTCGCAATGTTTGATACAGAGGCTGCAAGGTGTAAAATTTGTTTACACCTTAGAAAATGTTACATATGACGTCGGAAACAATGGACTAGATACATTGGTGATTAGGAATAGTGAAAAGAAATTGAATTTAATATAAACGGAAAAGATCAGCAGCCTTAGGTACATCCTTAATACCGTACATCATCGTGCCCAGCAGAAAACATAGCATCTGCATGTGACGTCACAGTTAACCTCAAAAATATATATTTCTTAAGATTTACAAGTATTACGTAGCTATTATTAAAATTTCTGCCTGGTTCCCTTACTTTCAACTAAAATCTAGTTCAATGTAATGTTTATGAAGTTCTAAATAGTTTGTCCCAATAAAATAAAACGCTTTATGCAAGTTAGAAATTTAACCTAAAATTAGCAGTCTATTTTTATTAATCAACAATATTGAAAAATTATTTGCATGAATTTTTAAATATTTGCTTGGAGCCAGTATGCCTGCAAGCAGTAAAAAGGCGTATACAAACAATAAAAATGAGGGTAAACTTAAAAAACTCATAATTTGAGGTTATGTTAGTTACATGATGCAGATGTCCTATAACTGGTCTTAATTTCTCACTGAATTAACAGATATTTGTAAAAGTGAAAGCCTTAATTAAGTATATGTGTAGCTAAGGCACAGAAGACTAAACAATCAGAATGGAAACTTGCGGCATATCCTTTGTACAATTTAACTCCAGATGTTGGAATAGATATCAGGGGCGTATTTTGTAATGTTGTAGTCAGGGTCGCAATTAGGAGTTTATAATTTAATTTTGCACAAATCTTCAACTTTAATCAAATTTGCAAAATCACTCTTTCTGAATTGCCTAAAAGTTGTCTTGGTTTGACATAATGCTGAACTTGTCATTTTGTTGATTTTTTTAATCTATTTTCAAATTACAAAGTATGTAAATACTAAATTATTGTACAAATCAGATTTCTTTGTACATCTGGCAACTCTGTATTGAGTATCAGATTATTTGTTGTTCTCAATCTACCAAATGTGGCATCGCTGTATTCTATTCCAGTAACATATGGGGATTCGATGCGCGCTTAGAAATGCGCGAACCTTCCCCCTCCCTGAAAGATTCCATTCTGATTGTTTAGTCTTCTGTGGCTAAGGGCAATGTTTAGTTGAAGAGACAATCAGGAATACAAATATTTAAAATATTTAAAAAACCATACATAGTACAATCTTTAAAACTGTTTTAGATACTTGCTATTGTTTTAACGAACACAACTATATACCTTTTTTATTGTAAATTTTTGTTGTACTTGAATATTGTAATTTGTCAATGAAAATAGTTCCTAATTTCATTATTAGAGCATGGCATTTAACTATATACAAAATTTATGAGAAAAACTGTATATTATGGTTGTATTCTTTAAAGCAATGGGAAGTACCTGAAACTATTTTAAAGATTATACCATTTATGATTTTTTAAATATTTATAATAAACAGAATAAAACGCATATTTAACTCTCACTCTGCAAAATTCTATCCTTAAGGAAACTCGTAATTCGCTCGACCTTTCAAATCGAACGGGATAATTGAAAATTTGTCTTAATTCATGGTGTCTACCAAATCCGGACGTAGAAATTCCCAACTTTTTCCTGGTTTTCCCGGAGTTTTCCCCGATTTTCCCGGTTTTTTCCAAGCTTCAATATAACAGACTAATTCAAACAATGAAGAAAAAGTAATGAATGAGAAGCAGATTTTTCTAATTATGTCAGTCACAGCTCCAAAAGTACAAGAAAAGAGAAAGCATTAATTTAAAAAATAAAAGTTTCATATCGTATGCTTTATTGTCTACAATAAAATAGATTTTAAACAGTAAATAAAAGTATTTATTTAACAAATTGACCTCAGATCGGTGAAAACTTGTAAACAAAAGTATCGAGTACTCAACATAAACGTAACTTATTATAAAAAAATAGTACATAAGTATACTTAAGGTGTAAACTTTTATATCAATATTTAAAATTGTGAAAATATTAAAAACAGTGTATTTACATATCCAAACAAGAAATCCGAAGTGTTTACTTGCGAATTGTTTTTAACTGCTCTTCGAAGGTTACAACTTCTTTTTGTGAGTCAGAAATAATCTTCCTCTTTTTGCTTTCTAATTCTTTAGCCATTACTTGAGATTTACGTTTTTCTGCTGCTGCTTTCTGTTCCATTGTGAGTCGATTTCTTCGGTCGTCTAGGGCTTGCTTCCATCTACTATTGGCGTTTCGCATGGACAGAAGCATTTGTTTCGTTATATCGAGAGCAAAAATACCACCACCAGCCATTACTGAATCATAAACAAGACGCTGAGCCATGATAGAATCTCCCTTTAAATTTTGTTACCGTTGTCGAAAACCCTCTTTCGAGAGTAGCATTACCATGAGACAAAGTAAGGAATAGCTTGACAACTTTTCTAAGATTGTCAGTCTCTGAGTTATTGCTCAAAAGAGACATCCAGAAATCATCCAATCTTTCTTCCTTGGAGTGAGCTTTCAGTTCACTGATAACTCCATCTTGAGAGATGAGGTCGATCTTTAATAATTTTTGGGTATAATATCTGTTTTTTTCATGGTAGATAGATAATATTTGATATCTGACCATAGTTCTTAATAACGATTGTCGATATTGTAATAAATAAAGGTACTTTACTCTTGAGCAAAATTTACATTTTTCGACAAACCTCGTATACGACTGCAAAAAATTGATATCTGATTATTTCATTTTGGGGTTTAGGCCATGCAAAACTGTTTATCAATAACAACTTTTTTTCATAAAACCAATAATAAAAAAGTTTCCCATATGGTGCAGACTTAGTTGGACCCACTGTATATTCTCATATTACTGGGTAATGTAAACAAACATATGAGGAAATACAGTACAGTATAATAAGCTACCCCGTATCTTACGAATGCCAATATAGCTATAGTTATTAGCCGACGTTTGCACTTCCCGATTATTTTTTGAAATTCCCGTCTTTTTCCCGGTTGGACTAAATCCCGGTTTTCCCGATTTTCCCGATTGGTTGACACCCTGTTAATTTCATATGACCCATGATCTAAGCAGGATTTTTTAAAATTTAATGACAGTTGTCCATCCATTGGAAAAAAAAGTTTTACCCACCGTTAAGGATAAAATTGAATCAAACGAAAGGTTAGGCAATTATTTGTAAGGATTGTAGTAAATTGATGTAGAAAAGAAATAGCCAACTACAACTAGATTCAAGGAGCATATGTCCCATCTGAAATATGAAAGATCCGAAAAGTCTAGTGTTGCTCAGCATGCTATAGATATCGATAATTTAAGGTTAATTACACTACTATTTATGTAAGAACAAATCATGTAACGAATATTTACATAAAAAATGAAATATTAAATAACTTTTTCTGAGATAATTAATATTAGGTCGGGACTCTACGATGACCATTAATGGAGTTTTTAGTAAAAAAAAAAACAGCATTTTCGTCGAACGATGTGTATAAATATTTTTTTAATATGGTTTTTAAAAATTGAATGCATGTCTGTAATCGGTAAGATCTTAGTTTTGATTTAAGGTTAGTATCAAAAACATCGAATAGAAAACAAAAAAATTATAAGCGAAAAAGGGAGTAATTTTATTTGGCTCATTCTGTACTACGAGGAGGCCTCTCACAGTCTATTGGGCATGATAAGGCGCCCACCCAGATCTCCGCAATAAGCTTCCAAAACTCTGCAGGAGGTAGCACATATTTGGAAAAATAAATACGTTGGTGCTTTTAAAAAAGTCATGTGAAGGGGAAAATACCTACGTTTTTTCTTCTGAATACGTAGTCACAAAAACGTTTTGGGTACACTTGAGTTGTATAACAGGAGTATAAATTTCATCCATATCAGTGGCATAAAAAATTATTAGATTCAATTTCAGATCGGTGCGATATTTTTGCAACAGCCGACAATTTCAAATGAAAATTTACAATAATTTGACTACTAGTTCGGCGTTTAAATAGTTTTTGGGCAATAAATATATGTATTAAATAAGATAAAATTTAAGACCAAAAACAATAAAACCTAATATTTAATGAAAAAATAATCTATTATGTTCGAGTTTTGGTACGCTATTACACAAGATACGTTTACAGATTTTCCACAATTGATAGCATCACATCGCATCAAATCAGAGATAAAACATCTCATCACTAGGGAGGTTTAAATTATCATAAAACAAATAATTGAAAAAATTAATACAGTTCACTACAATGATCACATAATTACTTAGTGTTAAATATCTCGCAACTATATTACTTCGTTACAATCTTATTAAACATGTTCCTCCATACCAATTCAATATACAAAATAATGAAATCAACTAATATTGTTATACGTTTTAATTCAGTGTGTAGATATTTTCACATTCTAATACATTTTTTATCAGCAGCACACCATTATAATAGACACAACATTTAATTTTTAAGCATACTAACATAACTGACGTACCTCCTCACTAATATGCTTAAACTAGTAATTTTCATATTTCTTTTATGGCCACATGACACCTTTTTAACGAACCACTACACTACATCTCTGTTAGTGAAATATGTTAACAAATGTTTTAAAAGAAACATTGTGCTGAACAATACCAAAAAAATAATATGCTACTTATGATTTCGCAGATAAGATTACGTCACATATCTCAACTTCATATAAAAAATGCAAAGTGCGATAAGGAAATAACATTCTTATCGGACGAAAATGGTCGTTTGCCGAAATTTGGGAGGTTGATTTTTACACAAGTGCTGATTTTTATATATTTACAAAGTTACAGTTTAGTTTTGTTCGGCTCGCATTAAATTATAAATTCAACTTAGTTGGAAGATAACTGTTACGAGAGAATATGCTAAATTATCTTAAAAGTGTTTATCTACACTAATTTTTAGCCAATTTCAAGGCCTCAACTAGACCTTCTCAATGATTTTTTGTTGAATTTATTTAATGCTACAGGCTACTCCATAAAACAATATTTCGCGTTCATGCACTCAGAGACGAACCCAGCTATTTTTTTTTGGGGGGGAAAGCTACAACTAATTTGCCAACTGCCCATTTTTTTTCCAACTTATATTTCCTTATGTTTTTTTTTATTTCAGACTTAATCTATAAGTAGCCTAGCGATACAAATATTATGCAAAAGAAGTTTAACTAAACTACATGAGTAGGCGCTAGACCTAAGTTGACCCCGCGCTCTCCTTCGTCTAAAAGCTACTGGATGAGGTAACCGTTATAGTTTAATGACCGTGGAGAAAAACAAGATATAGTTTGTACCAACGATAATAGGGTCTACACACGATCCAGCGGCAGGGACCCGACATTGTCGGTACGCTTTGAAAATAATTGGAATTCTAGCGGACCAGTTCACTTTTACGAATGAGTTCAAAGCATGCCGACATGGTTGGGTCCCTGCCCCTTAATCCAGCGATATAAAAAAGTTCGCAAAAAAACGTAAAGGGTACCGACCTGTATCAATTTCAGTCTATTTACATAAAAGGCCATAAAAGTGTTCGGCTTCTTTATTATCATCACAAAAAAAATGGTTACATATTTCCGAACAAAAATGTAGGCCACTCCCACTGAATATAATTGGTTTAAATTTTCTCTACCGGAATTATGATAGGTTGGTGGTCAACGTGGACTAGCGTTGTCAAATTGGACCGGCGGGCGGTACACTAACTAGAAGCGGTCGGCATCCTTTATGCTTTTTTGCGAGCTTTTTTGTATCGATGAAATATTTGTGGAATACACTATACAATACGATTACGCGCAAGTCGGGGCGCAAGCTCGTGAACGTCCGCGCTAGTACGGCTACCGGCCACTTCCCACTTCACATAGGTAGCATTAAGGGGTCTACATACGATCCAGCGGCAGGGAGCCAGCCTTGTCGGCATGCTTTGAACTCATTCGTAAAAGTTAACTGGTCCGCTGGAATTCCAATTATCTTCAAAGCGTACCAACAATGTCGGGTCCCAGCAGCTGGATCGTCTGTAGACCCCTTTAATAGTCCCAGATTCTGATTCAGTGTCCTCTAAGAATTTAATATTTTAACAATTTCTGACCGACAACAATTTGTTATTATTATTATCTCTCGTTGAGAGGTTGGTAACTGATATTAGTGATACTCAGTATAAACCAAGAACAAACGACTTTATAGCTAGGACAAAGCATTGTATTGATAAAGGCAAAAAGGAGTAATATTTCAATATTTCTAATGTAAGACAGTCTTTGAGAATTGTATGCTCTGGCCGTGCCGTCTACTGGGTCGAACGTCGAATTTCCGCGAGTTGACGAGTTTATTTTGTTGGCCCGTCGCGTAGGCCCGTCGGGGTTGTGCGTTGTCCGTCGACTATTCTGTGGCTCTCACATCAGTCACATGTAGTCATAAATAATATCAATTAAAATTATTTATAAAAAAATGGTCATAGTGACAGTGTCATTTAATTTTTATCAACTCATTATTCGTTTTTTTGCAATTATACCTAATAAAGATTTTTTTACATTTTTGGTGATTTTCCCAACTCAATCAACATTGGGGGGGGAGCGTACCCCCCCATAACCCCCCGTGGGTTCGTCTCTGCATGCACTCCGTCACCATAACTACAATTTGCTCAAATAAAATAATTTACTCGTATGGCTGCGTGCTCTATTCTTGCTCAGTTTCGCTGATAAAAGTAATTTTTAAATGGTTAATTTTAATTATAGCTTTTTGGAAAGGGAAGATGTTTAAAATGGTGCCATTTTTAGATTAATACGAACTTTTATTAAATTCAAAAATTGCTACGAAAATGGATCTTAAATGTGTACAAGGTGTACCAAATTAGATGGGATTTGGGGTTTTATCTAAAACTATGGCAGATAGAAAAAAACCAATATAGGTTTCCTGAGCTCGAGAAACAAGCAATGGGGCAAACCGCATCGTCTATCTTTTTCGACTACCGAGCTACAGAGGGTTTTTGGAAAATTGGCATTTTTGGATGTGTCGAATCGAAAATCGAGTAACACATTCTTAAGGCACTTTTTTGAGTAGAATCCGTTGCTGATAAGAAGAAAATTATGCATGCCTAAGTTTTCGAGATATAGACATAACTTCTGTTTTTTTTCAATGGAACACATTGTATACAATTTCATTATTCGATCACAACTTAACTTAGCTATCCAACGATATATCATATGTTCATATTTATCTCTAGAAAAAGTGGTTAATATTCGAAAAATTTAAATATTTGTGAGGAGGCCATGGAAAACTATTAACAACAACAATATAAAATAATTTTGTCAAAAATAGAAAAAGCTAAACTACAATAAATGTTCGAATTGTCTTCCATTGACATTTATGCATATTTATCACGTTTCTAATATTTATTGAGAAGGCCATGGTAAAGAAAACAAAATCGAAAGAATTGTAAATGTCAAAAACTAATTCGTGAGTTAATTGTGAGTGAGCTTCTATTTTGTATAATTTTCTTGTCTCTCTCATATAGTAAGAAAGGATTGCTATACTAGACATTTCATATTCACGGGTGATTTGATTTGAAGATCGCACTATTTTGTTCTTTCTTTTTGTAATTATTTTATTCCATCGAATTAATATTTCTTTCAGCAGCATCTTTACACTTCAATGTGGAACCTACTGAAAAAACATTTTTGACTCAGTAGATACTCAAGTCTCTTATCAATGGACTGGACTGGACTGGACACTGGAATATCTTTTGAAGATAAAAAGTAATTTTCTTAACTGAGTCATTCAAATTGTTGCTGAGTTGCAATTTTAATGTCAAGTGATACTGAAATTTGACGACAGGAAATTCCCTGTAGTCAAATATCATAGGTGGATACAACATTTTTAAGTATTACTTGACTTATATTTCCATCGATCTTATATGAATAAATACTTCTCAAAAACAAAACCTTGATGGAAAGCTTTAACATCACATCCAAGTTTTTACACAAATATTCAATAAATATGCAAATGTCATTATAGCCCAGTTTTATTTTCATTTGCTGAAATGTGTTTCTCGAAAATGAAATTAGTATTTTATTTGTAATAACTATTGTAATAATTAATGAATACAAATATAGACTGTGTAGTGTGTATGCGTGAAAATCGTTTCTTATAAACACGGTAACTTCTGTTAAGTTAAAATTTTTATTTCAAATTTGGTATTATGTAAAATAGCATGGTAGAATACTCCTTATTGAAATTGTGCCATATTTTTTTGGAGAAGGTTCAATTTTTTTATAAAAACTTTTACCTTGACCTTATTACTTAGTAGTTTCTATTTATTTATCTTCTACATAGTGAAGGTATTAATAATAGCAATAGTATGTTCCTTATAGTCTGTAAAATGAGTGAACAAATAATAAAAAAAAGAATCAAACTCGGTTGTAAATTTTGAAATTTGGCGAATGCGTTAGGGATAATAAGAAGATACGAACGGGAAAACTTTGTTTGAGAACCTCCTCCTTTTTAAATTTGTTAAAGAGTGTTAAAAAAGAGATACATGATCCAGGAGTGAGGATTAAGAGAAAATTTAAAACACGAAGAAGTCGATGCGATGGTTCTGAAAACAGATTGTTAGTGAAAGAGTAATACGATCTACTATCAATATACGAGGGATGGGGAATTTTGTCTATTTTCTATATGAGGCCCTTAATTCGATTCTCCAATTTACTTTTTGAAAAAAAAATCTGCAAATTTACTTATCGGATATGTTGTCTGAAAATATGTAATCTCCTGAATAAGGTTTCACATTGAGAATTTTGGGCGGCATTTAAAAAATAGATTTGAAATTTTGCAGTGAAAAATAAATTATTACTGCTAAATGCTGAACATCTATCTAATAGACAAGAGACCGACTTCTTTACATCCTCTTCGAAGGATGGTATATTCACTATGCAATTCTCGCCCAATACGGCATAGCTTCTGCGTATGCGCTAATATGGAAAATTTTGTGCAATGCAGACAGTTGCTCTAAGAAGAACTATCACAATTCACAAGTTACTTAAATGTCAAGTTTTACATTGACAGGCTCTTGGAGAGACAAACTGTTGGTAGATTTGCAAGAAATGATCACAAGACTAAAGAGTGTAAATAAATATTTGATTTTTTGTTAATATTGGTACAATAACTTTGTACTATCGTGAAACAGATTAAGCAATATTTGCATTGACAAAAAATATCAATACATCAAGTGGAGTGACTTACGACAGTTAATAGATTAGAAAAACGTTTCGTATAAATTTCAAGATACTGTACGATCTCATTTAAAACAATTGATAAAAACCATATTATCGATTGGAATATCAAAAATATGTTTACGTTAAGTGCCACAAGAAAAAAAATCAAAATATAATCAGTCTTTTTGTAGTAATTACAACGAGTTTAATCATCATTAACTTTCTCACATATTTTTACTAGTATGATTTTCTTTTAATTAGTTTAATTATAAAATAATTAATCAGAAAAAATGAATGAAATATATACTTTTAAATTAACAGTTATATAATATAAAAATAATAAAATACCACAAGTTTAGAATCAAAATAAACATTTACCTAGTATGTTAGATAATTTACATTTAAATGTAGATAACAAAAATTTACAACAAAATAAACACTTTTAATAATCGTAATAAAAAAGTTGTTCCTAACTGATACATGTAGAAAGGATGACGCCATTTTTTCGCGTATAGTTAACATACAAAAAACCGTACACGCTAAATATGTGTATATATATATATATATATATATATATATATATATATATATATATATATATATATATATATATATATGTATATATATAAATAGTTATTTTTGATCTTGAACTTGATAGAATATGTATTTTGTTGTTTATCATTTATTTATACGATAAACAATAATAAAATGTTAGTACAACTTAATGAATGGTGTCCTGGGTTAGAAATTGTACACACTTCCTTCTTCTCATTCTACTTGACTAGTAAACCTAGTCGTCTTTCACATATAAGATTTGATATGTATGAGTGTATTTTATCAGAATAAGAGTTTGAATCATATAATCATAATGAGGTAAGGAAACTCAAGAAAGAAATACAACTTTTTTCTACCTCCCTTTTACATAAGTATACACTAAATCATCGTCTTATTTCTTTTTACAATTATTTTTTATTTATTTGCTTCCATAACTAGTATATTAGCGTGCCCAGTCGGGCGGTCCTTATTTTTCGACTTGATGTTTTTTTTGCGGGCCACCCCCTAGATTGGTTTCAATACTTAAAAAAATGTTCTGTGCAAAATTTGAACTCAATCGGATAACGAGAAAACGTGCCACCCAACCCTTGTTTCTGGGAGATTCAAATAAATTCTAATAAATTTCGATATTTATTTTTTCAAAGCTTGCTACTGACAATCGAGTTAGTAGTGACTAAAAATAAATAATATACATTTTATTTATGAAAAGTCATTAATTTGATTATAATTTTTGGGATAAGGTCTCCTTTTTAAAATCGGGAAATCGAGTCCTGTAATCTTTTACAACTTGCAAGACGAATTGTTTTTGTTCCTCATCTTTTGTTATTACATTATTGTAATCTGTCAATAACTTAACACCCCGCTCTGCTGTATCATTAACAACTTTGATTTTTTTAACAATATCCAACCCTTTGTTAAAACTATCGTTTTTAGACCAAGTTTCAAGAAAGTCATCATTTATGTGAAATCGTTTGTAAAACTTTCGGGTTTCGATAGTAACAAAATTTTCAATAAATGTGTTCTCCACAAACTTTGGAATTTCATTTTCCCCTATCTCTATTCGCTTGATACTTTTACCATATGATGATTCTTCTTCTATAATGGCTTTTCTTCCACATCCGATGATTCTTCTTCCACATCCAATGTTTCTTCTTCCAGATCCTCTTTCTCACCTAGGGCCTCAACCATTTTCACTTTGGATTCCTCTGACGATTTTAAATCGAAGAATGCGAAGGCAGC
The DNA here is from genome assembly GCA_936432065.2 of Rutpela maculata. Classification (NCBI taxonomy): domain Eukaryota; kingdom Metazoa; phylum Arthropoda; class Insecta; order Coleoptera; family Cerambycidae; genus Rutpela; species Rutpela maculata. Next base: position 52,260,989 of record OW386294.2, read on the forward strand.
TACTTCTGGACTTAGGTACCATAAATGCTTATGAAATTTTTTCAACGCAACACTGGATATCTCGGGATCGACGGCCTTATAGTCATAAAGCTTATTTAAAAAGCGGAGGTCCTGATAAGGCGCTTCGGTGGCAAGTGGCGCGCAAAACCAGGCTTCAATATAAACTTTCACGAAAAAATACATATATCTGAAAGACCTCTTCTCTCTTCATCTGTCAATGGGAATTCATAGCGGAACAAGAAAATCTTTAAGCAATAAATAGCATTTGCCATCCATCTCGCGTGGTGAATGGCCCCAGGAATCCGAAAAGATATTCCACGAGGAGGAATTTCACCCAAGAATATTAAGGACAACTCCAAAAATTCTCTATAATCTTCTCGAGGCTGCTTTTGTGGATTTTCCAGAGCAGATGTCACAAATGTGACTACCTCTTTTGTATCATCTAAAAATGAAAGAACATATCCGTCTTTAAATCCGGACTTAAAACAATGTTTGTTAATCTTAGCCCAATACTGTTGAAAGCGTTTAAAGATATGGACAGTCGGACCTGTGGTTTTACCCATTTTTTCTTCGAAGACTCCTCTGAGAACTAGCTCGTAGATATGGTGTCTACAAGGGAGGTACAAAAGTTCCCTACCCATAAGCTGCTCCAATAAAATGCAGGTTCCTTTTAATCGTCTTGTATTTGACGCAATTGTGTTGAAGCATAGCGCCTTAACAGTTTTTAAAAGGCCCCAATCATCAAGCACCTCATAAACAGCGGATGCCTGCTCCTTTCCGGTTCCAGCTTGTAATTCAGATACTCTGAGTATTTGCTGAGAATCTCCACTCGTAACAATAACAGGAAGTCTATCAACAGTCTCCTTACCCGTCATTGCGGGAAGCATTTTTCCATCCCAATGGACCACAACCGCTTGTAATTCAGATTGTTTGAATTGAGTTTTAAGAATGCCAGCCCGCTTTTTACGCAGTTTTTCTCTACAGTGCCAAATAGAGGATTTGTTTATAACTAAATTTTGCACATCTTGCCCAAAGGCCTCCGCAGCCGCGAATAAAATATGAACCGCGTCTCCATTACTAATTCTACATTTATCGAACACTGCAACCAATTTTGGGGTGATTATTTCACGGCGTGCTCTCTTCTTCTTGGGTTGCGATGGCCCAGGTTCAGGTTCCGATTGCGTCATATATTTTGAAGCATCATCTTGAGTTTCTTGTGTTGAACTCGAAGCACGAGGACTTTCACTGTTGCTTGGACGATTTGCTCTAAGATGAAATAAACACATTAAACTCATATAACATTGAAATAATAATAACAAAAAACCCTAAGCAGTTTTATCAAATAATTCGCTTTCCTCTTCCTAAACTATTATAAATTATCTTCAGGGTGTCAGTTATACCTATTGTTTACTTAGAAAAACCAAATATAACAATGTGGGGAATTTCAAGAAATATTAAATCTAGAGGCGGTGGGTGGCACGTTTTCCCCGTATCCGATTTCGCTCAGATTTCACCCACATTATTTTTTTAGCAATTGAAACCGTTGTGGGGGTGGCCCAAATTAAATTCGAAAATATTTTTTTCCTCAAGTATAAATAAGGACCGCCCTAGTGCCCAGATTAGGACAACGATATACAGAAAGTAGTTAATTTCATAATAAATAAAAAAATGTGTAAGTTGTGATTTGCTTAATATCTAAATAATATTCTCTAATCATAATGAAAGCAAATAAATAAAAAATAATTGTAAAAATAAATCAAGAATAGGCTTATAAATAATGAATGAATGTTTCTATACTCTACTGATGAGACTAACGAGTTCGAAAAAACTTGTACAACTTTTCTAGAGTTGAAATAGAATGTAAGGTTTAATAATTGTTGTGAATGACTGAATTTCAATAAATGATTTATTTTCAATATATTTTTTTGCCTTAAAATGCTAAGAATCCTGTCATGTAATTCAATACTTCGTCAGAATTAGCTAGAAGAGTAGTTGTTTTGATTGGTTTTCCAATGATGAGTGTTTTAAATATTTAACTAACTAGTTAGTATATTAGCGTGCCCAGATTATACAGAAAGTAAGTAATTTCATAATAGATAAAAAAGTGTGATTTGCTTAATACCTAAATAATATTCTCTAATCATGATGAAAGCAAATAAAAATAATTGTAAAAATTACACTTAGTTTTTTTGCAGCCATATCTAACTAAATCTATTATCTGTGATGGAGCGCAGTTCTGTGTGGAAAAAATTGGTACAAGTTGGCCCACTTCATTCCCTGCCGTTCAAAATTTGTGATTCAACATGGGGATTTTAGTATCATGCAAGTTTGAACAAATAAAGATTTGTAATCTTGCTCGTTGAAGACCAGAATATAATCTGTCTTTGGTGGGGGTAATTGATCACCCTGTTGTGGCATTTTGGCAAAACACTACTTCCTTAACGCAGATAATGAATTCATATTTGAAGTAGGAGCGTATGATTTACTAACAAATTTCTCTAAAATCATCAATACTTAAATTGAAATTAGTTTCCCGGTCACCTGAGTTTCCTAGTTTCCCGGTCACTTGAGGAATGAGTATCTTAAGAACTTTATTGGCCTGCTTAGAAATTTTCCAAAATATTGGTCTACCTTTCAAAATATCGTTAATTTACCTTTTTTAGAAAATCGACCAGTGCCAGCCACCACAACCAGAAATAAAGTGAAATGCCGGAAGTGCTTTTATCTGTTTAGCCAAATTCTTCCACAAAATAGAAACATCAAGTTTTCTTTTGTGAACGCCTACCAATAAAAAGAACAGTATTTTATTAGTAGCAAGGTTTTAAAATATTTTCTTATTCTTATATTATTAATTATTATACGTTAGAATTACAAATTTTGCTGTACAACTCTTCGACATCCTGCAAATTAGTAACAGCGTTAGTAAAGAAAATATTTCTTAATTTGCTCAAAAACTCTACTTCTGGCGCAGGTTCTTCACTTTATAAGAATGTTATAACATTTTCCGCACAGCATTGCCTGTAATATACAGAAAGTAGGTAATTTCATAATAAATAAAAAATTGTGTAAGTTGTGACTTGCTTAATACCTAAATAATATTCTCTAACACAAAGCAGTTTCAGCTGAGTTCTGATGTAACAACATTTTTTATGGATAGTAACCTAGAAGATTTTGTTCCTAGATCAACGATTTCTGGAAGTAGACCTCTCTCAATGGAGCACAGACAAAAGTTATTTGAAATGTAACTTTGAAAAAAAAAATGAAAGTCGTCAATGATGTGGTAGAACGGGGTGTTAAATTATTCAGCGAATATAATAGTTTGTTAATAAAAGACGACGAGCAAAAACAGGATGTGCTCCAAGTAGTGTCTGATTATAGGAAACGATTTCCCGACTTAAAAAAAGAAACTTTGTCCAAGCAATATGTAAGGGATTGATATTTTTTTTCAATAAAATACATGGTAAGGGTATTAATCCAGCTAAAATTTTAGTATTCTGAATATTTTTTTATGGAATGGAACCAAATCTATATTTGAAAAATAAGGGCCACCCTACAGTGTACATCTAGCTTTTACGGTATGTACAATGGAAACATGGAAAGTATGGCATCGTTCAAAGTCATCTTATTGAAAGGCAATACTGCCAAAACAATAAAAGATACATGCATATATTCTATAACTTTGTTCATATAGTTTTTTTTCCCATCCCTTATATGGGGACCAGAATTTAAAATTTCAAAATTTAGGATTTTTTGGCAGTCGTGAAAATACTCATCTACCCCTATCCAAATTTCAAGTTTCTAGCTCATCGGGTAACCAAAGAACTCAGTGGATAGATAAATATAGGTAAAAATATACTTCCACTTTACTTTGCATAGGTATACTACAGTGGGAACAGCCAAATGGAATAAATTCAGTATCTCAATTATTGTGCATATTTATAAAAAATCCCGAGACACGTCAATTTTGGATTCTAAAATGACATCTTGCAACGTACAAATTTCATCCCTAAATTCAACCCCCTTCGAGTGGCAGTAAATTTTCAAATGGAAAGTAGGGGCTTGTGATACCTCATTTTAAAGGTCTTTTCATTCTCTATTTAAAAATGCTATGGTTTTAGGCCTGCTTGACGAAATTCGCTACAACAAACGAAAAACAAAAACTTACAGCGTTTTGTTCTTGCAGGCTAGCAAAAACAATTTCAGTGTTCTTTTTCAACATTATCAACTAAAAATAAGACATAAAAACATCAAAAATCTTCACAGCTGGGGGGGGGGTGAAAACTTTTGTCCAGGTCTCATAATTTAATGAGCGAATATTGCGTTTACTGGTTACCACGATACCTACTGCCCCCCCCCCCCCCCCCTTGTGGGGCCCTGCATTTTTGAATAGAGAATGAAAAGACCTTTTAAATGAGGTATCATAAGCCCCTACTTCCCATTTAAAAATTTAGGGGCTGCAACTAGCACTCGAAGGGGTTTGAATTTAGGGATGAAATTTGTACGTTGCAGGACGTCATTACAGAATCCAAAATCGACGTGTGTCGGGATATTTTTTTATATGCACAATAATTGAGATTTGGTTGTTCCACACCGTATATCGTTTCATTGTTGAACATCGTACTGTATCTCGAACTGTGTTTTCTTTTTATTATTTCTGATTGTAAACACAATTCCTGTGTATTTGACTTGTGCAATTTCAATCTTCTATTGTAGGTGTTACTTTTTTGCAACGCAATGTATTTTTAAGAATATACACACACAAACTGGCATTTGTCGCTCTCTCAAAGATAAAAATAATGCTCGTGTATGAAAAATGATTGTTGAATGGTAGTAAAATATGAGAATCGATGCATGCATGCCGTATACAGTTAGTTTATTATATTGGATTTTCTGTATTTTATACACCGAAGCAGGCTTGTTACGGAAAAATATATCAATTTCAGGGGTTTTAGTCGATGTATGAATAATATTCAATTTAAATCAGAATACGATACATCAGCAATATAATATTCAATAACGCAGTTATTTGAATTTTATTGCTCCCCTTGCTCAGTAGAGTAGCAAATGAATTTTATGTACCTACCCATTCTAGTGATACGTTGAAAAGGTGAAATTTAATAAACGACATAATTACACTAAACAAATGATTGCGAGTAATAAGGTTGGATAAGGGGATATTTTGGGTTAAGTCACGTAACAAATACTAGAAAATAATAAACTGAATATTAAACTGAATATTTTACTATATTAATAACAATCGAAAGAGATGCGTGCCCTTTAATGATTTACTAGGTTTTATATTTATTTCAGGAAATACGTTCCCAAAAGCGACTCTTCAGCAGCATTGCATTCTTCTGAATCCAGGGGCGTAGCGAGCCAACTTTTTTGGGGGGGGGGTTATTTTTCAAATTTGCCAACTTCATAAGAGCCAACCCTGTAAATAATTAAATAATATCCCCCCCAAAAAAAATTGATGAGCGGGGGGCAGAAATTCTAAAAAAATGTTTTTCAATAAAATTTGGCAACTTACATCTCAAACTTCCAATTTTTTAGCCAACTTTTGCCAAATTCCGCCTAAATAAAAATTGATGAGCGAAGGGAAGAGTCTTAAAAAAAATTTTTTCAACAAAAATTGCCATCTTGCGTCTCAAATTTCCAACTTTTATCCAACTTTTGCCAAGTCTAACAAAGTTGAGGGGGTAACGTACCCCCCATCCCCCCCTACGCTACGCCCCTGTCTGAATCCTCTCATTTTCTGGCCACAACAACCAGAGAAAGAGCTTTGCTGAGATTGTGTGCCTAACAGACAACCACGACACATGGCTATCAGACGTGCTACACAGCAAAGGGAGGTCAATTATAATAATGCATGGACCACAAAACGTTTGGCAAGATATTGTGAATAAGAACATATTTATTTCACTTTAATAACAAATTAAATCTCATTTGTTTTTTGTCAATGTTGATAATTCAATATGGCTCAATAGATCGTGGCAGTCTAAAATGTATTAACCAACAAGTTTAATTACTTCCACATCCAGTGGAAGTATAGGTAACGACAAAAAATTTTTTTAAAATTTTTATTGTTCAAATAGGCTTAGAAGGTCATGAAACGTCGAGATTTTAAGTTTGAGCGAAAAAATTTTTTCTGTCTGTCGGTCTGTCTGTCGGTCTGTCTGTCGGTCTGTCTGTCTGTAACTTTTTTTTGTGCGGACGTTTACTCTGGAACCTTTTGAGATATTGACTTGAAATTTGGTACACATATGTACTTTAACGAGATCTAGAACTAGATTATATTTTCATCTTGTTCCGTCGAAGGGTTGGGGGTAAATTGGGGTAAATTTGGGGTAAATAGGTAAATCAAGCAGGTAAGAGTTCATAAAATTGGTATTTAGTATATACAAGAGAAGCGAAGGTCTCAAAAAAAAATGTTGGCATTAGCCACCCCCATTACCACCCCCACCCCATTGTGAAAGGGGATGAAAAAAAAAAAGTGATTTAGTGTGTGTACAAGAATCAGAAACCTCAAAATATTTTTTTACTTTATCCACCCCCACTACCACCCCCTGTCACCACCCCCACCCCACTACCGATGTGGGGTAACGTTTTATGGGTTTTTGGGGTAGAGGATTTCAAATATTATATTATTAAAGTTCCATAAACAATTATTTCCACACTTTGTTGTGAGTGACCTGGATAGAAAATCTGGATGTGGAAGTAGTGATTCCTTGGGCAGCGGTTTTTTTTTAAATTTTGAGATGTAGGACAAGATACTCTTCTAAATAATTAATTATTCTGCGTTGTGTCCTACGTGATTATTACACTATGTAGTTTGCATAGATTTATGCAGACCAGCACAAATACCAAGATGAAAACTAAACAATAAAAAGTATATCAAATAATATCAATATACGTTCCAGAGACGTGCCTAAGTTGGTCATTGCATTCATTTGTGCGGTCCAGTTTATATAAAAATTCTCTTAGTGAAATAAATTTAAAATTCCGAAAGTAAAAGATAAAAAACCGCTGCCCAAGGAATCACTACTTCCACATCCAGATTTTCTATCCAAGTCTCTCATAACGAAAAAATTTTGTATGTGGAAATAATAGTTTAAAGAACTTTAATAATATAATATTTGAAATCATCTACCCCAAAAACTCATAAAACGATATCCCACACGGTAATGGGGTGGGGGTGGTGATAGGGGGGTGGTAGTGGGGGTGAACGAAGTAAAAAAATATTTTGAGGCTTTTGGTTCTTCTACATACGCTAAATCACATTTTTTTTCATCCCCTCTAATAATGAGGTAGGGGTGGTAATGGGGGTGACTAATGCCAAAAAGATTTTTCAAACTTTAGCTTCTCTTGTATATACTAAATACCAATTTTATGGACACTTACCTGCTTGAGTTACCTATTTACCATTTACCCCATTTTACCCCTCAACCCTTCGACGGAATAAGATGAAAATATTGTCACGTGTTTCCACCCCTAGGAAACCACCCTTGCAAATTCCGTGGGTTCCAAGAATTATAACAAGAGATAACCACTAACACACTTTATTTAATAATTTACTGGATACTTCACAATACTATTATTTACTTAAATGCAATTTACTGACTAAAAATAACAATGTTTATCACTTTGTTTTCACTTTGTATTCTTAACCTCACTTTTAGAAACTTCTCTACTTTCTGAACTACTCGCTGAGAATGCGGTCGCTTTTATACCTAAAAATGACAGATCTCGATTGTTCTCTGATGACGCCACCATTCTCTAGATAATTCCAGATGTCATCACTCTAGAACTACTACTGGTAGGTTCTTTCTCGAGTAGGTGCAAATACATCTGAATTAATTGAAGGGGTTGCAGCACATCACACTGACCCCTCCTTAAGCCTGAACGTCCCGGTCAGGCAATTTGGAATCATCGGTGTATTTTGCCAGTCTATCCAAATGTACGATCTTCATCCTGGACTTTTTGCTTCGTTGAATCCGATAAACGACATCATTAATTCGGGTAATAACAGTATACGGTCCATCCCAAGGAGGTTGGAGTTTCGGGGGTCTCCATTCCTTCCGCTGTGGGTTGTACAGCCAAACCAGATCTCCCACCTTGAATCCCCCTGTACTGACATTCTGATCATAACGAGCCTTCAATCGGTTACTAGTTTTGTTCATCTGCTCTCGGTCATTCTTCGGCTGTTCTCGACTTCCATTTCTGTAGTTGCTCATAGAAAATGGTTCCCCACGGGCAGCACAATTCTTACACTTGCGACACCAAGCCTCTACATCCTGGCGACTATTAACCCAATAGAACTGTTCCCGTGCTCTACTCAATGTCTTGTTTATGCCGAAGTGTCTACTGGACGTTTCATTATGTGCTTCCTGGAGTACTTCTGGTACACGACACCTGGGAATCACTAGACGCATGGCAACCTGCTTCCCATCTGGGCTTTCCCATACTCTCCTCAAAAGCCCATCTACGACCGTAAGTGAATCCCATTGTGACCATAAAGCCTTCAGCCCCACTTCTTTGTTGGAAACATCCTTCCATGCTGGACGTGTTCCGCCTGCTTTTGCTCTCAACATGGGTCCGATTTCTACATCGCGCAATTGCTCTTGCCTCAGAGTTTCCTTTGGCCAACTGTCTAGAAGATCGACCTTGACAGTGTTGACTTCAACCATGTTCGGCAATTTTCTCACCTGAGGGTAGCGCTTGCAATCTTCCTTGTCTGGTTTTCTGGATAATGCAGGAGTTTTGACTGCCTGCGTTGTCAACAGCCTGGTTTTCTCGCATTGGTTGTTCACTTTTGACAGAATAAATTATAGGGGGTGGTAGTGGGGGTGGATAAAGTAAAAAAATATTTTGAGGTTTCTGGTTCTTGTACACACACTAAATCACAAATTTTTTTTCATCCCCTTTAATAATGGGGTGGGGGTGGTAACGGGGGTGGCTAATGCCAATTTTTTTTTGAGACTTTAGCTTCTCTTGTATATACTAAATACCAATTTTATGAACTCTTACCCGCTTGATTTACCTATTTACCCCAAATTTACCCCAATTTACCCCCCAACCCTTCGACGGAATAAGATGAAAATATAATCTAGTTCTAGATCTCGTTAAAGTACATATGTGTACCAAATTTCAATATATCAAATGGTTCCAGAGTAAACGTGCGCACAAAAAAAAGTTACAGACCGACAGAAATTTTTTTTCGCTCAAACTTAAAATCTCGACGTTTCATGACATTCTAAGCCTATTTGAACAATAAAGATTTTTAAAAATTTTTTTGTCGTTGCTGGATGTGGAAGTAAAATATGGGAAACGGCAAAAACTTGATAATTACGGAAAAATATTATGAACACTCAAGTTGAAACCGAAATTAGAAGTAGAACCACCGATTTATTATTGGAAGACAGTAAGTCTTTTTCTTAATTTAATAAGTGATCGAGTGAGTTATGCAGCAGTATTGGTCATTGGGTCTTAGTGTTTTTTTCATTTTGCCGTTAACAAAAATTTTTTTTTCGTAATGGATGTAATTGTCTTACGTTAACTTATAACTTATACGAAAGTAATGGACATTTTGTCTTAGTTTTTTTTTGCCGTACATTGAGTAATGTAATGGACACTTGTCTTACGTTACCTTAAAGTTTTTTTTTAATAGGGCCGCGCCGTCCATAAGGGCAAGTAACTAAACGCACCGTAAGGCGCCGCGAGTTTTGAAATTGAAAATTAAAAACATATAAATGTTTAGTTACAATATAGCGTGAACCAGGGCAGGATTATCCAATAGACAAACTAGGCAATTGCCTAGGGGCCCCAACGCGCGAGGGGGCGCTCCAGCAGTTTTAAACTAACTAATTTTATCTCCCGATGGCCGACGTTTAAAATATATAAGGAAATTATTTATTTGTTATTTGATTATTTTATTTTGATAGAATTGTCGCATTTATTACCTCTGTTCTGTAGCAACATTTTACAGATCTTTTTAGAGGATTATATTATAGCGGAGTTCGCAAGCAAGAAGTCACGAAAAAGGATGTGTTTTTCAATATATTATTTTTATATTAATTTAATGTTTATATTTAATTTTAGTTCAGGGGAAAATTTAAATATTGCAATTTTATTATAATAAAACATTTTTTATTGGTATTTTATATTTTTATGTCTTGCGCTCACGAAAGACACGAAGACAATATAATTTTAAGTCAAATTTCTAACTCTTAATTTGAGGCTGTTTGACCTTGAAAAATTCAAAAATTTCGCCTGCAGCACATTTTACAATTCCGTAACCCCGCCTGTAAATAAGAGAACGCAAATACTTCATTTTCCTAAAGGCACGCCAATCCTTAATCCGGCCCTGGCATGCACTGAAAAATGTCGAATTATTATATTCAATTGTTTAGCGTGATTTATTTGAGATACATTTTTCCTCAACCTCCATTTTCAGCTGAATTCTAGATACTACTGAAGGGCGCATGTTCGTATTTGCACGACCGCGCTCAAAAGGCTTGGCGCGGCCCTGGATAGTGATCGACTATTATTGTCTCATTAAATTATGCAACAGTAATGGACACTTGTCTTACTGTTTCTTTTTTTTTGCTGTACACCAATTTTTTAAGTAAATAGTAAAAAGTAAATATAATGGACACTTGTCTTACGTTACCTTACAGTTTTTGAAAGTGATCGACTACTGTCTCACAAATATTATGCAACAGTAACTGACACTTGTCTTACTGTTTTTTCTTTTTGCTGTACATCAATTTTGAGTAATGTAATGGACATTTGTCTTACGTTACCTTAAAATGTTTGAAAGCGATCGACTATTATCTCACTAAAATTATAAGACAGTAATGGACACTTGTCTTACTGTTTTTTGTTTTTTTGCTTTACACCAAATTTGAGTAATTTAATAGACATTTGTCTTACGTTACTTTAAAGTTTTTAAAAGTGATCGACTATTGTCTCACAAAAATTATGCGACACTAATGGACACTTCTCTTACTGTTTTCTGCTTACGTACACGAATTTGATTACTATAAAGGAAATTGGTGTCTTCCAAGTGATTGAAATATGGTTTTCTTTCCAGAAATTTTGGAGAATTCCTCAGTTGAAGAGGAACCAAAAGACATCGAGACAAATGCTCACTCGAAAATTACAGATTTACTAGGCGAAATTCCAACAATCTTCACAAAAATTTGCAAATAGCATACATGAAGAAATATCAATAAGGTGGAAACATTTTGCTTTACAAGGAGTGCCCACAGAAACACTTCAACAGTTGACAAAAAAGTATTTGCTCCTGGAAAATTGTCAGTTTCTGTTAGCACCAAAGCTAAATGAGTAAATCGGTATTTGCTTATCAAGGGAGGCGAAAAAGCAGGATATTTTTATATTCGTTACAATTTCAATTGTCCAGTGCTCTGACAGCTTTAGGGGTACTGATTTCAGACTTGATAAATAATCCAAAATCCATCAATGGGGAAAAAATATTTTCTGCGTTACTCGCTTGTGGACAAATATTGACTGGTGTGCATCACAGTCTGTCTACCATAGACGCTTCTTGATCAAGCCTTTTCTTAAAGAGGAAAAAATAAGACTAATTAGCGAGTGTCCTATTGACAAAATAAAAAATTAAACGAATCGATTCAGAACAATAAATCTGTAACAAAGACATATAGAGAATTAAAAATGGGTAGTTCATCTTACGGTTACAAAACATTCACCAAGCCGAGTGTATCCCACGAACCTCAGCCAGGGGCCTTCGGGTTTCCAACAAGGTGTCAGACTACAGACTCAGACCCCTGTAATACAAGGAGAACAATGAGGTTTATCGTTACCGGAAGGATCAGAGTTTCCGGAAGTAATAACGAAGGTAAATAGGTATAAATATGCAGGAGGTAAGAAGGTACTCACATCAATGGTCAAAAATTACAAATAATAATAAAATTTTAAACTGGATTAATGGTATTACTAGTCCATTCAATAGTACACCATGTCAGCTTTCGGAACCTCAAAAATTAATAAATTCACAGGAACTACTAAATTATGAAGAGGCAATCGATCATCTAGTTAAAATTGGAGCAGTCTCAAAATGTAAATCTGGGGAAAGTGAATCTGAAAAACCTGAACACCTTTATAACACCACAGCATTTTAAATTAGATGATTATAGAACAGTTTTAACCATTCTTTTCGCTAGCAGATCTAAAAGATGCTTATTACTTCCACATCCAGTGGAAGTATAGTAACGACAAAAAATTTAAAAAATTTTTATTGTTCAAATAGGCTTAGAATGTCATGAAACGCCGAGATTTCAAGTTTGAGAGAAAAAAATTTCTGTCTGTCGGTCTGTGTCGTTCTGTCGGTCTGTAACTTTTTTTGTGCGCACGTTTACTCTGGAACCGTTTGAAATATTGACTTGAAATTTGGTACACATATGTACTTTAAAGAGATCTAGAACTATATTCTAGGTTTTATCATAAACGGGGATAAAAGTGAATTATTGCCTAAGCAAAAGATTTTACATTTAGATTTTGAAATCGATAGTGTTCATATGACAATAGAACTACCCCCCACGAAAAAAGAAATTATTTTAAAAAACATAAAATATATAAAAAATATGAACAAGTGTTCTATTCGAAGATTTACAAAGCTAATAGGAACAACTTTGGTTGCTGCACATCCAAACGTTAAATATGGTTGGTTGCACTTAAAAATTTTGAAAGAGAGAAATATATGGCGCTTTCACGAAACCACAATAATTACAATGCAATTATGAATATCCCAAAACATCTCATATGTGATCTGAATTGGTGGCTGGAAAGGCTTCCAAAAAGTCAAATTGACATTAAAAGGAAGGATTTTGTTATGGAAATATACTCAGATTCATCAAAAACTGCGTGGGGGGGTCTAATGTTAATAATTTAAAAATTCATGGATTCTGGAACGAAACAGAAAAAACGTGTCATATAAATTGTTTAGAATTATTGGCAGCTTATAATGGGTTAAGATCCTTCACAAAAGGATAGATAATGTTACTGCCATAGTTAGTATTAATAAAGTGGGAAGTGTTCGCTATAAAAATCTCAATGACATTACGCGTAAAATATGGGAATGGTGCGAAAAAAGAAATATATTTCTTCATCAAATAATAAGATAGCTAATTCGGAATCTAGATTAAAGATGGTAGGGATAGAGTACGAAATTAAAAATGATGTTTTCCAAAAAATTATTTCACATTTTGGCATCCCTGAAATTGACCTTTTTACAAGCTTTTATTTAACTTGCTTTGTATGTATGTTAGTTTGTTTGTTTAGTTCAAATCTTGCAAGTCAATTTTAAAACAGTTATCCCCAACCGATTGAGCTGAAATTTTGCATACACGTTTGGTTTGGATGACAATGCATGGTTAGCTAAGTGACGTCATTCTAAATCCAATATGGCGGACCCCCAAAGATGGCGGACCAGTTATTTTTTATACATCCCCATGATATGGGTATAAAATGAAAGGGTTTGCTGAGAAGAATACGAAAATAAAATGACGTCACACTAAATTCAATATGGCGGACGCCCCAAGATGGCGGGCAGATTTTTTAGTTTTAACACTATAATTTGATCGTATAGTGTATTCGCTCATACGTTGCATTCTAAGAAATGGTGAACGATCTGGTTTAAACTATAAGTTTTATATCGGATAGGAACGACGCAATGAATATATAAAACTAATTAAGGCGTAGCTAAAAATTTAAAAATTAAATTAAATGTAAAAAAAAACTTTTTTAAAAACAAGCTTTTGTTATTTAGGTGTACTAAAACGAAAAAAATAAAAATGAAAAAAAATGAATTGTCTTAAAAGCTTGTAGCGTGAATAGAAATAAAAAAAACTTACTTAGGTACTTACAATATCTGTCAAAAAAAAATTAATGCCTATATGAACTTCTCGCCCGCGACAAGCTTTTAAGACAATTAATTTTTTTTATTTTTATTTTTTTCGTTTTAGTACACCTAAATAATAAAAGCTTGTTTTTAAAAAAGTTTTTTTTTTACATTTAATTTTATTGAATCATACCCAAACAAAAGAATGCCACAAATTTGTGTCTTGGTTTCCAGATCCCGAGTCCATGTGTGTCGATGCTTTTATACAGGCCTCCCGTATGGGGGGTCCATTGGGTACTGAGTTTAGGGGCCCGAGCTTCGGAGGGACCCGTAGTGGGGGCCCGCCAGAGATTTTGGAATTTTTTTTTTAAAATTTCTCCCCCCCGGTCATCAATTGTTAAGCACGGGAGCCCGTTGGCTTTGGAAGGGCCCGCCAGAGATTTTAGCAAAAAATTTTTTTTTCAAATTTCTAAACAGGAAAAAGTTCCTTAAATACAAAGTTAAACTTTGTTGTTTAATATCACAATATCAAAACACTATCAAACAAAACTACGGAACAATGGAACAAACGAAAAATGTACACCTGGAAATATTATATTAGATCAGTAGAATATAGATTATATTTAAAAATCATTGCTAGTTCTAGTATTTCTAGTAAATGAATTTATGTAAAATTAATATTAAAACGTAAGGGAGGCTTCCCTAGCTTCCATGAAAAACACGCCACTGATAAAATAAAATATTTACAGAGTTGTCAATCGCTTAATAATTATTATTGTGTTAATTTTGCGATTGTGGGACTTACAGTGTAAAATTCAAATTATATATTTGTTTGTGATGGTTAGGTAGATTTTGCCAACCGCGTTTGGAACCAACTGCCCGAACTTTGGAGGGGACACTCCCCCCCCCGGGTCCGGCCCTGTCGGTATTTGCGCTGGTCTGCATAAATCTATGCAAACTACATAGTGTAATAATCACTCCGGACAACAACTAGAATAATTCCGATCGATCATCCTTACAGGTAAGTCGATCAATCTATTAATTAATGAATAAATAGAGAGTGTAGCGACACACCCGTCCGAGGACCGCGCGCAGTGTTATACGGATCCTAAAACGTGCCGCTCCACTTGTGAGGTCCTTAAGGATAGGATTTTGCAGATTGAGCGGGAAATATGCGTTCATTTTCAGTTTATTCATTAAATTTAAAAAATCATAAACGGTATAACCTTTAAAATAGTTTCAGGTACTTCACATTGCTCTAAAGAATCCAGCCATATACAGTTTCTATCATTAACTTTATATATAGCTAAATACCATGCTCTAATAATGAAATTAAGAACTATTTTGATTGACAAATTACAATATTCAAGTACAACAGAAATTTACAATAAAAAATATATATAGTTGTATTCGTTAGAACAATAACAAGTATCTAAAACAGTTTTAAAGATTATATTATGTTTGGTTTTTTAGCTATTTATAATAAATCTAAAATAAACGCATATTTTCCTCCTACTCTACAAAATTCTATCCTTAACTCGCATTCCCCCACTGTCTACTCTTTTTGCACGTAGTATAGTTGAATACAGCATTATTATCTGCTTTACAACAATTCCTTAATTTTTTTCCACTAGTCCTAATTGCTGTCACGGGTCTTTATTTTTTTGCTTGTGAAAAGAGTAAAAGGTTTTACACACATTACCTTTCAGTTTTCAATATCCATAAGTGGCAGATATTTTACACACTCCACACTGTTTACTAAAATTATTATTTTTAAACAATTTTAGTTGATATTTTCACATAATTTACTAGTTTAGTTAGAAATTATACAATTTGATTTACAAACTTTTGACGTTTACC
This sequence comes from Rutpela maculata, assembly GCA_936432065.2. Lineage (NCBI taxonomy): Eukaryota > Metazoa > Arthropoda > Insecta > Coleoptera > Cerambycidae > Rutpela > Rutpela maculata. The sequence continues at coordinate 52,276,728 of OW386294.2, forward strand.
GTATTGCTAGATGAAGGCTCCATATTTTACAATAATTGTATAAATGCAAAAGAGTACTTACTTAATAAAAAAAACACTAAAAGCATGCAATTTAATAATTTTCTACGTACCAGTATGCATTCACGCGTGAGTATATAGAGCTTCGCGGACCGGGTGATAAGTGGGAAGGCATCTGAGTGCGACGGAAAATAGTAGATTATGAGATAGTCGCAACTGGGATTGTAGCAAAATTTTTACAACTAACTATTTCCTTCATAACTCGCTTATTTATTATCGAAATTTAAAACTGAAAAAGGTTTTAAATTGATGAGGATGATGAGGATGAGGTACGATCACGTTTAAGTTCCGTCGCTCGATCAGCGAGGCGCAGCAACGCTGTGCGAGTCCGGCACTTGGATGGGTGACCCATGATCTCATCTAATAGTCGATGGGCTACCAACAGAGACAATCCTAGGGCTAGTGAACTACCTTGAAAGGCGGTGGCTGGTCCAGGAGACCCGGGAACCTCGGGCTATTGCGCCGCCTTGAAAGGTGGTGGGTGGACCAGGGTGGGTCAAAGTTGGTGGTCGATGACCATGATTTGGAGTCCACGCTAAACTGTAGATCCCTAGGGCAAAATGGGCCAACCCGGCCTGATTGTCTAGTAAAATAGCAGTACCAATACAAAACTGAAAAAAGTAATCGAATTTTGATAGTATTATTATCAAGTTTTTAAAATTGTCGTTTGTCTACAATCACGAATGGAACGAATTTGCAAAAAAAAACAAAATAAATATTGCATAATAAGAGAGCTACGCGCGGTTTTAGGAAATATTTTACGCTTTAAACAATACATTTCTTTTGCATATAAATAGCCATAACTTTGTTATTATGGACAATTCATCAAAAATTAAAAAAACTGATAGAAAGATAGGGCAAATATCTAATTTTCCATTTTTTTCTGGGTATTTCACCCCTGGGGGTTATTTGGACACCGATATCGCCAGACGAATTTAGGGGGTGTATGTATACATACGTCAAGTAATACAATGGCGTAATCAGCACATTTTTACTTTTCAATGTTCCACGGAAGTCAACAAAGATCTTGTTTTAAACTCTACTATTTCAGATGCAGATGATGCTTCTAACTCGACGTGCGACCTTCACGCTACTGTACCTCGATGTAATTTTATAATTTATTGACCAAAATTAATGTTAATTAGTGTCATGGAATAGTACTACGGTATGTACAGTCCAAATTTAAGAACAAAATATTACTTTGTTTTTTTTTGCGACTAAAACGCAAAATATAACATATCTGGGCTACTAAATTTTTATTCTTGTTTCTGAGTTTTACTTCCACATCCACGTAGTGGACTGAAAGTACTTATTCTCACGGATGACTAAGATAAGTTTTTATTTTTTTTTAAATTTACTGTTCACAAATTTAATAGGCCTGTAACTTCCAAACAAATAAAAATAAATCTACCACTTTTGTGTTTTTCAATCTTACAATTAAGTCTCCTTTACCCTCCCAAAATTTGAACATAACGATAAGGAACACCGTGTATAGCTATTTTCCAGTGAAATTTATTTGTGTGCAAAGCACACGAGACGTGCACATAAACTCAAAACGGTAGCGGAAACAACGGAGCGCTGTACAAAAATTATTACATCTTTTACAACAAGAAGCAATGCTGATAATTCTTTCACTAAAAAATGCCACCCCCACCCCATTATTAAAGCGGGTGAAAAGAATAAAATTGTGATTTAGTGTATATACAGGCAGTACAGGGTGGTCGCGCGCACGTTAGAACCTCATTTAACTTCGTTAATTTTGGAGTTACGTAAAAAGTTCAAAAATAAAAGTTACAGAAAATCACGTTTTCGTCGCATTTCGGAGATGTGTTCAATTTACTATGAAGGAGGAGGGTCCATAAGACCGGTTTTCGGCCTAATTTATTTTTGAACAAAAAAAAACTGAAAAACATTTTTTATTATTTACAATCAATATCGAATCGATTCTACCCCAAAACGAAATTTTCCCGCACTCACCTCCCCTAAACTATTAAATAACCAGCATTCAGTTGATTTTTTTGCAGGTCATTGAAATATTTGAACATGACTGTTGCTGATTAAGAATATTTTAGATTTTGTACGTGTATTTTCGTTATTTCTGGAGAGGTAGGCGGGGAGGGGGTGGCGCAGGGGGTAAAAAGGGAGAGTGGGGGAAAGTTTCGTTTGGGGTGGAAGCGATTCGATATTGATAGTAAATAATAAAAACATGTTTTTCAGTTTTTTTGTTCAAAAATAAATTAGGCCGAAAACCGGCCTTATGGACCCTCCTCCTTTACAATCTATCAAATTACCCGTTTAAAACAAAAGCATGTAATTTAAAGTAAACAATACGTTGGTTCTGTCAAGATATTTGTTGGTAACTAATTTCACTTTGTTGGAAAATTTCAATGATTGATATATCTTTTTCGGACTATCAACTTAATGATAAACTATGAAATTTAATATCTAGTATGGTTTTTAAGAAAAATACTGTTTTATATATCACTAAAAAGCTTCTTTTATGGCCTTTTAGATGCTGTAAAATATACGGGGTGATCCATTTAAAAAAACCAAAGTAAAATTCATATCTCCGAAATGCGACTTTCAATTGTTTTTCTGAAATGATTTTTGGAAAATATTTTCTATATATTTTTTTTTGAACTTTTTTACGCAACTCTAAAAATAACGAAGTTATATCAGATTCTAACGTTCGCGCGACCACCCTCACCACCGATGTGACATATTGTTTTATTATTTATTATTATTAATGTCCCATAAGCAATTATTTCCAAGAGAGATTTTGATGGAAAATCTGAATGTGGAAGTAGTGATTCCTTGGGGAGCGGTGTTGTTTATTACTTCCACATCCAGTGGGAGTATAGTAACGCAAAAATGTTCAAATAGGCTTACAATGCCATGAAACGTCGAAATTCGGCATCCTAGACAATTTTCGACAAAAATGTATGAAACTTGGTAGAGTTAAGTACTTGGGTATGCTAAATATGGTTTTGCTGCAGAACTTTTTTTTCTTTCAATATGACTGCTTCGAAATTGGTGAGAAGAAGCAAGAAATATGAAAAATTCAATAAAATAACCCAGCCACAAAAAATAAGTCCTGATCCTGAAACTTGACCCGAGTAGTTCAATGTATTTTTTGACGCTGAATTCGAATCCGACCTCAGAAAAACCCAAACACTCTCAAAATTTTGAGCTGGAGCGAAAGGGTAAAATCGCTCCTCATATATGGTGACAATAAGTACATGCAAAAAGTACTCCTAATGTACAATCCTAGGGTTTTTGAGGTTGCTGATTTCAAATTTCATTTTTAGAGTGAAAATCGAGTAAAATGGGGGTTGAAAGGAGTGTATAAATGAAAATTTGACATAATGCGTGATTTTCATTCTAAAAGTTTATTTCTAGGGATTTTTGAGGTTGACAAAATGCGAGATTTTCATTCAAAAAGTTTATTTCTAGGGATTTTTGAGGTTGCTGATTTCAAATTTCATTCTTAGGGTGAAAATCGAGTAAAATAGGGTTTTAATGTAATGGCAAACCTAACTTTTCTGTTGGTACTGTGTACTAAGACCCGTAATAGAAATCGATTATTACTGGTTACATGTGTTTGGAAAAATTACTGTCGACAGATTTATTTTAGCAATCTCAGTTAGATATATACGGAAATAGAAAAGAATATGCTTAAAAAACCTTATGACTGAAAAAAGCTTGAGAAATCCATATTTATTTTAGAATTCACTTAGATAAATTAATAAATATTAAATTTTCATCCTGCATAAGTTTACCTAGAATAAATGACACGCCTTGTGGTTAGCTGGTTCTTACTTGTATCTAATGAGATGACAGTTAATTTTCACCCTAAAAATGACATTTGAAATCAGCAACCTCAAAAATCCCTAGAAATACACTTTTAAAATGATAATTACGCATTTTGTCAAATTTTCATTTCAACCCCCGTTTTATTCGATTTTCACCCTAAGAATGACGTTTGAAATCAGCAACCTCAATCAAATCAATTGAAATAAACTTTTAAAATGAAAATCACGCATTTTGTCAAATTTTCATTTTTTCACCCCTTTCAACCCCTGTTTTACTCGATTTTCATCCTAAGAATGACATTTGAAATCAGCAACCTCAAAAATCAATTGAAATAAACTTTCAGAATAAAAATCACGCATTTTGTCAAATTTTCATTTTTACACCCCCTTCAACCCCCATTTTACTCGATTTTCACCCTAAGAATGAAATTTGAAATCAGCGACCTCAAAAATCCCTAGAAATAAACTTTTAGAATGAAAATCACGCATTTTATTCGATTTTCACCCCAAGAATGAAATTTGATATCAGCAACCTCAAAAACCCTAGGAGTACTTTTTGCATGTACTTATTGTCACCATATATGAGGAGCGATTTTATCCTATTCTAAGGGTTTTTTCGCTCTAGCTCAAAATTTTGAGGGTGTTTGGGTTTTTCTGAGGTCGGATTCATTATTCAGCGTCAAAAAATACATTGAACTACTTGGGTCAAGTTTCAGGATCAGGACTTATTTTTTGTGGCTGGGTTATTTTATTGAATTTTTCATAGTTTTTGTTTCTTCTCACCCCAATTTTGAAGCCGGCATATTGAAAAAAAAAATTCTGCAGCGAAACCATATTTAGCATACCCAAGTACTTAACTCTACCAAGTTTCGTAAATTTTTATCGAAAATTGGCTAGGTTGCTGATTTTTTACGCCAGTTTTCAATAAAAGCACCACTGTGCGTCGGTCTGTCTGTCTACCTTTTTTTGTGCGCACGATTACTCTGGAACCGTTTAAGATATTGACTTGAAATTTGGTACATGTATATATTTTAATGAGATCTAGAATTTTGATTTTATTCCGATGAAGGGTTGGGGAGTAAATTGGTGTAAATGGAGGTAGTGGAAGACCAGACCCTCTGAATTCGACACCCTCTATACAACTCGCGAACACCCACCTAAAAAATAGGTAATCTGATGTAAAATAACCCGCTAAACTTGATTTTTGAATTCGCCCATTGATTTGAGATTGCCAAAATGACCAAATTAGCAATTTTCTAAAAAAAATAAAAATTATGTGTTATTTTTTGCTTTTCATATAACACGTCATATATTTTTTATTTTACTTCAGAATTTTTTAATTTTTTTACATAATATTCTCTAACTATTCTTTGATATGTTGAAAGTAAAAAACTTTACCTAAAAAATAATTAGTTGGCAAAAAAAAAATAACAACTTTTCTTTGACGCAAAATCTTTAAAATTTGCAGAGTAAAATGTCCGATCGAGATATCTTTTTTATTTTTAAAGTTAGGTGCCTACTATAATCGAAGAAAATGTTCCGAATGAACTAAATAAAATCTTTTATAAGAAGTTTTTTTTGAAATTTTGCTCCCTTATCGAAATATTCATTAATTGTTTCAGCGTCCGAGCGAATGCGCGCTACTATGAATCGGCCGCAATCGCATCTAGAGCTAAACGCAGACACGTGCCGGGTGATTATTATTTTCCAGTATCCATTTATGTTAAGTTGAAAGTGCTTTTTGTCTCAGTCCTTATATTTAGTGCGTTATAAACACATAGTTTGGCATAATAAATTATAATTACTCGGATAGGAAATCAAAGGAAACAAGCTAAAAACGTACTCTTCGCCTGTTAACTGGATTTTTATATAATTGTTATACATTCAATAGGATACTTTTCGCAGTTTTTTGTAAATAATGTTACTTTTAGACATTTTTAATTTTATAGTACGATCTTAGTTGGTAAACGACTTGGTAAAAAAACTATACCAAACCCCATTTGGGTTTCGATTCCGAGTCAAAAGAACTACACCACCACCTTACACGTAGAAGAATGTAAATTTCTACATTATAAGACACGAGCTATAAAATCATATTTTCACGGTTGTATATTACATTATGAAATGTATATTTGTAAAATATATAAATAATTAGAAATATTACAATGAAATATTTCAACCGGATTTCTATTCAATTACAAAAACATAAAAATTAAAAAAAATTTTTTTCAACAGTGAAATCACAAGAGCTTTTTTTTATCGGATATATTTCTCTTTCTAACGAAATAATTTTGCCAATCAGTGCTTTTATGAGAAAAACTGACATGAAAAAATCGCGAGACCGGAGATCGAGCGATTTTGTCAAATGTCAGTTTTTCGAGCAAAATTACTGATTGACAAAATATTGAGTTAGAAAGAAATTTATCCATAAAAGAAAAGCTCGAGTGATTTTTGGCAAGATAAATTAACGACAGAATATGTGAACGAACAACAATTAAAAATAATTATAATTTTCTCAAAACGACTCATATCGTACAGTATAATTTCCACAAGACTTAAAAATTATAGCCGACAGTACAGATTTTAAAATGACGTGCGACTACTAGATATACTGTGCTTTTGAGGAACAGGTATTTTTATCGTGATAAATTAACTCCTATATAAAAAAGTCTATTTGACAGTCACATTTTGTCACTTTGACAGCGATAAAAAAGGTGTATCGTTTTTTATCACGATAAAAATGCCTGTTCCTCAAAAGCAGAGTATATCTAGTAGTCGCACGTCATTTTAAAATCTGTACTATCGGCTATAATTTTTAAGTCTTGTGGAAACTATACTGTACGATATGAGTCGTTTTGAGAAAATTATAATTATTTTTAATTGTTGTTCGTTCACATATTCTGTCGTTAATTTATCTTGCCAAAAATCACTCGAGCTTTTCTTTTATGGATAAATTTCTTTTTAACTCAATATTTTGCCAATCAGTAATTTTGCTCGAAAAACTGACATTTGACAAAATCGCTCGACCTCCGGTCTCGCGATTTTTTCATGTCAGTTGTTCTCATAAAATCACTGATTGGCAAAATTATTTCGTTACAAAGAGAAATTTATCCGATAAAAAAAAAGCTCTTGTGATTTTACTGTTGATAAGAAACGATGCACTTTTTTTCTCGCTGTCAAAGTGACAAAGTGTGACTGTCAAATAGACTTTTTTATATAGGAGTTAATTTATCAAATTTAAATCATTAAGTAATAACATTTTTATTTATCGATCGATTTTGTTCAAATGGGGTTCTTCTTCTAGCTAACACTAATTTACTGTCCAAATTTCAGTACAATCGGAATTTTCTTTCTTCAGTTATCGTGCTTACAAGAAACGTGACGGACGGACAGACAGACGGACATTTTGAAAGTTGTTCAGAATTCGTTCACTAACACAATGGTATGAAAATTTTTTGTTTGCGAGCGATATTTACGGCTTTAGAAATGTACCGATCAAATGCAAAATCCGATGACATTTCTGTGGCTCTAAAACAATATTTAGAACAGAAAAATTTATTTTTATCACTAAATCCAGTTTACCATGCACAATGTAGAAGATCGTATACCCGAACTGCTTATAAAAGAAACTCAGAAATTGTAAATCCTAGTACAGAGAATACAAGTAAAAAGGGCATTTCTGCAATGTGCTATTTACAAGACAGCCTACCAAATTAAGCCCAGAATTCCAAATGTTTTAGATTTTGGATGGTACCTAAAGGAGGAAATCTTATTTCCAAAGATGATTTCAAAAAGCCCAAGACTCAATTTTATTGAGTTAACTCCATTTTGTAAATGTAAATTATATAACTGTACTACAAGCTGCAAGTGTAGCAAAGCAAACGCGCAATGTAACATAAGTTATGCGAAGGAAAATGTAATCTTTAGTACCCACTTGCTGTTATAATTAATGAAAATATATTTTTAATGTGTATGTTTCGAGATTATCTACATAATTTTATAACATTTAATTGCAAATAGAAACTAAATAATCCGTAGACTCACTTGATCGCTTAAACGACACCACAGATGGGCGACGTTAACAGAAGTTATGCTTTAAATTAATGCGGACGAGTTGCGCGGCCGCTTCCAACAGCGTCATCTCGTTACATGAGCCGAATTTCCAAAAAATATCTTTATAAAAAAGTTTGTTTAAAGTATATGGAACATTTTTCTCGTTTATACTATAACTCTCTCTTTAAAAATAAAAAAGTTACCTCGATCGGGTATTTTTCAACGCAAATTTTAAAAGACCGCGACAATAGAGGGTAATTATACTTTCTTTAGGCACTATATTATTAGTTACACTATATTCTTTGCCGTCAGCCTGTCCAAGAATATTGGAGGGATAATGTGTAAAATATTGGTCAAAATCGGAATTAAAATAAAAAAGATATGATGTGTTATGTGCAAAACAAAAATTAACACATAATTTTAAAATTTTTCAAAAAATTTGCGAATTGACCGATTTGGCAATCTCAAATTAATGGGCGAACTCAAAAATCAAATCCAGAAGGTCATTTTACATAATATCATCTGTTTTTTAGGTGGGTGTTCGCGAGTTGTATAGACTACTTTTAAAATGCTTCCTACAGATTGGCTGCTCTCCGACTAAGGTAAATCAAGCAAGTAAGAGTCCATAAAATTGATATTTGTATATATAAGAGAAGCAGGTTAAAGAAAACATTTTTGGCATTAGCCACTCACATTACCATCCCCACTTTATTATTAAAAGGAATGAAAAAATAAAATTGTGATTTAGTGTGTGTACAAGAACTAAAGGCCATTTTCTTTTACTTCATCGACCTCGAAATTTATATAAACAATTATTTCCACCCAATGGAGTGCAAATATAGTTATCAACATTTTTTTCGTTGTGAGAGACTTGGATAGAAAATCCGGATGTGGAAATAGTGATTCCTTGGGCAGCGGTTGTAAATAGGTGTGTAATTACTTAAATATAACGATATAATAGGATATGAATGCATTTAGGCTTTTATATTTACGATTTACTGCCTATTTATGCATCATTTGAAGTGAATATTCATATACGGAAAACACCCTATTGTAGATACATTGGAAATACAATGTAAGAGATGAAATAATGATTAATTAAAATATATCGATGATTTTTGAGTCGGGCCAGTGACCCATAGACGAACACGAAAACTAATAGAAAATGCACTCCGCCGGATTTCCGTTAAGACGGTGCGCTTACAGCTGTTCGCATACCGAGCATGGGGTTTGCTCATCTTCATCTCCCCCATAATCAGTTCAGATGGTCCTTACCCTATCTCGAACTTAAAATGTTTCTACGGTAGTCTCAAAGTCAATGAACTAGATTACTACAACTTACGATTACGAACTGAAGCTCAACAGCCATTCGAATCCCTTACACCGTGTGGTAAAAATACGTTTACGATAGTCGTAGTAAACGTAAAGCAACGGTGTGTTTTACTGCAAGTGCCCACGTTTTGGTCACGCAGACGTCTGTCAGTTTTCATTAAAAAACTCTACTTTATACAGGGCGATTCTAAACTGCGCAAGGGCTGATATATAACGAAACTGCATAAATTACACGTATTTGTTACGTTTATCAATTAATACACCAACAAATTAACCTCGCAGTCAAGAAGTACAAGTTTTTCACAAAGAAAAAAATCATCAAAATCTGAAGAATTTTCAAAATATTCATCCATCGGACGGCCTGTCTGTCCGTCCGTCTGTCCGTCCGTTCGTCACTTTTCTTGTAAGCACGATTACTAAAGACAGAAGAACCACATTGTTTTTGAAAAAATCGATTAGTAAATATAAAAGTTGTCAAACATTTAAAGAAATGCACAAGTGTTGTAACCGATTGCGTTTTTTCAAAAATTTGGAAGAGTGTCCCGTCACATTTTAACAGTCAAATACGAATCTATTTAAACACCCTTTTCATGAATGCTAGATTGATCGTGATAGCCCGTTTCCTTGGCCCTCACGTAGTCCAGATTTTAACCCTTTAAATTTCGGTATGTGGGGCGCAATGAAAGAACTTGTTTGCAAAAATACTATAAATATCCGTGCCTATCTTTGACAGGAAATCACTGCAACAGCAACCATCCAATGCAATGATATTATTTAATATCTTTCATGAATCGTATGGATAAGTGTATCGAGGTGAACGGTGGACATACTGAATATTTACTATGAAATAATATTTCTTTTTTGAGTTTCCTTACACGTTGTGCTCTTTATTTGTTGAACCCTTGTTTAAACTATACTTTTGTTTAATTAAATATTCTCTTCATTTGTTTCTCTAATAAAATTTATTCACTTGATAATTTGTGCTTTTAGTTCTATGTTAGATAAGTGTCAAAATTAGAATATACGTTGATATGTCTTTGTCTTATAATAAATTATGTGGCCAATTGTTAAAGGCTAATGACACGTGATAAAATTATTTTTTCCGCCAAAATGAGGTAAGTTTATAGGACTTTTTAATAAAAAAAGCGATAACATTACGGGTAAAATAATTAAGCGTACACTTACGTTATAAACATTGCTTATGTGGACTTGTGGAGCCCTCTAAGAAACATTCTCACTCAGTTCGTAAATTACAATTTTCATTTATTAAAGGAATAGAAATCTCGATCCCCATTTACTAATAAAATCAATCGGGATTCTGATATTTCGGGATGGGAAGCACTAGTAGTGGAAGACCAGACCCTCTGAATTCGACACCCTCTATACAACTCGCGAACACCCACCTAAAAAATAGGTAATCTGATGTAAAATAACCCGCTAAACTTGATTTTTGAATTCGCCCATTGATCTGAGATTGCCAAAATGACCAAATTGGCAATTTTCTAAAAAAAATAAAAATTATGTGTTATTTTTTGTTTTTCATATAACACGTCATATATTTTTTATTTTAATTCAGAATTTTTTAATTTTTTTACATAATATTCTCTAACTATTCTTTGATATGTTGAAAGTAAAAAACTTTACCTAAAAAATAATTAGTTGGCAAAAAAAAAATAACAACTTTTCTTTGACGCAAAATCTTTAAAATTTGCAGAGTAAAATGTCCGATCGAGGTATCTTTTTTATTTTTAAAGTTAGGTGTATAATCGAAGAAAATGTTCCGAATGAACTAAATAAAATCTTTTATAAGAAGTTTTTTTTGAAATTTTGCTCCCTTATCGAAATATTCATTAATTGTTTCAGCGTCCGAACGAATGCGCGCTACTATGAATCGGCCGCAATCGCATCTAGAGCTAGACGCAGACACGTGCCGGGTGATTATTATTTTCCAGTATCCATTTATGTTAAGTTGAAAGTGCTGTTTGTCTCAGTCCTTATATTTAGTGTGTTATAAACACATAGTTTGGCATAATAAATTATAATTACTCGGATAGGAAATCAAAGGAAACAAGCTAAAAACGTACTCTTCGCCTGTTAACTGGATTTTTATATAATTGTTATACATTCAATAGGATACTTTTCGCAGTTTTTTGTAAATAATGTTACTTTTAGACATTTTTAATTTTATAGTACGATCTCAGTTGGTAAAAGACTTGGTAAAAAAAACTATACCAAATCCCATTTGGGTTTCGATTCCGAGTCAAAAGAACTACACCACCACCTTACACGTGGAAGAATGTAAATTTTTACATTATAAGACACGAGCTATAAAATCATATTTTCACGGTTGTATATTACATTATGAAATGTATATTTGTAAAATATATAAATAATTAGAAATATTACAATGAAATATTTCAACCGGATTTCTATTCAATTACAAAAACATAAAAATTAAAAAAAATTTTTTTCAACAGTAAAATCACAAGAGCTTTTCTTTATCGGATAAATTTCTCTTTGTAACGAAATAATTTTGCCAATCAGTGCTTTTATGAGAAAAACTGACATGAAAAAATCGCGAGACCGGAGATCGAGCGATTTTGTCAAATGTCAGTTTTTCGAGCAAAATTACTGATTGACAAAATATTGAGTTAAAAAGAAATTTATCCATAAAAGAAAAGCTCGAGTGATTTTTGGCAAGATAAATTAACGACAGAATATGTGAACGAACAGCAATTAAAAATAATTATAATTTTCTCAAAACGACTCATATCGTACAGTATAATTTCCACAAGACTTAAAAATTATAGCCGACAGTACAGATTTTAAAATGACGTGCGACTACTAGATATACTCTGCTTTTGAGGAACAGGTATTTTTATCGTGATAAGAAACGATGCACCTTTTTTTATCGCCGTCAAAGTGACAAAATGTGACTGTCAAATAGACTTTTTTATATAGGAGTTAATTTATCAAATTTAAATCATTAAGTAATAACATTTTTATTTATCGATCGATTTTGTTCAAGCTAACACTAATTTACTGTCCAAATTTCAGTACAATCGGAATTTTCTTTCTTCAGTTATCGTGCTTACAAGAAACGTGACGGACGGACAGACAGACGGACATTTTGAAAGTTGTTCAGAATTCGTTCACTAACACAATGGTATGAAAATTTTTTGTCTGCGAGCGATATTTACGGCTTTAGAAATGTACCGATCAAATGCAAAATCCGATGACATTTCTGTGGCTCTAAAACAATATTTAGAACAGAAAAATTTATTTTTATCACTAAATCCAGTTTACCATGCACAATGTAGAAGATCGTATACCCGAACTGCTTATAAAAGAAAATCAGAAATTGTAAATCCTAGTACAGAGAATACAAGTAAAAAGGGCATTTCTGCAATGTGCTATTTACAAGACAGCCTACCAAATTAAGCCCAGAATTCCAAATGTTTTAGATTTTGGATGGTACCTAAAGGAGGAAATCTTATTTCCAAAGATGATTTCAAAAAGCCCAAAACCCAATTTTATTGAGTTAACTCCATTTTGTAAATGTAAATTATATAGCTGTACTACAAACTGCAAGTGTAGCAAAGCAAACGCGCAATGTAACATAAGTTGTTTATGCGAAGGAAAATGTAATCTTTAGTACCCACTTGCTGTTATAATTAATGAAAATATATTTTTTAATGTGTATGTTTCGAGATTATCTACATAATTTTATAACATTTAATTGCAAATAGAAACTAAATAATCCGTAGACTCACTTGATGGCTTAAACGACACCACAGATCGGCGACGTTAACAGAAGTTATGCTTTAAATTAATGCGGACGAGTTGCGCGGCCGCTTCCAACAGCGTCATCTCGTTACATGAGCCGAATTTCCAAAAAATATCTTTATAAAAAAGTTTGTTTAAAGTATATGGAACATTTTTCTCGTTTATACTATAACTCTCTCTTTAAAAATAAAAAAGTTACCTCGATCGGGTATTTTTCAACGCAAATTTTAAAAAACCGCGACAATAGAGGGTAATTATATTTTTTTTAGGCACTATATTATTAGTTACACTATATTCTTTGCCGTCAGCCTGTCCAAGATTATTGGAGGGATAATGTGTAAAATATTGGTCAAAATCGGAATTAAAATAAAAAAGATATGATGTGTTATGTGCAAAACAAAAATTAACACATAATTTTAAAATTTTCCAAAAAATTTGCGAATTGACCGATTTGGCAATCTCAAATTAATGGGCGAACTCAAAAATCAAATCCAGAAGGTCATTTTACATAATATCATCTGTTTTTTAGGTGGGTGTTCGCGAGTTGTATAGACTACTTTTAAAATGCTTCCTACAGATTGGCTGCTCTCCGACTATAGTGGTACGTTAACAAAAGTTCTCGTGCTGATAAGAAACAGCCTATACACATACAGAGAGACAAATATGCATGCTTTTCAATGAATGCGGATTCAGATCCTCATTAAACTGATATCTATGCAAAATTGCAGGCCCTTTCGACACATTGTATACTTATCTACGTCTTCAATTTAACTATATTTTCAACGCGACAATACACAATCATACAAAAAACGCGCCAGTGCCAAAAACTTGATTTTAACTAGTCCAAAACAAACAGGAAGACTGTAGATTCTTTGGCACTTCGACGTGTCGTTCTCACCATGTATAAAAATTATTCAATATTCTAAAAAAAAATCACGAAGGAATACTGTGATGTTGCCAAGTGTATTGATTTACCCAGAGTTTTTCAGCTTGAATAGAAACAGAGGCTGAATAGTAATCATTAATTTTGTTTACCCGATACCTAATACAAAAACATCATAAAACCAGTGTTGCCAAGAATTCAAAGTTAAGACGAGCATACGAGTAACGCAGGATTGAGCTTTAACGTTTGTGAGGCGAGAACAGTAGCGGAGATACAATTTTTAAGACGTATATAAATACATGAATATAATACATAACATAAAATCACCAAAATTTTTACTGTACCAATTTTACATTTTTCGTCATATAATTAAAATAATAATGTAAAATAATCACGTCATTATGTGCTTGTTTGTGAGTTTGAAGTACAACACATATATACAACGATACAAACTTAAAAACAAAAAAAAACAGGAAACCTATTTTACTATTTATAAAAGTTCTTTCTTTGATGGGATTCATCTAGAAATGAGCGAAATTCATGTTTTCACATAGATTGCGCAATTATGCCAAAAAACAATACAAATATTGCTATTAGATCCGTCACTTAAATATGACTCCCCAATTCAAGCCTCTTCCAAAGCTTGAAAATGTTATTAACCGAATATTAATGAACAAGTTGAAACTGATAGAAATATGGTCTTCTTTGAAATGATTAGAAAGTTACGAACGTTTTATTTATTTTAAAGCTTAAACTGTCTTCTAGATGAATATGTTGGTCTGCCGGAACAAAGACTGGCGCATATACGTGGCAGACCAGATCACACATGCCCACAAAACAAGTGGTCTGTGCTGGGGTACTGACTATCCCTTGTATTTTGAGCCTCTGAACACGAATCTGACCTGACCTTGTTCCTCAGCACGTCAGGTTTTTTTAACACTAAAAAAGTCTGTTGGATCGTAATGTTGCTTACCAGCTCATTTAAATCAGACTCCAAAAGTGATTCAGCTTTAAAAATTTAACCTAATAATATTGTGGTACTTCAGTATTGACTACATAACTCAAAGGAAATCGTAAAACCCAATAACTCCTTAACTCCATAACCCTTGGAATCCGATGAAAACTGGGGAATCTTAATTGTGGAGTTAATGATATTGTGACCCGGATCATTGTGCTTGAGTATCATACAACCACATCCTCGTGATCCCAGAACTCCCTTAACTCTGACGATCCAATGGACGAAATGGATGTTCTAATTAGGGTGATTCGTGCCATCGTGACATTAGAATCTTGGAAACAAGCACCCTATGGCACCATAGCTCTTCATCGGCAATCCCTTCTACTACATAACCCAGTAACCCCGTAAATAAATAACTGCATAATTCTGGGAATATAATAGAAGAATGTGAAGAATCTGAAGAGGGGAATTCATGAGGTTGTGTTCATGGAATCTTGAAATCGAGTTTAAAGGAATCTGTAGTGTGACAGTGTGTACAGAGGAGCATAAACATGAAAAGTGTGACAAATGTTCGGTCGCGACCACTGGACGCAGAGGTGGTCCGATCGGGGCGATTTTGGTATCGTTGTGTAGGTTGGACCTTCTTGAGTCGCATAAAAGTGGTCGATGGTTCCACGATTATGGGGGAGGAACATTTTGGTTATTTTAATTTCTTGTAAATACGATAACTTCTGTTAGACATATTTGTATTTCAAATTTGGATCATACATAAAAAGCGTGATAGAATACCCTGTTGAAATTGGGCTATATCCGTCATATAGGGCGATCGTCAGAGGTGTATGAACTTTTATTACAATTTCAGAGCAAAATGGTACTAAGGTTTTTGATTAAGCACACAAAAATATGAAGATGTAAACGCTGTTTAAACCATAATATAAAGGTGTCTCTAAGGGTGGAACCAACTTTGTGGAGATTAGATGGTATATCCATTTTACCTTAAAACACCATTAAGGTATTTTTAATTAGATCAGTATGAAGTAAATAAAAGTTGCAATCGGGAGTCGCCGAGGAGCATTGGGCGGTTTTCAGAGTTGTTTGGTAATTTGGTATATTAGGATAGGAGACGTTATTACTACAACATGGTAGAATACTTCTTATTGAAATTGGGCCATATTCGTCATACAGGGCGATCGTCAGAGGCTTATTTTTATACAGTCTATTACAATTTTAGAGCAAAATGTTACTAAGGTTTTTGATTAAGCACACAAAAATATGAAGACGTACAAAATGTTTACATAATAATATACAGAGTGTCTCGAAGGTTGGAATCAACTTTGTGTAGATAAGATGATATCAATTTTACCTCAAGACATCATTAAGGTAATTTTAATAAAGCTAATATGGCAAAACGGCAAAAAAAAATTTTCGAAAACTTGGCATCTTTTCAGTTATTTTGGAGGCTTGTGTGGATTAGAAACACATGCTTTAGCTTCGATTACTTTTTACTTTAATAATAAAGGTGGTTGTTTCATCCGCTCGGTTATGACCGTTCTTGGTTTTCAGAACTAAAGGATAGTTTCAAAAAAGGGTACATAGCGGGTTGAATTTCTAAACTAGCTATTAAAATAAGTAAATATGTTTTTCTCATACACACGAGTCTCCAAAAAACATAAAAAAATCACATAATTCTTTTTCCTCATGAGAGGCGGTGTGGGGCCTGGATGGTAAGGAGGAATTAATTAATTAATTAATTAATTAATTTAAAACAGGTGGTGAATATAGGGTAAAATGGGGTAAAACCACTACATAAAAAAATGCTATCAAATTTTTAGTTAACAGCTATACAAAAATTTTTAGAGCAAGAAAACTTTTTTTTACCATTGGTTCTGATATTACATCCTCTGCAAACAACAGCTTCCATTGGACAATCTGGCAAAACCCATTTTTGCATATTATCCCTTTCTGCGACACAAAAAAATTCTGTTATTAGTATCTTAGCTTCACAGAAACCACGTTTAAGCAATATTTTGGTTTTTGAAAAAAATCGCCACGTTCCATCACGGCACCGAAGAGAGCCGTCAAAGATATTTTTGTACTTTTTTAGGGCATTTTAAAACATGTATCAAAAAATTTCATTGAAAATCCGATGTCAAATTTCAATTTGAATTTTGCAAGTCACATGACCGCTCTGACCGCCAAGAGGTCTAACCCCTTCTTCACCCCCTCCTGCACCTACTGACAAATAGACAGCATACATTTCTGTTGCCGTATGATGGACTAGTAGAAGTTTATTATCTTTCAAAAACATTCAGATTGGTTGCATTTTGTCACATCGAACTAACAAAAATAGTTCTGAAAATTGTTTGATCAACGATCGTCAGCAAGAGGGATAATTGAATTAAGATTTTTAGGAGTATCGATAAAATTGTCATTTTTATTACTCGAATCATAGAATTGTTGGAAAATTTCAAAACGGGCAGTATTTACTATTAAGTATAATCGAACGGTAATATTGTTGAACCATTTCATGCTCATGAAAATCTGGTATGCCACATATGTGCGCCAGTCTTTGCTCCAGAAGACCAACATGTAACATATTCGTTTAAGTTTTAAAATAAAAAGAAAATAACAATGATGCTCGATAGCTTAGACGAAATACTGAAAATGTGTCCATTTGGGGTGGTCTGTCAGGCACTTCCACCAAGGTGAGGCAAGGCAGACTGAGGTAATTTTAAACAATTAATATTTTTATAATTTATATTCTTATATTCCCTAATTAATTTAATTAAAGACCTCCCGTCAGAATAAGTCCGTCTAAAGCTACTCCACCCTGTAAGACATTCAGCACACGTCGCGCGTCGCGTTCACTATAGATGCTAAAGAGGCTTGATGACAGAACACAGTCCTGTCTGACGCCATTGCCAACTTTACATCTGAAGGCGTCTTTTCAAAGCCTACTTGCATAAGAGGTATTTGCTGATAACGCCTTAATTCTATAACGATTAATTTCTTGACCACGGTGTGTTTAGCTTTTAGCCGCTGACATGACTTTTTGTTAATGGGCCTCTTAATTGAAATTAAAGAAACATTAAGCACATAAGAAGGCAGATTCCGAGTTTTTTAATTGGTAGCATTGATTTATCCAAAGGTTGATTTTCCAGCCCAGCTTACGTGCGACTATTGGCAAGGCCTTTACAAGTCACTTCATAAAATATACATTTTGAAAGGTTTCTTGTAGTAATAAAATTACGGAGAAGCGGAGGAATCAAGGGTGGAGTTATTAGAACATAATTACAGTATTCGATTAAGTTTATTGAAGTTCAAAGGTGTATACTAGAGGGACTACTAATTGCAAACCTGAAAGCTAAGTGATGTATGTATCTATTTGTAGACAATCAGAGCGGTGCAGCGTTTTAATGGTTAATGTATAATTACGTAGGATACCCTTCGTGATTGGTAAGTAGTTCAGCTAATACGTATAATGTACGCTAGGAATTTAATATCTTATACAAGAAAATAAACAATATTTTAACTTAAATTTTGCTTTGTAAGAGCAATTTTAGCTAGACCGGATGCCACAGGCTAGTGGCTCCCCCCTATATTTCCTTTATTTTTTAACTTGTCGGTTTGAAATTTGGAGTGCATAAACTACCTGTAAAAATGGATTTTTGGACATAAAAAACGGTGTGAAACATTTTCCGGTTTGCCCGGAAATGACCGCAACTTTCGATTTTTAAATCCTGTATATTTTTATATATTTGGATTCAAGACAACATTCTGAATTCTGAGTATACCATGAGATCGTCGCGAATTTTTGAGTCGATGTTCAGTTTTTTTAAGCATTTTAAGACATTCGTCTAGAGTGCTTTGGAATACCAAAATTTGTTCGACGGTAGGTAAAGTCCAAGGGAAACATACAATTTTTCGTTTAATTTCATTAATAACTATTTACGAAGCAGAGCTGCAACGAATCATTTGAAAAAAGATTTAAATAGAAGATCAAAGATACTTTACTTTTTATCAAATGATTTAAATCAAAAATACTTTTGCCTATAAAGAAGTATTTAAATTATAAATCTTTTTGAGATTTAAATCTTTTATAATACTTAAAATCGTTTTGCAAATAATTTAAATATTTTTTACTTTTTTTGCTGATTTAAATCAATTAGATATGATCTAAATGATTTCAGAAAGATTTTAAATCACTGAAAATTATTTAAATCCATTTTACTTTGATTTCTTCTTTTTCGAGTATTTAAATTTACTTCCATATTCAGTGGAATAGTAAGGACAAAAAAATTTTGAAAATTTTTATTGTTCAAATAGGCATAGAATGTCATGAAACGTCGAAATTTTAAGCTTGGACGAAAAAAAAATTTCTGTCTCTATAACTTTTTTTTGTGCACACGATTACTCTGGAACCGTTTAAGGTATTGACTTGAAATTTGGTACACTTATGTATCTTAACGTGATCTGGAACTAGATTATATTTTCATCTTATTACGTTGGAGGGTTGGGGGGGGGGTGAATTGGGGTAAGTGGGGGCAAACAGATAAATCAAGCAGGTAAGAGTCCATAGAATTGGTATTTAGTATATATAAGAGAAGCTATAAGGTCTCAAAAAATTTTTTGGCATTAGCCACCTCCCTCTTATTATTAAAGGGGATGAAAAAAATTGTGATTTAGTGTTTGTACAAGAACCAAAAACCTCAAAATATTTGCTGTTATAAGCTTTTATAAGATTAAACTATTCACAATCACCGTGCACCACAACAACGAATCTTTTTACTCTTCATTTCTAAAGTATATTGTGTATATTGTGCATTAGGTTACATAAAAATTAAATCTAGTATAGGGTTATTTAGTCAAATTTCATATTTCACTTTTTAGTGCATTTATGCGGAGTAATTGTTGAATAATTACACCACTGAAAATTTGAGGTCGATCCGATAAGTAGTTTTAGAAATATATTGCTTTAAATATGAACCGACACACTCAAAGTGCGAACGTCATTGAATCCGAAAGTCTGTTTCGAAATTGCGTTTACGGCGTTAGAACCCGGCTATTTGTCTAATCTGCCAGAGATGTAAGCTATGATGATTTGGAGACTATTGGAGTATTTTAACACAAGAGTATGCAGCATATAAGAACCGAAAAAAAGGAATCAAAATGCAAGTAGGAATAAATGACGTCACGCAGCGTCGATGTTCTTGATTAATTTTAAAGCCTATAGAGATCCTAGAATATTCTGATTTTTTAAATTTCGCTCTAAAATTAAAAAATCTCTCTAAAAAAATGCTAAATGAGCCTGTTCTAAAATCTAAAGAGCAGGCTTAGACAAGTCGGCGGCGCGGCAAATCACAACTCAACACAAACCCTCTGTGTGCTAAGAATTAAAATCGTTATTGTTTACCCAGAAAAGATTTAGACTACTTTCTGCGTGATTTAAATAACTTTTGAAGATACTTTCTAAAAAGATTTAAATCATAAATCAAAAATCATTACTAAAGAAAATATTTTAACTCAAAAGATTTAAATTAAAAAAATGATTTAAATCAAAAAATTGATTTAAATCTCCCGTTATGTTTCAGCTCTGTAAAAAGCCTCCAAAATTGAACAAATCACTTTTTTATCGAAAACTTTTTTTTTCAAATATGAAGGTGGTGGGTCATACTGTTCAATAAATTATAGATTTTTTTCTGAATTCATTGATATCCATTTCAAATCTATGCTCTTTGTTTTTCTATTTTACTGAATGTATTTAAAAATAAAAAATTACTTTCAATATAATTTCTCCTGAACTTTAACGTAGTTGCCTTTGCAAAAATCATATGTCTAATAATGAAATAATACTAACTAATAGCCTTTTCGTTCTCTCTTTTGTTTTTTAATAGGTATAAGTACTAGTGCAAAGTATAAGGATCAATAAAAATTATTTTTAAAGTTATTTTTTATTTTTAAATAAATTTAATAAAATAGAAAAACAAATAGCATGGATTTGAAATGGATATCAATGAACTCAGAAAAAAAATCTATAATTTATTGAAAGCTTTCCCATTTGAAAAAAAAAGTTTTTGATAAAAAAGTGATTTGTTCAATTTCGCAGGCTTCGTAAATAGTTATTAATGAAATTAAACGAAAAATTATATTTTTCCCTTGGACTTTACCTGCCGTAGAACAAATTTTGGTATTCCAAAGCACTCTAGACGAATGTCTTAAAATGCTTTAAAAAACTGAACATCGAATCAAAAATTCGCGAAAATCTCATGGTATACTAAGAATGTTGTCTTGAATCCAAATATGTAAAAATATACAGGGTGTTCCGTTTAAAAATTGAAAGTTGGAACCGGAAGTGGTCTCACATTGTTTTTATGTCCAAAAATCCATTTTTACAGGTAGTTTATGCACCCCAAATTTCAAATGGATAAGTTAAAAAGTAAAGGAAATATAGGGGGGAGCCACTAGCCTGTGGCACCTGGTATATGTAATACCATACATAGCCTGTGTATCTAACTCTACGTATGCAAATATAATAAACCCAATAAACCTCCTACCACGAGCAAGTAAAACATTCATTTACTGAAATAAAATTTTGAACTGTCCTTGAGTTGTGGGATGAGAGTTGTCAAAATTATAAAAACAAAACAAAAAGACAAGATTGAAGAGTAGAAGTATAAGTCTGAATACAGATGTCAGTGAAAAATTACGAAGTTACTACAAAGTCTGACGAAAAACGATTTTTGCATATTTTTTAGGAGTCCTGATTATAGAAAGAATTTACTTGTTGTACCAAGGCTCAGTATACTAATACTATTACTAATTCACTAATTCACGAGAATGTCGAGAATTTACTTCTGTTAAGAATGCGGCCCTGGTAGACGACAAGCCGTTCTCCCACTGAAGCTGACCTCTGACCTTTATATTTATTTGGTGCTATATTCTTTTCAAAATCATTGTGCTGCAAATAACGCTAATGTTAATAAGTTGTTTTGGTGGTAGTACTTTTCAGAGCAAAGCGTATCATTTCGTTTAAAACATATAGTGTCCGCCAAAAAGTCTGCACCATATGGGAAACTGTTGTTGACCTTCTCAAAAATTTTATTTATGATAAAAGTTAGTGCCTGTTCTCAAACGAAAAGGGGTCTGCAAAGTTGTGTGTTAGTCCTGGCGTTTAGGTCAGAAAATTAATTTCTTTGAAATTGTCTCAAGAGTAAACTACTTTTATTTTTGAAGATATCGAAAAATGTTATTTAAAGAAATTGCTTATAATGCGAAGTTATATTCAGGTATCAAAGGCTGTTCTATGTTAAAAATAAAAATTTTCCTTTTTTTTACGCATAATTCTTGAACTATATTTTTAATTTTTTTTTTCTGCTATTAATAATTCTCTCTATTTAATAGTTTCAGCCTGAGTAATGGATTAAAATCTACTTTGAAGAACTGTTAGCAGTACTTTTTTGACCGAATTAATATTTTGGGAAAAAGTGTTAAATTTCTTGGTGCAAAATTTTTTAAAACAAATCGCTAAATGAAACTCTTTTTAAGCGATTTGCATTAAAAAACTTCGAAAAAGTTAACATTGTAAAAAAAGAGAACAACTTCGCACCAAGAAATTCAGCATATTTTTCCCAAAATATTTATTTGGTCAAAAAAATACTGCTAAAACTCCTTAAAAGTGGATTTTAACCCATTACTTAGGTTGAAACTATTAAATAGAGATCATTATTAATAACAGAAAAATATTAAAAAATATAGTTAAAGAATTATACGTAAAAGAGTGGAAAATTTTTATTTTTAAAATAAAACACCCAAATTTGATATCTGGATATGATTTCGTATTGTATACAACTTCTTTAAAAACATTTTTCGATATCTTAAAAAATAAAGGTAGTTTACTCTTGAGCCAATTTCAAAAAAATTAATTATCCGACCTAAGCGCCAGGACTAACACATTTGTCATTTGAGAACAAGTACTAACTTGTATCAAAAATAAAAATTTTCAGAAAGTCAATAACAACGGAGTTTCCCATATGATAGAGACTTTTTGGCGGACACTATAAGTATACTAATAAAGTTTGGCAACAGTTCTTTTCAATAAAACAAATGGTTAAATAGTTAAATGAAGTGGTTACTTAATTAAAATAAGCGTTTTTAGAGTTTCGTACTAAAAAGTGGAAAACGGAACCCTTATAGGATAACTTGTCTGTCCATTCTTCAGTCTGTATGTTACAGCGTTTTACCTTCGAAATTATTATAGATAAAAAATATTTTTGACGCCCTTTTCTGAGCCAAAATGTGGGAAATTACAATATCGCTTGAAAAGTCTAAATGTAAGGATTCTAAAAAATATTAAAATTTTTGATGTTCAGTAAAAATGTTCATTTTTATTAAACACGGGGGTATTTCCAAAAATTCAGAGGCGATGAGAATGTTTAAGGAAAACTATAGCAAACTTTCGATTGTTATTAACTGTTAAGATATTAAAAAAAATTAACTGGGGGAGTGAGATATTGCGACATTTCATGCACAGACAACACACGGTTATTCATAAAGTTTAGAAATAGTTAGGAATGTTGGTAAAATACTGCTTACAGTACGAAAACCGCTGCCCAAGGAATCATTACTTCACATCCAAGTCTCTCCCAACGCAAAAAATTTATATACTATATTTGCACTCCACTATGTGAAAAGAATTGTTTATGAAACTTTAATGATATAATACTTGAAATCGTCGACCACAAAAACCCATAAAACGATATGACACATCGGTAGTGGGGGGGTGGTGGCGATGGATGGATGAAGTAAAAAAAATTGTTGAGGCCTTTGGTTCTTGTACACACACTAAATCACAATTTTATTTTTTACACCCTCTTTCATAATGGGATGGGGGTGGTAATGGAGGTGGCTAATGCCAAATTTTTTTTGCTTGATTTACCTATTTACCCTAATTTACCCTCCAACCCTTTAGCGGGAGAAAATCAAAATTCAGTCTGGTTCCAGATCTCATTAAAATACATACGTATATGAAATTTCAAGTCAATATCTTAAACGGTTCCAGAGTAATCGTGTACACAAAAAAAGTTACAGACAGAAGTTTTTTTTTGGCTTAAACTTAAAATCATGACGTTTCATGACATGCTAAGCCTATTTGAACAATAAAAAAATTTCAATTTTTTTTTTGCGCTTCTACAGGGTGATTCTTTTAAGGCGGCCATTAGAATATTTTCCACTTGCAGGTGAGACAGACATTTGAGATTTGGTACCCTACCATAATCGACCATTGTGAGTCCGAAAATAATAATTTCAAAATGGCGGCAATTCCGGAAATACCGGAAGTCGATACCAACTTGCTTATTTTAAATGGAATACTCTATATATTTTCGACTTTTAGAAATGACCATAAAATTCTGAGTCAAAACATGTAGCACACCCTATACCTAAACCGAGCAGTTTCGGAGATATTTGACATTTTCTAAAAAAATTTGACAGGTGCAGCGGTTTGCACTGCGATGTTACTACCTTTGTAACGTTATGCCATTTCAGTAGCTGCTAACAGCCACACGAAAAATGCTTCATAACAATGATCAATATGTATTCTAAATAAAAATTTAAGATTTTTAGTAGAAATTATTATTATTTTTTTAAATTCCACCCCTACAAACTACAGATTGTTCAGAAATTAAAGGAAAGATATTGTGAAACTCGTGAGGATTTCGCTACGAGAATGCAAGTGATTTTGGAAGATAATTTAGGTCTGCAGCTTCTAATGAGCGACGAAGCTCATTTTTATTTAGATGTAACAGTTAATAAACAAAACTTCAGGTACTGGGCTCCTGAAAATCCACGAAATATCCATGAACGAGCTCTTCATTCTGAAAAAGTCACAGTGTGGTGTGCCACTGGCCCTACTCGCATTATTGGTCCCTATTGTTTTGAAGAAGCCGGGCATACCGTCACTGTTAATTCTAACCGCTACGTCCAGGTGATCCAAATTGTTGTTATGCCAGAACTACTCAGAACATGGATAAATCCAAGGAATGTGTGGTTTCAGCAAGATGGTGCCACGGGACATACGCATCAATGAATGTTGCCCGCAACATGTTCTCAGGAAAACTCATTTCACATTTTGGAGATGTGCCGTGGCCCCCAAGGTCTCCAGACCTGACAATTTGTGATTTTTTTCTGTTGGGGTATTTGAATAGTCACGTATATGCTCACAAGCCCCGTAATTTGGCCGACTTGAAGAATGCCATTCGTCAGGAAATTATGACTATTGATGGAGCGATGTTCGAGCGTGTTATGGACGATTTCATGAAGAGGGTCGAAAACTGCATCCAACGCAACGGACACCATCTCGATGACATTATCATACTTGATACACATCGTAAATGGAATTTTGTAAGCTTCATTATTATTAACTTGCAAATTCTTTGTATAACACTTATTTCAAAATCGTCCAATATATTCGTGTGGCTGTTAGTAGCTACTGAAATGGCATAACATTACAAAGGTAGTAACATCGAAATTTGCCCTCCTCTAACCGCGCTAAGCTCCGTACTATGCGTTCCAAAAACATCCGGTTCCCGGTTGTCACCCTGTATAATGTCATGTAATATGGATAACAATATAAAGGCAACTACGAACTTCGACTCGGTTGCAGATATATCAGATCTTATAGCTGCTGAAAGTCAGAATCCGCAAATGAAGCAAGATATACTGTTTGGAAAGATTAAGCAACTTGAGCAAATACTAACTACATGTGACGCTTTACATTTCCACACAACGAAAGCGCATTACCAATCTTTCATTTGAAAAAGTGGAAGCTTTCTTGAAGTACCTATATCACCAACAGAAAATGGTATCGTATTTAGTTCTTAAATGTATAATAACTTTGCACACTTTTTAACATTTTTTTAGTATTAAAATCAGTACTAACGATCCCCCACAAGCAACAAGTGCTTTTATTGTCGCTTGTTGGTGTAATCAATTATATGTTGCAATAGGCTATGCAAAGGTTGGAAATCAGATTTTAAAATCTGTTCGAGTAGTGTTATGTTCACCTGGATGCTCGAATGTACACGAGCTTTTTACCATTTCGATGAACACTCTGATAAAATGTAATAATTCTCAACCCAATAATTTATGTATACATTTTTGAAATATTAAAGAATAACATTCTTTAAACGTTTTCTTTGTTTCATCTAAAAATTCAAGCAATCGAATTGTGTTCATCAATCAGTAAATAACAGAAAAACCATGGTATATATTGTTTTGAAAACTTTAAAGAAGGGGTAGTGCCCTTCTTTAAAGTTTCAGGTGATAACTTATAACAACCATAACTAATTGTTTTGTTGATTTTTCAAACTTTGCCTCATTTTAGACTCCCTCAGTACGCCAAGCTAGTACGCACCTGGTATTATAACTGTACATATATCATTTTAAAGAAAATTTCTTGGGCTACGTTCAACTTTTTCCACTTTTTTCTGCCAATGCACACCTTATTGAGATATTCTCGATAAGTGAAAAAAAAAATCTACTTTAAATTCGTTTGTTGACGAATTTTTAAAAATGATGAAATATAGTACTGGACGCGTAAAATACGTTACATGTTTAACTAGGAAGAAAAATTCTAAGCGTAACTTATTAAAATTCCTTAATTGATATTGTAATATTATAAAATTTTATTTTCAACTTTTATCATTTCTATCGTTTGTTTATGAATAAATGTTATTGTTCAATACAGATTCTACTAAAATATTGACTTGGAGCAACAACTTAATTCCAGATGACAACAACTAAAATATTTGGAATTAGCGGGTCGAATGAATTACTGTAAAAACATAGGTTGTCAAGAAGTAATATGATTTGCTTCGGACCTTTGCATGAGCTAAAAAACGTCTATCAAGACGTTTTAATTGAGTATTACGATACGTGTTACTCAATGCTTTTTTTGTAAATACCTGAACTATTTAATTGTATAAAATACTTTCTGGTTCATATTCGCTTATTTTATTATTTTTTGGTTACGTCATGGCAATTATCAGGTGAATCTGCCTTTGACATTCCAGTAAACGGACACCTACTTACTAGTTATTATGAATTAATCAGCTCTTTTATAATCCATATATTATCCACTGAATTAATTACCACAAGTATATCCGTGACACATTGAGAAACGAGACAGAATAATAATTCCCGGATCAGTTAAATAAAAATTACATACAACAGTCAAAATGTCAAACTAATGAAATTATACGTAAATGACAGAACTAAGACTGTCACCAAAGCACACTTTTCAATAAATACATAAATACAATTTTTCCTTTTCAAATTGGGTTTGTTTTCAAAAAATTTTTTAGATCTATGCGGCAGCTTTATCAAGTTCTATCAAGTGTAAATGATTTCTGCATGAGATTTTCTAGTCAAAAGTGCCACTACGTTTCGTAAAAAAAAGAGAAAAAAATATTCATCATCAGGTGTAGCGTGATGTAATACATAAATTATTGTTTCTTAGCCTAAAACATGTTTCCTTACCAAATTGGGAGAAGATCGGTCAAGAGGTAGTTGAGATATTGCAAAGAAAAAAAAAATACAATTTTGACACACTGTATCTTTTTCCACGGCAACAATTTACTAGGTAAAGCATGTTTGGTTATATCCTCATATTTTGATTCAAAGAATCTACCCTTGAACTATGTTTTATAGAAGAGGACCTGAATAGTAATTCAATAGTCACACTAGGCGATTTAATTAAATCGAAACTAATAACGAAAATGCATTAAAACTGTTGGAAACTCTAGTGCTTCCAGTATTGCACTATTGTAATACAGAATCGGAAAGTCCTGGGTTTGGTATTGCGCTATTAACTGACCGCCCACAATAAAGGTGTCTACCAGTAATCTAGCAGAGGCAAACAGTGACACGCCCCTTCAAGAGAATTATGTACATCATTGCTTGCTTCGCTCTCGCTTGCTGCTCTCGCTTGCTCTCATTGCCATACCAAACCGAACACTTTTCGATACTGTATAAATTTTCTTCGTCTTGACAATCTACCATATTCAAAATACTTATTATAAATTTGTGTTTAAATTAAAAAAGTATGTTCAAGTTTCTCAAAAAATAAATGAACTTAGAGTTAAAAATGTATTTACATATCATTTAAGTGTATTTGTATATGTCGTAGTGGTTTGATGAAATGCGTTATTTCATTTCGGGAAAACCCTAGGCAGTACATGAACATACCATCAGAAAATTAAGCGGGGTGCAAAAAATATTTAATTAATTTTAAGGTTAGGTTAGGTTAAGATGTTAATTTCGTTAGCAATCGAAAACCCGAAACGTACCAAATAAATCTGAATCTAACCTCAAAATTAATTAAATCTTCATCTTTCTTTCTTTGTAATGATCACTGAACAGGTCTTTTTCACTTTTACTTTCCATAACAAACAAAACAAACAGCTCAGCATGGCTTCCAGGCAAATAAATCGACCGAAACGGAAATTAGCCCAACCTCAACCACACAACACAACACAATCTGCCAGGTATCAGTCACTTTATGAACATTGAACAGTCAACATCTAATTTGTAGCAGATCGTGTAGAATGACCTTAAACATTAGCCGAAACGATGAAATGTCTAGGCAGATTGTACAATCTCAAGAATTTATATGATATGCCGGCAGTTCATGTACTGCCTAGGCTTTTCACGAAATGACGTATACTATACATACAGAACATTCCAATTATATTCAGAAAAAAAAAATTTAGATATTCAATTTACGATTTCCAACTAAACTTGAAATATAGATTATTTCTATTTAGGCGTTCAACTCGATAATGATTTATAATAGTCTATCAGTTTAGTTCGATTTTTTTTCTATAAGCAAATTTCGTAACCATGTCAAATTAGGTTTTCTTCTCATTACAGTGACATTTATGATATAAATCTACATATGTTCGTAGCTCCATTTATGTTCGCAAAAACGAAAAGTATAATTTTGAAAAATTTGATCGGCACATTTCTAAAGCCGGAATTATCGCTCGTAGATAAAAAAACATTCATATCATTATGTTAGTGAACGAATCCCGAACAACTTTCAAAATGTCCGCCTATCCGTCTGTTATATTTCTTGTAAGTTCAATAACTTAAGAAAGAAAAGTCAGATTGTATTCAAATTTTGGCAGTTAGTTAGTATTAGCCAGAGGAAGAACTCTATTGTTTTTGAACAAAATCGATTAATAAATAAAAAAGTTGTTAATCATTTCAAATTAAATTTTTTTTTTCTTATTTTTATGGCTCGTAATTAAATAGAAATCTTGCGAAATGTTATTTCCCTCATTATTTGTTTACACATTTTACTAATATACATTTCCTATTAATGAACGATTTCCATAATAATGAACGATGGTCTAGTGGTTAAAGTTTTGCCTTTGAAATACAAGGATCGCCTATATCCAAAAATTTTGAACCAGTCCTGTAAATTATTCGTACATTAAGAATTGTCGAACTGGAAGGCATCGACGACAGTGGATGGTAGAAAAAGTGATTTAAAATTGAAGATGAGGAATGACTTCTTAAACAACTCGTTTGAAAGTTATTCATTATTCAATACTTAATATTTTTGGTAATTTTTTAATGAAAATTCTTGGCTTACGAAATTTAAAAGTATCAATTACATTGGATGGCAGAAAAAGTGAATCTAAATAGAAAATGCAGAATTACTTTTTTTTATGATCATCATTTCCAAGTTACTATTTATTTAATATTTGAAAAATGTAATTTTAGGGGGCCGTAATTCGAAAACCATAAATCAAAAGGGCGTTAAATTTTGGATATAGCATGCTCATCAATAATATTGCATTAGCAAAAAAAAGCCTAATATGACTTCTCGAAAAATCTTTTTCTTAATAAAAATGCACGGCAATGACTGAAATAAGTTTTGTTTTACTCAAAAAGGATGTAGTAAATAACTGAGCTACGAAGGTATGTCCACTTGAAACAAATTCAATGAAATAAAAATAATCATTTAAAAAATCATTAACTTTGGATCGTAGTATTATTTATGATACAAGGAGTTTCTTCTCCCATTTAATATCTAACAATACTTCTACATTTTTTATCATCAATAAAATTGATATTAAAAATTTCAGCGCGTGCTCAGCCCGCACGCCTCTGACACAAAGTGATACCTTTTGTTTTACACAGACCGGTAAATGTGTTTAGTGAAGGGCCCTAACAGTTGGACAGCTCCAGCACGAGACATACACAACTAAGATGAGATAGTAAATTGAGGCAAAAAAAAACACAACGCAAGGGGCCACGATCTAAAGATAGGTTTAGGCACGTGTGCAGTGAACATGGCAAGCCCGGGGGTGAGAGGTACGACGTACGGCGTCATGACGGTCGTCGCATCGTTGATTCAGATGTTTTGCGGCGCGGCATTCGAGTACCTCTTAATAGGTCTACAGGGTATTCAACCATACAGGGTGATCTTTTCCTCGCAGTAATCTCACATGGTCTTTTCTACGTCTAAACGGTTACTAATCAAACTACACTCCTCCAAAATGTATGCATCACTATTAGAAGAGTCACAAAAATTGAAATGACCCTCAAAATGTACCTTGGTACAAGGCAGTAGCCATCAGAAAAATAAGTTTAAGTATTTGTCTTTATTATGATAAAGAATAAATAAAAGTAAATACTTTTTCCAATGGCACTTCTTCTGACTGAAAGCAATTAAGATTAACGTTAATTGAAATATTTCGAAATAATTCTCGAAAAAACAAATTAAAAATAAATCATGTAAAAGTAAAATTTAAAAGTCATTCTACTTATTCCTCAACTGCCATTATTTGGATTTTTC
The DNA here is from genome assembly GCA_936432065.2 of Rutpela maculata. Classification (NCBI taxonomy): domain Eukaryota; kingdom Metazoa; phylum Arthropoda; class Insecta; order Coleoptera; family Cerambycidae; genus Rutpela; species Rutpela maculata. The sequence goes on from OW386294.2 coordinate 52,307,471, forward strand.
GGATAATGACCATAATAGGGATGGGACGGATGTGTTTTTGGCCGGATGACCGGACACAGTATATCCGGCCAGTTCAAAATCCTGTCCGGCCGGATATCTTGCCTTTTCAAGCAGTCGCTTTATCTACGAGTAGGCCGAGATATTTACAATTAAATTCAAGTCGCACCCGTATTGTCCTGTCCTGCCAATCTTGCACATTGCTGCAAGTAATTGTAATTACACGAAATGCGCACGGTACACCAGAACAGAACTAATAATAATTAATAATAAATATTTAAATGCGTATACTTGGTTCTATCCACAGTTATGGTGTTTTTTGTATTTATTATACTCTTCGCAAATACGAAAACGAAGAGTATATTGCATTTGATCGGCACATTTCTAAAACCGTAAATATTGCTCGCAGACAAAAAATATTCAGATCATTGTGTTAGTAAACGAATTCTGAACAACTTTCAAAATGTCCGTCTGTCCGCCCGTCCGTCCGTTCGTCACGTTTCTTGTAAGCACGATTCCTCAAGCAAGAAAAATCCGATTGTACTGAAATTTGGAAAGTAAGTTAGTGTTAGCTAGAGGAAGAACCCTATTGTTTTTGAACAAAATCAATCGGTAAATAAAAATGTTATTAATGATTTAAATTTGAAAAAATTTTTTTTTCGATTTTTATGTTTTTGTAATTGAATAGAAATCTGGTGGAATGATATTTCATTTTAATACCTAAATATATTTTTTTTTCCCAAGGGAATGGCTTTGGGGACGTAGCCCGTATAGCCACGACGAAGTATTTGTCACTAACCTAAATATTTATATATTTTACAAATATATATATCATACATTTCATAATGTAATAAACAACCGTGAAAATATGATTTTAGCTCGTGTCTTATAATGTAAAAATTTACATTTCTTTACGTGTATAGTTCTTACGCTTTTGACTCGGAATCCAAATGGGAATCCAACCCGTTTGGATTCGTTGGTTCGTAAAATTAAAAATGTCTAAAACTAACATTATTTACAAAAAAATGCGAAGAGTATCCTATAGAATATGTAACAATTATATAAAAAGTACAGTGAACAGGCGAAGAGTACGTTTTTAGCTTGTTAATATTATGATTTTCTAAGGAACTTCATTCTCAGAAGAACCAGCAACCGGCATCTGTCTTTTGAAATGACATGCATTTTGTGTAATTACACATCAAATTAAAAAAAAAATAATTTCTCGCGATCGTTAGTAGTTGCTGTTTTTGTCATTAGCAATACAATGGAGAAAAATAGCTATACATACCTCTACCACCACTATTGTATTCGCGAAAAATTCGGTCTTAGGCCAGTAATATATTTTCTTGTACCTTGAGTGGGTCCCTGTCCAGAGCGAGGTCAAACTACGATTAGTCTGGGATCGACGATGTTTTGATTTTTTATCTTTTGTTTTCAATGTTATTTAATAAGTATATTATATATCCATATTATCGATATGTAGAGTGTAGACCTATTGAAGAATTTAAGACTTATTTTTTTATATTTGTTATTTACTTTGATTGTAGTTTCTAGTTCATTGTTAATTTTATAAATATTTTGATATATAACTGACAATTAATGAATGACATTTAAGTTCCATGCATTTTGAACAGTTTTTATTTGGCCGGATGTTGACCGGATATTTTTTTATATCCGGCCGGAGCCGAATATCCGGTTTGGAAGCCGGATTGGCCAGATGCAGTAGCCGGACCGGATATCCGTCCCATCCCTAGACCATAATAAAAAAAAAATCACCTTTCAAAGCTTCAGTAAGTATCGTTGTCTTCAGATCTACTAAGCACTCAAAAAATGTCGGCCTCTGATCTTTACTGCACCGTCAAAGACGCCGACATTTTTTACCACGCATAACAAGTATGTAATCAACTATAAAACTGTCTAGGTATCATTCGTTAAAAAAAATCAGATTATTTTCATAAAAGCCTTTGATTTAAAAACATCCGATATATCTAGATGGCTTATATTTTGTTTCATCATAAATAACGAAATTATGAAGAAGGGCTGGCAAAATTAAGTTTATGAATGACTTTAAGGTTAAGTTTAATTTTGTAAATTAACTTATTAAATCTTAAAAATAACTTTAAATACAAAATGTAGGTTTTGCCAACAGAGTCCTGCTTAAGCTCGCTATGAATTTCCTCAAATTTCCTCATTGACTCTGACATTTTAGATTTTTCGGACTCTTTTAGAATAAGGGAGGGGGACAGTGTAAAAATGAGCATTCTTAATCAAGAGAAAGTTTGTTTTTTTTTTGGAATCCTTACATTTAGACGTTTCAAACGATACTCCACTCGTCTGAATCATTTTTTTAAGTCCCACTTTTTGACTCACAAATGGTGTCATAAAGTAGTTTTGGGGAATCGACTTCTAAGCTGCCTGCGGAACACCATTAGACTCTAACATGTGAAATTTCATGTTTCCAGCTATAATGGTTTTGGAAAAGCCCCTGGAACAAACAGACCAACGGACAAATGGGTCATCCTATAAGGGGTCCATTTTTACTTTTGAGGGTAAAATCCTAAAAACGCAGAAATATTATCGGAAAGAAACCAACAAACAATATTGACGTCATGCAAATGGCTGTCGTGGTATTGTGTCGCCATTCTATTTGTTTTGATGTTGTGCTGTAGTAAGATAGTTGAGGAATTGTAAAAATCTGTTAATATACCATTCGGCGTTTTACAAAGAAAAATAAAGATACCAAATGTTCAAAGTACTACTGTTAATTATTTCATTGCAGTCGTCGTTAATAAACACACCAGAAAAATGGTCGTATCATTACCAGTAGTATTGAGCATTATATTAAAGAAAAAACAAAAAATATTACAATTTCACTATTTTCCAGATTCCGTTTGTTAAATCAACCAAGAGGTGAGGAAACTTATAATTTTAGGTAATAATTGATTTCCTGCATGCATATATACAAAAAAACTATATGCATAGCCAAGTAGAACAGTAACAGAAGGATAATTATGAATTTTCATTCGATCTTTAAACGGGTTCTCTACAACAAATGCCGCATTAGATTTTATTACAAAATTGTATAGAAGCCCGAATAAAATTAATAGAATATATTTTTATAAATTAAATGGAGTCAAATCAGATAAAATTTCAGTATGGTGTACCTCAAGGGTCTATTCTTCATCAGTCACTCATAAATGTTTAATTATTTTCGCCGATGACAAGTTATTATGACATGACGAAGACAAGCAAATTTTATTAAAGTGACTCAGTACTTATTAAGTCACTTACTTCAATGATTAAAAAGCTGTTTAAATAGTAGGAAAACCGCAAATTGCTTGTATTTTGTTGAAAAATATCTAAATATGCAACTAAATAAAATATTTACGTGCATAATTTAGTTAAATTGTAATTTTCTGTTAATTGTTTGTGTGTATTTATTGTATCTATCTGCTTGGCCCGGCTTTGTCCCATTGAATCTTTCTGATCATTGCTGAGTTCCTAAGTATATATTTTGAGATAATGCGATTTTCCGTTTAAATAGAAATAGCATAATAAATTAATAGTTTAAAAAACTAAAAAACATGCTTTTAGAAACACTGCACTAAAAAGCAAAAAATAATCATCAAACTTGTTCCCTCTGTCTACCCCGTAAGGGGCTTAGCGTAAGCCGTGTTTGTAATTAAGTATAATATTTGAATATAAAAGCGTGGGGCGCTTTTCGAACGCTATTTTGAACAGGTTCGATAATTAAAACGCTTAAGACATCATTAGATTCAATGAAAAGCACCCCACGCTTTTATACTCAAATATTAGACTTAATGACAAACATGGATTACACTAAGGCCCTTACGGGGTAGACAGAGAGAACAGGTTCGATGCTTATTTTTTGCTTTTTAGTGCAGTATTTCTAAAAGCGTGCTTTTTAATTTTTTAAACTATTAATTTATTTTTTTACTTTTTAGTCATATTTAAGGAGAGAATTTTGACACTTTCGAAAAAACAAACAATTTGTTAAATTTGGACCAGATAATTGTAATCTGCAACATCGATAACCCACAGATATTGATTTTCAGTCGAATCCGACGATAAATGATAAAACCTATCCGCCCTGTGGACGTCGCCATTTTGAATTTTTAAGTTTTGATCACACATTTGTTTTCTACTTATCAAGTCCTTTCTTTTGATACCCATATCAAGGGGGTTTTAAGAAAATGATAATCCGCCAACTTGGACCGGATAATTGTAATCTGCAACCTCGATAACCCACAGATACCGATTTTCAGTCGAATCCGACGATAATTAATAAAACCTATCCGCCATGTTGGCGCAGCCATTTTGAATTTTTAAGTTTTGATCACATATTTGTTTTCTATTTATCAAGCCCTTTCTTTTGATACCAATATCAAGGGGGTTGTAAAGACAATGATAATCCGCTATTTTAGAGCGGCGGCCATTTTGAACATATTATAATATTGAGTGTACTATATTGTATTGTCATCAGAGCTACACACAATTGCCAAATTTCATGATGATACCACAATTAGAAGTGGGTGAAATTCAGTTCCTTAGACCGTATTACATAGATAGATACAGGTCGACCTAATAAAAGTATGTTAAAAATAATACAATTTGAAGAATTTAGACGAAAGCCCCAGAAAATTCATCCTGAAATCAACAAGCGACTAAAAATTCGGTAAAATTACCTAAAACTTTTTTACATAATCTTTATTTCTTCCAGATCAAAAAACTTCTATTGAAAAACTCAGATAGCTCCTTTGAATTTAATGCCCCATCAGAGTATTAAAAATGCAATATAGTCATTATTATACTGAAGGTATATAGTATTTAGTATTAGGGAACCATTTTTTCTTTTTTTTTTTTTTCATTAAAACGAAAAATTTTATTAGTTCAAAATATTCTATAACACTATCAAACATTATCACAATAGAAAATGTATAAAAACCTTAATAAATTCGGATTTTTTTTTTAATTGACCGCTTATAATTTTTTTTTTGGGGCCTATCTCAGAAACTACAGGTAGGATCGAGTTGGGCCCGTGAAAGTTTTTGATCGGAAAGTCGAAATATACAACGTATTAAAAATTCAGCGAATTTGGTTGACAATCAATTTCTATAAGAAAACAGCGTGGTTCTTGTTTTTACTCCTTTTTATTGTGATATTTGGCATTAGAAATATAAGATACGTAAAAGAATGAAAATTAAATATTTCAAAATTATAATTAGATTTCATTCACGGAGGCTTGTTTCTCCCCCGTCAAACAAACTACAAAGTGATTTACGTATGCTTTTCCTATACCTTCGGCCCTGACTTAAAATCTAATAATAAAGAAAAAGGCAAGAGTTAGAAAATATGGTGAGATACTCGACTCGGTAAATGTTGCGGGTTAGTCACCTCTATATAATCCGCCGGAAAAGCCATGTGCTGGCTTTTAGTCAAACCAAAGCAGGGCCGATTTACAATACCGAGATAATCAGAGTAAAGTCAGCGCCAGCAGTTCGTCCGTAATAAATTGTATAGAACTAGCGATTTTTTTCAGGTTCCTAGACAAAAATTTACAAACAAGAAATAACTAATTAAAAAGAAAAAGACCTACATTTTTAATATGTTTAACGGGTATTGTTGAGACAGCTCTCAGTGACATGCTTTATTAGTCTGGAATATAGCTTCTCAAACGAACGTGTGCACTCGGAGACATAGTTTTGGAAAAATATGTACATTATCTGGAATGACCTTGCGCATCTAAGTAGAGACGCCATTCTGTCCACGATTGCAAAAAGTTAAAAACATTTTTTTCCGACAATTATTGTATCACTGAAAATTGATTAATTTTATCTTTACAGGGCATTTATAGATTTATTTAACACCTATTTCTCAATTATTTTTAAACTAATCGAAAGCTTATTATTTCTAGATTCAGGTGCTGCCCAATTATTATCGAAATTATCGTTAACAAATGCTACAGAATTTTTTTAAACAAAGCGTACCCGAAAAGCGCAGTGAAAAATTTTATTAGTCCAATCAATTGGGACTCGATTCAACCGTGCATTTTGGGTAGGGTGCGATTTTATTATATTATTATAATTGGGGGGGGGGGTCCAACATAAGTTTAAATTTGAGTTTTCGGGATCGGGGGTGCACCCATTTGGTCGCCATCTTGAAAATGAAAACTATAACTCCCACAAAAAAAAATGTAGAGTTTTTTGGAAGATAATGATATTATCTACAACTTTTTGTTGTAACTTCGATAATTAAGAAGTTATAAGCAAAAATTAACGAAAATTTAGTGGATGAAAAACTATTATTTAACTTTGTTAAAAACTATTATTTTGGATATTCAGCAGATAACTTTCAAAGAAAAACATTCGTTTCTTTCATATATCATTGGTGCAAGTCTGACCAAAATAGAACATCAACAAGAGTTCCCCTACGAAATGACTTACTATATCTAACATTCAGCATGAAAAACAATAAAACAATATAGTATAAGAAGCCTCATTTCCAAGGAATTGTTTCTAGTATCTCTAGCCCTACCTAGAGGATACTACATCACAATCAAATATTTGTTACATTTCAAAGTCAAAAAATATTAAAAAAACACAAAGAAAAAAGGTATAAAATTTCGCTCACCGCATGCATGTTTCAATAAATGAAATGTTTCCTATGTTTTCGATTGATTAAAAACCTCTAAACATTGTACAATCTTTTTCGTTCTCCTTAGAACTCTTCAGGAGGATATAAATCCAACTCGAAACAAAAGTTACTACTAAAAAATAAAAATAAAATATTTTCATGTCAAAAACTGACAGGAAGACATATATTTACTTGACAGATATATTAAAAATAACAACAAACAATCATTCCTTTAGAGCCCCAAAACTCGTCTAGTTTTAAAAAATAAATACCTATTATTTCTGCTTACATCAATATATAGAAAGAGTGGTTGTTTTATTGTTTTCCATGCTGAATGTTAGATGTTAGTAAGAAAGAAGTGGTCAAGTCGTTTCGTAGGGGGAACTCTTGTTGATCTTCTATTTTGGTCAGACTTGCACCAATGGTATATGAAAGAAACGACTGTTTTTCTTTGAAAGTTATCTGCTGAATACCCAAAATAATAGTTTTTAACAATGATGTAAGCAGAAAAACCTGTAGCTTCCATTATTATATGATTGTTTTTCATATTTGATACATATTGAATAATTGCAAATATTCTAGTGTCATGCCGGCTTCCTACTACACGCCTGTGCCCAGTCAGGTAGTAAAATCGGCTAGAGTGCGCGAGACATGCATGTACATTGTACATATCCAAAACACGCAGCGAAAACTACAGAGTGCTGTACAGAAATAATCATATTTTTTACAAAAATAAAGTAATGCAGATAATTCTTTCACTAAAAATTGTTCCATTCTTTCCTGAAGATTTCATATCATAGAAGTATGCATCTATCTGCAATACTTTTCGAGTTTGCTTCGTTTAAAGAATTTCTGTAGCATTTTTTAACAACGATTTCGAGAATAAACGAGCAGCACCTAAATCTAGAAAGAATGAGCTTTCCATTGGTTTAAAAATCATTAAGAAATGTTAGAAAATAAACCTGGAAATGCGGCATAAACCTAAAATTCATAAATTTCAGTAACAAAAATTTTTGGGAAAAAATTTTACGCCGTTTTGCAATTGCGGTCAGAATGACGTCATCTACATTTAGATACACAAGGTCATTCCAGATAACGTACATATTTTTCAAAACTATATCCTCGAATGATCGAGTCGTGGTTCTTGTTTCCTGACTATATCCAGAATCTTGAGAAAGTATTGGGGTTTGGCAACACCGCTCGTTGCCAGTGCTGCAGCATAGCAGGAGCTTTTGCCGGTCGGCGATAGACCGGGCTAGGCAGAAGCAGGAGCAGCGCACGGACCCCTTCTCAAGTGCCAAAGTGGTCGGCAAGCCATGCCTTTTAAGGCGCGATGAAACTGCCAAGTGCGTCGGGTTACTTTGCTCCCTTCGCCTCTCCCGGTGCCTGCCTGTTACTACACGCTGCTCTGCAACAAGCAGTATAGTCATATTTTTTGTGTTCCGTTTCCGATTGAACGGTTAATACAATAATGACAGCAGGCGACTAATTGATATTCAATGAAGTGACAAACAGTTTGTGACACAATGTCTGTAAAATATTTGCGGCTTGTATTCACCAAAATATCGGGCTAGTTTGTTTTAATTTTCATGTTTTGTTGTTCATACAGAGTGGTCCTTGTAATGAGCTATAAATATCACTATATCACACATATTGGAAAAGCGTAAAATCATCTTGTAGATGTAGGAACGTTTGAACTGAATCGTGCAGGATACGCCCTCAGCCGTTACGTTTCTGATGAGTAGTTTGCTCAACTGTAACGTCATGACATATTATAAGGAAAAGTATTAAGAGTATTTCAGACATTGTTTCATTCCACTTCATTCGGGGTTATTTTTATGCACCTTCAATTTCCCGTTACATCATTTCATTCGCTACAAGAAACTTGAAAATTATGAAAAGAAAATACAATAAATATCATTGTTGAAAATTAAACTGCCTACATAAAAGTTACTAAGGGCATTTACTACATGGCATGGTTGGACGGTGAAGCGTATTCGAAGATGCAGTAAGGAAAATTTCAATCAGTATTTTAGCGTCGCGTCGCCAGAAAATAGTGGAGTGGCACTTAGATTTTGACTAGGAAATCGATGTGATGCAAGGGGTTAAAAAACGGTTTTTGCAAATATCTTGAAAACTACGAATTTGATCAAAAAGGCGAAATTTTATAACCGTCAATTTTTTTTAAGGTATAATACAGAAAAAGTTAACACGTAGTTTCTTTAAGTATACTGTTATAGCTAAATGATCATACATGTATTTTCTTTTTCATCATTTAGTTTTTTTACTAGTGTTTCAAAATTAGTTTTATTAGAAATATTTGGGCGATTTTGCAAAATTTTCAATTTTTGGCAATTATCTTGTAAAATACGCATTTTGGGAACTGAGGGTTCTGTGTTCTCTATAGTGGAGGACGTACGTGAAGAAAAGGAAGACGAAAATTGAAATGAAAATAAATGCATAATTTCATTTATGCTTAATTCTTTTTTACCTTTTTCTACAAATAGCATTTTTCCTATAATAAATGTTTTTTTTATTTAAAATACACTTTCAAAATTAATAAGTCCTCATATGAAAATACTTTAATTTTATTAATTTAATATTTATAACACATAAGATTAGAGAATATTATTTAGGTATTAAGCAAATCACAAAATGCACACTTTTTTATTTATTATAAAATTACTTACTTTCTGTATATCTCTCATGTCATTCTAAGCCTATTTGAACAATAAAAATTTTCAAAATTTTTTTTGCGTTAGGTACTAAACTTTCCACTGGATGTGGAAGTAATTCTATCAAGAACACAAAATTTTCACCATTTAATTGAACCTTCTTATTTGGTTTTATAGAGAGGATAGTGTATGCAAATTACCCCCTTTTAGCATTATTTTACCTTACGAGGTGAAAGTTGGCTAACTTCTTAAGCTTAAGATATTATATTAAAACCAAAATATGAATTGCTGTAGAGAAAACAGGTCAAATCCACGTTTGAACGTTTTAATATTAGAACTAAGCCAAAATTAAGACAAAGCTGCATGAATTCGCCTCTAGGTATTACTTACGTCTTATCTACAGGTATTCTGGTCCTTTGTAATAAAATTTGCTAATTTCATAAAATTTCAATACCAGTGGGTTTCATCAAAGAAGTTTGCTTTCCAACTACCAAAATACTGCACTCCCCTGATGTTTTTAAATAAATTATGTTTGTTTATTTGACGTTTCTTTGCCTTTGTATTCACCTCATGTCACATCCACTCCCACTCTCAATAGACGCACACAGGCTTTATGTATCCCCGAGCTATTTTGTTTGTACATACAATATATTTCGTAAATTGTACAGACTTATTGAGAATCTGTGATTTACGCAGGGATCGGGTATCGATTCCAATAATTGAATAAATATTTAAGATTCTCAAGGGTCACGCATTTAAGGCCAAAGGAACACAGTCCAACATGGCTGATTGAACTGGTTCCATACCACAAAAAAAGCACAATCGAATTTAAAAATCGCCAAAGCCCTCTTCTAGCTCTTTTCATGACTTGTTAAAAAAAAAATCGGTTGTAGCGTATTGTCAAACACGACTGTAATAGGCTTGTTGCATGTGCCCTATATTTCAAATTAATTTATATACATTAATATAATGTTGCTAAACATTAGCAATTATCAAATCTGTTTTCATAACTTCTAACTGGAAAGTATTTAAATCAGCGACAAATTATCCGGCAGAAGGGGCAAATCTGAGAACACACTCATATTGGACTTGACGTCATCTAACAGAGTATCTCTGCGAGTGCAATGATTCGGCCATATAATTCGTGCAGTTTGCGGTTATTTCCTAAAATTATTTAGTCGTATTCGGTCTCTGATATTAAATTATACTGTGTATTTAAGTGTACCATATTTAAAAGAGTTTAAATTGTTTTAAACACGACTGAAAAAGGTTATTTCAAAGGTCAATCGGATAATTTACGCCGTACGTCTGCAACTGCGTCACAAAAATATTCATAATTAAAAAACATAAGTCCTAGATGAAAAAAATTTTTTTTTTTAAACTTCTGTATCTTGGCTTCAATTGCTTCGCTGCATGTATATGAAAATTCGCAAAAATTAAAAAGTTTGTCGCTTAGTCCAAATATGAATACATTCTTAACGAAGAAATAAGTCGAGTAATAAGTTCATTGTTGTTTAAAGAAAATAATAAACAATAATCGATAGAAACAAAAACAAACAACATTGCAAGCGCTTATTTGTACTTGTGTGTACTCGAATTTAAAAAAAAAATCAGATTCAATTAGATTTGAAGATATGGCAGTGTAAATGTTAAAAAACACGATTTTTATAATCAATTTCTCAAATTTTTTCGAAATAAAAAATATCCATTGTCTAAATGTTGGCTGTGGTTAATTTTTCTCTGTTTCTTATTGGAATGCTCTGCCACATGTATTTTCTTCTAAACAATGTCGTGAAATCTACAAAAGAATATCGTAAATAGCCATTTCTTATGTAGAATTGTTCACTTTATAAAAACTATAAGGTCTGGTCGGGTTCTACGCTGATTTTTTTCTCGAGAACGGAGAGACTTTTATGGTCTATTTCCAGTGCCGGTTTTAGATATAAATTGAACCTAGGTCCAGGTCAATTTTGCGCCCCCCTCCCGCTTGCTATTAATTTATGGGCAAGGTACAAAAACTTTTTTTAATCCGGAAAAATTTTTAAAAAGTGGGGGGGCGAAACCAAGAAAAACTTTTTTTTGTCCGAAATTTTTAGTCCGAAAAAATTTTTGAAGAGCAAGGGGGAGAAATCCAAGAAAAACTTTTTTGGTCCGAAAAACCGGCCCTGTGTATTTCGCTGCACTGTCAAGCTAGTACAAAAATGGAATTAATTTAAAATGTGCGCTAGTGCTGTGGCGTCTTCTGGTACATGATGTCACGCGTTGTTTGGGCGCGTAACGGATTTATTCAAACTTTAATGTTGAATACCGTTTGTAAAAGAAAAAATACTAAAATTATATTTTTTCCAACAAATTTTATTAATTACTAAGACGGTAATTACCCAGCAAAAGTTTTGGTTTGACACTAATGCAAAAGTCAAGTTGCTTATAGCTGAATCAAACTAGTTTTTGTTCAGTGAAAGTTCTTGGAATCTCAAGATATATGGGAAAGAATCTTCGAATATAATATTTAATTTGCATTGCACCAAAAAACGCAATTTCAAAACAAAAGCAGGGTTTCCATCAACATTGAAATGTTGAATTCTCTGAATTTCTACGGCCAAAATACGAGTATTTATCACATTATAATAAATCCTGAATACAAATAAATATTAACGTGTTTATCAAAATTTGTTTCAGATGAGAATGGAAAAAATATTGGAAAGCATTTTTTTTCATTACAATGCTCATAAGAATTTTAAATTTTGTATAACAAAAACAATTATCAAAGGACCCCGTACACGACATATGGAAATTCATCTCAAATTTTTGATACGCTGTTCTAGTGATCCAGTAGATCAACAGTCTCAATGGACACGAGTCCCAAAAACACACCTTTCTACTTTTTTTTTTTTTGCTCTCTATGGGGGTGGAAAGCACTCGTATACATTTAACAACTGCATTTCTTTAAAAAAACATGAGTATCTATCAGCACGGTAAAAAGCCTCAGTCGAAGGATCTAACTTATACAGGGTGTCTCACCAGGAACTGCATCGATCGAGAAAAGTACGCACCAGACAACTTTGAAAATTTAGGGAGCAACTAATAGCAGTGTGGCCAATCCAACTAAAATAATTACAAGCATCTGGCACTTCCGGTTATACCGGAAGTCGATAGCAACTTGCTTATTTTAAATGGAACACCCTATACATTTTAGGGTTTTTGAAAAGAACATAAAATTCTGAGTCAAAAACATATAGGATATCCTATGCCTAAACCCAGCCGTTTCAGAAATATTTGACATTTAAAAAAAATTTTGACAGGTGTAATGGTTTACAATAACCTTTATAACATTCTTCGTTTAAAAGATACTCATTTGCTTTTTGGCATGTAGAAAGAACACAAGAAGAGCTGCACTCTACAACTGAAATCCATTCAATAATACTATTCCAAGTGTTCCATTTGTGACGTTACATTTTGTAAACTTCAAACCGCGAACACTTGTTTAAGTCAAATGGAACACCCTATATTTTTTTACATCAAGTTATGTAAAATTAAATTCTTTATTATCTGATATCAGCATTGTGGGGGTTTAAGTTACAACTTTTTGAAATATTTGCGATTTTCTTAGAAATTCAAGAAATCTTAGTAAAAATTTTATCAAATGATGATTAGAAACAATCAGTAATGTCATCATTCTCTTATGTCAAAAAATGCCACTGCGTTTAAATTACACCCATGAAAACTTTTTCAATTTGTTTATTATTTAAGGAGAATGTGATAAAGTAATATCAAGAACTTGTAGTACATTTGTTACTAGATATCCACAAAAACGGAAACCGTCACCAAACACTGTAAAGCGCATACTGAATAATTTTAAAAACTATGGCTCTGTCAAGGCAAGAATTCAAAAGCGGAAGCCTATTGTTGATGACGAAAACGCAGAAATAGCAATTCTGGGATATTTTCATGCATTTCCAATGATGTCATTAAGACAAGCTGCAGTGAAATCGGGACTATGCAAGGATTCAGTTCACAGAATCTTAATTAAACATTCACATTCACATTCACAAAATTTCACCCGTTTTCGTTCTAAATGGTTCAACGATTAAAAGAAACTGATTTCCTAAGAAGAGAAAATTTTTGTGACTTTATTATAAGGTCTGTAGGCGACGATTCTTATTTGGGAAATATTATGTGGTCAGATGAAGCTAAGTTTACCAAAAACGGACTTTTTACTCGACACAATTCGCATTATTGGAGTGACTCGAATCCTCATGTGTTCAGGGAGCGAAATTTTCAAGAAAGTTGGCAGTTTAATGTTTACTGCGCCATAAGAAACAGTAAGTTAAAAAGATTTCTTCTTCTGCTAATATGTATAGTTAATTTTTTTGTTTTTGTTTTTTTTTAGGTGAAAGATATTTTACAAAATTTGTCTAATAACTATTTAAAAAATTTACCTCTCGCCGAACATAGAAACATCTTTTATCAGCACGACGGTATTTGATAAATAATTTTTTACAAGAACTTTTTACAATCAATGGATCGCCAATAATGGAAATTTCCTATGGCCTCCTCGCTCGCCCGATTTATCAATTCTAGATTATTTTGTTTGGGGAACTATTAAAAATAAAGTTTATGAAAGTCCATTAACAACTATTGAAGATTGTATGCAGAGAGTAAGAAATGCATTTCAAAAGATTCAATTAGGAGAGTTACCCATGAAGAACTAATCCCAAGGTGCGAAAAATGTGTGGAGGTTCGAGGGCGGAATTTTGAACAATTATTAAATTATTTTTTTTTTATCGCCTTATTTAGTTTAATGTCCTGGCGGAGTTTAGCCATAGGCTATTCTACCACTCAACCAGGACGGACGGACACACATAGACAACATCACAACTCCCTGCGACATTGCCATCTGCCGCAGCTGAGACTCGAACTCAGGAGAGGAGAGCGACTAGTACCGTGTTGTCTCTCACACAACCGCAGTCTAGCCCACTGCTACCGTCTCGGCAACACGTGAAAAACGCCACTACACATCCATACCCTAGCCAGGATTCGAACCCGGGACCCTGTGGTCGCAAGCCTAACACCTTAAGCACTACGCCTGAAAGTTTTTAGTTGATTTCATCTTAGCTATTTTAGTTTATGCAATGTGTCTTCAATCCAATTAATAAATAGGCATGTTACAGTGTTTAGTGTTATTTTCCGTTATTGTGGATATCTTGTAACAAACAAATGTACTACAAGTTCTTGATATTACTTTATCACATTCTCCATAAATAATAAACAAATTGAAAAAGTCTTCGTGGGTGTAATTTAAACGCGGTGGCATTTTTTGACATAAGAGAATGATGACATTACTGATTGTTTCTAATCATGGCTAATTTGATAAAATTTTTACTAAGATTTCTTGAATTTCTAAGAAAATCGCAAATATTTCAAAAAGTTGTAACTTAAACCCCCACAATGCTCATATCAGAAAATAAGGAATTTAATTTTACATAACTTGAAAATATAGGGTGTTCCATTTGACTTAAACAAGTTTTCGCTGTTTGAAATTTACAAAATGTAACGTCAAAAATGGAACACTTGGTATACTATTATTGAATGTAATTCAGTTGTAGAGTGCAGCTCTCTTTGTGTTCTTTCTACATGCCAAAAAGCAAATGAGTATCTTTTACACGAAGAAAGTTATAAAGGTTATTGTAAACCATTACACCTGTCAAATTATTTTTTAAATGTCAAATATCTCTGAAACGGCTAGGTTTAAGCATAGGGTACTCTATATGTTTTTGACTCAGAATTTTATGCTCTTTTCGAAAATCCTAAAATATATAGGGTGTTCTATTTAAAATAAGCAAATTGGTATAACCGGAAGTGCCAGATGCTTGTAATTATTTTAGTTGGATTGGCCACACTACCATTAGTAGCTCCCTAAATTTTCAAAACTGTCTGGTCCGTACTTTTCCCTATATCGATCGATGCATTTCCTGGTGAGACACCCTGTATATGAACACCCTTCTACCCTTTTCCAACCCTTCTGGGAGGTGAAAATCTTTCACGGCTACACAGCGGTATTTTTGTTCCAAAAAAAATTATGAAACTGCTCATTTCAGCAGAAAACTTTAAAAGGCGGTGCAGAAATCACTCTGAAGTATCATCACTCTGCTTTTCCACCTCTTTAGGTGGTGAATCTCAATAAAGCGGCTGCACAGCGGTTTCTTTGTTCCAAAAAAAAATATGGAACCACTCAGATGAGTAGTACATCTCGAAAATAGATGCAGCAATGACTCTGAGCCAATCCCTGATCATTTTCCAACCCTTCCGGTTGTGAAAATCTATTAAAGGGCTTATACTAAAGTGCAAAGCATCTAGACACCCTTATATAGATCTTTGACTATAGCCTAACAAAACACAATATTGTCTTATTAGAAAAATTATAAGAATATCAATGGTCACAAAATCACAGTAGAATATTTGTTATATTTCCTGAGTTCCATAGTGTTTCTTATCTTCAGAGAGTTGGCAACTCCTTTAAAGATTCCTCCAACCCTATTCCAGAACAAGAAAAAGTGTAAGGAAAATAAGAAAAACGATTAAAGACCACTTTTTCAATAGTTTTTTGCTTAACTATGTACGTCAAAAATATCTGAATAGACGTTCTTCTAGTTACTTTTACCCCCGTGAGGGGCGCAAAATGGCCTTGGTCTTCTATTCTTCTTTTGAGATGTAGTACTCATCTGAGTGGTTCCGTTCCACTCTATTGCCAGAAAGATACCACCTGAGGGGGTGAAAGCCGTTTTCATCCCCCGTAAGGGGTGGAAAAGCGTTATGGGGTAGCTCATAATAATTGCTACACCAGCTTTTGAGGCCTGCTTCTCAACTAAGCAGTTCCATAACTTTTCTTTCCAGAAAGATACCACTGTAGAAACGGGAAAGTGATTTTCACCGCTCGGAAGGGTTGGAAAATGATCAGGGATTGGCTCAAAGTCATTGCTGCATCTTTTTTTTTGAGATGTACTACTCAGCTGAGGAATTTCATAATTTTCTAGGAACAAAGATACCGCTGTACCGCTGTTCACCTCTCGGAAGGGATGGAAAAGGGTGGAAGGATGTCTAAATGTAAGTCAGATCCTTCGACTGAGGTTTTTAACCGTGCTGAAAAATACAAATATTTTTTCATGGAATATAGTTGTTAAATGTATACGAGCGCTTTTCACCCTCATAGAGGGTAAAAAAGGGTAAAGTAAAAAGGTTTTTGGGACTCGTACCCATTGAGACCTTTGATCTACTGAATCAGTAGAACAACATATCAAAAACTGGAGAAAGGACCCCGCACTTTTTCCTTTATAAAATAGTTCTCGGTTAAATTAAGTATGTTTTAGTTTATTTCATATTTATACATCACTTTCCGCTATTTAACCGAGTATTCGGTGATGATTAGATATAAACAAGCTTTATTCCTTAGGCTTACGTACCTACATGGTAAATTCGCTTTAAATCTCGAGAACTAGTCGTAGTAAGATTTTGAATGTTTGGTACTCTATTAGCGTATACATAATAAACACAATTTGAAAGAATTACGGAACTAACCGACGAAATTCTGAATTACAGGACGATTTCGAAAAAAAAATTCTTTCGGCATTTTTCTTGTGTTTTATCTTTTGTATCACCCTGTGGACCCCTCTAAAATTACATATATTTGGAATCAGCTGTCAATGGACAATCAATATATATTAAAATATACAGGGCGTCTTATTAGAATGAGCCACACGTGTTTCCATATTTTTAACTCGCCCTGTATAAAATATACAAATTGGGAATTTCGGTAATTATGAAACAGAACATTTCATTTCAAAAATAATTTTCTCAAAATTTTGTTGTTTCAGCATAAACACACCGATTTTAAAAATTCACTTCGTGTTATTGGTGGCTCACCCTATATATAAGCGCATATTTTTATCACAATATATTATCTGACGTTACAGGAATGATATTTGAGAAAAAAAAAAATAATAGAATCCTTCAATTGCCGTGAATATATTTTATAAAAATAGTCACTTTTTAACTTTAACACCCTGTATCTCAAACACTAGTCATAGGATTAGATTGGGCCCATGTTACTTTTAATCAGGAGATCGAGATCTATAACATACTAAAAATTCAGAAAATTTAACCGAGAACCATTTTATATAGGAAAAAGTGCGGGGTCCTTTGACGGATACCGGATTTTCATTTGTGCCGTGCGGGGTCCTTTAAGTTTTATAATGTTTGTATAAATATAGTAGAAAATCAGAGAACTTTACAAATGATGACTGAAATTCTAGTATTTTTCTCAAATTCCTTGGATTCTCTGATTTTTAGGTTTCCAGGTTTTTCCAGGTTGATGGAAACAGGAATAAAAAAAACTAATCATACTTCTCTTTCCCAGATGGAGAAGCTTCGAGAGCTCTCGGGACTAAGTAAACAAATGCCTATATCCAACTTAATTTTTATCGTATCACACCTATGTTTTTAAACTGATTCTTTTTTTTCATCTTGGATTTCGATTTTTTCTTCAAGTTATTATCAAACTGTAAGATTTAAAAAGATTTATTTGAAATGCAACAAAAATATATATTTTATTACTTTTAGGCAAAGTACATAACTTTATATATGCATCGAACCTTTTGTTTGCATATCTTTACTTATTTGTTATACAATAATATTGAATTTAATTTATAAACAACTTCTCACATTGCCAAGAAAATTACATTGTAAAAGGTAAATAAGATATAATACATTAAAGTGATATATTTTATTAATGAAAATAGAAATATCCTATTAATCTAAGTTCACAGTAAATATAAGTTAACATAATTCATAATTTTGTGCGGAATTTCTGATTCGTCTAATAACTGATCTTCATCATTATTACTGTCCGTGTGAAAATCAGCTTTACAATATTTCTAACTGTACAGTGTATTGGACTAAAACGCAAAGTATAACATATCTAGGCTCCTCATACGATTTTCTTTTTATACTCTTTCATTTCTTACGTACCTACTTTCAAACTCCATTTAAGCTAGATGCAAAATTTAAAGAGATATATCAATTTATGGAAGTTACTTTCAAACTCCATTTAAGCTAGATGCAAAATTTAAAGAGATATATCAATTTATGGAAGTTATGACGAGTAATCACTACTTCCACATCGATTTTCTATCTAAGTCTAAGTCTTTTCTATCTATCTAAGTCTTTCACAACGCAAACAATTTTGATACTATAATTGTACTCCACTATGTGGAAATAATTGTTTATGAAACTTTAATAATATAATACTTGAAATCGTCGACCCCAAAAACCCATAAAACGATATGCCACATCGGTATTGGGGACGGGGGTAGTGATAGTGGGGGTAGATGAAGAAAAAAAATGTTGAGCCCTTTAGTTCTTGTACACACACTAAGTCACAATTTTATTTTTTTCACCTCAATAATGGGGTGGGAGTGGTGATGGGTGTGGCTAATGCCAAAAAATGTGTTGAGATCTTAGTTTCTCTTATATACAGTGTGTCCCGCTTTTCATAAATCCCCCTTAATATCTCAGTTATTAATAATGCGATTTTCTTCAAATTTGGGTGGTAATTATATGTAGGAAAAATGAATTATTTGGCATAGTAAAAATTTTCATTCTTCATTGGCGTGCGGTTTTAGGGGATAGAATAGGGTGGGTTTTTTGGTAAAAGGATATTAGGGCTTATTTTAGACAAATTTTTCTATCATATTTGGATTCAGCATGTCCAAAAACCCCTTAATCCATATTCTCCATGATCTCAAAAACGGATTATGGCAGAAACGAAATATTAATTAATTTCTTAAAAAACACTTTTTTAATTTTTTAAAACTTTATTTAATCTCTATAACAAACCTAAAAACAACTTTTTTTTAAATTCTGGTCTCTTCAACATAACCACCTTCCAATAAAATACACTTTTCAACAACCCTTCTTAACCGTTCAATCACCTTTGTTAAAGTTTGGGGAGTAATTTCTTGACACGCTTGCCTAATCCTACGGCAAAGCTCTTGTCTGTTACGCGGCCGAGCAGCATACACTTTATTTTTCAAGTACCCCCATAGAAAAAAGTCACAAGGGGTAATATCAGGCGATCTAGGGGGCCACGGTTCTAAAGGGCTATTTCTACCACTTCATAGGGAAATTTGCATTTAAAAAATTTCTAATTATCAGAGAATTGTGCGCCGGGGCACCATCTAACTGAAAGTATACATTTTCTCTCTGTGCTAAAGACATTTCCATAAAAAAATCATCTAAATCATTTTGTAAAAAATTTAGAAAATTTTCCGCGTTGAGGTTTATCCAGGAAAAAGGGGTCAACAATTTGTTCGTTTAATATGCCACACCACACGTTAACTTTTTCACTGTATTGGTTTGGGATTTTCGGTTGCCCAATATCTACAATTTTGACTAGATACCGTACCGTTTGTCGTAAATGTTGCCTCGTCACTAAACAGTATGTTCTTTAAAAAAAATCTGTCGTTAAGATAGTTACCTTGCAACCATGGCAAAATTCAAACCGCCGTTCAAAATCACTTTCTAAGAGAGTACGCAAAAATTTTGGTTTAAATGCCCTAATCCTACTGCGTTTCAAACGCCTCCATATTTTATTTTTGGTTAAATTTAGTGTTCTCGCAACTGCCGTTATACTACCATTTGGATTGTTCCGAAATTCTGTTAAAATGCGTTCGTCGTCTGGATATTGTCGTAAATTTAAAGACAAGACGAAGAAGGTACAATTTCTTCGTCTTGTCTTGAAAATGGCTCCGGTTCTTCCAAACAGTTTGTTGATGTCACCAACGGTTTTGTGCAAAATTGGTGCTCGATCACGATGACGTTGATTAAATATTCGAGCAACCTGACACGTAGATCTTTCATTATCACCAATTAAGCGGATAATTTCAACTTTTTCTTCAATTGTAAGAACTACTCTCCGATTTTCTGCCATTATCAGTAAGAATGATAAATTAAATAACACTATTTAACTTTTGACAATTCTTATGAATCGCCAAATATCAAATAAAAACTTGTTTTTCAAAGCACTTTTGATTAATGCCTATGGTTGCAAGGTAACTATCTTAAAGACAGATTTTTTTAAAGAACATAATGTTTAGTGACGAGGCAACATTTACGACAAACGGTGTGGTATCATTGGAAGGTGGTTATGTTGAAGAGACCAGAATCTATAAAAAAAAATTGTTTATAGGTTTGTTATAGCAAAAAATTAAAGTGTTTTTAAAAAAATTAATTAATATTTCGTTTCTGCCATAATCCGTTTTTGAGATAATGAAGAATATGGATTAAGGGGTTTTTGGACATGATGAATCCAAATATGATAGAAAAATTTGTCTAAAATAAGCCCAAATATCCTTTTGCCAAAAAACCTACCCTATTTTTCCCCCCCTAAAACCGCACGCCAATGAAAAATGAAAATGTTTACTATGCCAAATAATTCATTTTCCAACATATAATTACCACCCAAATTTGAAGAAAATAGCATTATTAATAATTGAGATATTAGGGTGGATTTATGAAAAGCGGGACACACTGTATACTAAATATGAATTTTATGGACGCTTAATTGCTATTTAACCATTTACCCCAATTTAACCCCCAACCCCTCAACGAAATATGATCAAAATATAATCCAGATCTCATTAAAATACATACGTGTACCAAATTTCAAGCCAATATTTTAAACAGTTCCAGAGTAATCGTCCGCACAAAACAGTTACAGATAGACACATCGAGACAGAATTTTTTTTGCTTTTTAAAATCTCGGCGTTTCATGACACAATAAAAATGTTCCAACATTTTTTTGCGTTACTATACTTCCACTGGATGTGGAAGTTATAAGCAAAAGTAATAAAACATGTTTTAAAAGAAAACAAAATGGTAATACTATCGTAAGTTGCATTAAAAAACCTACTTTAAAAAAGTCAATCAACAACTTGATGGATTTAGATATCAATTACCTAGTATCAGACTTCAGACTATCAAGTTCAATTAGAAGTATTTTCTCGTCAAGTTTCATTATAACTAATATATGATTATTATGATTTTATTTTTTTTGTAAGTAAATAAACTGGCAAGAAATACATTTAATATGTACACCAGTTTCTTTGAAATCTTATTGTGAACAATTTCTAAAGCTTTTGCGCGATAGATCATTCATTATTATATGCTAACTGACATAATATGGCTTTAATAATACTGCTATAAACTTCTTTGTATCTTATTTTGGTAATTGCTTTCAATCAGCAGCCATCGAAAATAATTATTTAGTTGTTGGACAAAATTATACACGTCAGGTGTTCTATAAGGATTTGTCTTGGGCCTATTATTTTTCCTTTCAATTTGTGGATAAATCTACGTAATTCAAATTTAAAAAAAAAAATCATTAGTATCAAGTAGTAAAAAACTTACGGTAAAATAAAAATTATTTTCTTTTTACAATTTTTTTTAAATAAAACAGCTAATTGTACGAATAATTATATTAAACTACTTTTATTTTTAACGGTATTGAAAAAATTTATAAGAGAAATGTATTTCAAAATTCCAATTTGTTTATAGATCGGCATAATTTTACTATTTTGAAAATTAAAACAAAAACTGTATAACTGAGGAGTTGGCTTGTGGTTGACCGTGACATTTATTAAACGTTCGCTTAAATACTCCCCTTGCCCATTATACTTTTTTAAAATATTAGTTTGAATAACATGAATAACAAACTTAAAATATTATCCAGTGAAATTTATTTTTTGTCAGAATGTTGGAATGTATGATATCGTGAGAGGAAATGATTAGGTGATAATTTAGTTTAGGTATGCATAATGTAAATTATAACTTCCTCGATAACTTCAATATTGTTATTTTTCATGAACAAGAAGTAAATTTAAGTTTATTTAGTTGCACGTTGTTTTCTGTATCACTGCATCTCATGAGTATTTTAAGTTATAATATATAACGTATTAATTTCTGTTCGCAAGTAAATTACTCTTCACGATAACAAATGATAATATTTACGTATAAGTAATAACTAATAAGCATAATGTGAACGTTTTGCAAATGTTTTACAATCATAGTATATTGTAGTGCAAGTACTGATAGACCGGACGCGCGAGACAAACACTTATAAATTCAAAACGATAGAGGGCGCTGTACAACAATAAAGCAATGCAAATAATCTTCCACTAAAAACTACTCCATTCTTTTCTTCAGATTTCATATCATAGAAGTATGCATCTATCTACAAAAGTTTTTAAAATATCTCGATGCTGTTTACACTGAACTATTTTGGTGCGCTTTGTTTAAACAATCATAACTTTATCACTATGGTCAAGATTTTTTAAGATAATGTTTAATTATGAAAGTGTTAAAATGGCCGATTTAATTTTTCTAAAAAACGCTGTTTTGTGATAATTTGTTGGAAGCTTAGACATTTTGTTGCAAGAATTACTGTTTCCTTTTAATGCTATGATCACCTCAAAGTGATTCGACAATTAGATATATGTTCCAATAAAAAAAAAGGAAAATATTCTTACCCTATGTTTATTTCGTTCCTGAACACGTTCTGCTCATCTGCAAAGAAAACATATTATGAAAATCGAATACATATAAGTGGATCTTTGCTCCTTTCTCATTATTCTTTTACCTGAGAAAGGTCATTGCCTATAACCATTTTATACATTTAATAAAATATAAGAGTCAATGAGCTATTTATTTTTGTAAACACATCTTTCAATAAATAACACAACAACAGATATAAGCAAAAAGAGAAAGTTGTATCCACGAATTATCTGAAATAGGGTCAATAGGGTAGCAAACACTATTAATCGATTTAGAGTAGTAGGTACCTAAAAGCAGGTATTTAAAAAAAGGAAAAAACAATATGCAGCAGGACAAATTAATATACTCTTTCTCCTCATATACTCAAGGATAGTTTAATTAGTTAGTATCCATGGTATATACTAACTACGTCCACGGTTTTAACTTATTTTGTATTAGGCGAATATGCTGAATACACAAATTTTAATGGCCAAGTTGATGTGCTTTGCGCAGACTTCTCCAAGGCTTTTGTTCGAAATAACCATGACATACTCTTACATAATTTGTACCTGTTGGGTTTTCTATTCTGCTTATCATACCTTAGGTAAAAACCATGATATGTTAAACACCGCGATTTCAGTCAAATATCAATACCATCAAGAGTTCCCCAAGGCTCTATTCTAGGACCGCTTCTTTGCATATTACCTGTAAATTATTTTGTGGCTAGCACAAACTTATGCTATTTAGAACGTAAAAAGTTACAAAATTATCAGAAGAATGCGAACGACTGACGTTCATTAAATAGTCTAGTCTTTAAATGAAGGTTGAAAAATGCAACGGAATGTCGAATTATAAAGTGAAATTTAACATTATATGACTAAGGTAAACGACAACACCTTAAACGGTTCCAATCAGGCGATCTAGAAAAGGAAAATGCTTTAAAGATTATTCAATAGGAAGTCTAAACTTACGACAATATTATGGTTCACATCTTGAATAATTACTTCCACATCCAGTGGCAGTATGACAAAAAAAAATTTGAAAATTTTTATTGTTCAGATAGGCTTAGAATGTCATGAAATGTCGAGATTTTAAGTTTGAGCAAAAAGAAAATTTCCGTCTGTTCTGTCTTTTTTTGTGCGCACGATTACTCTGAAACCGTTTAAGATATTGACTTGAAATTTGGTACACGTATGTATTTTAAGAGATCTGGAACTAGATTATATTTTGATCTTATTCCGTTGAAGGTTTGGAGGGTAAATTGTGGTAAATGGGGGTAAATAGGTAAATCACGCAAGAGTCCATAAAATTGGTATTTAGTATATATAAGAGAAGCTAAGGTCTCAAAAAAATTTGTTGGCATTAGCCACCCCCATTAACAACCCCCACCCCATTATGAAAGGGGTAAAAAAAATAAAATTGTCATTTAGTATGTGTACAAGAACCAATGGTCTCAAAAAAATTTTTTTTTACTTTATCCACCCTATCGTTTTATGGGTTTTTGGGGTAGACGATTTAAAATATTGTGTTATTAAAGTTCCATAAATAATTATTTCCACATAAAAATTTTTTTCGTTGTGAGAGACTTGGATTGAAAATCTGGATATGGAAGTAGTGCTTCCTTGGGCAGCGGTTTTTTATCAATAAATTGACATGCTAGACTTTTATTTAGAAACATACATTTTCTGACGGAAAGTTGGGTTATTATTATTAGTAACGTTTTTTTTTTCTTGTTAAGAATCTTTTTTAGGGAATGGATAATTCATATTTAATTACAAAAAAATGTACATTTTTTTACCATTAAATTTTTTATGGCGTTTACACCAGAATTTTCAAACAATAAATAGTTTTTGCCATCCACCCGCATGATGGAATGCTCCTGGCGCATGAACAGATACTTTTTTGGTACAGTATTTCCAAGAAATAAAATCAATTTGAACATCTGATTATTTCTTTATGAAAAAAAGAATTTCGATTAAACCATCATCTAAAAATATTAAACTTTTCTACTTTGATTCCAGAATTGAAAATTGTTTTCATTACTTTGCAGTCATGACTAACGGAAACGTCTGAAAATGGGCATATGAGGCTCTGTTGATAATGACATTTTCACTTCGAACACGATTCTAAGCATTATTTCATATAACATGATGCCTAGGCATATATAACAGATTCCTTTGCAGCATTTGTTCTAATAAAATAATTAATAATAATAAATAAAAAATAATGTTATTTGTCTCCTCCTTTATGTTTTCTGGGAAATCATAAAACTCAGAGTATGAAATTCCTGGAATTTAATAAATACGGGGAACTATGCAAATTGATAAACGAACTTACATCAAACTGCGAAAAACACATCAAACTATTATTATGATACTCGAATTAACAGTGTATTATTCAAGGAGCGTGTAATGATGGCTATTCAATAGGATGACGGATGACATAATTCATTCAAGTGAGTAATAGCTATTACACGCAAGGAGAATACTATAATACTTTTTCTACGATTACTCGATAGAAAGTTGCACTTCAAGGTAAAGGACCCCCACAAACCTTATGGAAATTGGCTCTGAGTCGAATTTTCCGTTTGGATATGTTGTAGCTTTTGCTTTTCTGAGCAAAATGGGGGCAGCAATCCACAAAAACTAAAATATTCTTTTTGTAACTTTTTTAATATCGTTTGTGCATTAACCATTTTCGGTGGAGTAATAGCTATATAGATATACTTTAAGAAAACAGAACGAAATCCGAAATGGGTAGGGGCTGACTAGGTAGCAATCCACAAAAGGTCAAATATAATTTTGTAACTTTTCTAATATCGTTTGTGCATTAACCATTTTTGGTGGAAAATTAACTATGTACCTATACTTCAACTTCAACACCAAAATTCGATATAGGTAGGGGATGACGAGGTAGCCATTCACAAAAACTAAAATATTATTTCTGTAACTTTTTTAATATCGTTTGTGCATTAACCATTTTCGGTGGAAAAAAAAGTTGCAAAAAGAATATTTTGCTTTTTGTGGACTTTTAGCCCGTCAGCCCCTAATTAGATCGGATTTTGTTCTGTTTTCTTGAAATATATCTAAGTATATAGCTATTATTCCACCGTAAAACGGTTATTGCACAAACGATAAT
Organism: Rutpela maculata; assembly: GCA_936432065.2. Classification (NCBI taxonomy): domain Eukaryota; kingdom Metazoa; phylum Arthropoda; class Insecta; order Coleoptera; family Cerambycidae; genus Rutpela; species Rutpela maculata. Next base: position 52,333,519 of record OW386294.2, read on the forward strand.
AAAAAAGTTACAAAAAGAATATTTTAGTTTTTGTGGATTGCTACCCTGTCAGCCTCTACCTACATCGAATTTTGTTGTGTTTTCTTGAAATACAATATGTATATAGCTATTATTCTACCGAAAATAGTTAATGCACAAACGATATTAAAAAAGTTACAAAAAAAATATATTAATTTTTGTGAATTGCTACCCCGTCAGCCGCTATCTATATCGGATATTGTTCTGTTTTCTTGAAATATATGTATAAAGCTATTTTTCCTCTAAAAATAATTTGTATGACGTAAAAGAAAAAAAACATGGAGGATTGCTAAAAAGATTGCTATCTTTACTCCGCCAAATTTTTATGCTCATTGTGACGTTCAAGCCGTCATAAATTGAAAAGCAGTAATAGCCGAGATTTGTGCCCATGCGAACATTTGCTCACAAAAGCAAAAACTACAACATATCCAAACTTCAGAAAATTCGGCTGAGAGTCAATTTCGATAAGGTTTGTGGGCAGGTCATTTGCAGAAAATAATAATTGTGGGAATTTTACATAATGTTTAATATAACAAATTATTAATAAAATTAGTTATATTTTTCGTACCGGTAATTTTATCATGGCTTCAAATCGTTTTCCACAACAAACTTGTGCAAATTAATAAAAAGAACCGGATGGTAATTTTAATATTTAACGAAATCTAAGTATGTACATGTACATGATAGATTGACGTTTGCATGACATACTGAATTGAATTGGCATACGCGATGTCTTTGAACTTTACATCGTCTTCTGTGCTTGCTCCACGGAAACTGTTGAGTAATGAGTATGAACCCATTTATTCGCATTAAACAATATCGGGGGTCCCAAAGGCTTCTATGGACATTTTTTTAGGACTTTAGGACATTTTATTAATGATTTTAGAACAAATTTTAGGACAAATACAATACTTTATTGAGAACATGAACGATAAAATTGACATTGATAAACAAAAGAAAACTAAACAAAACGAAAACATTTCTAATGCATGAACTTTACAAAATTGCCATAAAAATTCAAGAAAATGTTGCAAAAAAAGGCATAACATCTATACATTACTTTTTTTATGGCTACTCAAACTAAGAATTTCATTGTTTAGCTCTGCAATTTTTAAGTTGACTCTTTGAAAAGAGTCAAGTCCAATTGAGATCATCCTTTTTATTCTATCCTGTTCTTCCTCCGCTTTCTTCTTATTTCCTAACTCGATTAAATATTTCTTCGACGAGTTCTTCGCGTATTCTAGTAATTTCTTGGTAATATTCGCTTATTATACCGCATTGTAAATCCATTTAATCCTTCACAATTCTAAGCGCAATGATTGTATTTTCAGATAGAGAAGTTCTGGACTCTAACAAAGAGCGATTAATGCTGAAGCCTCTCTCAGGACCTGCGTTTCCATGACTCAGTGATAAACAACAACGCGCCAACTGAACCAGCAGTTTATATTTCATTTCGCCCTGATCTCCCTTTATTTCCAACACTCTGTTCCAAAATTCATCGATTCTTTTATAGGATTCTCCTTCTTTATACCAATCTTCTGGTATCTCTTCAGTCTGAAAAAGTAGCTATAAGACTTTTATCTTATCAGCTAAAACATTGGGATTGCTATCTCCGAATTTGAGGTCAAATGTATCCTTCAATTTACTTTTCAAGACAAGTCCAAACTTTTGTGCCAATCCGCTTATGGCGTTTTCACTGTCTTCATGCAGTCGAAATTCTGGTCTGAAATATTTCAGATCCTGCAAAACTGTGGAATTAAACGGCAACTTTTCAATCAGGTACTTGGCAGTCTCTCTGTAGCACTTTTTCATTTCTAGTCTTATACGATAACTGTCGGTGTCCTTTGACAATTACGATATAGATAGTTTTGTGGCTGTGCCATAATCAATTTCAGTTGAAGTCTTATAGTTGTCTTCCTTATTGAAGTCTACTTTTATTATGTCACAAATATTTCTTTTCACTCTGCATTTTTCATCCGCATAATTTAAAAAATATGTTTAAAATATCGCTATTTTTTAGGACTTTTAGGACAATTAATCCAATTTAAGGGCAATTTTAAGACATTTTCGTAGTTTATAGAAATTTTAGGATTATTAGGATTTTTAGGACATTTGGGACCCCTGCATTGGGATTTCGCAAAAAAGAAAAAAAATACTTTTTCTTGAAAATGCAACTATAGTTCAAAGTGATTTTTGTTTCTAAAGTGAGAAAGTGAGTGTTCTAAACGGCCAAAATTTATTGAGAATCTAGGTTATTACCAACATTCTATTAACGGAAAATAGTATTTGAGAAGCTTTTTTTTTAATTACTACCTAATCATGGTATCAAAATTGCGACTTTTATGAAAAAATTCGAAGACGCACATTGTATCCGTCATACCTTTTTTAATTTTTAAGCAGGAGAAAAAATAGAAAAAACGACTTTTAGCTTTATTGATAATCTTTAATTTGGTTCCTCAACATTTTTGACGCAAGTTTTTGACTTAAGACGTTTGGCGCCTCATTTAATCCTCCATACCACCGAAAAAAAAATACTTGTATAGTATGCTTTTCCCTTTTGATATCATTTTGGTTGTTCTTGTGCATATATATGGCTTCTATCTTTATAGGAGAGGTAAGAATATTTCTTTTCTAAACATTAATATAATAATTTAAATTATTATTTAAGTTACTTAAAGTACTGGACTTACTTCCTCTGCCTTTGCATGTGAGGAAGGAGGCAGCACTTATTACGCTAAGGCTGCATCTGGCGCTTAAATTTAGACCAGAAGACCTGATTGGTCATTTAAGGATTTTGGAGCTAATCCAACTTGAATCAACGACCAAACCCACTGACTCAATGCCAATCAAGCATGACTTTGACTGCCCGTTTGATATGCTGATTGAGAGCCGTCAGGCGAGCAGAGTCGAAGTACTGCGGTGTGAGAAAGAGTCACTCCTCTGATACACAGATGGATCTAAGATGGACACAGGGGTTGGTGTGGGCGTAGCGGGGTCTAAATGCAGGCTATATAAAGCCTTTGGTAACACCCCAACCATCTTTCAGGCAGAAATATATGCTATAGATCTATGTGCCCAAGAATGCCTTAACAGAGGCACTCGAAGGGCAAAGATTTATATACTTTCAGATGGCCAGGCAGAACTAAAGGCTCTCAGGACTTATACCTTCGAGTCTAAAATTGCCTGGGAATGCAGACAATCCCTGAAGTAACTGGCAAAAAGGTTACCTTGATGTGGATGTCAGGGCGTGAGGGAATAGAAGGCAATGAATCAGCTGACAGCCTAGAAAAGGAAGGGGCTGAAGCCTCAAAGAAGGTCTATTGGAGGAATACTCCAAGCCAAAGACAAGCGAAAAGGTTTATAACCTATTCAACAAAGAATGCAATGAAAGGCTGATCAGTGATTACAGGTCTTCTGACTGGCCATTGCACCTTGAGATGTCATCTCAAGAACATGGGCATGGCAGAAGATGACAAATTCAGATACTGTGAAGCTGCAACTGAGACTGCGAAACCTACACTTTGCGAATGCAAGGTGTTAATCCGCATTAGGCTAAAGTACCTAGAACAAGCGGAATTAACGCATGAAGACATAGGGAAATTAGCTCTCAGGACAATCACAAGCTATGCAAAGAGTCTTGGAATTCTGGGCAACAACTAGTTGCAGGGTAATTCATAAAAGACCTTTTAGGTCGAGGTGAAGAAAGGCCAACCCAGGACCAAGCGACCCCTCAAACAATCTACAATCTACTTAAAGTACGGGCAAAAATTTAATTTTGTAATTACTTCCACATCCAGTGGAAGTATAATAGCTATCGATAAAAAAAAATTTGAAAATTTTTATTGTTCAAATAGACTTAAAATGTCATGAAACGTCGAGATTTCAAGTTTGAGCAAAACAAAAAAATTTTCTGGCTGTCGGTTTGTCTGTAACTTTTTTGTGCGCACGAACACTCTGGAACCGTTTAAGATATTGACTTGAAATTTGGTACACGTATGTATTTTAACGAGATCTGGAACTAGATTATATTTTGATCTTATTCCATTGAAGGGTTGGGGGGTAAATTGGGGAAAATGGGGGTAAATTGGGGAAAATGGGGGTAAATTGGTAAATCAAGCAAGTAAGAGTCCGTAAAATTGGTATTTAGTAGGTATAAGAGAAGCTAAGGTCTCAAAAAATTTTTTGGCAATAGCCACCCTCAAACCAACCCCCGCCCCATTATTAAAGGGGAAGAAAAAAATTGTGATTTAGTGTGTGTACAAGAACCAAAAACCTCAAAATATATTTTACTTCATCCACTCCCACTATCACCACCCCCACCTTACCCCACTACCGATGTGGGAAATTGTTTTATGGGTTTTTGTAGTAGACGATTTCAAATACTATCACTATCCCCACCCCTATCACTACCCCCACCCCACTACCGATGTGGAATATCGTTTTATGGGTTTTTGGGGTAGATGATTTCAAATATTATATTATTAAAGTTCCATAAACAATTATTTTCACATACAAATTTTTTTCGTTGTGAGAGACTTGGATAGAAAATCTGGATGTGGAAGTAGTGATTCCTTGGGCAGCGGTTTTTTATTGAACAAATTCATCATATTAATGTTCTGTTTAATTATGTTTATGGACATTTTTAATCCAGTGTAGAACAATAAGTGATTTATAATAAAACTTTAAAATATCAATAAGTGCTGGCATATATAAGAAAACGCACGCTCCTGTTTTAAGATTTCAGGGCTGCGAGTGTGATGCCTGCTCCCGATCTTCTCTCTGCCCCGCCGTTCAGGTTCCACGAAAGTCAGCACGTGCCAAATGTAGTGCTCTGAGTTGTTCACCGACCCCCGCACAGTTTACCGGGGCTGGGGACTCTCACCTCACCAGCAGGCAGCAGCTTTTCAGCTCCGCTTTACGACTTACATTTTTAATTTTTATTCTCTCCAGTGATTTAGCAAGATTTCTTCGGATTTGAGAATACGATTATGATTTTTTTAAAATCAGTTCCTCGAAGTAAGCTTTAGGCTATTAGCGGCACTGTTCAGATTTTTTATCCTCCGTTGTATTGAAAACAAATTTAATCGCTTGAAAATTGACTGGTATAAGCTGAAAACATTAAGGACTAGAAATATAAGAAAAATCGATGGAATTATTGTTTAAAGTCGGATGAATATCGCTAGCTTGTTCAGGATTATTTGACTTCTCTTTCGCAAATAATGGAAACAAATCTAAATAAACATAATATTATGTCGAGAGCACGCCTCGTTTCTTTTAAGAGAATATTTAATAAGAGCTTTTCAAGTTACTTATCTGGATAAAGAAATACGTTATGTTAAAGTAGGATTTAAAATACATTTACTTCTTTTAAATATTAACCAAGATACACGTATTTGTCTCATATATTTTTTGTATTATTGCATCCGCTTACTTCTCAAACACATTTTAACTTGGCAGTATACCAGGTCATATTTAAAAAAATTGGTCCATGGAAACAGCGATGTCTCTCTGAAAGTAAGGTTATAATAATATTTTTAAAAACAGCGAAAACATCTCCGGTCACAGGGCACTTCTGTAGGGAAATAACTTAATTTTTTTCGCTTAAATGTCCAACAACTCTGAGTGTGTGAATTCTAGTTCGATCAGGAACTTAAAAAATTTGTAATAAAGCCTCAAATAACTAGCGAAAATGCTTGGCCAGAAAAAGGGTAGAAAACTTCATTTTTGATTATACAGGGTGGACCATTAATAATACGCCATAGTTCAAGGGTAGATTCTTTGGACCAAAATATGGGGATATAACCAAACATGCTTTAGTAAATTGTTGCTGTGGAAAAAGATACAGGCTGTCAAATTTGTAATTTTTTTTTCTATTTTTGCAATATCTCAACTACCATCTCTTGACTGATCTTCTTCCAATTTGGTAAGGGAACATTTTTCAAGCTAAGAAACAATAATTTATGTATTACATCACGCTAGCCCGTGGAGGGCGCCTCATGAGCTATACCTGATGACTATTTTTTCTCTTTTTTTTTTTCACGAAACGTAGTGGCACTTTTGACCAGAAAATCTCATGCAGGAGTCATTTCTACGTAAAAAAGGTACACTTGATAGAACTTGATAATTCCAACCGTTTTCGAGAAAACTGCCGCATAGATCTCAAGAATTCTTTGAAAACAAAATCAATTTGAAAAGGACAAATTGTATTTATTGAAAAGTGTGTTTTGGTGGCGTCTTAGTTCTGTCATTTACGTACAATTTCATTAGTTTGACATTTTGAAAGCACACTTTTTAATAAATACAATTTGTCGTTTTCAAATTGAGTTTGCTTTCATAGAATTCTTGAAATCTTTGCGGCAGTTTTCTCGAAAACGGTTAGAATTATCAAGTTCTATCACGTGTTCCTTTTTTATGTAGACATGACTCCTGTATGAGATTTTTTAGTCAAATGTGCTACAACGTTTAGTAAAAAAAAGAGAAAAATATTCATCATCAGGTATAGCTCATGAGGCGCCCTTCATGAGTTAGCGTGATGTGATACATAAATTATTGTTTCTTAGCTTAAAAAATGTTCTCTTACGAAATTGGGAGAAGATCGGTCAAGAGATAGTTGAGATATTGCAAAAAAAATTACAATTTTGACAGCCTGTATCTTTTTCCACACCAACAATTTACTAAAACAGGTTGGGTTAAATTCTCATATTTTGATCCAAGGAGTCTGCCCTTCAACTATGGCCTATTGTTAATGGTCCACCCTGTAGAAAGCCATTAAAAAGTTTTTAGGCAAATTCATTCAGGCCCAATCGATTTCCTAATAATTTATTTTTTTCGTCTAAGTACACCACTAAATTAGGGAAACAGTATTCCAAGAAACCGAAAAGTACGGTTTTTGAGCCAAACATAGCAAAAATGTTTTTTTTTTTGGAAATGCCTATTTTAGATACAATTTGGAGAGTAGAATATTTTTCAAGGAGGTGAAAAAAAATAAAACTGTCATTAGTGTGTGTACAAGAACCAAAGGCCTTAAAATTTTTTTTTTACTTTATCCCGGGGAGTCCCGCTCACTATGCACTGGTCGTAGCTTGATAAAAAACTGCAATGGGTCACCGTCGAGCAATAATAGACTTATTCTTGTAAATTCTTTTTATTATTACTAGCTCATTCGCCAAATTTGCTATTCAAAAACGAGAAGCTCCTTTTTAAAAAATGTTCAGTTAAAAATCGAAATAATCGCTAATAATTATTAACACTGTTTACACTGAATGAAACACATTGAACCCTGACATATTGGAAGAACAAATACTCTAATTTTTTTAGGTGCCAGAAAACTTGGAAATGATAGCCAAATCCATCGCACAAGCATGACGATAAGTGACAGCAATTTTTTTGTTGTAGAGGTCATCGTGTTGCTTAATAAATAATACAGTACACCTTACACCACTGAATAAATGATTCAAAGGTATTTCAAGTTTTAAAACGAAATCAAGGGTTGCTATTTCAAAAAACGGCATGATGATACAACAGAAACAAAATTAGAAAAATGAAAATCATAAATAAAAAAGATTTTAAAAAAACAAAATTGACCCATGCGTCTATTTTTCGGAAAAAACATTTTAGACATTGCAAGTTTCTAGGGCATTATCCCATGTAATATACACGATAGTATACAGTATACAGTACGATTACGATTTTATACGAAATTATTAAACGCTGCTACTTAGCTGAACTACTGCAGTTTAATTCGGATTCCAATAGTACTGCACATCTCTACGTTATGTCTTGGCATAGATCAGTCACGTGACAATTCATCAGTTGGTTGAAAGTTTTTTTTTATATTTTTTCTGCTATCGTAGTTGTATTTTATCGTATGAATTCATTATACATTCAGGGCCGGTTTTCTGACTAGGCCTCATAGGCCCGGGCCTAGGGGCGCCGCGCCACTGCGGGGGGCGCCATTGCCTTTCATCTTAGTGGTTAGTGCCCATAAACTAATAGCTAGCATACGGATTATAATAAAAGACATTTAACCTGTTCCTATTCCGGGGGGGGGGGGGGGGAATTGACTCGGGCTTAGGGGCAATTTATATCTAAAACCGGCACTGTATACATTCCCTAAAATGTTCCGGATAACATCATGAATCGGTCAGTATACTTTTGCTAAAACTATCTATAAAAGTAATTAAGACACTGTTACACCCTCTCAAAAAACTCAATACTTTTATGTTTTTAACCCGAAAATCGTAATTTTGGTGATCGTACGTAAAAGTGATGAAGGCTTAAAGAATTCAGTAATTCATTCCTCAAAAACGGTTCCAACAATATTGATTAGATTTAACACATGGATACTCCTTTGGTACCAGTACGAGAAGATATGAGTTAGTTAATTAGTATTTTTATTAAATTTAACAAATGGACACTTCGTTAAAACCAGTAGATGGAATGACCACTTGGTCCTATAAAATGTAGGGCGGGAATTTGTAGAAAATGAATTATAAGCTACCCTGTACTGTATAGATCCTATATGGGAAAATTAATCTGAGTTGTGTCGAGCCGTTTATTTCTCTTACAGCTAGCTTTTAATATGACACAATGGAACCGAACAATCCGCCGTTCTGTGATTTTTTGGGGTTTTTAAAAAAATATGCGCTCATGGATAGGTTACGTTAAAAATCATTTTTCAACATGCGTGCATTGAGATAAAGCAAAACACTACATAAAGTATTTAGTTTAGTTTATAAAGTTCTGTCTACTGGAATATAAGCAGTAAAAGTATTTTATGGATTTTTAAATATCAGATCATTTACCAGAGAACGACGCACAAAGCTCACTAACACTGCTCTTTGGCAAACCTCCAACTTAAAATTTAATTCATAGTTTAAAATCTGCCAAAACATGTTTCGTGATTAATAAACCCAGCACGGCTCGAGAAGGAAAAAATATATAACTTGCCAAATAAAGCAGCACGTGACAAAAAGAACATTTTCCCGGTAAACAAACAAATATCGAAACCACACTCTTGTTGCAAATAATTTTATGCGTCATCTGTTTTGCTTCGTTTCCTTCCAGCCGCTGATCATAAAACACGAATCGTTCGAGTACTTACAACACATCCATCCATTCATTCCAACACGGTCGAATTCCATCAAATTCACAAACGCTACACCACCATAAATTCGTCAACCAAGTCGGCATCATCAACAGATATCTTATATAAAACTTAGAAGAACGTGAACTATGCGAGGTGGGGAAAAACTGAATAATAGCTATAACCTACGTAAGTCGTACATACATTGTGATATTTAAAATCAAGCGATTTAAGGTATACGAACGCAATTCGACAATTTCTCCTACATCCCCGAACCGATTCAAAAATTTTGGATGGGTTTTTAGAGACAACTTTATAGAATGATACTATTGAAAACTAAAGAAAGAAAATTTTTTTTCTCTTGCGAAAATCAAAAAAAAAGTGTGTTGTTGATATCAATAGTCTGGTATCATTCTATCAAGTTTTCTTAAAAACAGCAAATTATTCCGTGGTTTATGAACTTTTCTGTTAAGGATAGGATTTTGCAGAGTGAGAGGGAAATATGCGTTTATTTTCGATTTATTATAAATATTTAAAAAACCAAATCTAGTATAATCCTATAATCTTTAAAATTGTTTTAGACTTGCTATTGTTCTAACGAATACAACTATATATATTTTTTATTGTAAATTTCTGTTGTACTTGAAAATTATAGTTTATCAATGAAAACAGTTCCTAATTTAATTATTACAGCATGGCATTTAACTGTATACACTATTTATGTTAAAAACTGTATATGGTTGTATTCCTTAGAGCAATGGGAAGTATCTAAAACTATTTTAAAGATTATACCATTTATGATTTTTTAAATATTTATAATAAATCGAGAATAAACGCATGTTTCCCTCTCACTGCAAAATTCTATCCTTAGATTTTTTGTTTTTGAGCTAGGAGTGATACTTTTTGAGTTAATCGACAAAAACCATGTTAAGGCTCCCGTTTTCGCAATCCGCAAAGAAAGCGAAACACGAAATCTTTAAACGTTCAAGATATTTTTTAATGCACGAGTTGAAGGGTCATACGATGACATTATGGAAATTCGAGCCAAAAGTGACATTTTTTTACTTCCGGTCAAATCGATGACCTACTTATTGAAATTATTTTTTTCATAAAAACTTGTGCAAATCGTTTTGTTTTTAGTAGTTTTCCACATTTTCAAAGGCTTCGCGTATTTGTCTACTTTCTGCTATGTTCAATGTAGAAATTGTGCACAGCGAGCGTATATTACCCAGGACATTTTCGCAAATCGTGCATATTTAGGCACGACGATATTGACCAATTACCATCTGTATCTTGCATTCATCTAAATGCCTATGCATAATTATTTTATAAATACAGATTGTATATTGGGCCAATATTTTTCCAAGGTTAGCAAATCAGATTCAATATTAACATTATTTAACAGATATTGGTGCAATATGTAGAAACTAATATTATGCACCAAGGCATTTAATTTGTTCCTAGGATTTTTTAATATTTCAGCATTTTTTTTCTCAAGAAGGTCAACGGTGACCTCAGTGCGATGTACACAGCATCAAGCGTGAGAATCAAAAAATCAACTCGCACTTAACTAACTAACTAACTTAGTTTTCTGTTAGTTATGTGGAGGTTTCTACCGAAGGAGGAACATATTACAGATCTCTGTAGAAAGGGTAAGAATACATAATAATATACTGCACTTTGGTTTTTGATTTTAGAAAAAAAATGAATGAATAAATTTTTCGTTATAAAATAACTAGAAACGCGGTATGCAGGAGATATTGTGTCCCACTAAATTAGCTAATAATTTTTTTTTTGATAAGTAAATTTCACGTTTCTCTGTTTTTAGTTTAAAAAAAGAGGGAATAAAAACTAGGGATTGTTTATTACAATGGTAACCACGGGACAGTAAAATACCTATAAGGAAGCTAGTTTTATCATAAACGTTAAAGTTTCTTGTATTTCCATTGTTAGTAACTTTGTGTTGTCATTCTTGACTTTCATTAATTATTAACACTAAGTACTAGTAATAATAGTTGGCTGAAAAAATTATAATGGTTTATTCAAGAGAGCATCAAATTGACAATTGAGCTGGTGCAGCATCTAAAAAATGAAAATAATGGCGATATTAATGTTAACAATAATGGACGTTTCATTATAAGCGAAGAAGTTGAAATAAACATTCTAGCGTATATCGAATATGGCCGCACTGGTTCCATTCGCGAATTATGTATGCAATGCAATACTTCCCGCGTGCCAGGAAAATTTTAGAAACCCGGATTTAAATCATTTAAGTATCAAATTCATCATCACCTATATGAAAATGACTTCCAAAGAAGACTTAATTACTGCAACTGGTTTTTAGATAATTTAAACATAAATTCAGTATTCCATCATAATATTATTTTTACGGATGAATCCAGGTTCACCAATCTAGGAATATTTAACAGAAACAATACTTGTTATTGGGCTGTGGAAAATCAGAGATTAGTAAGAGAAGGTGCTTTTCAGCAATGTTTTGAAGCAAACGTTTGGTTGGGCATAATAGGACTTAATATTATTGGTCCAATATTTTTCTATCGACCATTAAATGGAGAAATGTATTTGGAATTCCTCCAAAATCAAATAGAGCCTTTTATAAAGAACTTGCAGGAAAACGAAAATCTAATTTTCCAACAAGATGGCATCAGCCCATAATTCAAGAATTGCTCCAAATTATTTGAATGGACGGTTTGGCGAAAACTGGTTGGGAACCAATGGACCAATCCGGTGGCCGGCAAGGTCACCTGACTTGACTCCGCTAGATTTTTCAAAATGGGGTTATCCAAAAGAAAAAGTGTATAGAACTCGTCCATCAACATTAAAAATCTTGGAAAACGGGATTAGAAGAGGTATTGAAAAGTATCTCTCGAGAGCATTTACAAAACCTGCTCAGAAAAAATATTAGGAGAATCAGATTGTGTTGGGAACAAGCCGGCTAACGCACAGAACATTTAATTGAATCACTTTCTTATCAATTTAATAATAATAATAATAATGATAATAATAATAATAATTTATTAAATCCAGTAGACCATTACAATTGGCAAATCAAATCAAATACAAATGTTACTTTATTTATTTACTTAGGTAATTAGTTAATTTATTCATCCACTAAAGCCAAAAACCAAAATGCATTGTATTATAAATTTTTCTGTTTCTCTTTTTTTTTCTTATAAGACACACTCTTTTTTTTCTTATAAGACACACTTTAATGTTACTATTTAATAGGTAGTGGTTCCCATTCAAAATGTTCGAGAACATTTATGAAAAATATAGGCATTTTAAACAATATCTAAAATGTATCCTATTTTGTGACAAATTAAAATTGAATTCAAAACCAACAAGAAAACAAATTTTGTTTATTATCATAACAAGTTGTTTGGAATCAGTTTCATTAATAACGCCAGGCTGCCAACATATTACATTTAGAGAAAATGGCTCCTACGCCGCCATTTTGAAAAAAGAAATGGTAACATGTGATATGTCGTTGAAAAGGAAATTCTAATCTCTATCCGACTATATAAAAAAAATATACAGGGTTCCATTTAAAATTCTTGACTTAGACCAATTTTCGGAAGAACCGGAAGTGGTATTCAATTGTTTTTTCATGAAAAACATGAGCCCCAATGAGCTATATTTACAAACCAAGTCTCTACCTTAAGAGACAATTAAATGGTGCTTTGTAAAACGAATCCGTTGTCACCCGGTATAAAGAAGCATTCAGGTGACGTGTGGTAATTATCAAAGTGCTGTGATTTTGGCTACTTTGACGTCATAGCAAGAATTATCAATTTAGTATTTTGATATTAATTAATATGTTTGCAGCACTGCAGCATAGTGGCAAAATAATAGTAGGAAATGTTGAATTTCATATGCGGGTTAACATGGTGCCCTCGTGACGTTGATGTTTCGTATTCACAACACTGAAAATTTCGGCAAACTACTGGCTGTTCCTTTTAAAAGATTACTGAATAACTATGGGAGAACACACTTAAATCTATTTAAAGATACAAAAAATAAAGCATATTTTAAGGAGGCTGTCAAATTTTAAAAGGCATGCTTGAAGCAGGAATACAAAACTACACCGCCCCGCAGAAAATAATCAGGTTAGTTACATAGCAAACATACTGAAACGCAGCAGAATTAAAGTAGATATATCTTTTGCAGACTACCAATAAATTCCCAACTTTCCATGTAAACTATTCTTTAACAGTTAGATATATTGAGAAAATATCCATGTATCATTTTTTTAATTTTCTTTTGAATAGATATAATATAAATTCATAACAAATTCCTTCGCATAGCAAACTGAGCCACGTTTGAAGTTTTAATGTCAGTGATATATAGGTACATAGTATTAGTATTAGGTTTCGAGTTGAATTTTTTTCCTAAAAAACTTCAAATTATGTAAATGTAATAATCTGTTGGGTTACTTTATATAGCTGAAGAAATACACATATTTTATGACGTTGTTTTTATATAAAAATATTACTATTATAAAAATACTAATATTATAAACGCAATCGCTGTCCAATGAAAACACCATTTATGATATGATAGACTCAGGGCCGGATATAAAAAGGGGCATGGGGGGGTGTCATGTAGAAGAACGCACTACCGGGCGTCAAAATGACGCGACACCAATTTATTTCTCAGGGGGCGCCAGTCGCGTATTACCCCGTTCTTCTACCTCCCAGGCGGGTTCGAGATAAGATGACTTCGGTAGCCGAAAAGCGGGACCAAGGCTGCACTACCACAGATCGGAAACTACGCTCTCTCTGGACCCGAATTCCCTCGTTAGGGGTTTAGGCACCTCTTAATTTCCTGAATTTTTGCATAAAAAAATCCCAACCGAAGAATTTCTCTGCGGAGGGATTAGTTTTGGTACGCGAAAATCGCGTTTTGGTCCATTAATAACGGAATATATTTCTCAAAAAACGCATAAAAAAATCCCTATCGAACCTCCGTAAAACAACCAGAAGGTCGAACGTTAATGCGAATTAACTCGACACATCCGGTTTTCTATACGAAAGTTCCAGGGATTATAGACCGTCAACAGGCCTCAAGATCAATTAAGAAACATTAGTTCAAAGAATCCGTTTATTTAACAGAATTGGTTATACAAAATTCTCAAGAAAGAATCGTGCCTTCCCCAATCAAGGTAGTGACTTTCAGACCATACAAGCGAGAGCGCTCGCGCTAGCGATCGATTAGGTAGAAAAGATTCATACGTACCTTCTCAGAATCAAAATGTGAGCTTTTAGAATCATTTCAGACTCTGGGTAAATGAATAATTAAGGCTGACTGAAATTAACTTAAAAAAGTTTTACTAAATGAATTTAGTTTCGCTAGAGACTACCTAGCTTTAAAGTTCTTGTATCGTGGAAATTCACGTACTCAAACACATTCAGAGGACTTATTACTGCATAAGTTGAGTGGCGTTCGATCAGTCCACGACTTACTAACCCTTATCACAGTCGATTAATAATATCGATTTGGCAGCGTCTCACCTTCGAGCGACTATTAGGCAAAATTGAATTTTTGGATTTTTATGCACAAGGCGTTTTCCTCTATAACTTTGTCATTTGAAAAGCCCCGTTAGTGGCTTTTCTACCATCGCTTTGTCTGGACTACTCAACGCGCTCGACCAAATTGCGAGCCGCTGGGTCAATCCAAACTCCTTCCATGCGAGAAACCGGCCTTGTACATGTGCATTGATTTTTATCAATTTTTGCTTATCGGCACTACGCCGGCTTTGACAAAATCTTCTATTTTGCCTTTTGGATGCAGTGCATCGTTAAAATTTTATGCTCATACTTTAGAATTGTGCTTTCAATGATCGTACCTCAAAGGTCAATGTCTTTGGTTGAGGAATAAAAAATAAAAAAATAATTTAAAGTATATTTTCGTGGTACTTTTTAAACTGACTTCGTGGTACTTTTGAAAAATCCATTTTAAGACCAATTTCAGCGTACTTTTGAAAAATCGATTTTCGAGCCAAATTTCAAGGTACTTTTGAAAAACTAATCTGCGGGTGAAATTTTGGCGTACTTTTGAAAAATCGATTTTCAAGCCAAATTTCAAGGTACTTTTGAAAAGTTAATCCGCGGGTGGAATTTTGGCGTACTTTTGAAAAATCGATTTTCAAGCCAAATTTCAAGGTACTTTTGAAAAACTAATCTGCGGGTGAAATTTTGGCGTACTTTTGAAAAATCGATTTTCAAGCCAAATTTCAAGGTACTTTTGAAAAGTTAATCCGCGGGTGGAATTTTGGCGTACTTTTGAAAAATCGATTTTCAAGCCAAATTTCAAGGTACTTTTGAAAAGTTAATCCGCGGGTGGAATTTTGGCGTACTTTTGAAAAATCGATTTTCAAGCCAAATTTCAAGGTACTTTTGAAAAACTAATCTGCGGGTGAAATTTTGGCGTACTTTTGAAAAATCGATTTTCAAGCCAAATTTCAAGGTACTTTTGAAAAGTTAATCCGCGGGTGGAATTTTGGCGTACTTTTGAAAAATCGATTTTCAAGCCAAATTTCAAGGTACTTTTGAAAAGTTAATCCGCGGGTGGAATTTTGGCGTACTTTTGAAAAATCGATTTTCAAGCCAAATTTCAACGCAGTTTTGAAAAATTAGTCTGCAAGTGAAACTTTGGCGTACTTTCGATAAATCGATTCTTAGGCCAAATTTTGACGCCCTTCCAAAAATATTATTTTTCAAAGTCCAATTTATGGTACCTTTGAAAAAGTATATTATTCATAAATCTTTGTCATTATATACTTCTACTCTGATATTCTGAACCAAAAACATTTTTCCTAAGTGAAAATTCGATGTTTCTTCGAATTTTCACCTGGTCATTTCCAACGCCTTATAGAACCCAAAACGGTCCTTGTGGACTGATCTGCGCCTCTGCAGACTCCCAAAAATGTCTTTAAATGAAATTTTTGCCTAAGTCGAATTTTGATTATGTCTTCAACTTAGGACGATTTTGGAGAGTTCTACAACACTCCCCTCCTTTGGTTGAATCTTTTCTACTCATCGATTGCCTTTAATTTCCATATTCACTTGTATGTCTGTATGCCTTCATTTGACGGTCTGACCTATGGTACAGATGTTTTAAAAATAACGGCCTTAATTGGGGCAGACGGCTGATTCGCCTATCTAACTTAAAAATAATTACATTTTTTAAACAATACGACAAGTTGATACAACATTTTTATCAACTTAATTACACCCGCGTCGAGGTGCGAAGCGTAGCACAATTTTGATTAGCGTCCACTCTCACTAATTCGTTGCACTCGCTTTTTTGCCCTGGTCTCGCTCTTGCTTAACTTCGGCCCTTTCTAGAAGAGTCTGTCTATATCTCCATGCCGCAGCTTGGACGGTCCTCGCCTTTGAGTTCCAGACTTCACCATGCCGCGCCCTTGCGACAGGCTGGGTCATCTTTCCATTTCTGCACATGGAAAATGCAGTTCTGCAACTAGATTGACTTTTTAGCAAGTCGTCGACTGGGACGCGTCGACTAACAAACACAATGTGTTGTTTTTAATGAAATATTTTTCTAACATGAATTTTGTTAACTTATAATGGTTAGAAATTGGTTCTTCGTAAGGTAGATTGAATCGGCTTACGATACTCGTGCGGTCATCACTACTTGTGAAAAAAGTATAAAAAAAAAAAATCGAAGCGTCTTCTTGAGCGAAGAACGGCTTCTGAAACTCGTCTCGTAGTTTCTACTTCGTAAGGTAGATTAAATCGGCTTACGATACTCGTGCGGTCATCACGACTTGTGAAAAAAGTATAAAAAAAAAAAAATCGAAGCGTCTTCTTGAGCGAAGAACGGCTTCTGAAACTCGTAGTTTCCATTTCGTAAGGTAGATTAAATCGGCTTACGATACTCGTGCGGTCATCACGACTTGTGAAAAAAGTATAAAAAAAAAAAAAAAAATTGAAGCGTCTTCTTGAGCGAAGAACGGCTTCTGAAACTCGTAGTTTCCATTTGGGGTATACGTTAATTTTGTTGACTTAAAATGATTAAAATTGAAGTTGTCTTCTTGCATAAGAAAAACAGCTTCCGAAACTCGTACTGATTCGTACTTATGCCTACGTCCATTACTCGAACTTGGCGGCTCTCGCTCTTGAGAAGCTAGGCTTACCGGATCGCGCTCTTGCGTCGGGTTCGCCGTCTTTCCATGTCTGCTCATGGGGTAGACTTTAAATTTTCGATTCGACCGCATACAGGTCAAAATCGCTACTTAGAATTTTGAGAATAAATATAAAAAAAAGCGAAAACGGCTATTAGCCGTGGTCGACCTCAGAAATATCTAGAGGTGACTCTTCTATATCTGGCTCATCTCGAGCATCTTCGGGATCTCGACTTATTACATCCGGCTCATCTTGAGCACTTGCGGGAACATTGATTTGAACTAGTGTGGTATCGCTACGTCGCTCTGACCTGGGCGCGATCTCATTGTCTGATGAGGAAGCGTCGTCACTAAGATGAATTTCATCCGGACTATCTTCTGATTCTTCAGACAATTCCAATTCAACATCGGGGTCTCCCTTAGGTGCCGGCCTGATGGCATCGACATGTAATCTCGTCGAAGTTACCCCCTTGTGAATGAGGTAAACTTCATTAGACAATCTCTTTAAAACCTTGTGTGGCCCACTCCACGACGGTGTGAAGGTATGATCCTTCCTGATCCTTTTAGTCATTACCATATCTCCCACTTTATATACGACCGGCGTTACCGCCACTTTGGGCGCGTAACGCCATTGGTAATTTGTTTGATTTTTACGAATTTCCTTGACTCTTTCAAGGCGGGGAACGTCCGCTTGATTACGACGTTCTTGTCTATAAGCGAACATATTCCAATCACCAATCTGCGGTAATTCATAGCCGAGTACTACGAAACTGGGCGTATGCCCCGTAGCGGCGTTTTTTCTTGTTCTCAAGATATATGCCATCTGACTAACATGTCGATCCCACTCGTCGTTGGGTGAACCATATAATAAGGTTTTTAAGATCTTCTTAGCTTCTTGCACCCTCCTTTCTATTGGATTGGCCTGTTGGTGGTAAGCTGCTGTGAAGAATCTTTCAATATTGTTACGTGTACAGAACGTATCGTAAAAGCCGGAATTGAAGTGGCCTCCCTGGTCGGAAATGATGACCCTCGGAACGCCATATCTCGCCACTAGTTCCTCTTCGATAAATTGTGCTATTGTTTTTCCACTGACTTGGGTGAACGCCTTGGCTTCGACCCACTTACTAAATACATCCTCTACCATTAATATATATCGGTTATCTGCATCTTTGGTTCGCTGAAGCGGTCCGATTACATCGACGCTTAGAACTTCGAACGGATGCGATGGAGCATGGCTTCTGAGAGGAGCCTTCGGTTGTGATTGTCTGCTTTTTACGGAATTACAAATAATGCACTCATTTAAATATTTGTTAACTAGTCTCGACAAATTATTAAAATAATAGCGGCCCGAGATGATTCTAACAGTTTCATCGCGGCCGGGGTGACCTACTTCCGGTCGGTCGTGAAAATGAGATATTACTCTCATAACCATACGTTTTGGTACGTATAATTTTTCTATAACATTTTCGCCTCTCGTCCAAAGTGTGCCGCCTATCACTTGTCTTGTATTGACGAATTTCACCTCTGCCTCGGTTTTATCTGCTTGTCGCACTAGAGTATTCCATCGTTCAATTTGGTCTTGGATATCTCTGGAGTGCGTTTGCGCTTCTCTGACCTGATCGTTTAATTCCAATGTGGTAATCACTGATATTCGTTCCTTGTACGAGAATTTTGGTGGGTACATTCTCTCCTCTTCGTCGTCTGCTTCGACGTTTGGGCCTTGAGGATTCCTGCTAAGATAGTCAGCCAATATATTTTCCTTGCCGGGACAATGTTCTATGGTGAAGCTGTATTCCTGAAGTAATAATGACCAACGAGTAAATTTCGTTTTCTCGTCCTTATGCTTATTTAACCATAGTAAAGCTCGATTGTCGGTTTTGACTATAAATGGACGGTCTGCCAAATATATTTTGTATTTTCTTATATAATTAACGACGCTCAAACATTCCAATTCATTAATATGGTATTTTCTCTCCGTCGGAGATAACGTATTACTAGCATAAGAGACGATGTGCTTCTGGTCATTATCCCCCAATTGATATAATACTGCAGATAATCCTATTAAGGATGCGTCCGTCTGCAGTATGAACATTTTATTGAAATCTGGCCGGTGCAGTCCTAGAGGTTTATTCAATACTTCTTTTAGTAAAATAAAAGCTTCTTGGGCTTCCGGATTCCACTTGAAGCGCCAGTCTTTCGAGAGTAGTCGGGTCAAGGGCTTTGTAATTATTGCAACATTAGGGATATATTCACGTACCCAATTACATAGACCAAGGAAACTCTGAAGCTGGCGCCTTGTCGTAGGGGCCGGATAATTTTGTATCTGTAATATGTGTTTTTCTAATGGTTGAGTGGTGTTGGCATTTATTTGATGCCCGAGATAGGTTATGCTTGACGTGGCTACCACACATTTTTCCGGTGACACCTTTAAATTATGCAAACGCAGGCGTTCAAAGACGGCTCTCAGATGGTTTACATGCTGTTCTATATTTTCGCTGTAGATGATAATATCATCGAGATATACTTTGCAGAAATGATGCAAGTAGCCGGTCAATACGTCTCTTGCCATAAATTTTTGGAATGTACATGGAGCGGTCTTCAATCCGAAAGGCATCACGTTAAATCGGTAAGATGCTCCATCTAATGTTGTAAACGTAGAATAGTTTTTTGACGACTCCTCAAGAGGGATTTGCCAATATCCGCTCTTGAGGTCCAACACCGTAAATATGTTGGCGTTTCCTAGATCCTTTATACTCTCGTATATCTTTGGTAAGACGGATGCTTCGTCTTCCGTTACTTCATTTAAGTGACGATAATCAATGCAGAAGCGAGGCTTCTTGCCGGGCCTTTCAATTATAATGGGAGGCGAACTGTACTGAGCGGTACTCGGTTCTATGACCCCGGCTTTCAGCATCTCTTCAATTTGATCGTACATAACTTTTTTCTTAGTAGGAGACATAGGGTAGGGTTTGATATTGAACGGGCGGTCGTCTTTAACTTTTATTTTATGTTTCGTTGTCACCGTGGTAGCTTGGGTAGGCACCGCGGTGAACAATTCAGCGAATTCCTCGAATAGAGGTTTTAAATTATCGTTTCCGATGATCAGTTCTTCGGGAAGCCGGCATTGCTTCCTTGCTTGATGTGCCGCTTGATTCCAGAAGACGGTTATTCGCTCTTCAGTGCCGACGTAGACACATTTACGTTGATAATCGAATACGACATTGTGAGCATATAAAAACGGGGCTCCCAGAATGAGCTCTTCATTTAAATTTTGAATGACCTGAAACGTGGTCTGAAAGGGTACATCTAGTACATTAACGTTCATGGTCGTAGTCCCGAGGGATTCTACTAAACCATCGCCACAAGCCATAACAAACGTTTGGGGAGCTGTAAGTTGATCAATGTCGTTCAAAAATTTCGGTTGGATAATATTCCTTGTCGAACCTGTATCCAATAAAGCGTTAACCGCTCGATTATTAATTATAATCTTAATGCGAGGCAGAGGGAAAGCGTCGTTGGTTTGATTGATAGATTCTAATGGAGTGAATCGGTGGGGAGATAGGTTGACTTCTTGATCCTTAAACAGGTAATTAAGGTCAGGAAGGTCATCGAAGTTTTTTAATTTAAACTTCTTGCTTCGGAGCTTCCTCGAGGGTCGCTTCGAGCCTGCTGGGGCCTGGTAGGCGGGGCTGGTACAGTTCGGCCTGGGCCATCGCCTCTGACCCCCGCTTGGTTTCCCGTATTCATATTACGATAGGGATTGTTTGGGCATTCCGCATGAAAATGCCACTGCTCCGTTGGGCAATATCTGCAAGGGCGATACGGGACTCGGGAGTTCCTTACGTCTCCAGTACCCCTTCTCGGTATATCCCCTCTAGGCAGCGAGGAAATATTATTTGCAAAATGCACCCTTGGTGCTGGCGGATTATCTCTTCTTTGAGATCCATTGAATGGTGTCCTAGATGCACCA
Organism: Rutpela maculata; assembly: GCA_936432065.2. Classification (NCBI taxonomy): domain Eukaryota; kingdom Metazoa; phylum Arthropoda; class Insecta; order Coleoptera; family Cerambycidae; genus Rutpela; species Rutpela maculata. The sequence goes on from OW386294.2 coordinate 52,354,756, forward strand.
AAGGAACTGGAGGACGGCTTCGCTAATGCGGAGGGTTCCGTTCTCCAGTTACTGCTCGATTGCTGATTCCCTTGAGCTGAAGCGGTAGAGGTGGACGCTTCTCGGTCTTTGCTTTTCTTTGCATTTTGCAGAATCTCGAATTCTTTATTCTCATCCATGATTTTGGCCATTTGTTCGGTCATCGTCACTAGTGTATTTGTATCTAGTATGACGGCACTCTTTAGGAGCATTTTCATATCAGGTCTCAACTGATTGAAGATGGTAGCCGCCTTCATCGCCTCCGGCTTAAACGGATCGATCCTCTTGAAGAGGCATACCTTCCTTGAAATAAATACTGACGTATTTTCCTCGGCATCTTGTTTCTTGCCATATAAATTAGCTACTGCTTCGGTGAGTACTTCACCTGAATCATAACGGCTTCTGAACCGCTCGAGGAATAGAGGATACGTGGTAATTAGGGTTCGATATTGTTCGAACCATTTCTTAGCATCATCTTTGAGCTGTTCTGATATTTTATATAGTCGGTCGTTATCCTGCGTAATTCGTACTCGGACGAAAAATTCCTCCATTTGATAAATGAAGGTTTCAGGGTCTTCGTGTTCGAAGCCATGAAATTCCGCATTTGGATGCTTCGACCGATACTTATGCTCGTGCGTGGCTTCGCTTAGAGCTTTGGCAAGACCTGCTGCCATTTGGGCGAACACTTGTTCTGAGGAGGGCTGTATGACTCCTTCAGTGGTACTCGGGCCAACCCCCGAACTACCCAGTACATCCTCCGCGCACGGCCTCTCTAACCCTCTAGAGACGTTGTCCATCACAGATGTCGGCTCGTCGTAAAACTGGAAAGGCGTTGATTCATCCATATCCTTTCCAGAAAGCCCTGCTGACTAACAACGCCCCACGTTGGGCGCCATGTAGAAGAACGCACTACCGGGCGTCAAAATGACGCGACACCAATTTATTTCTCAGGGGGCGCCAGTCGCGTATTACCCCGTTCTTCTACCTCCCAGGCGGGTTCGAGATAAGATGACTTCGGTAGCCGAAAAGCGGGACCAAGGCTGCACTACCACAGATCGGAAACTACGCTCTCTCTGGACCCGAATTCCCTCGTTAGGGGTTTAGGCACCTCTTAATTTCCTGAATTTTTGCATAAAAAAATCCCAACCGAAGAATTTCTCTGCGGAGGGATTAGTTTTGGTACGCGAAAATCGCGTTTTGGTCCATTAATAACGGAATATATTTCTCAAAAAACGCATAAAAAAATCCCTATCGAACCTCCGTAAAACAACCAGAAGGTCGAACGTTAATGCGAATTAACTCGACACATCCGGTTTTCTATACGAAAGTTCCAGGGATTATAGACCGTCAACAGGCCTCAAGATCAATTAAGAAACATTAGTTCAAAGAATCCGTTTATTTAACAGAATTGGTTATACAAAATTCTCAAGAAAGAATCGTGCCTTCCCCAATCAAGGTAGTGACTTTCAGACCATACAAGCGAGAGCGCTCGCGCTAGCGATCGATTAGGTAGAAAAGATTCATACGTACCTTCTCAGAATCAAAATGTGAGCTTTTAGAATCATTTCAGACTCTGGGTAAATGAATAATTAAGGCTGACTGAAATTAACTTAAAAAAGTTTTACTAAATGAATTTAGTTTCGCTAGAGACTACCTAGCTTTAAAGTTCTTGTATCGTGGAAATTCACGTACTCAAACACATTCAGAGGACTTATTACTGCATAAGTTGAGTGGCGTTCGATCAGTCCACGACTTACTAACCCTTATCACAGTCGATTAATAATATCGATTTGGCAGCGTCTCACCTTCGAGCGACTATTAGGCAAAATTGAATTTTTGGATTTTTATGCACAAGGCGTTTTCCTCTATAACTTTGTCATTTGAAAAGCCCCGTTAGTGGCTTTTCTACCATCGCTTTGTCTGGACTACTCAACGCGCTCGACCAAATTGCGAGCCGCTGGGTCAATCCAAACTCCTTCCATGCGAGAAACCGGCCTTGTACATGTGCATTGATTTTTATCAATTTTTGCTTATCGGCACTACGCCGGCTTTGACAAAATCTTCTATTTTGCCTTTTGGATGCAGTGCATCGTTAAAATTTTATGCTCATACTTTAGAATTGTGCTTTCAATGATCGTACCTCAAAGGTCAATGTCTTTGGTTGAGGAATAAAAAATAAAAAAATAATTTAAAGTATATTTTCGTGGTACTTTTTAAACTGACTTCGTGGTACTTTTGAAAAATCCATTTTAAGACCAATTTCAGCGTACTTTTGAAAAATCGATTTTCGAGCCAAATTTCAAGGTACTTTTGAAAAACTAATCTGCGGGTGAAATTTTGGCGTACTTTTGAAAAATCGATTTTCAAGCCAAATTTCAAGGTACTTTTGAAAAGTTAATCCGCGGGTGGAATTTTGGCGTACTTTTGAAAAATCGATTTTCAAGCCAAATTTCAAGGTACTTTTGAAAAACTAATCTGCGGGTGAAATTTTGGCGTACTTTTGAAAAATCGATTTTCAAGCCAAATTTCAAGGTACTTTTGAAAAGTTAATCCGCGGGTGGAATTTTGGCGTACTTTTGAAAAATCGATTTTCAAGCCAAATTTCAAGGTACTTTTGAAAAGTTAATCCGCGGGTGGAATTTTGGCGTACTTTTGAAAAATCGATTTTCAAGCCAAATTTCAAGGTACTTTTGAAAAACTAATCTGCGGGTGAAATTTTGGCGTACTTTTGAAAAATCGATTTTCAAGCCAAATTTCAAGGTACTTTTGAAAAGTTAATCCGCGGGTGGAATTTTGGCGTACTTTTGAAAAATCGATTTTCAAGCCAAATTTCAAGGTACTTTTGAAAAGTTAATCCGCGGGTGGAATTTTGGCGTACTTTTGAAAAATCGATTTTCAAGCCAAATTTCAACGCAGTTTTGAAAAATTAGTCTGCAAGTGAAACTTTGGCGTACTTTCGATAAATCGATTCTTAGGCCAAATTTTGACGCCCTTCCAAAAATATTATTTTTCAAAGTCCAATTTATGGTACCTTTGAAAAAGTATATTATTCATAAATCTTTGTCATTATATACTTCTACTCTGATATTCTGAACCAAAAACATTTTTCCTAAGTGAAAATTCGATGTTTCTTCGAATTTTCACCTGGTCATTTCCAACGCCTTATAGAACCCAAAACGGTCCTTGTGGACTGATCTGCGCCTCTGCAGACTCCCAAAAATGTCTTTAAATGAAATTTTTGCCTAAGTCGAATTTTGATTATGTCTTCAACTTAGGACGATTTTGGAGAGTTCTACAACAGTCACACTCAACTTTGAAGTCAATTCAGCAAATCGGTCACCATTCGGCACTTTCGGCATTTGGCAATTGTGTACATTAAATCATAAAAAAACTTAATGAAACCTCAATACAGTAAATAGCACAGACACACAAAATAAAAAAAAGTGGTCTTTTTCTGCCCTCCATTGGGTAACCCATGTGTATTTCGACGTGCTGAACACGAATCAGGTGTCCGCTTAGCTCCATTGGCCACCATTTTTTTGTAAATCGCGAAAATAACTTAAAAAAAAACTCATAATTTAGGTTATTTTCGAGATGTACTAAAAATTGGTGGGTAACGGAGCTAAACGGATACCTGATTCGTATTCAGCTTGTCGAAATACATGCCCGATGAAGTTGCCTAGAAACAGGCCTTTGTGTGTGTGTATAATATATGACTATCACCGGATCCTCCGCCATTTTCTAGAAAATCGCGTATGCAAATATATTACACAGACATAAAAAAAAAGTGAAAAGTGATTTGTTTCTGGGATTCCATTGGGCAACTCCTATGTATTTCAACATGTTGAATACGAATCAGTTATCCGTTTAGCTCCGTTAACCACCAATTTTTAGTAAATCGCGAAAATAACCTAAATTATGATTTTTTTTAGGTTATTTTCGCGACTTACAAAAAAATTGTGGTCAATGGAGCTAAACGGACACCTGGTTCGTATTCAGCACGTCGAAACACATATGGGTTACCCAATATAGTACCAGAAATAGACCACTTTTTTTATTTTGTGTGTCTGTGTAATTATTACTTTTCGAAAAATCCCTGTCTTGTATTTGAATTAAATCATGATGGCTGGAAACAGCTAGCCCTGAGCACTGTATGTATATGAATATATATATTGTAGTGACTGTTTTGATTTTATTAATTTATACTTTACCTTTTTTTATCTGTAATAGAAATTTATATAAGGCGCCACTATTACAGTCTATAATTTCTATAGTCACAAACTAAGTTAGAGCACGAGCTACATTTGTAGAAACTCCCCTCAGTGCAGGTCACTTCGGCTAGCCCATCAGATTTAAATTCGTTTGAATAAGTCAAATGATGTAAACAATAACAAATTTTATTTTAAAGAAAGTAAAATCATATATTTAGGACAAGTACTTATTTCTATTTCTTATTTTTAATTATGCAAACCAGGCCTTGGTTTTGTTTTAACTAATGCAATTTTTGTATAATGGCAATTTGCAGTATTTAAAATTGTCAGTTTGAGATCTCTTTCCACTACAAGCTAACGCAGTACCTTCAGTTCGAACTTGCGGTGCTCTGATTCCGTTTTACGCACAACACTGATGGAATCTGCTACTCGTTCTCTGCGTTGAGTACACCTGGAAATTTATTTTCTTCGGTACGACTTTCTTCCAGTGGTTAATTGGTTAACAAACTTTGTGAAATTGGTGCTAAAATGTTTAATTTTATGAGAGGAATACAATCTTTCAAATCCCAGGTAAGTCATATCTCACGTCCACTTGACGTTTTTGGTTATGTTAATTTTGATTTTTTTTTATGATAATTTTATTTTAAAATGTACAGTATTTTAGGTTCACGCTTTGCCTTATATGTTTTTCTTCAGTTCCTATTACTTTTTGATTTTCTAATAATTTTTTTTTTTTTTTTTTTTTTTATTAGCCTTATTTATATTAATGTCCTGGCGGAGTTCAGCCGTAGGCTGATCTTCCACTCTACCAGGACAGACACTCACACGTAGACAACATCACAACACCCATTCCCTGCGACATTGCCATCTGCCGCAGCTGAGACTCGAACTCAGGAGAGGAGAGCGACTAGACCGTGTTGTCTCTCACACAACCGCAGTCTAGCCCACTGCTACCATCTCGGTAACACGTGAAAAACGCCACTACACATCCATACCCTAGCCAGGATTCGAACCTGGGACTCTGTGGTCGCAAACCTAGCATCCTAAGCACTGCGCCACCGAGCCGGCAATTTATATTCTCTTCAATTTATATTAGATTTTAAAGACTTTGACATAAATTATTTTCGTTACTCTCCCTTTTTCAGCAAAACTTTCTTAATTATGAAATTTTTTCTACCGTTTCGTCTTGAACATTTGACTTTATGACAGTTTCGGATTGCTTGACCTGTCAATTTTTTTTAATTTGAAATATACATTTTAGTTATTATATTCCTTTCACCCTTTTCAATACCACAATCACATTCCTCGTGTTTCACACGACATTTCACTACCCCTTTCTTTTCTCTAGCTACTATTTTAAGTTTATCCCAAATTTTGTGTTTTCTTACATAAAAACTTAAAATCTACTTAAAAGTAAGTACATTTTATGATTTTACCTTCTTTCCTATACTAACACCTCCTATTTCTACTAACAAAAGTGGTTCTTTATTATGATTTTATGCTAAATTAAATCGACTCCTTTTCAGGGTTTACGCAAGATTTCATGTACCAGTTCAGTCCTTGCTTTGTTAACAGCCTTGCTGAAAATTACTGAGATACGTTCCCTGAAGTTTCATCTTTGAACACAACGCATAATACAACGACTATTAAGCTTTTTATGATTTAAAATTGGCATTAACCAGTGATAGCACAGAACTTTGCAGCTGGCGGTACATATTTTAGAAGAAAACGAAAATTAAACGCTTAAATCAAGGGATTGTCCTCATGCATTTATCTTAAGGTATAAGTCCTTGATTTACATTATAATTATTTCTTACACGATCACTTATTTTAGAGAAATTTTGTGTTAATGTTTGTCACAATGATGAAATTCTTAAATTTGATTTCACTTTTGTTAGTGATTTACTCTACCTTTTTCAGTTTTGATATTGTCTTTGTTGAAAATCACTACTGTTTTTATTTTAATTTCATCTTTCAGTTTTATGTTTTAGTTTAATTTGAGTGAATTGTTGTTTCAGATCTGAAAATCTGCATGTCCTGATTTAAGAAGTTTTCCACACCACACACTGTTCAAACTTTAATCAGTGAACCTGATATACTTCATCGGTGGATTATTTACCACCTTTTTCTCCTTTTTGTATTTTATAGAAGAGGTATCTCCAAGATAAGGTAATTACTTCCACATCCAGTGGAAGTATAGTAACGACAAAAAAAATGTTTAAAAATTTTTATTGTTCAAATAGGCTTAAAATGTCATGAAACGTCGAGATTTTAAGTTTGAGCGAAAAAAAATTTCTGTCTGTCTGTCGGTCTGACTAACTTTTTTTTGTGTGCACGTTTACTCTGGAACCGTTTGAGATATTGACTTGAAATTTGGTACACATATGTACTTTAACGAGATCTAGAACTAGATTATATTTTCATCTTGTTCCGTCGAAGGGTTGGAGGGTGAATTGGGGTAAATTTGGGGTAAATGGGTAAATCAAGCAGGTAAGAGTCCATAAAATTGGTATTTAGTATATACAAGAAAAGCTAAGGTCTCAAAAAAATTTTTGGCATTAGCCACTCCCATTACCAACCCCCACCCCCTTATTAAAGGGGATGAAAAAAAATTATGATTTAGTGTATGTACAAGAACCAGAAACCTCAAAACATTTTTTTACTTCATCCACCCCCACTACCACCCCCCTATCACAACCCCCACCCCACTACCGATATGGGGTATCGTTTTATGGGTTTTTGGGGTAGAGGATTTCAAATACTATATTATTAAAGTTCCATAAACAATTATTTCCACATACAAAGTTTTTTCGTTGTGAGTGACTTGGATAGAGAATTGGATGTGGAAGTAGTGATTCCTTGGGAAGCGGTTTTTTTTATAAAATCTTAAATTCTAACATAAATAAACAATTTTTATTGTTATTGCTTAGTTATTTTGTATGACCAATTGACTCTTGCACTGTTAGTGTATCTATAAACATATTTTGTTGAGATTAAAACATTAAATGATACTTATAACAGTGGCGTCCGTTTATTACATTTTCCTATACTTACATTTCCATTTTAATATTACTCTTTCTCATATATAACGACGTAAATATTATATCAATATATATCTACAGTGCCCTGTCATAATTGCTGGAAACGTAAACAGGACACTTCGATTCATCAAAAGTCCTCAATCAGATTTACATTTTTTTTGTATCCCAAAAATCAAGTGACCATCTAGTCGCGTCAATATAGAAAAGTTAAAAATTGAGATGTTTTCTGGCAAAGGACCAATCGGAATAATTTTTTTTGCAAATTGTTTATTGAGGTTTAAGGAACATTTGCAAAAGAAAAAACAGGCCACTGGGACTTTTTTCTATTAGTAAACTAGCAATTCCAAGCACTAAACAAATTAAGCAAATTTGTTAATTTGCTATCTCGGAAAGTATTTGAAGTATTTGAAGTGGAAATTGAAAAATTCAAGATTGGCGGCTATAAAGTAGAAAAATGCGATATATTTTTTAATATATTTAATATTTTTTTAAGGCAATTATTATTGTTTTAATTTAATATGTAATTTTTAAAACTGAAAATAGTAAGTATTTAGTATATAATTTAAACTTTTTTTACGTGCATTTTACGTGGAAATTACAGAAGTAAAAAGTGTTTCAATATTGTAAGGAAAGAATTGTTAAAAAATTAAATACAATTTTTCTTTCATTATTTATTTCTACACAATTATAAAAATTGTTTACTTAAAAAACACGTAAAAATATTTAATTAAACACCATTCTTTAAAATAATGTTTTTCAATTTCATTTGAGTTGTTAATAAATGAAAATATTGCTCCTCTTGTTCTTTATCTTCATTTCTTTCTTCTTTTTGAACATCGTCAATTTCATTGTCGTAAAATAATAATAATAAATCTCATCTTTCCCTATTAAAAAGTTTGGTACTAATATTGAGAAGGTACTAAGGAGGGTGTCTTTACCGTATGTAAATCCCGGGATCAAGAAAGCGCGCTGTATTTAAAATTTGTATGCCCTTTGAACTAATTAACAGTAAAATTAATTCAGTAACGGGTAATTAGGTACATCTATTTAAAATATTTTTACTAAAAAAATTTTGACTGATTTACCCGAATATTTTAAAAAATTGTTACTTTATTTAAATAAATTGAGGTTAACCCCCAACTGGGGTGAAGGAGAGTTACTCACAAATCGTATATTTAGGTGCAAAATGGCATTCCAAACACTTTTTTTTCTTGTAATTTTTCTCAAAAATGTAAACTTAAGCCAGAAATCTCGTTTTTATACTTCATAGCCGCCATTTTGGGTCAGCCATCTTGAATTTTACAATTTTTAAAATTATAATCAGCGACCTCAAAATCCCCCGAGTACCTATACATTTTCAGTCGGTTCTCTCAAATAGTTTCCGAGATAGCAAATTAACAAATTTATTTAATTTGTTTAGTGCTTAAAATTGTTTGTTTATTAATAACAAAATGAAAAAGGTCCCAGCGGCTGTTTTTTTCTTTTTACCAATGTTCCTTAGATTTCAATAGGCAATTTGCAAAAATAATTAAGCCGATTAATCCTTTGCCAGAAAACTTCTCAGAAAATATTTATCTTGACGCGACTAATAATATATAAAGAAAATAAAGGAGCAAAGGAGAAGCAGTCATTCGGCATTATAACAATTTCCCATAATTTCCATAAAAACTGCTTAAATCCGGCCCTGGATAGACTGGATGGACTTCTTAAACTTTCTTTGCAAATAATACTATTACAAATCTGCTATAAGATGTCTTAATCTAATCTCGGTATAGATAATTCCATATCTCATTGTGAATTTCGATAAATGTAACAGATTTCATTTCTGATGGACCCGACATTCTTAAACTTCATGAAGAATGTAATCGGATCTAAAATAACGCAACTTGATACTTAAAGAAAACCTCAACTTTGGTCTACAAACATATGGATTTGTACGTTCCAGTTCCTGTGTCGAGTAGCACAGCACGCATACAGGGGCAAAACAATAACTCGCGTATGAATAATAAATTAAATATAAAAAAAACTTTTTAAGACAATTAATTTGATATTTTTTTATTATTTTTTTAGTACATTTAAATAATAATAAAGCTTGTTTTAAAAAGTTTTTTTTACATTTAATTTAATTTTTAAATTTTTAGTTAAATCTTAATTATTTCATTTTATATTCATACTTAAAATAATCCTTCACTGCACGAGCCCTTACTTAACCAGATACTACGCAATTTCTTAGAACACAACGTCTGAGTGAATACACTAGGCGATCAAAAAAACTAAAAATTATAGGTGTAAAACTAAAACACACTTCTTGGTACAATATTATTGTATTATCACCAGAACTACACGTGAATGCAAAATTTCAGCTCAACTGGACGTAGTTAAGTGGTTGAAAATTAACTTGCAAGATTTGACCTAAACACAAGATTTGAACTAAACATCCTAACTAACATACATACATATAAAGCAAGTGAAATAAAAGCTTATAATAAAAACTGGTAAAACTAGAGTTTCACTGAATTACGTGGATTCAATTATTAATAGATACAGGGTCTTCCATAAAATTTGAAACTCCCATAACTTATTACACACCCAGCTGGATGTATGCTGTATCCTTGCTCGGCGCGCCAGAGCTCATTTTCGCTTATAAAAATCATTTTTATTTGGTCAATTATACAAGGAATCGATTTTAATTATAGTACTTTGAAAAGGGAATGTTCTACTCTTTTGCTTTGGTTCTGATGACTATACAATACAGTATATCCAATATCGTTTTAAATTCAATATGGCGGAGGCCCCAAGATGGCGGCTTGCCTTTTTCTTCACAATCCCCTTGACATCAAATGAAAGGGTTTGACGAGTAGAATACGGTAAGCTAGTGACGAAGACTAAAAAGTTAAAAATAAATAAATTTTAAAAAACTTTTTAAAAACAATGGTTTTATTTCAAAACCAAATTGCACTAAAAAGTAGAAAATAATTTTTAACCTTGCAAATAGAAAACCACTGGGTGCTTATAAAATGTAAACGTAAATCAAGATGACGAGACGAAGTAATATTTTATTAGCGCCCAATGGTGTTCTATTTCAAAGTTAAAAATTGTTTTCTATTTTTTAGTACAATTTGGTTTTAAAATAAAACCATTTTTTTAAAGTTTTTTTTAATTTATTTTTAATAGTTTCATTTACTATCAAAATTATTGAACTTCCTAATGATTCGTCGATTAGTTTACTTTTATAAATAATTATTTAACACAGTCACGAGTTGAAATAAACAATTACTTTTTCGTTTAACTCAATCTAACTCAAAAACAGAACAGTGAATTGGTGTCAAATTTTTATTGTGTTATCACTACATATTTGTAAACAAAATGTGTTAATATGAAGGTCAAATTTTCATAAACGTAGAAAATATATTTTTCTAAGGCTATGTCGATAAAATGTGAGAGAATTTGTAAGGATAAGTATAGCAAGCGGGATACTTTTTATCTTTTGAAATAGATACTAAAGCTATTAAGAAAAAATAAAGACAAGGGTGAAGACAATTATTGTATTTGAAACATATTTTTCTAACATTAGCACCTTTGAGAAAATGGCATTTAAAAATACGAAACACTCTCGCAGATGAAACGAGCGGTATAAAACTGTAAAGTTAGTAGACATTGAACGTAAACTTGTACTCGCTTTGATATCGAAATGCGAGCAACATTTGTGTTTTACCTTCATTCAAAATGAAACCATGAGATTTAGATATATTGGAAATGGCGTCAAGATCAGTGTTAATATGTTCTACCGCAAGGTTTAAATCAGTCATACAAAAGGAGTAGTGTATTTGAGTATCATCAGCATATTGTGATTGACAGAAGTTCAGATATTTATAAAAATCAGCTGTATACATGCAAAATGGTCCCAGAATACTACCTTGCGGTACTCCTTGTTCTAGATCTATAGATTCTGAAAAGCAATTACTTATAACTATCCTTTGTTTTCTTCCAGACAAATAATTTTGGAAGAATAGTACAGCTGCTTCACTGAGCCCCATTACTGTATGTAATGGTGCATGCATATCAAATAAAAACAATAAATTATTATTATTATTATTTAAAAACTCTATCATGTCGTTGACATCATAGAGATTAAAAATGTAGTTCCAGTCTATTTTTTATGAGATGAGATATTTTGAAGTTAATCCAAATGCAATTTGCAACTACAGAAAAACGAAGACGATTCATATTTTTGTCGATCTCTCAACAATTATGTATTTATTTTTCTTTAACTCTACCGAACTATTCAACCCTCCCCCGTAATCGGTGCAATTTAGGTCAAGTCAGCAAAATGTATACATTGTGAAGAATATAATTACATCACGGGAAAACATTTGCAATTTCCTGTTTACTCAAAAAAAAAAAACACGACCAAATCCCAAAGGTTAATAAACATTTTTTTAATTTGAGAAAATATTATTTGAATTTCATTTATTTTTTAAATTTAACCATGCGTAAATTGTAAAGCTTTAGGTAACAAAGCACATGGATGACATACATACTTTTTTAACTATGAATCATGTGCTGTAAATAGACCATCCGAAACTAAAAAAATATATACAATTTTTTGCAACCTTGAAAATATTGTTGCAAACGATTCCGCGCACACGTTTGTGTAAAATACTGAAAATGTTTATTAGCTAACAGTTTTAAACAAAATTATACAAACAGTCATTTACAGAAACATCCTACACACTTACTGAAATCCTGAAAATATTAACCAAAAATAACACACATACGCATATCGCTTAAAAAATCATAACTTTATGCTTATATTTTATGTATATGACAACATACAAATGAACTTGAATTACAACATTTATTTTATACAGAAAAAGGCATATTAACTGGACATATGCCAGGAATTTATATGACTAACAAAGAAATACTGGGCAAAAAACGGTTGTTTTCAAATTTCAGGACATGACAAAATGACAAAAACGAAACATTCAACATTTCTCTGGAAGCGATATGCCTTTTAAGTTTGGTACATTAGAACGTAAGGTCACATTCTACGTTCATTAGCATCCTTAGTTCAAATACAACGCGAAATGTTGAGTTTAAAATGTTCGTGTTTCATTTATGAATAAATTTAGACCATCTATGATGTTCCTAAGTCTCCTAGTTCAACCCCAAATAAATTCCTATATATCAAAAAGGCCTTTTAATTCTTACTCATTTGTTTTCTATCGACTAGTTCTTGAGACATCATTTCAAACTGCGAATTTAGAAAACCTAAAGAAGAAACTTTCTTTCTCAAAATAATCATCTACGAACTACGTGGAGTGAAGATTTTAAATACTTCCCCAGTTCCCGGGAGCACTGAACTACTTACAATTTTCAGTAAGTACCATGATACTAAGAAATAGAGATACGCTCTCACGCATACCTCCCCTTACTGCAGTTTCCGCTGTTACGTCACGTAAAAGTCAACTAGTTCAGCGGTCAATTTTTAGTTTAGATTTAAACTAAAAATACCTCAACCGAAGTGTTTAGAAGCTTATCCTTCGATAAAATAAAAAATTACGACTCTTTTGGTTGTTCGAGACAAAAGATAGAGCCAAAAATGTGAGAAAATTGTAAAATAATAGATACAATTATTTTTTCCTTTAACTCGCTCAAAATAAAAAACGGGACAAGGAATTAATCTCAAATTTTTACCGTGTGATTAATCCATATTTGTTAACAAAATGTGTTAATATGAAGGTCAGGTTTTAATAAGTGTAGAAAATATGATTTTTTTTTCTAAGGCTATGTCGATAAACTGTGAAAATTTACAGGTGGGAATACAACAAACGAGAAACTTTTTTGTCTTTCGAAATAGATACCAAGTATATCGAGGGCATATGAAGACAAAGGATGGAGCTAACTTTTTTATTTGAAACTTTTTTTCTAGAATTAACAGTTTCCGAGAAAATTGCAATTAAGTATACGGAACCCCCTCGCGAACGATACAGCGCAGAGATATGTGGCTGAAGACAGCAACGATTTAGAGTCGACCAACGAAATAATGCACATGAAGTTAAAATCCTCATAATTACAGAATTGAAAAGTATTTTCCTATAAAACCAAACATGTATGTTGACAAGGGTTGAGCAGCTAAAGTTACTAAAGCAATACACGGATTTTAAGAGGGCGAAACACCCCAAAAACTGTAAACTGTAAAAATAAGATAACTATAAGATAACTATTGTAAAAAAGTTTTTAAGACTTTCATATTTTAGGGTGTGATAGAAAAGAGCATTTCCAATATTGCATAATTTTGATTTAATAAAAAACAGAGTTTAAGAGAGTAAAACACCCCAAAAACTATCTAAAAATAATGTAACTATTGCAAAAAAGTTTCTAACACTTTCTTATTTTAAGGTATGTTAGAAAAGAGCATTTCCAATATTGCGTAATTTTTATTTAACAAAAAACAGGGGATAAGGGGGTGATACACCCCAAAAACTATATAAAAGTTGTAAAATTTTTTAGCGCTTTCAAATTTTGGAGGGCGATAGAAAAGACTATTTCCAAGATAGCATAATTAGGATTTAATAAAAAACAAAGTTTAAGGGGGTAAAACACCCCAAAAACTATCTATAAATAATGTAACTATCGCAAAAAAGTTTCTTACACTTTCCTATTTTAGGGTATGTTAGAAAAGAGCATTTCCAATATTGGATAATTTTTATTTAACAAGAAACAGGGGATAAGAGGGTGGTATACCCCAAAACTCTTTAAAAATAATATAAAAATTGTAAAATTTTTTCACGCTTTTAGACATTGGAGGGTGATAGAAAAGACTATTTCCAAGATAGCATAATTGGGATTTAATAAAAAACAAGAGTTTAAGAGGGTAAAACACCCCAAAAACTATCTATAAATAATGTAACTATTGCAAAAAAGTTTCTTACACTTTCCTATTTTAGGGTATGTTAGAAAAGGGCATTTCCAATATTGGATAATTTTTATTTAACAAAAAACAAAACTCTTTAAAAATAATATAAAAATTGTAAAATTTTTTCACGCTTTTAGACATTGGAGGGTGATAGAAAAGACTATTTCCAAGACAGCATAATTGGGATTTAATAAAAAACAAGAGTTTAAGAGGGTAAAACACCCCAAAAATTATCTATAAATAATGTAACTATTGCAAAAAACTTTCTTACACTTTCCTATTTTAGGGTATGTTATAAAAGAGCATTTCCAATATTGCATAATTTTTATTTAAAAAAAACAGGGGATAAGGGGGTGATACACCCCAAAAACTATTTAAAAGTTGTACAATTTTTTAGCGCTTTCAGATTTTGGAGAGCGATAGAAAAGACTATTTCCAAGATAGCATAATTGGGATTTAATAAAAAACAAAGTTTAAGGGGGTAAAACACCCCAAAAACTATATAAATAATGTAACTATTGCAAAAAAGTTTCTTACACTTTCCTATTTTAGGGTATGTTAGAAAAGAGCATTTCCAATATTGGATAATTTTTATTTAACAAAAAACAGGGGATAAGGGGGTGGTATACCCCAAAACTCTTTAAAAATAATATAAAAATTGTAAAATTTTTTCACGCTTTTAGACATTGGAGGGTGATAGAAAAGACTATTTCCAAGATAGCATAATTGGGATTTAATAAAAACAAGAGTTTAAGAGGGTAAAACACCCCAAAAACTATCTATAAATAATGTAACTATTGCAAAAAAGTTTCTTACACTTTCCTATTTTAGGGTATGTTAGAAAAGGGCATTTCCAATATTGGATAATTTTTATTTAACAAAAAGCAAAACTCTTTAAAAATAATATAAAAATTGTAAAATTTTTTCACGCTTTTAGACATTGGAGGGTGATAGAAAAGACTATTTCTAAGATAGCATAATTGGGATTTAATAAAAAACAAGAGTTTAAAAGGGTAAAACACCCCAAAAGCTATCTAAAAATAATGTAACTTTTGCAAAAAAGTTTTCAACACTCTCCCATTTTAGGGTAGGTTAGAAAAAAGCATTTCCGATATTGCATAATTTTTATTTAACGAAAAACAGGGGATAAGGGGGTGATACACCCCTAAAACTATATGAAAATTGTAAAAATTTTTAGCGCCTTCAGATTTTGGAGGGTGATAGAAAAGACTATTTCCAAGATAGCGTAATTGGGATTTAATAAAAAACAGAGTTTAAGAGGGTAAAACACCCAAAAAACTATCTATAAATAATGTAACTATTGCAAAAAGTTTCTTACACTTTCCTATTTTAGGGTATGTTATAAAAGAGCATTTCCAATATTGGATAATTTTTATTTAACAAAAAACAGGGGATAAGGGGGTGGTATACCCCAAAACTCTTTAAAAATAATATAAAAATTGTAAAATTTTTTCACGCTTTTAGACATTGGAGGGTGATAGAAAATACTATTTCCAAGATAGCATAATTGGGATTTAATAAAAAATAGAGTTTAGGAGGGTAAAACACCCCAAAAACTAACTAAAAATAATGTAACTTTCCCATTTTAGGGTGTGTTAGAAAAAAGCAAAATTTTTATTTAACGATTTTTTGAGGTGTATCACCCTTTTATCCCCCTGTCTTTCGTTAAATAAAAATTATGCAATATTGGAAATACTTTTTTCTAACCTACCCTAAAATGGGAGAGTGTCGAAAACTTTTTTGCAAAAGTTACATTATTTTTAGATAGTTTTGGGGTGTTTTACCCTCTTAAACTCTGTTTTTTATTAAATCCCAACTATGCTATCTTGGAAATAATCTTTTCTATCACCCTTCAACACCTAAAAGCGTGAAGAAATTTTACAATTTTTATATTATTTTTAAATAGTTTTGGGGTGTATCACCCCCTTATCCCCTGTTCTTCGTTAAATAAAAATTATGCAATATTGAAAATGCTTTTTTCTAACCTACCCTAAAATGGGAGAGTGTTGAAAACTTTTTTGCAAAAGTTACATTATTTTTAGTTAGCTTTTGGGGTGTTTTACCCTCTTAAACTCTTGTTTTTTATTAAATCCCAATTACGCTATCTTGGAAATAGTCTTTTCTATCACCCTCCAATGTCTAAAAGCGTGAAAACATTTTACAATTTTTATATTATTTTTAAAGAGTTTTGGGGTATACCACCCCCTTATCCCCTGTTTTTTGTTAAATAAAAATTATCCAATATTGGAAATGCTCTTTTCTAACATACCCTAAAATAGGAAAGTGTAAGAAACTTTTTTGCAATAGTTACATTATTTATAGATAGTTTTTGGGGTGTTTTACCCCCTTAAACTTTGTTTTTTATTAAATCCCAATTACGCTATCTTGGAAAGAGTCTTTTCTATCGCCCTCCAAAATCTGAAAGCGCTAAAAAATTTTACAACTTTTATATTGTTTTTGGGGTGTATCACCCCCTTAACCCCTGTTTTTTGTTAAATAAAAATTATGCAATATTGGAAATGCTCTTTTCTAACATACCCTAAAATAGGAAAGTGTAATAAACTTTTTTGCAATAGTTACATTATTTATAGATAATTTTTGGGGTGTTTTACCCTCTTAAACTCTTGTTTTTTATTAAATCCCAATTATGCTATCTTGGAAATAGTCTTTTCTATCACCCTCCAATATCTAAAAGCGTGAAAAAATTTTACAATTTTTATATTATTTTTAAAGAGTTTTGGGGTATACCACCCCCTTATCCCCTGTTTTTTGTTAAATAAAAATTATCCAATATTGGAAATGCTCTTTTCTAACATACCCTAAAATAGGAAAGTGTAAGAAACTCAATAGTTACATTATTTATAGATAGTTTTTGGGGTGTTTTACCCTCTTAAACTCTGTTTTTTATTAAATCCCAATTATGCTATCTTGGAAATAGTCTTTTCTATCACCCTCCAAAATCTGAAAGCGCTAAAAAATTTTACAATTTTTATATATTTTTAGGGGATGTATCACCCCTTTATCCCCTGTTTTTCGTTAAATAAAAATTATGCAATATTGGAAATGCTTTTTTCTAACCTACCCTAAAATGGGAGAGTGTTGAAAACTTTTTTGCAAAAGTTACATTATTTTTAGATAGCTTTTGGGGTGTTTTACCCTCTTAAATTCTTGTTTTTTATTAAATCCCAATTATGCTATCTTAGAAATAGTCTTTTCTATCACCCTTCAATGTCTAAAAGCGTGAAAAAATTTTACAATTTTTATATTATTTTTAAAGAGTTTTGGGGTATCCCACCCCCTTATCCCCTGTTTTTTGTTAAATAAAAATTATGCAATATTGGAAATGCTCTTTTCTAATATACCCTAAAATAGGAAAGTGTAAGAAACTTTTTTGCAATAGTTACATTATTTATAGATAGTTTTTGGGGTGTTTTACCCCCTTATACTTTGTTTTTTATTAAATCCCAATTATGCTATCTTGGAAATAGTCTTTTCTATCGCCCTCCAAAATCTGAAAGCGCTAAAAAATTTTACAACTTTTATATAGTTTTTGGGGTGTATCACCCTCTTATCCCCTGTTTTTTGTTAAATAAAAATTACGCAATATTGGAAATGCTCTTTTCTAACATACCTTAAAATAAGAAAGTGTTAGAAACTTTTTTGCAATAGGTACATTGTTTTTAGATAGTTTTTGGGGTGTTTTACCCTCTTAAACTCTGTTTTTTATTAAATCAAAATTATGCAATATTGGAAATGCTCTTTTCTATCACACCCTAAAATCTAAAGTCTTAAAAACTTTTTTACAATAGTTCTCTTATAGTTAATGTACATACGTTAGT
Organism: Rutpela maculata; assembly: GCA_936432065.2. Taxonomy (NCBI): domain Eukaryota; kingdom Metazoa; phylum Arthropoda; class Insecta; order Coleoptera; family Cerambycidae; genus Rutpela; species Rutpela maculata. Next base: position 52,372,808 of record OW386294.2, read on the forward strand.
GTTGTTTAATGAAATCGAATTCAGATTTTCTTGAGATGTTTCAGCAAATCAATGGAGGTTATTAAATATTTGTAATAATTACCATGAGAGAACACATTGATATATCCCACGCTATTGGATTAAGTCATACTGCGAAAACGCTATTTTGCAGATGCAAAATGTTTTTCATAATAAAAACATTAAAGAATCCGGCAATTTATCTCGAAATAACAGAATAAATATTTCTTATTTTTGACTGTTTGTTTATTTTCCTGAATAACGTTAGATAAATGCACTGTTTCATAATTAAACTAATTAAAGTAGTATATTATTTACTACTAATATTTATTGTGTTTAGTTAAAGGAATTAAAATTTAATATTAAATAAAAACAAAATAAATAGCTTACACGTTGAAAAATCATCAGTACAAAGGATCATACGTGCTTATTTTGGAGGTTTTTTCACAAACATTTAAATCCACAACGGCCTTATGCGAAATGAAAAGTGCTGACAAAGATTTCTATGATATTAAAAAGTAAAATTGCCTCCAATTAGCTTTCTAGAACTTATATTACGGTTTTCGATGTATTTTTAGGTCGATGGTCGCTGCCGCGGGCTCGATTTAAAGTTGACTAGAGGGTGACGCTATGCGCACAGCAGGTCGAAAGCTGATAGTCGTACCGAGCGTATCTTATATTTCATAGTATCATGAGTAAGTACGAAAGAAATCTAAGGGAGTAATGTCACGTGATTCAAACCGTCGTCGCGTCGTCTTCAAACGTTCAATGACCATGTGATCCACGTTATTTTCAAGGAAGTAGATGTAGTACGATAAAAGTTGTTGGAAATGAAAAACCGACCCAAGGAATCACTACTTCCAGATCCAGATTTTCTATCAGTCTCTCACAACGAAAAAAATTTGTATGTGGAAATGATTGTCTATGGAATTTTAATAATATAATATTTGAAATCGTCTACCCCAAAAACTCATAAAACGATATGCCACATCGGCAGTGGGGGTGGGGGTGGTGGTGGTGGAAAGGTGGTGGTAATGGGAATGGATAAAGTAAAACAAGATTTGAGGCCTTTAGTTCTAGTACACCCACTAAATTACGGTTTTATTATTTTCACCCCCTTTAATAATGGGGTGAGGGCTGGTACTAGGTACTAGGCTGTCAAAAATTTTTTTGAGACCTTAGCTTCTCTTATATATACTAAATACCAATTTTATGGACTCTTACTTGCTATATTTGCCTATTTAGCCCCATTTACCCCTCAACCCTGCAACGGAATAAGATCAAAATATAATCTAGTTCCAGATCTCGTTAAAGTACATACGTAGGTATGCCAAATTTCAAATCAATATCTTAAACGGTTCCAGAGTAATCGTATGCACAAAAAAAGTTAGACAGACCGACAGACAGAAATTTCTTTGTGCTCAAACTTAAAATCTCGATGTTTCATGACATTCATTTGAACAATACAAATTTTCAAAAAAAATTTTGTCGATACTATATTTCCACTGGATGTGGAAGTAAAATTGACCTACAATATTGTGTCCTACTATCCCAGTCTACACATTAAATTTTTGCGGCTATAGGGTCGTCCCGCACATCTAAATTGGGATATTCTAATACATGTGGTGAACAACTTAAATGTTCTAATTCATAAATACAACTACAAAGTTTTAGTTTAGTGTCTATTAGTATTTTATTTTAACTTTTGAAGTTTGAATTCCCGCGCGGAGACGAATGTAGTCTTATTTTCAAAGATCGTGCACGAGTCGGCCCGATGTTTATTTGTCAACCAGCGTCGGTTCCACGTGATGTGTCATCGCGTAAATATTTTCATGCATATATGAGAATATTTTTGTTACATTGTACATATTTTTGCGAAATATTGAAAAGTAATACTATAAAATTCTTTTGTACCAACCGTATAGTTTGCGGCACGAGTCGGAATGATATTAATGGTGGGTGTTTGTTTGTTTTAATTACTTTTGGTTTTAGAATTATATGGAAATACGAATAGTTCTATGAACGGTGTATCAGACAACTCCTTCTTTAGTTTTCAATAACCTAGTACTATTCTATAAAGTTGTCTCTAAAAGCCTATCAAAAAAATTTTTTAATCGGTGCAGGGATGTAGGAGAATTTGTCGAATTACGCTCAACGCACCGCACCGCCCACTTTAATCACTTAAAATGTAGATAAATGTGCGAGTGCGAGATTGACAAGGATTGTTAAAATGTACAGATAGCAGAAGCTTGCATCATCACGAATCAGATTTCACCATAAAATAGCCTATCGATATACCTAATGGAAAGTTAGAAGGAAGTTTTCCTTCTAACTTTTCATTGGGTATACTGATAGCCTATTTTATGGTGAAATCTGATTCGTGATGATGCAAGCTTCATTTCGATACCAAGTAAGTGCATGCAATTATATTATTTACATGACTTTTACAGACTTTTATCAAATATGGAAAGTTTCCTCGACCCATCTTTGGCAGATAGTAAATACTAATTTAGACAATAATGATACTGGAGAAGACAAAAAAATGTAGATACAATCGTCATCACCTTAAACTCACCACCATTTGAGATGCTCCCTTTCTAACATTATTTGTAGTGGCGCGTGTTAGAAAGAGAGCATCTCCAACAGCAGTGAGTTTAATGACGACGATTGTACCGAATTTAGAAGTACTGCTTTTGCTTGTTTTTATGTTATTTTTACATTATTTTTTTATTATGTAGTAACCAAAGAAACATAAAGTAAAGTATATTTAATTTCATTAAAGTGACTAGAAGCACGCATATGTTCGGTTGTATTGAAGAGCTTGGATAAATGAGTTATTCATTCCTGTTTAAATTATTTAAACAGTTTGGAACAACTGCAAATATAGATATGATTATGCCACAATGAAGATATAAATGTAGTCGTAATAATTTTTATTTCAGTAATATTTTTCCTAGGGTTGTTTAGTTTTAGAATGATTTGTCAACGTTTAAAGATATGTAAAAAAAACCGCTGCCCAAGGAATCACTACTTCCACATCCAGATTTTCTATCCAAGCCACTCACAACGAAACAATTTTGTATGTGGAAATAATTGTTTATGGAATTTTAATAACATAATATTTGAAATCCTCTACCCCAAAAACCCATAAAACGATACCCCACATCGGTAGTGGGGTGGGGGTGGTGATAGGGGGATAGTAGTGGGAGTGGATGAAGTAAAAAAATATTTTGAGGTTTCTGGTTCTTGCACACACACTAAATCAATTTTTTTCATCCCCTTTAATAATGGGGTGGGGGTGGTAATGGGGGTGGCTAATGCCAAACATTTTTTTGAGACATTAGCTTCTCTTGTATATACTAAATACCAATTTTATGGACTCTTACCTGCTTGATTTACGTATTTACCCCAAATTTACCCCAATTTACCCCCCAACCCTTCGACGGAACAAGAGGAAAATATAATCTAATTCCAGATCTCGTTAAAGTACATATGTGTACCAAATTTCAAGTCAATATCTTAAACGGTTCCAGAGTAAACGAGCGCACAAAAAAAAATTACAGACAGACAAAAATTTTTTTTCCGCTCAAACTTAAAATCTCGACGTTTCATGACATTTTAAGCCTATTTGAACAATAAAAATTTAAAAAAATTTAAAATACTTCCACTGGAATGGTCAACACTATTTTTTTTTCGGATTCCTGAGGAAATTATGTGTTGGGTAGACTAATTTTTGTCTAGTCCCAAAACTTTCCGAAGAATCGCCATTTTTGAAGCTAAAATCACTGGAGTATAAGCCTTACGATTGTTAGTTATTACAAGCTTAACACGTCGCTTCCTAAGTTCACATTTAGGGACACTATGTTACTGCATTCATACTTTGAATTTTCTGTCGCCGCACAAATGGAAAATCTTTGAGTATAGCAGTTCCTTGACCTAAACCATCAGCGCTCTAATGGCCAAAAAAATTAAAATCAACTCGCATTGTAGATCAGTCGTAGGTCATTATTATCTTCATTCAAGTTTTGTACGGAATTTTAATGAAGTGAAGATGAAAGCAGCAAACTAGATTTAAAACTCACTAAATTATGGAGATGTGATACAGGAATTCTATTAAGTCGGTTTCCAAATCATAAACAACAACCAGCGAATTATTAACTGCGTCGGAGTGTACTACACTAGAATTTCGATAGCTTACAAAATTTCGATTACTGTTAAGTGTCCACTCTAAGGTCCAACTGAATTTACTTCCTGTATTTAAGTTTGGTGAAAAAATATCAAAATTTATCTTAGTTCCTCAGTTAATTGATAGACTATATGACCTGTAACATTTCAACGTGTTTACAATAATTATTATTGTTTAACCTTGATAGTTTGTAATACATTGGCATTGAAAATTTATAGGATGTCGTTTAAATAAAGTTTATATAGAAACTCTTTAATCGGTTTTATGTCACCACATTTGAATCCCATGCCGAATAGAAGTAAAAAATAGAAAAGAATAATTTCATTCTTTAGGAGTTTAATTATACTTTAGTGAACAGAATGTATTTATTATGTATCTTTTATATTTATTGCTAATTTTGATTAAATCTGTAGAGTTTATGACTGCGGTAACTTTTGAAGGCAAATAACTTGGGACAGGATTTTTTCGCTTAAACCCATTAGTGGATGCGTAAAAAAACACTCTGAGTTTGTCAAGTCTAACTCTATTAGGAAATCAGAAAACAAAAAATGAAATTGATGCATCACAAAATTGTGAATTCTTCGGCTTTCAATATCGATATTAGGTATAGTTGACTTCAGGTCTACTAAGCACTCAAAAAATGCCGGCGCCTTTGACCATCAAACACGCCGCACCGCACCGCCAAAGACGCCGATAACTTTAATATAAAAGTCCATCATACGGCAGCAGAAATGTACTCGATTTATTGCTGTCTATTTGTCAGTGCATGTGGAGGAGGTGAAGTAGCGAAGTAGGGGGTTAACTACATATCAAATAGTGTTGTTTTCCGTAACATTTTTTCCTTAATTACTTTTTTGGGGTGTTCAGCCTCTATATTTTGCGATCAAAATACATATACTATATTTCTTCCATGGTAACAAAAATTAGGTATTTACCTGCCGGATAAATATGATTTTTCTCAGTCAAATATTTTTTTAGATATAGAGCTAAGAGACCGACCGATAGACGGACTGAATTGAAATACCTAAATTTTCATAATCTAAATCTGAAATGTGAAAATCCTAAGTAAACTGAAATATTGATTTTTTCACGACTGCAATACTTATCTTCGGTAAGCGATGAATATAAAGAATTTGTAAAATTATTGCCAATAATCTCCCCTCTCTATTTGACACCTACTATTCATTAATTATCTTATTCCTTTCAGTGATCACTTTGTACATTTTTTTTAATCAAAATTGTGTCAGATTTTCATCCTTGTCAACCACATCCCAGACATTATTTTCCTGTCGTTTTATTTTTTAAAGTATCCAACCTGTATACTTTTTATTAAGAGTTGTCAGGTCTCTTTTTGGTAATAGCGTAAACTACCTGTCAAATATTTTTATTTATCAACATTTCGGAAAGTGATTTTTCCACGATTATTAATTAGCTACAAATTTTTCTACGTTGTTACCGACCCCATAAATTTTTCTCTATTCTTATTGGGATGCTCTGCCACATGTATTCTTCTAAACAATGTCTGAAATCTACAAAATAATACAATTAACCAGTATTTTACTGGAAAATAACCTCTACGCCTGTGACTTTTACGTCAAAGGATCAGTTAGAGGGTGGTTTTGACAAATAATGAATAAGAACAAAAATATAAAAATGACGTATTTTGCTGACGTTTCGGAAAACGAATCTGTTTCCTTTCTCAAAGCGTATTATAATGTTTGTGGGCTGTGTATATTAAATACACAGCTTTAAGAATATATTTGTTATGTTCAGTATCCATAGATACTTACTGCTTACACAGAACTGTTGATATGTCTAATTGATAGTTTTATTTTAAACAATGTTGAGTTTGTTAAGTTCTTCTTTTAACATCGGCAGCCAGGTTGTGCAAACATCTACAGAACAATTGGACACGCATTTATCCTCATTCAATAGTATTATAGCCGCTTCTTTAATTTTTCTTTTCTTGCTATCTGTCTCTTTTGTTAAAATTTTTGCCGAGTCCCAGTTTATTCTATGTCCGTTCTCCCAAGCGTGTTCGCAAATCTTCGATTTCTGAATCTCATTTTTTCTAATGTAACCCTTGTGCTCACCCAATCTAACACTGAATGGTCTAGATGACTCACCCACATAATGTTTATTACACTCACACGGAATACTATAAATGCAGTTTTTTGAATTTTGCTCATGATTTAGCGGTTTTGTTTTTGTTAACATAGATCTCAATGTATTGCCCGTTTGAAATATCGTCCTAATATCAAATCTATTGCCTATACGGCGTAGCTTTTCAGATAATCCGTGTACATAAGGAATTAACGTCGTGTACCGTTGTTCAGGTTTTTGTCGTACATGATTATTATTTTCTATATATGTGAAAGTTCTATCAACAAAAGCTTCAGGGTATTGATTGTTTATAAGAACCTCTTTTATAAAGCGCTTCTCATTGTCTAATATTTCATCATTAGAAGAAATTATTTTGGCCCTATCATATAAACATTTTATGACACCCTTTTTAACATGCATCGACTGATTTGAGTTAAAATTCAAATACCTGTTGGTGTGTGTTGGTTTTCTATAAACGCTTGTTTCAACCATATTATTTACTCTTTTAATTAAAACATCTAAAAAGGGTAGTTCATTTCTATTTTCTACTTCTAATGTAAATTTAATAGATGGTTCTTTATTATTTATATTTTCTAAAAAATTATCTAGCAAATCGACTCCGTGGGGCCAAATTGCAAATATATCGTCAACATATCTCCACCAGCTAACCGGTTTATATATACAATTTTGAATATGTTTCGTTTCAAAGTCCTCCATAAATATATTACTTAAAACTGGTGACAATGGAGACCCCATTGCCATACCAAAGTTTTGCTGATAGAAATCACCTTCAAACTGAAAGTAAGTCTTTTTTATACATAATGTTAGAAGTTCCATTATGCTATTAACAGTTAATTTAGTTCTAGCTTCCAAATTATTATCATTCAACAATTTACACTTGACTATTTCTAAAGTTTTATCTACTGGGGCATTGGTAAAGAGGCTAACTACATCATTATATGCGCATATAAACAAATTTAGGAACCTAATACGAGAGAAGCAGACCAGGCAATTGCATAATATAAACAATAACCCTCTTATTGACAAGACTGTCATTAATATGTCAAATAGAGTTTTAACAATTTCAGATAAACTTGTCTTGTCAAAAGGTTTAAATTTTGCAATAAACCCAAAATCTGTCCCAAAATTTGATATAATAGCAGCTGTAGAGAAAACTGCTCAAAACATGCCAACAGATGATGCAAATGAATATCGCGTACGGGCAAAAATTGCTTTAGAAAAGCAATGTAAAATTAGAGACAATTTAAGTACAGAAGAGAAACAATCCATATCTTCCTTAAGAAGAGATGAACATATTAAAATTTTACCAGCAGACAAAGGTAATGCCACGGTTGTTATAGATAAAAATGTATATGATACAAAAGTCATGACATTAATCAATGAAGGACCTTACTCAAAATTAAACAAGGATCCCACAAAATCAATTGAGAGCAAAATATATAGAACTCTATTCAAGTATAAAAATAAATTTAATGACTTTGAACGAAGTAAGCTCACACCGCATCATAGCAAGCCACCTCATTTTTATGGCTTGCCAAAAATACATAAGCAAAATATTCCTTTAAGACCCATTGTTAGTTCCATGAATTCGCCATGCCATAATTTGGCAAAATTCTTACTTAATATTCTAAATCCATTATCTGGAAATACCGATTCATATATTAAAAATAGTAGACACTTTATAGAAAAGATTTATGAAAACAATATTCATGATACCCATCTGATGGTTAGTTTTGATGTAGTTAGCCTCTTTACCAATGTCCCAGTAGATAAAACTTTAGAAATAGTCAAGTGTAAATTGTTGAATGATAATAATTTGGAAGCTAGAACTAAATTAACTGTTAATAGCATAATGGAACTTCTAACATTATGTATAAAAAAGACTTACTTTCAGTTTGAAGGTGATTTCTATCAGCAAAACTTTGGTATGGCAATGGGGTCTCCATTGTCACCAGTTTTAAGTAATATATTTATGGAGGACTTTGAAACGAAACATATTCAAAATTGTATATATAAACCGGTTAGCTGGTGGAGATATGTTGACGATATATTTGCAATTTGGCCCCACGGAGTCGATTTGCTAGATAATTTTTTAGAAAATATAAATAATAAAGAACCATCTATTAAATTTACATTAGAAGTAGAAAATAGAAATGAACTACCCTTTTTAGATGTTTTAATTAAAAGAGTAAATAATATGGTTGAAACAAGCGTTTATAGAAAACCAACACACACCAACAGGTATTTGAATTTTAACTCAAATCAGTCGATGCATGTTAAAAAGGGTGTCATAAAATGTTTATATGATAGGGCCAAAATAATTTCTTCTAATGATGAAATATTAGACAATGAGAAGCGCTTTATAAAAGAGGTTCTTATAAACAATCAATACCCTGAAGCTTTTGTTGATAGAACTTTCACATATATAGAAAATAATAATCATGTACGACAAAAACCTGAACAACGGTACACGACGTTAATTCCTTATGTACACGGATTATCTGAAAAGCTACGCCGTATAGGCAATAGATTTGATATTAGGACGATATTTCAAACGGGCAATACATTGAGATCTATGTTAACAAAAACAAAACCGCTAAATCATGAGCAAAATTCAAAAAACTGCATTTATAGTATTCCGTGTGAGTGTAATAAACATTATGTGGGTGAGTCATCTAGACCATTCAGTGTTAGATTGGGTGAGCACAAGGGTTACATTAGAAAAAATGAGATTCAGAAATCGAAGATTTGCGAACACGCTTGGGAGAACGGACATAGAATAAACTGGGACTCGGCAAAAATTTTAACAAAAGAGACAGATAGCAAGAAAAGAAAAATTAAAGAAGCGGCTATAATACTATTGAATGAGGATAAATGCGTGTCCAATTGTTCTGTAGATGTTTGCACAACCTGGCTGCCGATGTTAAAAGAAGAACTTAACAAACTCAACATTGTTTAAAATAAAACTATCAATTAGACATATCAACAGTTCTGTGTAAGCAGTAAGTATCTATGGATACTGAACATAACAAATATATTCTTAAAGCTGTGTATTTAATATACACAGCCCACAAACATTATAATACGCTTTGAGAAAGGAAACAGATTCGTTTTCCGAAACGTCAGCAAAATACGTCATTTTTATATTTTTGTTCTTATTCATTATTTGTCAAAACCACCCTCTAACTGATCCTTTGACGTAAAAGTCACAGGCGTAGAGGTTATTTTCCAGTAAAATACTGGTTAATTGTATTATTTTGTAGATTTCAGACATTGTTTAGAAGAATACATGTGGCAGAGCATCCCAATAAGAATAGAGAAAAATTAAGAAAATGCCACAACCAACGTTTAGACAATGACCCCATAAATGTGCCCTAAATAAATAATTAGAACATAACTAACTAATGCAATGCAATTCAACATGACCAACGTATGTACCATATAACGATAACAATTTTACTTCCACGTATATAAAAAAAATTTTTAAAATTTTTTATTGTTTAAATAGGCTTAGAAAGTCACGAAACGTCGAGATTTTAAGTTTGAGCGAAAAAAAAATTCTGTCTGTCGGTCTGTCGGTCGGTCTGTCTGTCGGTCTGTCTGTAACTTTTTTTGTGCGCACGTTTACTCTGGAACCGTTTGAGATATTGACTTGAAATTTGGTACACATATGTACTTTAACGAGATCTAGAACTAGATTATATTTTCATCTTGTTCCGTCGAAGGGTTGGGGGCAAATTGGGGTAAATTTGGGGAAAATAGGTAAATCAAGCAGGTAAGAGCCCATAAAATTGGCATTTAGTATATACAAGAGAAGCTGAGGTCTCAAAAAAAATTTTGGCATTAGCCACCCCCATTACCACCCCCACCCCATTATTAAAGGGGATGAAAACAAATGTGATTTAGGGTGTGTACAAGAACCAGAAACCGCAAAATGTTTTTTTACTTTATCCACTCCCACTACCACCCCCTATCACCACCCCCACCCCGCTACCGATGTGGGGTATCGTTTTATGGGTTTTTGGGGTAGAGGATTTCAAATATTATATTATTAAAGTTCCATAAACAATTATTTCCACATACAAAATTTTTTCGTTGTGAGTGACTTAGATAAAAAATCTGGATGTGGAAGTAGTGATTCCTTGGGCAGCGGTTTTTCATATTTAGTTAAATTACACAGGCACACAAAATAAAAAAAAGTGGTCTTTTTCTGATACTCCATTGGGTAACCCACATGTATTTCGACGTGCTGAATACGAATCAGGTGTCCGTTTAGCTCCATTGGCCACCATCTTTTTGTAAATCGCGAAAATAACCTAAAAAAATAATGTAGGTTATTTTCGCGACTTACTAAAAATTGGTGGGTAACGGAGCTAAACGGATACCTGATTCGTATTCAGCATATCGAAATACACAGGGGTTACCCAATGGAGTCCCAGAAACAGAAAACTTTTCACCTTTTTTTTTGTGTCTGTGTTATATATAGGGATTGCAATACCGGTTAACCGGTTATCAGGACAAAAAACACATGATGATGATTACCGGTTATTTTAATTTTTTACCGGTTATTTCGGTAAATTCTGAACTTACGATATGTCACTTATTCAACGTTTCTATTTATCTCAGTGACTAGCATTCACTAAATACAGAGTGACTGTCCCACTGAGCACTTTTAACAATAAATAAATAATATTATAAAAAGTAAAATCCAAACACCAAGCCTTAAGAAATACAAGAGAGACATTGACAATATCTTGCGACAGGAAATTGAATATTTCACTGCCGCAAATATCCGTGGAATACATTTAGAAATATGTTATTACCAATTCTTATTAACTTATTGATCCACCAATATCGATTGAGAAAGGGCATCTTCAGCTGGTGGTATTCTATGCACAAATAGACGACTAGCAGATATAGCTTTGAAAAACTAACCCTTTTAACAGGCTATTTTTAAAAAATATTGTATTTTTAAATTAGGTATTCAGTAAATGCCCTATTTGAGTTTATGTTAATAATTTTTGTTATTTAAGTTAATATTTTTGTTATTTACAGAATAATTGTTTATTTAAATTTATTTCATTTATATTTTTTCCTTTTGATAAAAAACCTTTTGTTTGTTTATTATATTAAGTATACGTATCTAATAGTATTATTCAACCAGCATATAATGATGGCTATTATTCACGAGGGTGAAGTTTAAGACACGAGCCGTAGGCTCACTCACCAGAGTGAATAGTAGCCATTATATGCGAGTAGATACTATACTTTGTCCACGACTATTAAATATTTTTGATTAAATTGTTTACTGAAGAAATTAATTAATGAATTAATTATATTATTCTTTTTGAGTAATATGTAAAATTGTAAATAACGTTGACGTTTAAATTTAATTTGACAAGCCGTTCTTTGACACGTAACAGGCCTACTCAATCAAATTTAAAAACGAAATTGTATGATAAAAGGGGGTCTGTTTCTGAAACGCTAAATAAAGTTATCTATTCATAAATTTGATAATAACAGTAAAATTGTTCACACAATTGTAGCTATGACAGTAACGAATAATTTTATTTTATTTAAGGTTTCAGAAACTAGCCATAAATTCTACTAAAAAGTTGCGAGATTGCACTCGAATTGAAGAAGTACCTGCCCGTAACTTCTTACAAACAACTGACTGTCCTCATTATTCACTAGTGAATAATGAAATCATTCACTGCAGGGAATAATGGATAGCATTATCCTTGACGAAACACATACATAATGAGTACATTATTTAATAGTCGTGGACAAAAATGTTTTTTGTTAAATTTAGATAATTACTTCCACGTTCAGTGGAAGTATAGTAACGGCAAAAAAATGTTTAAAATTTTTTATTGTTCAAATAGGCTTAAAATGTCATAAAACGTCGAGATTTTAAGTTTGAGCGAAAAAAAAAATTTCTGTCTGTCGGTCTGTCTGTAACTTTTTTTTGTGCGCACGTTTACTCTGAAACCGTTTAAGATATTGACTTGAAATTTGGTACACATATGTACTTTAACGAGATCTAGAACTAGATTATATTTTCATCTTGTTCCGTCGAAGGGTTGGGGGGTAAATTGAGGTAAATTTGGGGTAAATGTAAGTAAGGTAAGTCAAGCAGGTAAGAGTCCATAAAATTGGTATTTAGTATGTACAAGAGAAGCTAAGGTCTTAAAAAAATTTTTGGCATTAGCCACCCCCATTACCAACCCCCACCCCCTTACTAAAGGGGATGAAAAAGAATTGTGATTTAGTGTATGTGCAGGTACCAGAAACCCCAAAATATATTTTTACTTCATCCATCCCCACTACCACCCCTTATCACCACCCCCACCCCACTATCGATGTGGGGTATCGTTTTACTGGTTTTTAGGGTAGAGGATTTCAAATATTATATTATTAAAGTTCCATAAACAATTATTTCCACACACAAAGTTTTTTCGTTGTGAGTGACTCGGATAGAGAATCTGGATGTGGAAGTAGTGATTCCTTGGGCAGCGGTTTTTTGTACATGGAAAGAGACAATTGCCATATTCGCCACCCTAATCATTCATTCTAAAAATTACCGGTAATCACCGGTTAACCGGTTATTTACAATTTTATTTACCGATTTACCGGTTATTAAAACTTCCGGTAAATTGCAATCCCTAGTAATATATTTGCATACGCGATTTTCTATAAAATGGCGGAGGATCCGGTGATATTCATATATTACATAGACACACACAAAAAAAGGTCTGTTTCTGTTACTCCATTGGGCAACCCCCATGTATTTCGACATGCAATACGAATCTGGTATCCGTTTAGCTTCGTTACCCACCAATTTTTAGTAAATCGCGAAAATAACTTAAACGAGTTTTTCTTTTAGATTATTTTCGCGATTTACAAAAAAATGATGGCCAATGTAGCTAAACTCATGTTCAGCACGTCGAAATACATATGAGTTACCCAATGCAGTACCAGCACCAGTTTATTTTGTGTGCCTGTGTTATTAGAGACAAATAGTAAAAAGCTTATAACCTTTACAACCTTTATCAGCCTGATATCTACGAAGGTCTTATGGATAAGAGTTTTATAATTGCTAATTGTTTTATACGTTTTTAAGGTTAAGGTTTAACAATGTCAAATATTGTTTATAAAAAATGATAATTTTGTAAAGGGGTATTTATTATTTTTATTAAAAAAAATTAACTGGAAAACAAGCTTATCGCTTATTACTTGTACGATGAACATATTGCAGAGATTCACATTTTATTTTTGTATGTTTAATTGATAAAAAAAATTATAAAGGTCTCCGAATTAGTACTACTTTGTAAAGAACTCAACGTTAAAAATTAACTTTGAGCAATGTTCACTTGATTCATTACATTTAAATTAATAATTATTTTTATCTCCGTCGAATGGTAGATAAAAACAGTGACTATCAAATTTGCTAGCAGCTACACAACAAATTTTTCAAGTGTTTAAGGCAAATACTCTACGCGTTTTTTTTTCTGACTTATTTACATAAATATAGATATTGTCATGGTGTTAATACTAAAACAAGATAACATAGAACATATAAATATGGACTAATATAATCGAAACTACCTAACTTTAATTGATTTAATGCATTAAAATTATAAATAAATACATTACAAAAACATTAACAAGCAACTACTGTAATTTACAGTCCCAAAAACTTTCCCACAGAATAAAAGCAATTCTCGACTTTCGGTTTCTAGGCTTTTACCAAGAGTGGGTACAGAGAATACTAAACTGTAAAATTTTAGTCAGTTGGGAGCAGTGACACTATTTTTTGTAAGATTTGCTTAAAATTATTTTTTGTGTTATATTTAGGCCGTGTTTCCACAAAATCGACTTCTGCAGGCGCACCAGCGGGCCAACGCCTGAGAGAACTTTTTTGCTCCTGCCAAAGCCATGTTCCGCCGAATGGCCGGCAGCACAATTTTTTTATTATTATTTACATTGAGAAAAAAATGTTGGTACTCTGAGAGACTATTCTTTGGTACAAAAACTACAAGTCTGAGAAGGTGCCAACATTTACTTCCACATCCAGTGGAAGTATAGTAACGACAAAAAAAATTTAAAAAATTTTTATTGTTCAAATAGGCTTAGAATGTCATGAAACGTCGAGATTTTAAGTTTGAGCAAAAAAAATTTCTGTCTGTCTGTAACTTTTTTTGTGCGCACGTTTACTCTGGAACTGTTCAAGATATTGACTTGAAATTTGGTACACATATGTACTTAAACGAGATCTGGAACTAGATTATATTTTCATCTTCTTCCGTCGAAGGGTTGGGGGGTAAATTGGGGGGTAAATTTGGGGTAAATAGCTAAATCTAGCAGGTAAGAGTCCAGAAAATTGGTATTTAGTATATACAAGAGAAGCTAAGGTCTCAAAAAAAATTTTGGCATTAGCCACCCCCATTACCACCCCCACCCCATTATTAAAGGGGATGAAAAAAAATTGTGATTTAGTGTGTGTACAAGAACCAGAAACCTCAAAATATTTTTTTACTCCATCCACCCCCACTACCACCCCCCCCCCCCCCCCCCATCACCACCCCCATCCCACTACCGATGTGGGGTATCGTTTTATAGGTTTTTGGGGTAGAGGATTTCAAATATTATATTATTAAAGTTCCATAAGCAATTATTTCCACATACAAAATTTTTTCGTTGTGAGTGACTTGGATAGAAAATCTGGATGTGGAAGTAGTGATTCCTTGGGCAGCGGTTTTTTTTTTTGAAAAGCACCAGTTTTAGCCCATTTTAGGCCAAAAGTCCAATTTTTGGCCAAAAAATCTGGAAAATGGGCAAGCAGAAAATGTTGGCATATGATTTTCCAGCAATGAGCATTGACAACGAAAATGTCAGGTCAGAAGGTGTTATACCACGTTCCAATTTTGGCCATAATTGATGTCGTCAGTGCTGCCAATTGGACAGAGAAAAAATGTTGGCATATATCGAATGTTGATCGCCAAAATACCCTCTTCAACTAACACCAAGCCCCAACTTGTTATACTCTGTTCCACAACTGAATATTTTCGGGGACGGCTAGCGCCAAAACGGTAAGGGGGGATGTCTGACCCAATCAGCAATGCCAACATGTTATATCACAGGCCCCATATATGTAGCTATCTCCTAGACTATAATGGTAGGAGCACGAAGGTCTACAATGAAGGTGGCAAAATATCATTTTCAAGTACAATTAGAATAGAACGGAAAAAAGATAAATAATCTATTTATTCATAAAATGAAAACTTTCGAACGACAGTGTAGCTGCGTTTAAAATGGCCAGGTATGGAAAATTCATTTTAATGGACATTCCCTTATACGGGAAGAACGGTAATAGCCACATCAAAAGTGTTTATATGCCTTTTTGTATAAAATGAACATAACGAACGAACCTATTGCAACAAATAGAACGGGAGATAAGTGGCTCGAACACGATACAAGAATTTTTTTTAAAAGTTCGAAACCTCGTATTTTTTAGTTTTCACTAGGAACTATTTTCCTATGCGCACAAAGTGATGGAATTTAATTACAAAAACCTCTTAAACTTCTATATACCTACAAAAGGACTCACCTTGAAGTTAATCTGTCCTTCAACACAATTTAATCATGAATAAAGATTTTTTTTTAAACTCATAAAAATTGAAGTTAAGCAATTATGAAAAATGTTTGAGAAACAAAATATTCACAGAAAACAAGGTCTTCAAGGTGTTCTAACTGATATAATGTCTATTTACTTCAATGTTATTATTGTAAAATACCCCCTCTATTAGAACTGGGACACATCTCTCATAGGTGTGTAAACTGTCATGTTTCATTCCAATTTTAGAGCAAATTGTTACTAAAGGTCTTGATTAAGCACACAAAATACGAAGAGGTACAAGATATCGAAACTGTAAATATATGATGTGATTAGGGTTTTGAGGATATACAGTGTCCACCAAAAGTTCTGCACCATCTGGGAAACTCTGTTGTTATTGACTTTCTGAAAAATTTCACAATACAAAATGTATGAAAAAAATCACGAATTCGATTTTTTTTTTTTATTGTACAAGAGGTCATTCTTGTACAGTTCTTGAGCCATATCTCGGAAACTAGTCATAGGATCGAGTTGGGCCCATGAGAGCTTTTGATCAGAAAGTCGAAATCTACAACGTATTAAAAATAAAATTCAGCCAATTTCACCGGGGGCCACTTCCCATAAGATCTGAGCGGGGTCCTTTGGTTGTTCCCTTTGAAAAATAAAAATTCCTCACTTTTTTAAGCATAATTCCTGAACTATATTTTAAAATATTTTTCTGTTATTAACAATTCTCTCTATTTCATAGTTTCAGCCTAAGTAATGGATAAAAATCCCATCTGAAGAACTTTTAACAGTACTTTTCTGACCAAACAAATATTTCGGGAAAAAATGCTGAATTTCTTGGTGCATAGTTCTATTTTTTCAAATATTAACTTTTTCGACAATTAATACAAATCGCTTAAAAAGAATTTCATTGACCGGTTTGTATTAAAATTCAAAAAAGTTAACATTAGGAAAAAGAGAATAACTTGGCACCAAGAAATTGAGCATTTTTTCCCAAAATATTAATTTGGTTAAAAAAGTACTGCCTAAAGTTATTCAAAGCGGATTTAAATCATTACTTAGGCTAAAATTATTAAACAGAGAGAATTATTAATAACAGAAAAACATTATGCGTAAAAAAGTGGAAAATTTTTATTTTTAAAAAAGAAAAATCGAATTTGATATCTGGATATATCTTCGCATTGTAAGCAACTTCTTTAAATAACATTTTTCGATATCTTCAAAAATGAAGGTAATTTACAGATAATTTCAGAAAAATTAATTTTCCGACCTAAGCGCCAGGACTAACATACATTTGTGCAGCCCCTTTTTCATTTGAGAACACGTACTAACTTTTATTAAAAATTAAATTTTTCAGAAAGTCAATAACAGCAGAGTTTCCCATATGGTGCAGACTTTTTGGGGGACACTATATCAGTTGATCTATGCCATGGCGCATTCAGGTGGGGGGGGGGGCATAGGGGCACGTGCCCCCCCTGTCGTTTATTTTGGTAATCGTTTTTTATTAAATAATAGTGATTTATGAACAGCAATATTAATTGTTATTGTATTATACATACATATGTACTGTACGTGCCCCCTTCTGTCGTTTATTTTGGCAAAAAGACCGGAGCATGAAAAATTTGCTTTTTTTTGTGAGCGAAAAAATTTTTGGCGATTTTCTTAATTGAATCAATTTCTAAGTCTGAAATTAATGCCAAATTTATTTTCTGTTTATTTTATTTCACTTTATTAGAATTTTATAACATTTTCATAAATTCAACACTTAATGTCCATTAAAAAAAATGAATCTGCATCTTTTTTAATACCAGCTTTCTTAAAATGTCGAGACATGTGAATGTCTTCTATCGAACATGGTAAATTGTTATATTTAAAATTTGGAACATATGTATCCATCATACGAGATAATCACCAGAGACATGTAAACTGTCTTATTTTATATGAACTATGTTCCATTATAATTTTAGAGGAAAATGTTACTAAGGTTTGTGATGAAGCATACAAAAATATGAAAACGTACAAGATATTGAATATCCAATATACAGTGAGTCTCTCAGATTCTAACAAACAACGTAGATTAGATGATATATTTATTACAAGCTTATATTTATCTTGCTTTGTATGTTAGTTAGCTTGTATATTAGTATTTCAAATCTTGCAAGTCAATTTTGACCCACTTAATGATGTCCAACTGAGCTGAAAGTATGCATACACGTGTAGTTCTGGTAACAATACAATAATATGGTACCAAAAAGTGTGTTTTTTTTTATTTGTAACACTATAATTTGATCGCATAGTGTATTCACTCAGATGATGTATTCTAAGAAATGGCGAAGGATCCTGTATTATTTTAAGTAAGGACTACACAATGAATATAAGACTAATAATAAGATGTAACTAAACATTAAAATCTAGTGTAGTATCTTAATTTTAAAATACGATTTTTTGAACAGTTTAAATAACTTTGTTACGATATTTTAAAAACTGAATTTTACTTTGAGTCACCTTGTATAAAGTGATTAAAAAATTAGTCTCCTCTAAAAAAGATGACAATAGAAAAGTACTGTGTGAAAGACCACAAATTTATCTAAAACGGCTACACACAAAAAAAGTATATTTGATTTGAATAAATAGGCTTCAATCCAAATAAACGATAAGTTTGTATATAATGAATAAGATCAATATTTCAAATGAAGAATACAATGTATTTAAGATTATCCTTAATTAGATAAGTACGTAGTATTAAATTGAACTTTTAATTTATTTAAAATGAAAAATCCTAGTTTTATTTTTTCAACACTATTCCTTCTTTTAAAATGAACACCTCAATATATTTCCTTTAAAATTGTGTTTAAGTCGGTAAATAAATTGTATGTTACATTTAAAATTACCTTTTATTTAAAACAATAATATTGAATTTTTTAGATCAAACTAAAAATCAAATTAAACTAAGAATACACATAATTTTAAATTAACTGTAATATATTTAATCCAAGAAATAGCTGGTCTGAATTTAACACAAGATTATTTTTAAATCAATATTATGATTTATTTGTGTATAATCTCTTGTAGTTCAAATAAAAATTAATATTTATTTAAATTGAAAATCAGGATTGTTTCCTTTTGAAATGAATTTTTCAAGTCAAATTCTTGTCGACAGCAAGAAGTATTTTATTTAATTATTCTCGTCCATCATTTGACCCCTGTTATTCAAGAAAATTTGGTGATATTGCGATGAAGCATTCATATTTTGACTGCTTATACGAATTTCCGAGCGAATACTCTCATAGACCTGGGGTAAGACTAAGTTAGCGAATTGTAAGTAGATCCATCTATCAACATCTACCGTGAACTTGGAGAGGGCTTCACTATACTCTGTATAAGTTAAATGTATGATACTCTCAAATTTAAAAAAATGTGTTATATTGAAAGATTGTCTCAAATCTATATTACATTTGTTTCAAGAGTAAAGCATAAAAGCATTTTTAGTTGCAATTATGCATAATTCTATATTTAGTGCACACAAAAAAAAAGTATTCTTATTTTGAATGTACCTATTTGTTCAGGAATTTGAATGTATTATTTGCTCAAAAGAAGAGATTTTTCTTGGTTTGAAACAATATATTTATTTGTGAACACTAAAGCAAGATCTTGATACATTTCTTTAATTTGAGATGTTAGTCAAATCAAAACATTAGCTTTGTAAATATAAACTATGCATAATTTCAACTCTTGGAACAAATATTATATACATTTGAAACAACAATATAATTCTTCTCTTGAATATATGCATATGATCAAAAAATTGAGAATATCAAATATTTAACTTAAATAGGGAATAATCAAGCGGAGACATCCAAATTCTTTATTGAAAACTATACATAGTTTCAAGTTAAAAATGTATTAGCTTTAGAATAAACATTACATATATTTGAAATAAATAGTAGAATTCTTTGTTTCTTTATACAGGGTGGCCCATTAGTGCGACAAAGTCCAATACCTCCTTTATTAGAAGAAATAGAAAAAAAAATTTTTAACAAAAATTGTAGGTATCCTTGCCGGTCACCTTCTAAAATTATTACGAAGAATGCAGGGTGTCAAATAATTGCAGGACGAACCAAACATATATTTTTTTAAATGGAACACCCTGTATATATTTAGATATTTGGAATCAGCTAGTTTTTTGCATCCCCTCTTGAAAACATTTACAATACATCATGTATACTTGGTGAATTTCCACAGACTTTAAAATTAGCATTGGTACTACCTATTTATAAAATGATTACGAAAACTACCGTCCAATTAGCTTATTGTCCGTATTTTCAAAAATACTTGAATGTCTAATGTACAAAAGACTGATATCCTTTTTAAACAGTACCAACTTTTTTAATGAATTTCAGCACGGGTTTATGAAGAATAAGGCCACAGATACCGCTCTTTTTAATTTTGTTGATGAAATAATAAGCGCCTTAGATGGTCGGGAAATTGCCTGTGGACTATTTCTTGACTTATCTAAGACGTTTAATACTTTAAACCATGTATGTTTACTTGATAAGTTGAACAAACTTGGTGTCAGAGGCACAGCACACAAATGGTTTTCTTCCTACTTAAAAAATCGTACTCAACAAACATCAGTTCTGATTCATGGGCAAAAATACGTTTCTGATTCTGTTACTAATAACACAGGAGTGCCACAAGGTAGTGTGCTTGGGCCCCTTCTGTTTGTCGTTTATCTAAACGATCTATCCAACGTATGCCCAAATAACAACAACTTCAGACTCGTGAATTACGCCGATGACACCAATATCCTCATTAGAGGTAAGAATATCTCTGACATAGAACAGTTGGCTGGGGATATTTGGCAAAATTTGAGAGATTGGTTTTGTATCAATCAACTGATACTCAACGAATCCAAATCCAATGGTATGTTTTATAGAACTGACAAATCGAATTTGAACTTTCCTTCTGATTTATTACTAGGGCACTTACAAATACCTGTCAAAGATAGCATAAAACTCCTTGGAATAACTTTGGATTCGAACTTAAAGTGGAACGACCATATAAAAAATTTAAGTCAACAGTTAAATTCCGTTTGCCATGCATTAAGAGTACTTTCAAAGTCTTTTGATACATCGGTGCTTAAAACCATATATTATTCAAACTTTTACGGCAAAACTAAATATGGAATAACTATTTGGGGTGGTTCTTCTAATCTTGGGGAAATTTTTACTATACAAAAAAGAGCAATTAGAATCATATATAAAATGGGCTTTTTAGCTTCCTGCAGGGGAGTTTTCAAAAGTAACAACTTACTAACCATTCCGGGTTTATTTATTTATGAATGCATTTTATATGTAAAAAAACACACTAACCAGTTTCAAGAGCACGAACAACATCACCCCTATAATACCAGACACAAGGGCGACTATGCATTACCCATTCACAGTCTAACACTTCTTGAAAATTGTCCGCGTTATCAGTCTGAAATTTTATAATGCGCTTCCCCAACACATTAAAGAGTGTACGAATTTTAAAAAGTTTAAAAATTATACATTTGATTATATATGTAATCTTGAACCGTACAATCTACAGGATTTTCTGTAAGTAAATTATTGATGTTTACTTTTAAACATTTTAATTGATTATTATCGTAATGTCCAATTTTTACAGTTTTTATGTTTTTATATATACGTACGATTTTCTGTAAGTAAATTATTGATGTTTACTTTTAAACATTTTAATTAATTTATCGTAATGTCCAATTTTTACAATTTTTATATATACGTAATTACTGTTTTAAACTACCTCTATTGACTTGTCTTATTTACAAATTTTGTAGCTTATGAGGCCAATAAATGTATTTGTATTTGTATTATTTGTATTTTGCAATCTGTCAATATAGAGTTTTGCTAGTCTATACAGGGTATTTCAAGAGATATAGACATTTTCATATCGAAATCGTCATGATATGAGCGCCCTGTATCTTTTTGAAGATAAGAACTTACATTATTTTGTCATTATGAAAAGTTGTACTATATTGTCTAATTTAGTAGCAATAAATTATTTTCTTAATTTGACATTATTTGTAAACAGGGTGAGGCAAAACTCGGATCTACGAATTTCTCATTTTTTTTAAATGGAAGTTTAGTAATTGTCATTTTAAATTTTTTTAATAAATATACCTATTTAATGAAGCAAAGAATTCTACTATTTATTTAAAACTTATATAAATTAATTCATTTTTAACCTGAAAATATATATAGTACTCAATGTAGAATATGAATGTCTCAACTTGACTATACTCTATTTAAGTTAAATATACGATATTCTCAAATTTCTAAACAAATGCATATATTCAAAGGAAGAATTTTAGCTTGTTTTAAATTTATATTTGTTCCAAAAATAAAGTATTTGTTAGTTGAAATTATACATAGTTTTATATTGAGAATATAAATGTCTCGATTTGAATATAATGCTCAAGTACCTAGTTACTTTTCTTAAATTTTTCAATAAATACATATAAGAAACAAAGAATTCTACTATTTATTTCAAATATATGTAATGTTTATTCTAAAGCTAGTACATTTTTAACTTGAAACTATGTACAGTTTTCAATGAAGAATTTGGATGTCTCAGCTTGATTATACTCTATTTAAATTCAATACATGATATTCTCAATTCTTTGATCATATGCATATATTCAGAAGAAGAATTATTGTATTCTTGTTTCAAATATGTATAATATTTGTTCCAAGAGTAATGCATTTTTAAGATGAAATTATGCATATTTTATATTTACAAAGCGAATGTTTTGATTTGATTATCCTCATCTCAAATAAAATAAAATCAAGATTTTGCTTTAGTTTTCACAAATAAATACATTGTTTCAAATCAAGAAAAACTTCTTCTTTTGAGCAAATAATACATTCAAATTCCTGAACAAATAGGTACATTCAAAATAAGAATACTTTTTTTGTGTAGAGTTTTTACGCAAATACGTAAAAAAATTGAAAAGTAATGACCCCAAAGATGTAGTGCTCTTAGACGAAACTTGAATCTTTAGCAGAGGAGGATTAAAACGTTCTTGGCAAGATGATTCCAGTAAATTGAAAAGGCGTTCAGCTACTGAAGGTAAAAGATTTATAGTTGTACATGCAGGATCTATTCATGGCTTTGCTGAAGATGCGAGTTTAGTTTTCTCTCAGCAGATTACCATGACAACATGAACTCTGAAAATTTTGAAAAGTGGCTGACATAGAGATTTTTGCCTAGGTTACATTATTGTTTTAGATAATGCTAAGTACCACTCTCGGGTTGAAGAAAAACAACCAACCCGATCTTGGACGAAAGAAAAAATACAAACCTGGTTAAAGACCAAAAACATAGATTTCAGTGATACCGCATTTAAAGCTGAATTGCTTCAAATAGCTGGAGCTAACAAAACAGAGCAACACTGTTGTCGACAATTTAATTAGAGAGCATGGACATGAAGTACTGCGGCTTCCACCCTATCACTGTCAGTTCAACCCAAGAGAACTTGTTTGGGGAATTTGTAAGGAGTATTACGACAAACACATCGGGCAAGATGGTTTTAGTGACGAAGCCGCCCTTGCTATGTGGATTGAGGCTTTATCTCAAGTGTCGTGCTCAATTTGGTTCAAGTGTGTAAATGACACAAATAAATTGATTTTAGAGACATATGATCGAGAGGTTCATACTGAAGAAGTTATGCCACTCATTATAAGTGTTAACGAGATATTCACGAAAACCCGTTCTTGGTGACTTTTGACCTCGTGTAAAATTTTTAGCGGCACTCGGATCGATGGACACTTTAGACATTTTGTTTAGAACCGCAATATCAATGTTTATACCAAAATCCAGGTTTCCGGGAAATTTTTCCGAACGGCAATGTCTAATTTTTTTGGACTAAATAAACAATAATACCATTATTGTTGTCGCCCACGGTATACGGTATAAGAAATAAAAATAAGGTAAATTAAGCTTCTGAAATGATAAAGCTTTATTAAAGAACCACGAAATTTCATGCCGTAAATAGCCTCTTAAAATATTTACAAGTTCAGCTTTTGTTCTAAACTACAAAGACGTTGTTAGCAGTTAACAACAAATTATTTATTTACTAAGGCCTTTATTTAAAGCTTCTACAATCTAGGAGACGGTATATTCATAAAAAAGTGTCATATCAATGGAAAAATCATCCAGACGAAAGTAACTTTATACTCTCCAGTGGCGTAACATTATATTATATATATGTTAGAGCTGTCATAACTCCCAGCTGTTTTGGAAAAAAATACAATATTTTAAGTTAGGTAACCTAAAAACAACTAAATCTTAATTTGCGTCGGAAAAAGTATTTTCTCTTTCACACATCTACCGGCGAAATAATTACTGACAAAATTGTTTACCTAAAGTAAGTGATTAATATCACATAAATCAGATATATTAAAATTATAATACAAGACGCATAGAAAGTTTGTCAGAATTTTAGTTGGGAAATCAAAGTTGGTAGATTAATTAAATTATGTAAAAAAATAAGGACAGAAATAATCGTTGTACATTCTTATGAGTCGCCAATACATTAATTTTATCACGCTTTTATTAGGTCGATCTGTAACTATCTATGTATGTATGTAAGTAAAAAGTCTAAGTAACTGAATTTCACCCACTCCTAATTGTTGTATCATCACGAAATTTGGCAATTGTGTGTAGTTCTGATGAAAGTACAATATAGTATACTCTATATTGTAATATGTAAATATGTTCAAAATGGTCATCGCCCCAAGATGGCGGATTATCATTTTCTTTACAACCCCCTTGATATGGGTATCAAAAGAAAGGGCTTAATAAATAGAAAACAAATATGTGATCAAAACTTAAAAATTCAAAATGGCGGCGTCAACATGGCGGATAGGTTCTATCAATTATCGTCGGATTCGACTGTAAATCGGTATCTGTGGGTTATCGAGGTCGCAGATTACAATCATCCAGTCCAAATTTAACAATTCAAAATGGTGGCGTCAAAATGGCGGATAAGTTTTCTAATTTATGGTCTGATTCGTATGAAAATCGATATCTGGGGATTTTCGAGGTCGCAGATTATAAATATTTTGTCGAATTCTTTACATAAATGTCGAAAGTGCCGAAATTATCTCTTTAAATATAAGAGTAAAAAGTAAAACAATAGATTAATAGTTTAAAATTTTTTAAAAAACATGCTTTTATAAATGCTGCACTAAAAAGCAAAAAATAATCAACGAACCTGTCTCTCTGTCTACCCCGTAAGCCGTGTTTGTAATTAAGTATAATATTTGAGTATAAAAGCGTGGAGCGCTTTTCATTTAAACTAATGATGTCTTCAGCGTTTTAATTATCGAACCTGTTCAAAATAGCGTTCGAAAAACGCCTCACACTAAGGCCCTTACGGTATAGACAGAGAGAACAGGTTCGATGATTATTTTTGCTTTTTAGTGCAGCATTTATAAATGCGTGTTTTTTAATTTTTTAAAACTATTAATTTATTAATATCAAAGTTGAAATCTCTATGAATCAGAAAAGCTGCAGACAAGTCTCTCACAACGAAAAAATTTTGTATGTGGAAATAATTATTTATGCAACTTTAATAATATAATATTTGAAATCGTCTATCCCAAAAACCCATAAAACGATATCCCACATCGGTAGTGGAGTGGGGGTGGTAGTTGAGGTGAATGAAGTAAAAAAATATTTTGAGGTTTTTGGTTCTTGTACACACACTAAATCACAATTTTTTTGCATCCCCTTTAATAATGGAGTGGGGGTGGTAATGGGAGTGGCTAATGCCAAAAATTTTTTTGAGACCTCAGCTTGTTAATTTTATGGACTCGTACCTGCTTGATTTACCTATTTACCCCACATTTACCCCAATTTACAATCCAACCCTTTGACGAAGTAAGATGGAAATTAATAACAATCTAGTTCCAGATCCCGTTAAAGTACATACGTGTACCAAATTTCAAGTCAATATCTTAAACGGTTTCAGATCGCACAAAAAAAAGTTACAGATCAACAGACAGAAATTTTTTTTTCTCGCTCAAACTTAAAATCTCGACGTTTCATGACATTCTAAGCCTATTTGAACAATAAAAATTTTCAAAAATGTTTTTGTTGTTACTATACTTCCACTGGATGTGGAAATAATTAATTGTTACGGGTAACGACTTCTCTTTACGTCTATCAAACAGATTTCATTTTCACAAAATGGAAATATATAAGAAATTGTAAGCAGTAAAACGGGAGACAATATTAAAAAAGAAATATCAAAGGTAATCATTTATGAAACAGTTAATAAAGAACAAAGACCCATTTCAAAAGAATATTTACAAGCCTGACAAAGTTTTCTGTATTTAATAAGTACTAACAATTTCGTTATTTAATATGTCCCTAATATTAAAGAAAAATCTTGTCATATCGGCGAAATTAAAATTTATCGTTTTATACCAACTATAAAAATATACAAGGAGTTTAATCAAATTTTAGTTAGCATAGTTCTGAGGAAAATTTAGTTTAGTTTAGTGTGTAAAGTTGTCATTCGCGTATTAATATTACAAATAATTGATGTTTTTAAATATTTTACTGTTACTAATTTAATATTTTATTGTGTATTAATGCATTTATTTGAAATGTCCAATATTATGTACATTGATCGAACGGACCAATAAATTATTATAATTATTGAAAATAGGTTTAATCACCATAGAAAAATAATTCACAGAAATCCGTTTCAAATGTTCTGTCTGTCTGCTGTTTCCTGGAGATATGTATGTGCGTAGACCATTTCTATTTTAACTTAAATGCTCATATATGGATTTTTTAAGTAAATTTTACTTCCACATCTACTGGATGTATAGTAACGCAAAAAAAAATCTGTCTGTCGGTCTGTCTGTAATTTTCTTTGTGCGCACGGTTACTCTGGAACCGTTTAAGATATTGACTTGAAATTTGGTACACGTATGTATTTTAATAAGACCTGTAACTAGATAATATTTTGATCTTATTCCGTTGAAGGGTTGGGGGGTAAATTGGGGTAAATAGGTAAATCAAGCAAGAGCCCATAAAATTGGTATTTATTATATATAAGAGAAGCTAAGGTTTCAAAACATTTTTTGGCATTAGCCATCCCCATTACCGCCCCTCTCTATTTTTTACCAAATTTTATTAACTTCCGAGATTCGACAAAAATTATTTAATATTTTTTTGATGCGCATTTTTTTAGTTACTTGTTTATGGGGAAAAAAGTAATTTCTCAAATTATCTTATTTTATAAGATACCGATTTTTTTTCTAAAAACCTGTCATTTTTCCCATTTTTTTGCCGTTAGGTCCTGTTGGGTTTCGTAACAGCAGATCGTTGTAAGTTATTATGGTACCTCATGGCCTCTCTAAAATAATAATAATAATAATAATAATAATAAATTTTTTGTACTTTGAGTTCATAGTGAATAAACATATTTTTTCTCGATAATACACATTTTATTTTTTTGCTCCATTAATAATAAAAAGTTACTTCCCTTTTTCTTTAGTTGACATTGAAAATAATAATAGGTACTTATAAAAATAAATAAATAGTTTTTTATTGTTTAGATTCCCTTTTATCCCATTTTATTTCATTTAAAAGCCATACATACAATTTTTCGTATATTTTTGTATTTCTTTGTGTGAAAAATACATCAAGAAATTTGAAAACAATATCGCTGGAATCTACAGGTAAACATATGTGCCGAATTTCAACTTGATATCTTTATCGTTTCAGAGATAATTAGAGCTTTTTTACATTTTGATGTGGGAACTCAATCCGTGAACGTATTTTGTACCTATTTTGTATCTTCTAAATAAGAGATATCAAAAATTTGAAAAATTGCTTTTTTTCCCATAAACCAGTGACTAAAAAAATGCGCACCGAAAAAAATTATAAAAAAAAATTTTGTGGAATCTCGGAAGTTATAGTTTGGTAAAAAAAACACACCTCTCTTTCACAGCCTGTAGATAGTATCGTGCTTTAAAATAAAAGAATCTGGCAAAACTTGCTGTTTCACAAATAAATTATCTCTAAAATCCTGAAAACATCATATTGATATCTATTCTCAAAAAATGTGGATTTAAATTCAACTAAAAAAATCGCTTGGCCCGTTTCAATTGACCAGCAGTTTAGTTGCTATTAGATTTTCACGTTTTCGTCATTAAACAAGTTTTTCATATACTCCCTCCACCGGTTTACCTCGTCTTCTATTCCGAGTTGTGCTACTCCTTCACTGCTGGTTAATACCAGAAAATTAACCACGAATTTAAAAAATAATAATAATTTGATCTATGAACAGTATGAACTAATCCTATACGCTTAGCACTTGAGCACCTTTAGTTTTACCAATGATTTTTCTGTATTGCCTGCAACCATTTCAGTTTTTTTTTTTATCTTGACGCGTTTGTCTCATTTTATTTTATGGTGCTATACAATCCAAATGGCGCGACATTTGGATATATTCCCAACAGTTTTTGAATATTTAAAATATTTATGACACAAACACATTTACAAAATGGCGCATTCAAAATTTCCAGAATAAAATAATATATTTTTACGCAAGGAACTGATCAGTTTGGTTTACATGTGAAGCATCTTCTGAAATGATTTAATTTTTAAATATCCGTATTCTACGTTATTTAATTGTTTGTGTAACATTTTTGAAATCTGAACTGGTACTAGATAAAATGAGTTTCGAAGCGTGTAAAATTTTAAGTTTGCGCTTAGGAATGTCTAAAGTATGAAATATTAATAGGTACTAATTTCGAAATAATCAATCACAAATTTAAAAACACCAAGCCCCCTACATAAATTAAACAAGCTAAAAACGTACTCTTCGCCAATTTACTGAGCTTTTTATACAACTGTTACACATTCTATAGGATACTCTTCGTCGCAGTTTTCTTGTAAATAATGTTAGTTTTTTGACATCCTAAATTCTGTGATACCATCTTTGTTGTGAAAAAAATTATATGAAAAAAAAATATATCCAACCTGTGTGGGATTCGAACACACGATCTTTGGATTGCAATGCAAAACTTTTGCCACTGCACCATTACATATTGCTACGAAAATTGATTGTCTTTGATATATATCTTTCAACAATCATACATATTTCAACTCATTATAGATATATTTCTATGAAATATATATTAGTAAAATGCATAAACAAAAAAAATATATTATGGAAATAACATTTCGCAAGATTTCTATTTAATTCACTAACACAACGACACGAAATTTTTTTCTCTACGAGCGATATTTACGATTTTAGAAACGAGCCGATCAAATACAATATACTCTTCGTTTTTGCGAATAGTATAATAAATATATATTTTACCTCACTATGTATTAAGACTAAA
Source organism: Rutpela maculata (assembly GCA_936432065.2). Taxonomy (NCBI): domain Eukaryota; kingdom Metazoa; phylum Arthropoda; class Insecta; order Coleoptera; family Cerambycidae; genus Rutpela; species Rutpela maculata. The sequence continues at coordinate 52,402,170 of OW386294.2, forward strand.
AAGCTAGTTCGGTTTTATGAAAGGGCTGCCTAGTTTTATTCAAAACTGACGGTAATTTTTCAAAGGATGTACATTCGAGCATGGTGTGCCGAATTGTATCCGCTGGCGAGTGAAAATTGGTGGGGTACGCCTCTGGTGCCAGACTAGACAAAATCGACCATATGTGACCGGGATCGGATCAGATGTTTGCGTTTTATTACCATGGGAAGGAGCCGTGTAGCTTTGAGATGGTTTTCGGTTCCTGGTTATATCGGAAGTGAGATAACTCCTGAGGGACTGAAACTATAATCGTGAATGGCGTCTACCGTCAAGTATGGGGGAGTGGCATTTGCCCGTATTTCTTATGCACTTGGTTTTGCTTCACTTTCATTTCATGTCGCTGTAGCACTTCACACGCGCATTCAGCACTATCACACACAACGGTTTTTCGATGTATCGGCATAGGGGACATTTTTTCGACGTACTTTGTGATAGTCTCCGACGGGCCGCTTCAAGGTACGGAGGCCCACTAACCACAAGTCCGAAGCTTCTCATTCAGAATAAAAGCCAAGCAACGCTCAAAATACAAGTTTTATTTCAGTACTCCCATAGCACAGCTTTTTGAGTATTTTTGACCTGCCTAAGTTGCACACAGCATTGCCTGAACAATTTTTAATGTTAATTATAGACATAAACAAACAGAAATATCTATCTATACATAGATTCGCGCTATATGCTACTTAAACGCTGTGCTGCACTCCACCGACTTATACTAAGTTTTTTCTCCTAACGGGCCCAACTGGACGTATTTTCATTGCCCCAATATTTTTAACATAAAACCTTGTAGAGGGTCTCTATGTTTATTCACTTTTTTGGTTAATTATCTGCGCGAATGGAATGTTACTTCATTACGTGCGTGTGGAAAATTTTACTGCACGCTGATTTTGTTTTATTAATCCTTAACCCAAATTACAAAGGAGTAAATAATAATAGGGTTGCAGTTAATGACTTCCAAACTCTCAGAAACCTTATGTATGCGTAAAGCATTCGGAAATTGCCGTACTCCACTCTCTATACATCACAGGGAAAATTCGTTCTTGTCAGTGTCCACCAGTTCGAATATTTCGTAGAAACGCTAAGATACATTTGCAGGTGAGCAGAGTAGACCAGTCGAATGAGTCGTTCATTGCCATGTAGCAGAACAATGTACACATCATAAAATAAAAAATAAAGTGGAAAAAAAATAGATTTGGATAAAAAAATATGCAAAACAAGTTAAAAACTAAAACTTTTTGATGAGTAATAGTATTCAAGTGGGTGTTTGTGAAAACTACTTCAGAGGTAGTATCTCTAGCCCTACCTAGACACCAAGGATTACCGCCAAGTCGTACCTTTGAACAGAGATATGCAGAGAAAACTTTCCACATTTGATAAAAGTCTGTAAAAGCCATGGTAAATAATATAATAGGTTCGTTTCCTTCAACAAAATTTACAAAATATTGTTATATGATCAAAAAGTGTATTAAATATACATTGCATATATCATATTAAAAAAAGTTCTAATCATCACATGCAAGAACAAATTGGTTTTGAAAATAAAAAGGCGGTAAATTTTCATGTTTTCATTTATCATGTTGGTGGTAGTGCTCTGAATGATTTGTTTACGTTTACATTGTGAGTTTAATATTTGTTTATAGTGTGTTTTTGTGAAAGGTACTTCAGAGAATTTACCCATAGTGGATTTTTATATGGTACACGAGTTTTATGTAGACAATTTGAACTATTTAAGTGCCGAATCCCAAAATGTTAAAAATTTGAGATTAGTATTTCATTAAAATACAATGACTCACATCGATACTAACTTTAATCTATTAGTACAGTCAACAGAGCGCTAAAATGACCAAAATCTCTAATTTGAGTGCTAATGAATGGATTTTGATAAAACCTTGTGCAATATGTTTGTAATGGCGTTAATAAAAAAGTTGAAAAAATGATTAGAGTAGGAAATGATCGGAAGGAGTAGAAAACACCCCTTTTATCACGGGTTCCATAACTTGTAGAATTAAGTCAAAAATGAAAAAAAAACCAATAAATTTACCTTTTTTGGCCCAAAATAAGATGTTTTTACTCTTGTGAATTTTTTCGAGAAATGCATATTTTTGGAGATATGGCCAGTCGATAATTCCTAAAAGTGGGGGAGGGGAAATGTAAAAGTTAAAAAAAAATGAAAGGTGAATGTATCATCGAAACACAAGACTTTTTTTTATTTGCAACTTTTCTGTAAAGTGTGTTTTCACCGAGTTATTCCGGAAAAACACGAAAAAAATTGCAGCGCTTTAAAAATATGTAATTTAAAAATGAAAAAATTCAGACGTATGCATTGAGGCCTTCTAAACATTTTTTGTCTCTTGGAATTTTTTGTAACTTTCTAATTTTCCGAGTTACAGGCAGTTTTTCACGATAACTAATGTAGTATATTTTTTGCACATTAACAAATACATGAAAATTTAAAAATTATACTGAACTTTTAAAAATGATATAACTATATAGGTTTCATATTTTTTTATATAAATGTAGTACATTGTGAAAAACTGCCTATAACTCGGAAAATTAGCAAGTTACAAAAAATTCCAAGAGACAAAAAATATTTAGAAAGCCTCAATGCATACGTCTGGATTTTTTCAATTTTTTAAATTACATATTTTTAAAGCGCTACAATTTCAAAGAAAGGGGTAGTTTTTCATGTTTTTCCGGAATAACTCGGTGAAACTTTACACTTTACAGACAAGTTGCAAATAAAAAAGTCTTGTATTTCGATAACATATTCACCTGAATTTTTTCAGATTTTTTTCAACTTTTACATTTCCCCTCCCCCACTTTTAGGAATTTTCTAGTGGCCATATCTCCAAAAATACGCATTTTTCGAAAAAGATCGCAAGAGTAAAAACATCTTATTTTGCGCATAAATTCATTGTTTCTCTTTCATTTTTCACCTATATTCTACAAGTTACGGAACCCATGTGATACCGATCATTTCCTACTCTGATCTATTTTCAACTCTTTTATTAACGTCATTACAAACACATTGCTCAAGGTTTCATCAAAATCCATTCGTTAGCACTCAAATTAGAGGTGAAAGTTGACTGGACTATATGCTAACAGCAAATAAGCAAAGCAAACGACGCCCGTCGATTATTCCTTTATCTAACTGCGCATGCTCTCACATCTGACGTGGCGATGGGCGCGAATTCAAAATTTCTTAATTTAAATAATTTATTTCACTATTAAAATGACTTTAGATTGTAAAATAAGAAAATACGGGTCAAATAAAATTTAATAAAGTACTTGAATATCAAATTTTTTAAAAATGGTCAATGATCCCATTGTATGCACTTATTTGGTATCAAAATGAAGCTTGCATCATCGCGAATCAGATTTCACCATAAAATAGGCTATCAATACACCCAATGGAAAGTTAGAAGGAAAACTTCCTGGAAACTTTGGGAGTTTTCAAAACCGAAAGTTTCCAGAAAGTTTTCCTTCCAATTTTCCATTGGGTATATTGATAGGCTATTTTATGGTGAAATCTGATTCGTGATGATGCAATTAAGCTTCATTGTGATACCAAATAAGTGCATATAATTATATTATTTACATAGCTTCTGCGTATACGCTGATATACAAGCCGCTAGAAGGTGGGACGAGATCGTTAGATTTCCGCGGATGGTCACCCATCTAATTACTATCCATGATGAACGTTACTTAACTGTATGATAAACAAAGCTGTAAAGGATTAAATTCCTTACAAAGTAATATCTTTGTCTCTGATAGTTCATCAATGAAGAGGTGTTATAGAAGAATGTCCCTTTTGCTAAATTCAAAATCAGTATTTACTTCCTAGTTGCTAAAAAAATTAGAAAATTTCTTGGCCAGAGAGAATGTTTCGGAAATATTTTTTCACCATTTGCAACGCAGATTCTCAAAACTCGAATAAATTAGTTTGGAACTGGGGTCATAATGCAGTTTGCATGAGACATTTTGAGCATATTGATATATCATATTCAGACAATTAAAAAAAAAACGCCGCCTAAAGAATCACAACTTCCACATCCAGATTTTCTATCCAAGTCTCTCACAACGAAAAAAAAATGTATGTGGAAATAATTGTTTATGGATTTTTAATAATATAATATTTGAAATCAGTGGCAGTCATAATTTAGGTTATTTTCGGGATTTACTAAAAATTGGTGTGTGATGGAGCTAAACTTGATTCGTATTCAGCACGTCGAAATACATACAATGGAGTCCCAGAAACATACAATGTTTTTCTTGCGTGTGCCTGTGTAATATATGAAATATCACCGGATCCTCCGCCATTTTATAGAAAACCGCGCATGCAAACATATTACACAAACACACACAAACAAGTGAAAAGTGGGCTGTTTCTGGGACTCCACTTAGTAAGCCCTTTCTATTTCGACATGCTGAATACGAATCAGGTGTCCGTTTAGCTCCATCACCCACCAATTTTTGGTAAATCGTGAAAATAACCTAAATTATGAGTTTTTTAGGTTATTATCGCGATTTACTAAAAAATGGTGGGTGATGGAACTAAACGGACACCTGATTCGTGTTCAGTACGTCGAAATACAAAGGAGTTGGAACAGACCAATTTTTTATTTTGTGGAGCTGTGTTATTGATGTTAATTGGATTATTGAAAATGTACTTACAACCAATGGGGTAACATCTAGCGACTTATCTGAAAAATAAAGAAACCAGAATCACACTTAATTTTTTTTAAATATTTAAAAAACAGTTATTTAATATTGCACATGCACACTCCGCTGGGTATGTGCTCTATTCTCGCTCAGCGCGCTAGCGTTAATGGTTAATTCTGCAAGTTTTCATTTTTGCTTTTTTGAAAAGTAAGGATCCTACTCCAATACGTGGAACGACCTTTAAATTGATCTGAACTTTTGTTAAGTTCTAAACTAGTTGTTGAAAATTGATATACGTCTCTATCAGTTGGTCTGTATATACGTACGGAAACACTCTACAAGTCGCAATCCTTAGACGGATCCAATTGAATTTTTCGTTTAACTCGTTCCCACTCTAAAATGGAACAAGGAATTGGTCTCAAATTTTTACAATGACAATGTTATCACTTTATATTTGTCAAAAATATGTTAATATGATGCATTTTCTTCTAAAGCTAGTCAATAAAATGTAAGAATTTGGAAGGGTAAGTACAAGAAGCGAAATAGATACCAAGTATATTGAGAAGAAATAAATATAAAGAATGGACGCATTTGCGTTGCGTTGAATGCAACATTTTATTTGAAATTTTTTTCCAGGAATAGTAAGAAGTTTTCGAAGAAATTTCATTTGAAAATACGGAATGCCCTCGCCAATGGAACTGTGCACGACGCAGAGAACGGTGTAAAATTAGTAGATATTGAATGTAAACTTGTACTCGCCTTAGCATGGAAACTCGACGTTGCAACTTATAGTTAGCAGCACTGTAATCACATAATGATTTAATGTATGGTAGGGGCAAGATATATTATGGAGGGGGTAGTGGGGTAAGGCGAGTCGTAGGAAAGCTTGCCAACGGCGATAGAAGCGCCCGACAAAGGCCACCGCTGCTCTCCTGGCTCTTTCATTCTACTAATTATAGGTATTCTTTCAACTATACCAGTAGATCATTTATTCATGTTTAAATTTGTTTTATACAGGGTGTCCAGAAAACGAAAACTACAAGTTCTAGACGTAATTTTATGCGGATTTGACGTAAATCACCTTATCCAAAAGTGCTTCCAACAGAGCTACAGCCCTTTAAAGATTATCTAATAAAATTTATTAACCTAAAAATGATCCGTCGTTTGCTGTAAACATGATTTTTCTATTGCATAAGTGTCTCATTTGGGGAGGCCAGCGGACATTTTGAATATTTTTTTTTACATTTTTTTTGCATTTTTCATGTCAGATTTTAAAACTTTAGAGTTCTTTTCTAATATTAAGATATTATGGGATCCTTGTTTGATTCTAAGCACTTTTTCTTAACAAAATTTTTCGATACCTTGTCAATTTAACCCATTTTTCAGTACCACCGTCAATTATTTTTTACATTCCCGCCAAACCTGTGATCACATGACAGGTGCCAAAATATATTTTTTGGTTGTCGGATATGCAGAAACGTACCCCCAATAGGGAGAGTTTTTTAGTCTGTTTTAATACAAATTCTTCCCATATGTAGGCAACTTTATGGCGGACACTGCAGAAGAATTTTAATATAAAAAATTCAATATTTTTATATTCTTTTGAGTTCTGCCCTCGAAAGTAAAGAACGAAACCCTTGTAGGACGACTCGTTTGTCAGTCCGTCTGTCTGTCTGCCGGTCACAGTGGTTTATCTCCAAAAATATTACAGCTAGAAACATGAAATTTCACATGGAGTGAGAGTTTGGTGTTCCACAAATAGCTCAGGAGTCAATTCTCTAAAAAAATTTCTTTTATGGGTCGAAATGCGTAACAAGCAAGTGGAATATCGCTTGAAAGGTCTAAATGTTAGGATTCCAAAAAAAAAAAAAATGTTATTATCTTTTCTACTTTAACACTCATTAAAAATTGTCATTTTTACTATGTTTTCCCACTTTATTTCCGAAAATATTGGGCCGAGAATTGTGAAAAAATCTGTAACGCTAACGTAACTGTCCCAGTAGCCCGATGTGTTAGAGCGCTGTGCTTGATCGTCGTGTCTGAAGGTATTTCGCCATAACATCTGGCCCCCGAGTGACATCGCGCAGTTCACGCATATGTTGTTACGTAGCATATTTCAATATTGCAAACCATGAAATAAATATCATAACAAAAATGACGTAAGTACCCAATAGTTAAATAAAATAAAAGTAATTAAATTACGAAAAATTGCCAGAGATCGATGGTTCGAATCCTATATACTGCAGAATTTTTTTCATTAAAATATATTATTAAATATAGTCGCGTGAGGTTGAGAATTGATCGCTAGATGGCGGAACTAGATTTGAATTTAGCAGTCTGAATTTCCCGCCTAGGGGGCAGGTGTGCCACCCAGAGTAAGGGGGCCGTAGAAGTAAGGTTGGGGTGACAGGGGAGGCCGAGAAGGGGGTCTCACCGAGGTAGCATTTTGTGGGGAAAAGCCATACGGGGGCCACTGCTGAATCCTACGGGAGCCCCAACATATGGCTCTTCTCAAAAAATGGAAGAACTTAAAAGTCCACTATTGCCCAACATGCCCTCGATAACAATCATAGACTATATATCAATAACTTAAGGCTAATTAGAATAGACAGCTGGATGCTTTTGAATGCTTAGAAATTGCAAAATATAAAAATAGTATGCAAAAAGGGCCTATCCCAAATAATCCGATTTATTGTTTATTAGGACGGGATTCGTGGAATAAAGATAAAGTTTAGAAAGGATGACAGGATTAGTTTAATTCATTCAACCATAAAAAAATATAGGAACATTTTTAGTCATCTCCAGATAATGTCAACATGGTTGGCGGAATGCGCGTCGAGTGGTAGTATTCGAGTGTAGTGTTCAAACGTTTCGATGTTTCTGGAAACTATTTCAGAGTCAGCGTCATACGGAAGGCTTCAGTCTCCTCCAGGACATCATTTAGCAGTGCCAAGGTCTTGCAGAATGCTCCTGACAACACGCTTATCATCAGGCACCACATCTGGCACAGGGAAATCAACAGATGATGAAGATGATGATTGATCTGTTGAGTGTTGCTGTTGATTTTCTCCAATCATACATGACATTAATTGGCAATTTCGCGTGATACTTATTTACAAAATATTAAGTTAAATATTTAATGTTTTACATTAAAACTTGCGTGTTTCAAATTACCCTTCTTCCCCCGTATACAAAATTTTAACACTAACACTATAATGAAAATGTAAATATTTATACAATAGGTGTTTATGGCAATCAAGGTATTTAACTCAAACATGTAACACATGTTTTTTGTTAAAAAACTAGACATCATTCATTCATTGAGGAAAGTATGCACGCATCAGGTATTTTTTTACATTAACAAACGTGCTCTAGATATTTCAAAACATAATATATGCTTTGTCTTGTGCTTAAGTCTCAGTATAAGTAGTGCCATGATGGATGCCACCTCACTATTCTTTGGCACTTCTAGACACGAAGTAATCTACAACATATTGTAGTCGATTTGCTATACTACACAATATACATTTGCTTCACAGCAAATCTATTCGGAAAATCTTACGTAACACTCCTAATTTTTCGAATCGGATTGCTTCTTAGTAACGCTAGAACATAATTTATATGAAATGAGAAATTAGAAGATGTATTTAACTGAAGAACAAGTCTAATTGAAAGTTATCAGATTCCGTCTACAGGTCTGTGAATGGGTTTCCGGGGGCGTAAAACACGTGCTACCCCACGTGTCCTTCACAAGGGGGTGGAAAATCCTCCCTCCATGTGCGTCACTCTCCGCTTGCTACCTATTGATTGTAGTTGCGTACCGCCGATGGCCCTTGACAGGGGCGGTTCATCAAGGTCATCACGCTGAAGGTACGGTAAATTATTTACAAGACGCACTGTACCTGATATTTCGTATACAGGGTGCTCCGAAAGTGCACATGTTTATAGATTGCAGCGAAATCGGACTCTATTATTTCTGCAACTGGATCTCCAAGCCACCAACTTAATGGTTAAATAGTTTGGGTTCAGGGGGTCGAAAAGATTTCATTGGAAAAAAATTGTTGGCAATTTTAGATAGTCTCCTGGAAGATTATGAGTTTTATAGCTTCTTGTATGGTTGAGCGAATATTTAACATTTTTGAAGTTTTTTTAGAGGATTTGAAGTTACGATGTATGTTTAAGAAATGGCAACAATTTTATAATTGTGTAGTTCTCTTGACTAAGTTTGACTGATTGATGTCCGTTCTTCCTGTTCTATGATTAGCCTTTCTCTCAACACCAAAATTTAAGATTAAAATCTTTTGGGGATAAAACTTCTTTTTGTTCTACACCACTAGGTAGGTAGGTACATACCCTTATTCCATACATTATTTAGGTATTACTCGAGCAAAACTCCCATACCGACAAGAAATTACCTAGTTTTGCTTTCATATCCACTTAGTGAAGTGAAAGAATAGTAACAGCAAAAAAAAAATTGAATTTTTGTCAATGTCATGAAACGTCGAGATCTGTCGGTCTGCCTGTCTAACATTATTTTGAGCGCACGATTAGTCTGGAACATTTATGATTATCGATTTGAAATTTGGTACCCCCATGTATAACAACATCTGGAACTAGAATATACCGGGTGACAACGATATCACTAGCACTCCCCTTTGTCCTCCCCCCCCCTTTTTTTTCAAGATATCAAAATGAAACTCGGCGTAGTTAATATAGACGCAAAATGCCAACTATTTCGGTGACTATCAACGTAACAGATGTTCAAAGTACACTCTTCTACGCATTTTTCTACTTTTGGAAGCAGGCGTACTAGTTTCAAATGCTTGATATATTCTGTTTCCCAAAATTGCCAACGTTGCTGGGAATGCATAAAGTGCACATTCTTTTAAACAACCCCATAGGAAAAAATCGAGAGGGTAAGGTCCGAAAAACGTGAAAGCCAACATATACGACCATTGGTTGCAAAAACCCGTACGCTCTGTTACCAGCTCCAGTGTGGAAAAACTAGTATTCACATAAAAAAAAATTCAAATAAAAAGATTTCTTTGAACTTTAAACCCCATTTTCCTTCGATGCGCCAACCTGCTAACTTTAATAATAAAAAAGTTTGTCGCATGTCGCATATTTTAGGACACACTTTACAACTTTTGTTTGACATGTTCGGGTTTTTATATTTTTTGTAAAAAATATATCGTGCGAAAAGAACTTTTCGTTTGACTATAGCTAAGAAAAAGGTTGAAAGAATATCTTGTTAAAGTTTAAGTTCGATATTTCGAATAGCACGAGGAATATTAAATGAGAAATAATAAAATACCACATATTTTCATGTTTTTTTGCATTTTTTGCAAATAAATGCTTTTTGTCCCAATTTTGCAATTCCGAATAATTGGCGATCTCGAAATTCGTATCCGGCAGGAAATTTTACAAAAGAATCCGTCTGTAGATTCTATGTTTACACTTGTAATCCTGATGCAACGGGTCGATTTTTCGTCTCTTACCAGGAAGATTCGGGGCTATGTAACCCAGAGGCGATCCGAGGCAATATTGGGCGATCTGGGGTAATCTGGAGGCGATGTAATGTAATCTAGAGGCGATGAGATATAGATTATAGAGGCGATATTTCGTCCTGCAGATACCTTAATTTGTTTATAATAAAAATTAGACAAGTGAAATAAAAAGTGTATTATTAAATGTAAAAAATGTGTACCACCGTAGAGTGCATTTAAAACCTACATTTGCATTAAAAAAAGTTGTTCTACGACTCAGGAACTTAAAAAATCGACGACATAATTTTTAGATTTTGTTATAGCCTTTTAACGACTTGAAATTTTTTTGAAAAAAAAAAATTGATTCCCTTTAAATTATGAAATAAAATTTCACCGTCGCACAGTGGCACGAATCGTAATTTTTTTGTTCAAAATTATCTAGAGCCTTTGTTTCGCAGCCGATTGGGATAATATATATTTTTTATATACTCGTTATTAAATTTTCAAAAAACGTAAGAGTGCCGATTTTTTAATTATGTTAACCAAAATTATTGAGCTTAGCAAAATGGCCATTTCTTATTTAAATCTTAGTAAAAGCTACAAAAAAACTTCTTTCTTATCCAATTTACATAAATTATGTTACTCGGGGGAGTTTTTGAGGTCGCTGATTACGATTCTGATATCCAAATTGTCATAAACCAATCTGCAAGATGGCGGAATCAATGGCGGCTACAAAATGCTAAAAAATGATGAAAAATGAAATATTTTTGTTAAAGTTTATGCCGAGAAGTTTTGAATATTTCTGATAAGTACTTTTAAGTTAAAATAGACTAAATTTTAAGTTCCAGAAATAAATTCAAGATGGCCGATCCAATATGGCGGCAAAAAGGTAATGAAACTAACTTAAAAATAAATTAAATGGATTAAACTAAATAGGCTATTCCTAAGAATTATTAAAAATATTTAAAAAGGAACAAATTTTCTGAAATTTTCAAATATATCCGAACATAAATATGCAATTCAGTCCTCCATTAATTTTGAACGTAACCTTAAGTAGCTATTCTCCAGACTAATGCCCTGCCGAGTAGTGATGGGATCACTCGAGTGAAAAATAACCGGTTATCCGGTTATTGAAATAACCTGCATTACTCGGTTATTGTCAACGAGTATTCGAGTGAAAAATAACCGAATGCTAAACACTTATTGAAGTAGTCATATCACTCATCACTCTCACAAATAAATTAAATGCTAACTCGTATCGTATAATAAACGAGTGAACCTCATTACTAAAACCTACGTTTCTAAAATAAATATTAGGTATATGAATTCGAACCGATTGATGTAGTAATCAGTATCCATATGTATTATTTATATTTATTTTATTTATACTATTTATATTTATTATGTCAAAAATAATCAAACTGTGTGCAATTTTATAAAGAACCATTTTATCCTGTACACACTTTTCCCAATATAATGATTTTCCCATGGAAATATTGAAAAAAATTGTACGAATCGGAATTTGAACAAAAATTATTAAATAGTAAGTTATGCATGGCATTCAAGTGACCATCACTCGAATGATTATCCGGTTATTGAAATCACTTGAATACCTAGTATTCGGTTATTGAAATTAATCGGTTATGCCCATCACTACTGCCGAGCGCTGAATTACGAATTACAAGCCTGGCCGCGTTAAGTGCAATAACTGTGTATTGCCACAAAACGCTAAAGTTTCGATTTTAATAGACACCAGCCGAAAGACTTATTCCTACTTAAAGGAGCTCTCGTGCCAGCCACCCCATACCACTTGCAAACTGCAGTTTCAAACTATTGGCTCTCGTCAGTGCAAGGTAGGTCTGAGATGGCTGGAACGAGGCATTTGTTCACTCTTGGTACATGACGAGATTTATAAAACCACGACATGCAACAAAAATGGCAGGCTCCATCTAGCGGCTAATGTCCATTACAATCGAAACAGCATTAGCCCTGACATGGGCATAGTTAGTAGGTATGCTTTTAGAGGGCAGAATATTTACTAGTGAAATATTTTTGTCGAACTCCTCTATAAGTTTCCTTAAATATATAAGGAATAAAAACCAGACTGCAACCAACAGCTATTATCCGGACTAATGCCCCGCCGAGCGCTGAATTACGAATTACAAGCCTGGCCGCATTAAGTGCAATAACTGTGTATTGCCACAAAACGCTAAAGTTTCGATTTTAATAGACACCAGCCGAAAGACTTATTCCTACTTCAAGGAGCTCTCGTGCCACATTTAAATAATATTACTAGCAGATAAAAAAAAGAAATATTAATATGACCTACTTAATGAATGGTTATGTTCAAAAGGCTATGTTCAAAATTAATGCATTACTGAATTGCATAGTTATGATTGATAATTAATGTATGGCAGCCATATTGGACATTTTTGAAAATTTCAGAAAATTTTTTAAATTTTCTAATAATTCTTAGGAATAGCCCATTTAGTTTAATGCGTTTAATTTATTTTTAAGTTAGTTTTATCATCTTATTGCCGCCATATTGGATCCGCCATCTTGAATTTCTTCCTGGAACTTCAAAACTTCTCGGCATAAACTTTAACAAAAATATTTCAACATTTCTTAGCATTTTATAGCCGCTATTGATTCCCCCATTTTGCAGGTTGGTTTATGACAATTTGGATATCAGATTCGTAATCAGCGACCTCAAAAACCCCCAGTAACAAGATTTATGTAAATTGTATAAGAAAGAAGTTTTTTTTGTACCTTTTATTAAAATTTAAATAAAAAATGGCCATTTTGGCTAAGCTCGATAGTTTTGGTTAGCATTATTCAAAAATCGGTTCTCTTACGTTTTTTGGAAATGTAACAACGAGTATTTTAAAAAAAATTATCCCAATCGGTTGCGAAACAAGTGCTCTAGATAATTTTTAACGAAAAATTCGTGCCACTGTGCGTCGCCGTCGCCCAGTTAATTGAACCTTATTACCTAACTTTCTTCACATGATTTGATTACATACATTAAAAGAAAGGTATTGTACTCTTGGTTTCATAGTTGAAAAAGTTAAAAAAAATAACAATCATAACACAGGCACACAAAATAAAGAAAGTGATCTTTTTCTGATACTCCATTGGGCAACCCGTATGTATTTCGACGTGCTGAACACGAATCAGCTGTCTGTTTAGCTCCATTGGCCACCATTTTTTTGTAAATCGCGAAAATAACCTAAAAAAAACTCATCATTTAGGTTATTTTCGCGATTTACTAAAAAATTGTGGGTAACGGAGCTAAACGGATACCTTATTCGTATTCAGCATGTCGAAATAAATGGGGGTTGCCCAATGGAGTCCCAGAAACACACCTTTTTTCGTGTGTCGTCTGTGTAATATATGAATAACACCAGATCCTCCGCCATTTTATAGAAAATCGCGTATGCAAATATTACATAAACATAAAAAAAAGTGAAAAGTGATCTGTTTCTGGGTAACACCTATGTGTTTCAACATGCTGAATACGAATCAGGTATCCGTTTAGCTCCGTTACCCAAAATTATCAGTTTTTTTTTTAGGCTATTTTCGCGATTTATAAAAAATGGTGGCCAATGGAGCTAAACGGACACCTGATTCGTGTTCCGAACGTCGAAATACATATGGGTTACCCAATGGAGTACCAAAAAAAGACTACTTTTATTATTTTGTGTGCCTGTGTAATTATTTGGCTATTGAGGTGTCATACTGATTATTTAATACAGCACGTCAACTTCCACATAGCGCTGAGCTAATAATTTATTAATAAATCAAAGCCAATATTGCCATTACAGTATGTTTATAGAAAACATGGGGTCGAATTGAGAACCTCTTAGTTTTTTTAGTTTCTTGAATTCGGTTAAAGATTGATATGATGGTTATGTTCAATTGACGATTTACACGAAAGAAAGTTTGGTAAAAAGTGTCTAGATTGGTATCACTGTAATTTACTGCACATGTTTACCAACTCGTCTAATTTCCAAACTTTGCAACAATTAAATACCTATAATATAATAATCATAACATTGTTTTCATTATCTTTAATGTTAAACCTACTTCCATTGAATATAAATCATCTTTATTAGGTTGTTTCGTAGTCTACAATATTTAAAAAATGTCGAATTAAGCATTTTGTCAATCACTGCTGCCAACTCTTCTAAACTGAGAGTTGGAAACAGTGTTTGACAAATTGCATAATTCGACATTTTTTAAATATTGTAGAATACGAAACAACCTAATAAAGATGATTGATATTCAATGGAAGTAGGTTTAGCATTAAAGATAATGAAAACAATGTTATGATTATTATATTATAGGTCTTTAATTGTTGCAAAGTTTGGAAATTAGACGAGTTGGTCAACATGTGCAGTGAATTACGGTGATACCAATCTAGACACTTTTTACCAAACTTCCTTTCGTGCAAATCGTCAATTAGTTTCCGCCAAATTTCATTACCTAAACTCTATGCATTATTTAGTAATATTCAATCGTTATTAACGGCTCTTTTTTCATTGTTTTGATTGTTTCAAGCAAACAAATTGACAGTATTTTTATACGTATCAGTTTTCTTTGAAATGTTAATGCGAATAACTGTATTTTTTTTTTGTTACGATACGATGAGTGGCACTTAGAAGATATTTACAGAAAACGGCGAAAAAATGAAGACACTCGTTTATATGTAATTTGAGATATCTGATTTGATGCCTATATTATTAATATTTCATGAAATACAAACTGCAAATTCATAAATCAAAAGTGCCATTTAATTCTCTGCAAATTCAGTCTCTTCAAATTTTGACGTAGGTAAATGAAACCTGTGGTTACACGCTTCACGATTAATTTCTCATGAAAAAAAATCTGTATATAGTTTTTTCTTTGTTACCACGATTTTTCCGCTCTGAGAACTTGCCTAAATGATTATTATTAGCAAACCTATTCTCATCTGACAATAAAATATTAAAACGAAAACAACCAATTACAATATTCCAACTGTTTTACATGGTCATTTTCGTATAAATATTAATGAATCTAGTAGGTACTTATATGACTGCAATTTACCTATGTTTTTTTTAAATTTAAAGCTTACCCGTTATAAATAATGAATCAATTCCACCTACTCTAGAGAAAGATGCTAAATTACCTGGAACAGCAACTACATTTCAGTGTTCACATACATTTTATTTTCTCGCACAACACTTCATTCCAGAAAATCAAAATTTCACGCAATAAATCGTAAACAATACTAAAAATATCTTTGAATTTATTTAAAATCACATAAGTTAAAAACTCTGTCAGTCTACGAAACGGCAGATACTGTTGACAACAAAGAAAAGTAGTTGCCATGGCAATGACTTTTTTCTCGCCAACCAGACAAACTTAATTTTAGTAAAACAAAACTATTTACGAAGTTATAAAAGAGAAACAGCAAAATGTACTGAAATAAAATTCTAACCTCATATATATTTGCTTATAAATGCGCAGTAGGCCTATTTCAATTTGATTCAGACAAATGTCACTTTTGTTATTTTCAAAGCGATAAAACTGTGAATTACATTATTTATCGACGTGATTATGAACCCATTTTTATAACAATGACTAAAAAATGGTGGTTATAATTCCGACAGATACATAAAGTTTTTTAAACATTGTATATTTTCTTCAGATTACTAAACGACACTCTAGTCTAGGAGATGACTCGATTTTTGTGGTCTGATGGGATTAACTTGTTGGCATTGCTGTTATGTTTTAGCAAATATTTTTCTGGGTATTATAACTCATGCGAGTCAGACCTCACCCCCTGCCCGTTTTGGCGCTAGCCGCCCCAGAAAATATTCAATTGCGGAACAGAGTATAGTTGCCCAGAATGTTATAAGACACGTTAAAAATCACAAAGCTTTGCCGCGAATCCCCTTAGGATAGAGCGGGGCATGGGCGCAGCCAGGGGGGGGGGGCATGGGGCCCGGGCCCCCTCCAAGCCGTCTTCCATGAGCCAAAAAATAAAGTAGTACAAAGCAGTATCTAAATTATCCCTTGAAATAAATATTTTGTAATTAATGCCAATATTATCTAACAGAGGCATCTACATACACATCCGTTTTCAACCATTTTCTGAAAAATTTTCCTCATCCTCTGGGGAGGCCAGTTCTATTGGCCCCCCCCAGATGAATTTTCTGGCTGCGCCACTGGAGCGGGGAATGCCTTATTTTTCTACATCATATTCATATTATATCCCAGCAAACAAAAATTATTGATATTACATAACCTGGTAATAATGGGTTACATTAACAGTATTAATTAATGTTATGTTAATATTATGACATTTGTTATAAAATAATAACATAATCATGTTACAATATGTTGTTCTGTTTTAGTAATATAATAAAATATAATAATATTGTAACATTTAAAGTTCAGCCAATATAGCAAAGTTATATAACAATGTATAGTTTAATAATATTTTTGTTACATAAAAACTATTATAAAGAATATATAACTCAAATAATAGTAAATTTATATTTAAAAGCGTTTGTGGTAGGGCGGCAGACTCAGGCATTGGACAAATCGGCAGAGGCCATTTTGTTCGTGTTTTCACTAAGTTAAAAGAAGCTCAACATCCCAGCATCGTTGTGTATAAACTATAGTTGTCTTGTGCTCTTAGATTTAAATTCAGTTAATATTGGTGATCAGTGTGCATTGAAGATATATAAAATATTATATATTACTAGCTGACCCAGCAAACGTTGTTTTGCCATATAAATTATAAATTTTTGTCCAAAAAATAAAAATAAAATTTCTGGATAGGGCCACCCTTATCACCTAGGGGTATAAAAAATAGCCTACGACCTATTCTCAGACCTACCAAATATACACCAAAAATTTCATAAAAATCGGTCAAGCCGTTTCTTAGGAGTTCGATAACAAACACTGTGACACGAGATTTTTATATATTAGATAATTTTTGTCTATCAAATACAAATAAATTTTTTCAATTCTAACCTCAAATCAAAATATGGAAAGAAAAGACATTTTTAACAAAGAGAACCAAATAATTGTTGAAAAATTAAAAAGCAAAGTAACTTAGTCATTTATCTTGACAGAAATCATCAGTGTGTAGAAATTTTGAAACTGAATACGATATTTTTAAAAGGAATACCTAATTACCTATCATTAAAAGCAGTTTTTCTCTAAAGTATTTCATATTCAGTTAATAAACGACATTTCAAATTAGGTATGTACTTTTGAAGTGACCATCACAATTTTCATTTCCAATGTTCTTATATAATATTATAACTAAAGTTTTCTGAACTAACGTATATTTGACGGTATTGTATTTTAAAAAATATACATTATTATTATATTGATTCCAGAAAGAGTGGGGAGAAGCAATCCTTGAGATAATATTCACAGAATACTAATTTATTTACTAATGAATGTTCCACGAAATGCTCAGGAAGGGCTATTGGAATAGTTTAAAGCGTTGACCTGGAGGTTATCGCGGCAAAGAAAGGTGAGGAACTTTAACCAATAACTATATGAATATCTTATTAATATTGCTATCATTGTTTCAGAAGTTTTTGTTGCAAGTTTTTCATATGTGATGCAACACGAAATATAACAGGTAGCATCAGAGTGGTTTCTCTTAGCAAAACAGAGGCATTAGAGGGAAAAGAAACACAAGGCATCTTTTGAGTGCAGAGGAATAACAAAATTTGTTAGAGACACCTAGAGTCTGTAGCTGTAGGTTTCTGGAAGCCAGTGTGGGTCTAGTTTGACTGGAAATTTGTTATACAGGTTTTTGCATAAGTATTCTTAGAAACGACAAAAAATAAAACTTACCAATTTAATAAAAAAACCTAAATAAACCTTTGTTAGAAACTAAGTAATTTCCAAGACACATATTAAGCAGATCAATGAAAAATAATCTCAATTTATTGTCTTTTTAATATTGTTCAGTTTTGCATAGACGTAATAGAACTATTGCAAGTTTTATCCATTTTTACACCATTGAACACAATTTACAATTTTGTTCTACGTGAGTAATTATATTTCCATGATATTTACATATAGTAAATTTAAAAGCACTGTATCTTGGAACCCATTAAGTTTCGAAAAAAAATTACAAAATTTTTGTGAATTTTTTGTCTAGTCTAAGTTTGTCGATACATTTATGAAATGTCCTACCGTCTTGACTGCTTTGTATTGACAATGCTATTTTGATCTTGAATTTTTTTTTTTGTCATAAATAATAGAAAAACTAATGTTATGCTACTACAGATAGCATATTTTTTGTTACATAGATTGGACGAATATTTAAAAATTTCGTTTTGTATATTATACACGGTATATCTAAATTCAAGTCATTAATTTCGAGATGTGATTTTGTGCCCAAAGATATTTTTAAAAAGTTTTTATAGACAAGAGTTTGAAATGCTTCCAAATTAAGCTGCGGACAGGGACGTCTGGTGAAATGTAGGTCAATCGTGTCTCAGTACTGAAGTATGGGACCTAAATAATAATTTAAGGCATGACTATGAAGACCAACATAAGAAGTTTTTCAGAAAAATTTGCGATTTAAATTTGGGACAAAAAATTAAAAAATGAGCTGCCTCACATAACATCTTTTTGTGAAAATACTACTACTAAAATAATTTAAAAACCTTTTTTTCAGAATAAGGGCATATCTGCAGATTTAAAATTTTGTTGAGTTTTTTGAATTTTTTATTTATAAAATTTCAATAGGATGTAATTTCGTAAAAAAATTTGACGAGATGTGAAATTCTTTGATGAATTTTCGCTCTTATTCCTAATATTTTAGAGTAGCGCTATGTCTTGAAAGTCTTGGTTGGGTTCTATACTTCAGTACTGAGATATGGAGAACTTAATTACACGAATTTAGATACACTGAATATTATTTAGTACATTGTTTATGTATGAAGTGAAGTGAACAATAAATCCATTCCACCATTGTGTAGCAACTTCGTGAGGTCATTTTAAATCTAAGATGGCGGCTTAGCTTTTTTTTTCATAACCCCTCGACATGGGTATCAAATGAAAGGATTTGACGAGTACGATAAGCTACGTGACGAAGACTAAAAATTTAAAAATGATAAGTTAAAAAAAACTTTTCTTTCTTTTAAAACCAAATTGCACTAAAAAGTAGAAACAAGCTAAAAACTTACTCTTCGCCGGTTCACTGAACTTTTTATATAATTGTTACACATTCTATAGGATACTCTTCGCAGTTTTTTGTAAATAATATTAGTTTAAGAGATTTTTAATTTTATAGTACGAAGTTAGTTCATGAAAGACTCAGTGTAAAATAAAATAAAAATTAAAAAAACTATACCATACCCCACGTGGGTTTTGAACTTGGGACCCTTGGATTCCGAGTCAAAAGCGTAAGAACTACACCACCACCTAACACGTAAAAAAATTAAATTTTTACAGAAACATAAAAATAATAAAAAAAAATTCTCAAATTTAAATCATTAATAACATTTTTATTTACTGATCGATTGTGTTCAAAAACAATATTCTTCCCCTAGCTAACACTAACTTACTGTCCAAATTTCAGTACAATCGGATTTTTCTTTCTCGAGTTATCGTGCTTACAAGAAACGTGATGGACGGACAGACGGACATTTTGAAAGTTGTTCAGAATTCGTTTACTAACACAATGATATGAAATTTTTTTGTCTGCGAGCGATATTTACAGTTTAGAAATGTGCCGATCAAATGCAATATGCTCTTCATTATCGTATTTGCGAAAAGTATAATAACTTCAACTTTGTAAATAGAAAACCATTGGACGCTCATAAAATGTAAACGTAAATCAAAATGATTAGACGAAGTAATATTTTATCAGCGCCCAATGATTTTCTATTTACAAAGTTGAAATTATTTACAATTTGGTTTCAAAAGAAAATCACTGTTTTTAAAAAGTTTTTTTAATCAATTTTTTATTTTTCGAAATAGCCACCGAGCATATCGAGAAGATATAAAGATAAAAGATGCAGACAACTTTTCTATTTGAAGGATTAACAGTTTTCAAGAAAACCGTCCTCGCGGATGAACAATACAGAAAACGGTGTAAAGTTAGCTTCTTCCATTATTAGAATAGTCGTATTGAAATTCATTACTGTCGGCTTTGTAGTTTAAAGTTTAATTGTGGTAAGCAATTATTTAACAAAACTCACAATAAAATTACTAACGCTAACTTAAGTCAATTTGTAAATCTGCAAATATATTACAAGCAATCCTCTATGAAACCGTGTAGTTCACCAATGGTGGCTAATAAAAAAAGAAAAAAGTTATGGGTATAACCTTTTATGAGCAGGGTCGGATTATTCAAGAGGCTAACTAGGCCATAGCCTAGGGGCGCCAATGCGCACCGCGAGCCCACTTGCGCCTCCCGCTCGTCAAAACATGTTTTTCCATTCGCGTTTTGCGCAGTTCCAAAATTCACGTTTACGTCTTACGCACATACATAATAGGGAGTTATCGCAATAGACAATATATTTGTGTTAAACGTTATTTTTGACATCTACACTTGCGCATATTTGTTTTTGTACGTGAAAACCAATATGCGCTTGCTTAGATGTCAAAAATAACGTTTAACGCAAATACGTTGTCTTTCGCGATAACTCCCTAATATTACGGATCCTTACGTGTACCTAAAACGCTAACATACGTTAACCGAAGTGGTGACGATAACACTTGAAAGTTTATTTTGATGAAAAACAGTACGAATCAAGGAAAGTTAAGTTGAAAATATCACCCATACTAAAATGAAAAGAAAACGTAACGTATTTAATACAACAAATGTAAAGAAAAATGGATATTTTTGTATATTGCATTTTTCTTAATTACCGATATAGTTGTTTTATCTATGTAGGGGTTTACTTTATACAAAATTTCAACTCAAAACGCTTAACAAATACAAATATCGGATTTTTAAGGTTATATTTTCGTTGACGACCTAAATTTTAAGGTTACGTACAAAATACTAACTCAAATTTCAAACAGAACGTAAACGCGAAAATTGTACGTTTACGTGTACATCTGTGCCTACATATCAATTTATTACACTACAACAATAGACACTTAAAGTGTCTATTGTTACGAGCTACGTGAGAATGCCTCGCTATGACTTTTCCTTGTTTGTTTCTATAATTATGCACGGACTATTTAGTAAAAATTGCATTAAATCTTTAACAAAAGTGTTAGGTGATAACCTCACAAGAAAATATTTGTAACAGCTTCAATAAAACTTCCTCATTATGTAATGTTTTAAGCAGATATCCAACACCTTGTATCGAATGGTTTTATCATTCAAGTTAATTAGAGAGCTTAGGGCTCCCTCTGTGTCTCCAAAAAAGAGATTAGAACTTCATCTGCGTTTTCATAAACTAAGAGTGGATATTTCACGGTACTGCTTTTCCCTACTAACTGCCTACTGCCCACGCCTTTTCATGCGCAGTGACCTTAAGCATTTCATACTTTCACTATGTCCGTAAAAGCGAATAAAAGAAAGGTAGCACTGTTGTCAAAGAGTATGTTAAGGATGGGAGACAATGCAGGAAAATACGAATTTTTTAGTCAATCGTAATTTAACTTGAAATCTGTATAAGTTGATAACACACGTACGATTTGGGTAGAATGGCTGCCAAGCATGGCCGGATATAGAGGGGGGGTACAACTTTGAAACCGATTCGGCAAATCGGACACCATTCGGCACTTTCGGCATTTGGCAATTATGTACATAGAATCATAAAAAAACTCAAAACAAGGAAACTCAATGCCATAAATAATAATTATTACTTGTCTTGTATTTGACTTAAATCATCCTGGCTGGCAGCAGCATGGCCAAATCTGCTTGTTCTAAGCCTCTACCTCTGAGCGCTGTATGTATATAAGTATATGTATATCTATATACAGTGCCCTGTCATTAATTGCTGGAAACGTAAACACGACACTTCGATTCATCAAAAGTCTTCAATCAGATTTACATTTTTTCTGTATCCCAAAAATTAAATGACCATCTAGTCACGTCAGTATAGAAAAGTTAAAAATTCAGATGTTTTCTGGCAAAGGACCAATTGGAATATATTTTTTTGCAAATTGTTTATTGAGGTCTAAGAAACATTGCCAAAAAGAAAAAACAGGCCCCTGGGACTTTTCTATTAAGAAACTAGCAATTTCAAGCACTAAACAAATTAAGCAAAGAGTGACCCTAAAAATCGCCCATTTTCTAGCCCTCGAATTTTGTTTCAAACTAAGTGCTAAATTATTGTTAATAATCAGAACATCCTGAATACAAAATTTCAAGATGAGCATATGTTTGGTTTTTGAGATATGAGGGATTGAAGTTGTGATATGCGTGATGCTATCAAAAAATACACAGCCCCACAAAAAACTAATACTCATCACTATGGCAGATCAATCAAGATATTCTTAGTATTTTTCGACGCAGAATTCATATCTAATATCGACGAATCCGTATATCCTTTGATTAATTCAGAAGGGCCAAAAACATCCCCTATATAAGGATGAAAAAGGGAAAAATGATGCTATTGAGTTATAGAGCTTCCATGAACAGAAATATAGTATAAGTCTATTGGCTGAATACATGAACGAAGGTGTTGTTGGTGTGCTTACACAAAGTAATTGAGACACACCCTTAAGAGGGTGAAAACTACCCCAATATTATACAAAACTGCATAAAAGCTGGCGAAAAAGCTTGAACCCTCTAAGCTTTATTAATAGGAATGAACCATAAATCTGTTATGACCTAGTTCACGAAAACAACCCATCACAGGGTGCAAAACTACCCCCTATCTTGAATTATGAACTTGAGTCAGTGAAAAGATAGTGATTCAGATATTGCATTCTGATTGTAGTATGTCTGGATCTAGAACGATAACTAGTTTTTTTACACACCTATGAAGGGGTGAGAAAACAGCGCACATTTATATAAGCTGTGAGAATATTACATTGAAGTAAATTTTGTCACAAGGATAATAAAGGGCGCTTTCCATAAAATTAATGTCTTAATGGTCTGTTTTCAAACCTCAAGTAAAATTTATAAGAAGGTGGGGGTGCGAGGGGGTGAATATCAAAGACACGGCAATGGCTGCATCACATTAGCGAAAATCCCGTAGCAAGGAGTGCTTTTTAGGAATGTCATGGCTTCGTGATTCTTTCTCATCGCTCTAGAGAAATTCACAGGGGTTAGAGGGTGGAAATCTGAGCAATTTTACAATCATTATATTGTATAGAAACAAATTCTGACATAAAGGTAAGTATCCCTTTCCCGAACGCCATAGTCTATAGGTTTGTGGATTTTCTGAGACGGTAAGGGTGCGAAGGGATTAATATCGGAGCAACCTCGTAATCGCTGCATTACATAAAAAACAATACTGATGTAGCGATTTCCAAGAGTGCTTTTCTCTTATGTCAGGACCTCTTGATTTCTTTTCATCCCCAAATGATCCTGACGGGGGTCAGGGGGTGAAGACCCACCAATAAGTTTTCGTCCCGTTCTCTTACCCCATCGTAGGTCTGTCATAAAATAGTTACAAAAATTCTAGTTATCGTCCCACATTCATAGCTACTGCAATCAAAATGCGATATCTGGTACATTCACTATTTTTTCCCTGACTCAAGTTCATAATTCAAGATGAGGGGTAGTTTCTTACCCTGTAATGGATTGTTTTCGTGTACTAGGTCGTAGCAGATTTATGGTTCATTCCTATTAATAAAGCTTAGAGAGTTCAAGCTTTTTCGCCAGTTATTGGAGCTTTTATGCAGTTTTGTATAATATTGGGGCAGTTTTCACCATCTTGAGGGTGTGTCTCAATTACTTTGTGTAAGCCCTAGTCAACATCTTCGTTCATGCATTCAGCCAATGGACTTATACTATATTTATGTTCATGGAAGCTGTATAACTCAATAGCATCATTTTTCCCTATTTTCATCCTTATATAGGAGATGTTTTTGGCCCTTCTGAATTAATCAATGGATATACGGATTCGTCGATATTAGATATGAATTCTGCATCGAAAAATACTAAGAATATCTTGATTGCTCTGCCATAGTGATCAGTATTCATTTTTTGTGGTTCTGTGTATTTTTTGATAGCATCACGCATATCACAACTTCAATCCCTCATATCTCAAAAACCAAACGTATGCTCATCTTGAAATTTTGTATTCAGGATGTTCTCATTACTAACAATAATTTAGCACTTAGTTTGAAACAAAATTCGAGGGCTAGAAAATGGGCGATTTTTGGCCTATTTTTGGGATCACTCTTTGTTAAATTGCTATCTCGGAAAGTATTTGAGAAAACCGACTGAAAATATATACTCGAAGGTTTTAGTCATTGATTATACGATTTTGAAGTGAAAATTGGAAAATTCAAGATTGGCGGCTATGAAGTATAAGAACGCGATATATTTTTTAAAATATTATTTAATATTTTTTCAAGGCAATTATTATTGTTTTAATTTAATTATGTAATTTTTAAAATTGAAAATAATGGTCTTAAAATAGTAAATATTTAGTATACAATTTAAACTTTGTTTACGTGCATTTGACGTGGAAATTACTAAAAAACTAAAAAGTGTTTTAATATTGTAAGGAAATAATTGTTAAAAAATTAAGTACTTACTTTTTCTTCATTATTTATTTTTACACAATTATCAAAATTGTTTATCTAAAAAATAAATAAAAATATAAATTTAATTAAACACCATTTTTTTAAATATTTTTTTTCAATTTCATTTGAGATTATAAATGATGTTCTTCATCTTCATTCCTTTCTTCTTCTTAAACATCGTCGATTTCATTATCGTAAAATAATGTGTTCACCATATTATTAAGGTAAATCTCATCTCTTCGCAGTGAAATGTTTGGTACTAATATTAAGGAGATACTACGGAGGTATTAAGAAGGGTGTCTTTACCGTAAAAAAGTCCCGGGATCAAGAAAGCGCGCTGTATTTAAAATTTGTATGCTCTTTGAACTAATTAACAGTAAAGTTAATTCAGTAACGGGTAATTAAATTACATCTATTTAAAATATTTTTACTAATAAAATTTTGAGTGATTTACCCGAATATTTTAACACGTTGAGTGCCGGCTGGTCCCATGGGACCAGCAAGTCATGCCCATAGGTAAGCAATGCTGGTCCTATGGGACCAGCAATCAATATTGGTCGCCTCACGCTGCTGGTTAGATTTTATATAAAAAAATTCTACCGAAATTATACTGCTGGGCACTGCTGGTACTATGGGACCAGCATTTTAAGTTTTTTCTTCTTCAAAAACTCTATATTTTAATTTTTATCAAATATAGTGAAAAAATTAACAGAACCATGTATTAAAACAGCATCGGCCTCAGGATGAAAATTTCAAAATTAGGAAGTTTCCTATTTTAGAAATATCATGTACATTCAACTTCATTTAGTGGCCTTTCAGTTAACTAGCGAAACAAAAAAAAAATCTCCATATCTTAAAAACTCACGAACTTATTTAATTTCTTATTTGAATACTTCGCGCTCGACTGAAGTCCACCCGTGATCCACCCGTGACGTCACAGTACGCAACTCGCTGAAATCGCCATGCCGGCGGCGCGCCGTATAATCCCTTTATTTAGTGTGTGCGCTCGCTCATGTTCATTTAGTAAGGTCTAAATTTCTCGTCCGGTAAGAATAACACTGAATGAACTAAACTAAGGGCGTTTTTTCACTGGCCGATACGACAACAATTCGTCGTCAACGACACCGATACAACGATATCGGGGCAGCACGAACGTATAAAATTATATGGAACTCTTTTTCACTTGCCGATACGATACCGTTTTGTCACATTTTGTCGGAGCCGTGTTATTATATACTATTCTTTAGTATCGGTACGACATTGTCGGTATCGTGTCGGTATCGTATCGGCCAATGAAAAAACGCCCGCTCGCTGTTGACGGAAGTATGTACTGTGACGTAATCCAGTTTCAGACCAGATGAGCGCGGCATTTTAAACTTTGAAGGACGATAACTTTCTTATTTATAGAGATAATAATAGAGATATTTTTTAGATTTTTACGACTATTTATTAAGAGAAAATGAGAAAAATGGAAACTTCCTAATTGTCTTGGCAATCAACATGTTAAGAACGGTGCCACTGAATTGCGTTCACATCCCTAATGAACTCATAATTTGACACTCGAACTGCGCACACTTTGGTTCAGTGTTATAGATTTCACATTTTCAAGACATGTAAATTTTCATTTTTGGTTAAGGTAACACAATTTTTCCAAAATCTCATATGTAAAACGCTTCGTATAATTATTGTTTATTGGATATATTAAGAAAAAAAGTAAACATTAGACAGTCATAACAACATAAAAATATTAAATTTTATTGAGATCGTACGCTTAACAAGCAACCACGATAAAAGACGTGATGCTTGCTGTTAGACGTACCATGAAGCAAAGTGAGACCAAGCAAAACATATAGTAATGTCTGTTATGACTTGTGGTATCTATTCTCATATGTAAAACAACGCTTTTTATAATGATTGTTTATCTCACAGAGTTAGACATGATAGGTGATAGGCAGGGTTCAAATTGCATTCACCATGTTGGGTCCGCCATATTAGATTCACCATGTTGGATCCGCCATATTGATAAGGTTAGGTCCGGTTCACTTTTAAACTTTGAATGAAATGATTCACATGCATCTGTGGTCCTTAAAATACTTGTTGTTTTTGCAGCCCATATTGTCGGTGGGAAAAGAGAGTCACTTTCGATATAATTTTCCACTAATAAATGTATAAACTAATCCACTCGATTGTCTTGTGGTTTTTCGCTCATAAAATCTTCGTTAGTTTGTTAGTTATTCCTTAATTTTTCTGTATCCCAATAAGAAACACAGAAAAATTAAGAAAATGCCAAAACCAACATTTAGACAATATTTAGTTATTCCTACGTTTAGTACCTGGGAGCAGTGAGCGCAGTTCAGTATGGGAATAAAGTACCTGATTTTAATGTGAGCGCAATTCGAGTGTGACACTCATTAATGTGAGCGCAATTCGAGTGTCCCCGTTAAGAAATGGTTACCTTATTTAAATAAACTAAGGTTAACTCCCAATTGGGGGGAAGGAGAGTTACTCATAAATCGTATATTTAGGTGCAAAATGGCATTCTAAACAATTTTTTATTCTTCTAATTTTTCTCAAAAATGTAAACTTAAGCCAGAAAATCTCATTTTTATACTTCGTAGCCGATATTTTGGGTCAGCCATCTTGAATTTTCCAATTTTCAAAATTGTAATCAGCGACCTAGGGAACATTATAAGCAACACATTTTGTGTTAGCGCGCTGAAAAGTTATTTTTCATCACGAAAATCCCCGAATTTAGTTACATTCCTATTTGTCGTTTCTGACATTCTATTTTCTTCCCGTTACGAAGCGGTCAAACAGTCGTGATTTATTTCCTGACACTAAAAAACTAAAAATATCCACCAGTTTGTACAAACGCACTGATTAACTAATTAAATTATCATTAAGATGTAAATTTTTCATAGAGTAGTCATAAATATCCTGTAAAATTCTACCACACCATGTTGCTACAACTCACCCTACCCGATATAGGGCACGATTGCACGAATACTCCCACATAAAAAAGGGAATTACATTACACCCTGACCTGCACACCCTTAGCCTGATTAATGAGTTATTCGGTTGGGTGGAAGCGGCGTTCGCAGGCAAGCCTAATCGGTACGTGACACTTTTACTAGGTTAGACCAACAATCCCTTTGGAAAAATTATTCATAGCAAATATTGAGCTCAGTAATTGAAAAACTTCGAAATAACAATTGCGAAGTTAATTACTTTTTTGTAAATACAGAGTAAGCCTATACTTTTTCCAACATTTTCTGTGGTTTTACAATCTCAAAACAAACAAAAGAACATGTAGCACAATAAAAAAATCATTTTAATTAGGAAATATAGTGCCCCACTTTGAAAGGCAGAACTGTTAATTAGCCATCAAAGAACAAGTAAAAAAGTTTACCACCGAACGGTTTTTCGTAAATAACTAAAACTACAGAAATTACGCGTATTTCGATTTTTTACTCATCTCTCTACGATAAAATCTCTCCAAGATATACATTTTTGAAGTTTGCCATTGCCTGTATTTACTAGCTGTCTTAATAATTTCAATTGTTACAATTCCAGAGGAAAATTTTTCATCAATTGAAACAGATTTTTCACAGAAGAAACATAATTTTCCTCCATTTTAGAGAAAAAAATTATTTCTTGGCCTGAATTATTATTAGTTCGATCTTGAAATTTTAGAAATGTGAGCTAAAGTAGGTATGTAAATTATTTTCTATTAATAATATACTGTTGCAGCTATAAGTTTTAAAATCTAAAATAAAATGTTTCGGTTATAATTTATAAGGATGGAACATCGGGAAAAGTCAAGATACAAAAGTTGCTTTGTCCCTTTTTGCAGTAACACATCTAAACTATTTTTTTTTAAATTCTAACCTCAAATTTTTAACACTCCAGGATACGGCACTTAAATAGTTCAGTCAATTGTTTACACAAAACTCGTGTATCATATAAAAATCCACTATCGATAAAGTTTCCGAAGTACCTTTCACAAAATTAGATTCCATTATAAAAAAAATATTAAACAATTCACAACGCAACACAATGTAAACAACAAATCAACAAAGCACTATCACCAACATGAAAAACGAAAACATGAAAATTCTCTAAAATTGAATTCTCATTATACATATACGTCATGTCATTATTTATCGCCTTATTATTTTCAAAGCCAATTTGTTCTTGCATGTGATGATTAGACTTTTTTAATGATATATAAAATGTATGTTTAATACAGTTTTTGATCATATAACAATATTTTATAAATTTTGATGAAAGAAACGATCATATTGCAGCAATTGAAACTATTAAGAAAGTTAGTAAGGAAAACTGAAAAGCAATGATGGCAAACGGTTAATGTGCAACTGAGAAATGGGTAAAAAAACATAATACGCGTAATTTTCGTAGCTACAATGAGTTTTTCTAAGTGGGTCGATTTTCTTCCTTATTCGTGTCATTTTAGGGCTTATATTTACTGAATTAAAAGGTACATAATCACTTTAAATTGTAGATAATATACCAAACATTATATTTAAACACCTCCCCCTAAAGCCCTCCCCCAAATAAATATCATAAACGAAGCTTGACACCTGGAACATCCAGTAGCTAAATACTAATTTTCACAACAAATCCATGAAGAACTTCAAATTGAAAATCGGTTTGATATTAACTCATATACACAAGTTCTTTGAAAATTATTAAAAAATCGAGGAAATAGACTTATCAACAAGCTAAAAACGTACTCTTCGCCGGTTTACTAAATTTTTATATAATTGCTACACATTCTATAGGATACTCTTCGCAGTTTTTTGTAAATAATATTAGTTTTAGACATTTTTTATTTTATAGTACGAACTTGGTGTAAAATAAAGTAAAAATTAAAAAAAACTATACCATACCCCATGTGGGTTTAGAACCTGGGACCCTGGGAAATTTTATAACTATTTTCTTTGTGCTTTTTAGTATTTTCTTGACTTTGAAATGTAATAAACGTTTGATTGTGATGTAGTATCCTCTAGGTAGGGCTAGAGATACTTAATATTATATATATTAGCATGATCAGACTTGAATCATCAATATATATATAGAAAGAGTGGTTGTTTTATTGCTTTTCATGCTGAATCTTAGATATGGTAGATGTATGAAAGATGTCGACAAGTCACCGTAGGGGGAGTCTTGTTGATCTTCCTTTTTGGTCAGACTTGCACCAATGGTATATGAAAGAAACGAATGTTTTCTTTGAAAGTTATCCAAAATAATATTGTTCCTAATGTCGATGGAAGTTCAGATAAGAGATTTGATTTAAATTATCTAGTTTTTTGGCACCAAGATTAAATTCATTTTGCAAAAGTAACTAAAGAAAGTAAATAATCACAAAACAGACACTTTTATACTCTGTGCATGTTAAGAAATAAATTAGCTACTTTGCCACTTTGGTTAATTTTGTGAAATTACTTTAATCTTAAAATTGAGATGAAGCTTTCAAATTTCATAACTGAACTTCTATCTCAACATTAGAAACAATTTTTCCTATAATATTTTCAACTTTTGCTTGAAGAACTGTACTTTACTTTTGTAACAATTTCAAGTTTTCGTATTTTTTAACCATTCTGTACGTTATATCGACATTCCAACTGTAGCTAGAAGGACTTTTCAGAATATGTAAGCCTTTTTATAAAGAATGACTAGAATGACTACATAATATATTTTTTATGGTATTCGGATATTTTCAGTATTCGGATACTTTTATTTGTATTCGAATACTTTTATTAGTATTCGAATACTCGCCTAATATATTCGAATAACGGATACTTCATTAATTTGTGTCGGATACGGATAACGGATACAATTTTAAGAAAGTATTCGAATACAGCTTTCGGATACAGAAAAAGTATCCGAATACTGTATTCGAATACAGATGTATTCGAATACTACCTAGCTCTGCTATCAAATACAATATACTCTTCGTTATCATATTCTGCGAAAAGTGTAATAAGTCTCGTGTTTGTTGTTAACTTTACAGTTTACTTTTTATCGTTAAATTTTTTTGTTCTATTAAATTCAGTTTTATTCAATTTCCACGGCATACTTGATGTGTTTGGGTTAATATCAAGACTATTTTCAATTTGAAATTACCAATAGGATTTGTGATAATTAGCATTTAACTACTAGGTGTCTAAAAAATGTTGACATTTGAAAAGGTTTACTTAATTACAAATTTGTTTTGGTTGGTCGTAGGCACTAAACCAATTAAAAAAATCTCACGTTTACATTTTTCTCTTACCGTTTTAGTTCAATAGATGATTTGACTGCCCAGCAAACACTAATTAGTCTAAAAAACGTTTTATATGCTACAGAACCCCACGTCGAAAAACGGTAAATTTAATCGTTTATTATCGCGACAATCGCCCTATTCAACGTTTATAAGTCGTATTATGTACTGTACGTAAGAAATTAATTAAATTATGACATTTAATAAATGTTTCACAAATATATTTTATAAACTGTATATGTAAGTGGAAAATTAGGTAAATTATGGCATTTAATAAATGTTTTATAAATGCGTTTTAAATGTTTCATGGATACCTGTTTTAACATTGCGTGTATGACATTTAATAAACTACCTTATAAAGTGCGTACGTAGTCCCGGCTACCATAAATTATGCGAGCGAGTTATCCACGCATTAATAATAATCGCAGAGGCTCAAAACACCTAGTGCAATTGAAAAAGGCCTCGGCGGCGCTGCCAATCCTACCGATTTTTAGTATATTTACCGAATTGTACTAAAATCTACCGATCTACCGAATTATTTTGATTTCTACCGAAATTTATGAAATGTAGCTGCAATCCTGAATTTTAACAAAGATGTGGAAATATTTTGGGGGATAAAGTAAAAAAATTAACATATGGAGAAGGATCGTTTAGATCTCCATCGTTAGGAAAATTATAATTTCATCTCTAATATATGTTTACCTTATTCTTCGGCAAATGATGAAAGGGTTTTTTAAATACCAAATCGTAGGAAACCATTAATAATAATAATAATAATAATAATAAATTGCCTTTATCTGTGACGGAGTTCAGCAGAGCTGCTCACAGCCAGTTTCACAATCGTTGGTTAACTAATAGTTAGGATTTGACCAATAGTTTATTATAAAAATCTGTGACATTCTAGTTTTACAATTGTTGGTTAATTAATAGTTAGGATTTGCCCAATGATTGTTACTATAACAGCCAGTTTCACAATCGTTGGTTATCTTTTTGGTTGACTAACCAGAACTTGAAAGTTATAATTATTAGTAAACACAACTTTACCAGACATTCTTACCTTTATGGTAATAAATCATTGGACAAATCCTAACTATTAATTAACCAACAATTGTAAAACTCGCTGGATAAGTCACAGATTATAATGAACTATTGGTCAAATCCTAACCATTAGTTAACCAGCGATTGTGAAACTGGCTGTTAAGGTAAAAATCTCTGGTAATAACTTAACTTTCAGGTTCTGGTTAGTCAACCAAAAAGATAAGCAACGATTGAGAAACTGGCTGTTAGTGTTTTAATTTTGAAGTGAATACATTATTATTAAAACATATATCCAAGGGAATCTGCATTTAGGAGGCGATAACACTAATGAGAAGGAATAAAAAAATATATTATATTAAGTATAGTTGTTACATCGTTTTCTTAAAATTTTTATTTG
This sequence comes from Rutpela maculata, assembly GCA_936432065.2. Classification (NCBI taxonomy): domain Eukaryota; kingdom Metazoa; phylum Arthropoda; class Insecta; order Coleoptera; family Cerambycidae; genus Rutpela; species Rutpela maculata. The sequence continues at coordinate 52,434,760 of OW386294.2, forward strand.
TGTTTTACTTATCTAATATATAAAAATCTCGTGTCACAGTGTTTGTTATCGAACTCCTCCGAAACGGCTTGACCGATTTTTATGAAATTTTTGGTGTATATTTGGTAGGTCTGACAATAGGTCGTAGGCAATTTTTTATACCCGTAGGTGATAAGGGTGGCCCTATCCAGAAATTTTCTTTTTATTTTTTGGACAAAAATTTATAATTTATATGGCAAAACAACGCTTGCTGGGTCAGCTAGTTATTATATAATATAACGTGCACATTATTTATTACTTTCAATTTACATTTAAAAATATATGTACCGATATTTCTTGAAATCTACCGATTTTTCGTTGTAATTCTACCGAATTCTATAACAGACAAGCTGGCAACACTTGGGCCTCAGGGCCCTGAAGTAGAGGTGGGTAGTACTCGTATGATTCGTATCATCGGTACGAATCCTTGCAGTGATACGATTGGTACAAATCCCACAAAAAAAAAAGATTCGTACATTTCGTATCGCCGATACGATTGATACGAATATGGAATTTCGGTACCGGTATTGCGATGCGATACTCTTAGGGCCCAGTTATATAAGGTTAAACTTCAAACGGTGGGTGGGGACCGTTTAAACTCGAGATTTCAGATTTTAAAATATTCGTAACCTCATAATTGAAAAATTCCCTGTTTTTATATGTAATATGTAATAGGTATGATGGATATATTCGAAATATTTGATTATTACTATATGATTATATTATCAATGTACTGCAAGATAGCATTCGTTTTATACAACGTACTGATTAAAAAGTCTGTAATATATTACCTTTTTTTTTTCTTTTTTTGTTATTGTTTTTTGTTTAGTTGACTTGCTACAAATGTACAAATATGTAGATAATGTGGTTAAATAAACGCTATCTACCTATCTATTTACTGTGTCTAATGACGACGAAGAATGTATTAATGTAAAATGTAATAGAAGGTGCTCGAAGTCCTAAGTTTAAACTGTACGGTTAATATAACATTATAATACTCTGGCCCTAACTAACACCACATATAATATTCTATAATCTATGCTGAACACTGTGGAGTGGGAGTATGGGTACGAATAGTACGAATGGTACGAATCAGTACATGATACTGTTTAGTATCATGAAATCAGTGATACGAATCTTTTCTTGATACGGAATCATTTGGCACGAATCATTAAAAAGAGTCGAATCGCCCATCTCTACTAGAGGTGGGTAGTACTCGTATGATTCATATCATTGGTACGAATCCTTGCAGTGGTACGAATGGTACGAATCCCACAAAAATAAAAGATTCGTATATTTCGTATCGCCGATACGATTGATACGAATATGGAATTTCGGTACTGGTATTGCGATGCGATTACTCTTATTAGGGCCCGTTGTATAAGGTTAAACTTCAAACGGTGGATGGGGACCGTTTAAACTGGAGATTTCAAATTTTAAAATACTCATAACCTCATAATTGAAAAAATTCCCTGTTTTTATATGTAATATGATGGATATATGATGATGGATTATTACTATATGATTATTATCAATGTACTGCAAGATAGCATTCATTTTATACAACGTAGTGATTACAAAATCTGTGATATATTATACCCTTTTTTTATTTTTTTGTTATTGTTTTTTGTTTAGTTGACTTGATACAAATGTACAAATATGTATATAAAGTGGTTAAATAAACGCTATCTATCTATCTATCTTTTGACTGATGTCTATAATGACGACGAAGAAATTATTAATGTAATAGAAGGTGCTCGAAGTCCTACGTTTAAACTGTATGATTAATGTAACATTATAATACTCTGGTCCTAACTAACACCGCATATAATATTCTATAATCTATGCTGAACACTGTGGAGTGGGAGTATGGGTACGAATAGTACGAATGATACATGATACTGTTTAGTATCATGGAATCAGTGGTACGAAACGTACGAATCTCTCGATACGAATCTTTTCTTGATACGGATTCGTTTGGTACGAATCCTTATAAAGAGTCGAATCGCCCATCTCTAAACTGTACTGTTGATACAGTGTGTGTAGTGGCGGGCTGGGCATAGGGAGTAAGAATTGCAACATCGCGTGTGCCAGCTGGCTGAAATGAAATAACTGAGAACGGGGATGCTTTAGTGGTCTAGCGCCGACTCTTTAATCTATGCCGCCGACGGGCGAGTTTGCTGTTACCTGGGTTGTCATATCTCTCGTGCTACGTGGAAGTACATGCCCAGTCCGCAATTACACGCACTGTATATAACATAATACTTTGGCCCTAACTAACACCACATAATATTCTACCGTGCGTGTAATTTCCCATTAGGCATGTACATTCACGTAGCGCGAGAGATTTGACAACACCGGCAGCCGTAAATTCGTCCGTTGGTGGAGCATTCCAGCTCTGTTATTTCATTTCAGCCAGCTGGCACGCGCGATGTTGTAATTCTTCTCCCCATGCCTAGCCCGCGACTACACACATGGTATAATATATGCTGAAAACCAGTGATGGGATAATTCGAATTAAAAATAACCTGTAATCCGATCATTTAAATAACCTTCATAATTCGATCTTAGAGTTCCGTAATTCGAATTAAAAATAATCGGAAAATAATCGAAAAGCAGGTGATAAATTACGAAATACGAATAATGATTTCTGATTACTGAACGAATGAAAACTCGAATCCTTAATCGGTTGAACTGAATGATTGAATCATTTGAATTTCGATTCGATTCTCCGATTCCTGGTGTGCCAGCTCTAGTTTTTTAGAACCGGGAAACATTTTGATTGAAATTATACACCCACAATAAAAAACAAATCAATACCATAATACCAATAACCAAAACCCACAGTGTACTGACTAAATAAAACAGAGTAACCCCAACATTTTAAAAGAATGATACCGTTCTTCTTGTTTAAGTCTGGTCGAATCGTCGATTCGACACTAGTTTTATTATAACGCAGTCCACCAAACAGCATTTTAAAATTAATTTGAAGAACTGATAATTCATAATTTTTAATTCGTATGATTATTATAGTTGTAAAATCGCTAGAATCGAGACCGAATTAAAATTAATTCGAATTATCATCCGATTATTGGAATAATCGAATCGGTAGAATCCGATTATTGAAATCATCCGATTATGCCCATCACTGTAGAGGTGGGTAGTACTCGTATGATTCGTATCATTGGTACGAATCCTCGCAGTGGTACGAATGGTACGAATCTCACAAAAATAAAAGATTCGTACATTTCGTATCGCCGATACGATTGATACATTTCGTATCACCGATACGATTGGTACGAATATGGAATTTCGGTACCGGTATTGCGATGCGATTCTGGGCCAGCTGTATAAGGTTAAAATTCAAACGGTGGATGGGGGACCGCGCGTTTAAACTGGATATTTCAGATTTTAAAATACCTATACCCATAATCTCATAATTGAAAAACTTCCCTGTTTTTATATGTAATATTATGGATATATTCGAAATATTTTATTATTACTATATAATTATTATGAATGGACCTACTGCAAGATAGCATTCATTTTATACGCAACGTATACTAATTACAAAATCTGTAATATACCCTTTTTTTTACTTTTTTGTTATTGTTTTTTGTTTAGTTGACTTGCTACAAATGTACAAATATGTATATATGGTTAAATAAACGCTATATATCTATCTTTTTACTGATGTCTAATGACGACGACGACATTATTAATGTAATAGAAGGTGCTCGAAGTCCTAAAAGTTTAAACTGTACGGTTAAAATAACATTATAATACTCTGGCCCTAACTAACACCACATATATATTCTATAATCTATGCTGAACACTGTGGAGTGGAAGTGTGGGTGCGAATAGTACGAATGGTACGAATCAGTACATGATACTGTTTCGCATCATGGAATCAGTGGTACGAAACATACGAATAGTACGAATGGTACGAATCAGTACATCGATACTGTTTAGTATCTTGGAATTAGTGATACGAAGTGGTACGAATCGTACGAATCTCTCGATACGAATCTTTTCTTGATACGGATTCATGTGGTACGAATCCTTAAAAAGAGTCGAATCGCCCAACTCTACATCACTGCTGAAAACACTGTGGAGTGGGAGTGTGGGTACGAATAGTACGAATGGTACGAATCAGTACATGATACTGTTTAGTATCATGGAATCAGTGATACTGTAGAAGAACGCACTACCGGGCGTCAAAATGACGCGACACCAATTTATTTCTCAGGGGGCGCCAGTCGCGTATTACCCCGTTCTTCTACCTCCCAGGCGGGTTCGAGATAAGATGACTTCGGTAGCCGAAAAGCGGGACCAAGGCTGCACTACCACAGATCGGAAACTACGCTCTCTCTGGACCCGAATTCCCTCGTTAGGGGTTTAGGCACCTCTTAATTTCCTGAATTTTTGCATAAAAAAATCCCAACCGAAGAATTTCTCTGCGGAGGGATTAGTTTTGGTACGCGAAAATCGCGTTTTGGTCCATTAATAACGGAATATATTTCTCAAAAAACGCATAAAAAAATCCCTATCGAACCTCCGTAAAACAACCAGAAGGTCGAACGTTAATGCGAATTAACTCGACACATCCGGTTTTCTATACGAAAGTTCCAGGGATTATAGACCGTCAACAGGCCTCAAGATCAATTAAGAAATATTAGTTCAAAGAATCCGTTTATTTAACAGAATTGGTTATACAAAATTCTCAAGAAAGAATCGTGCCTTCCCCAATCAAGGTAGTGACTTTCAGACCATACAAGCGAGAGCGCTCGCGCTAACGATCGATTAGGTAGAAAAGATTCATACGTACCTTCTCAGAATCAAAATGCGAGCTTTTAGAATCATTTCAGACTCTGGGTAAATGAATAATTAAGGCTGACTGAAATTAACTTAAAAAAGTTTTACTAAATGAATTTAGTTTCGCTAGAGACTACCTAGCTTTAAAGTTCTTGTATCGTGGAGATTCACGTACTCAAACACATTCAGAGGACTTATTACTGCATAAGTTGAGTGGCGTTCGATCAGTCCACGACTTACTAACCCTTATCACAGTCGATTAATAATATCGATTTGGCAGCGTCTCACCTTCGAGCGACTATTAGGCAAAATTGAATTTTTGGATTTTTATGCACAAGGCGTTTTCCTCTATAACTTTGTCATTTGAAAAGCCCCGTTATTGGCTTTTCTACCATCGCTTTGTCTGGACTACTCAACGCGCTCGATCAAATTGCGAGCCGCTGGGTCAATCCAAACTCTTTCCATGCGAGAAACCGGCCTTGTACATGTGCATTGATTTTTATCAATTTTTGCTTATCGGCACTACGCCGGCTTTGACAAAATCTTCTATTTTGCCTTTTGGATGCAGTGCATCGTTAAAATTTTATGCTCATACTTTAGAATTGGGCTTTCAATGATCGTACCTCAAAGGTCAATGTCTTTGGTTGAGGAATAAAAAATAAAAAATAATTTAAAGTATATTTTCGTGGTACTTTTTAAACTGACTTCGTGGTACTTTTGAAAAATCCAGTTTAAGACCAATTTTAGCGTACTTTTGAAAAATCGATTTTCGAGCCAAATTTCAAGGTACTTTTGAAAAACTAATCTGCGGGTGAAATTTTGGCGTACTTTTGAAAAATCGATTTTCAAGCCAAATTTCAAGGTACTTTTGAAAAGTTAATCCGCGGGTGAAATTTTGGCGTACTTTTGAAAAATTGATTTTCAAGCCAAATTTCAAGGTACTTTTGAAAAGTTAATCTGCGGGTGAAATTTTGGCGTACTTTTGAAAAATCGATCTTCAAGCCAAATTTCAACGCAGTTTTGAAAAATTAGCCTGCAAGTGAAACTTTGGCGTACTTTCGATAAATCGATTCTTGGGCCAAATTTTGACGCCCTTCCAAAAATATTATTTTTCAAAGTCCAATTTATGGTACCTTTGAAAAAGTATATTATTCATAAATCTTTGTCATTATATACTTCTACTCTGATATTCTGAACCAAAAACATTTTTCCTAAGTGAAAATTCGGTGTTTCTTCGAATTTTCGCCTGGTCCTTTCCAACGCCTTATAGAACCCAAAACGGTCCTTGTGGACTGATCTGCGCCTCTGCAGACTCCCAAAAATGTCTTTAAATGAAATTTTTGCCTAAGTCGAATTTTGATTATGTCTTCAACTTAGGACGATTTTGGAGAGTTCTACAACACTCCCCTCCTTTGGTTGAATCTTTTCTACTCATCGATTGCCTTTAATTTCCATATTCACTTGTATGTCTGTATGCCTTCATTTGACGGTCTGACCTATGGTACAGATGTTTTTAAAAATAACGGCCTTAATTGGGGCAGACGGCTGATTCGCCTATCTAACTTAAAATAAATACATTTTTTAAACAATACGACAAGTTGATACAACATTTTTATCAACTTAATTACACCCGCGTCGAGGTGCGAAGCGAAGCGAAGCGTAGCACAATTTTGATTAGCGTCCACTCTCACTAACTCGTTGCACTCGCTTTTTTGCCTTGGTCTCGCTCTTGCTTAACTTCGGTCCTTTCTAGAAGAGGCTGTCTATATCTCCATGCCGCAGCTTGGACGGTCCTCGCCTTTGAGTTCCAGACTTCACCATGCCGCGCCCTTGCGACAGGCTGGGTCATCTTTCCATTTTTGCACATGGAAAATGCAGTTCTGCAACTAGATTGACTTTTTAGCAAGTCGTCGACTGGAACGCGTCGACTAACAAACACAATGTGTTGTTTTTAATGAAATATTTTTCTAACATGAATTTTGTTAACTTATAATGGTTAGAAATTGGTTCTTCGTAAGGTAGATTGAATCGGCTTACGATACTCGTGCGGTCATCACTACTTTGTGAAAAAAGTATAAAAAAAAAAATTGAAGCGTCTTCTTGAGCGAAGAACGGCTTCTGAAACTCGTCTCGTAGTTTCTCCTTCGTAAGGTAGATTAAATCGGCTTACGATACTCGTGCGGTCATCACGACTTGTGAAAAAAGTATAAAAAAAAATTGAAGCGTCTTCTTGAGCGAAGGACGGCTTCTGAAACTCGTCTCGTAGTTTCTACTTCGTAAGGTAGATTGAATCGGCTTACGATACTCGTGCGGTCATCACGACTTGTGAAAAAAGTATAAAAAAAAAATTGAAGCGTCTTCTTGAGCGAAGGACGGCTTCTGAAACTCGTAGTTTCCATTTGGGGTATACGTTAATTTTGTTGACTTAAAATGATTAAAATTGAAGTTGTCTTCTTGCATAAGAAAAACAGCTTCCGAAACTCGTACTGATTCGTACTTATGCCTACGTCCATTACTCGAACTTGGCGGCTCTCGCTCTTGAGAAGCTAGGCTTACCGGATCGCGCTCTTGCGTCGGGTTCGCCGTCTTTCCATGTCTGCTCATGGAGTAGACTTTAAATTTTCGATTTGACCGCATATAGGTCAAAACCGCCACTTAGAATTTTGAGAAAAAATATAAAAAAAAGCGAAAACGGCTATTAGCCGTGGTCGACCTCAGAAATATCTAGAGGTGACTCTTCTATATCTGGCTCATCTCGAGCATCTTCGGGATCTCGACTTATTACATCCGGCTCATCTTGAGCACTTGCGGGAACATTGATTTGAACTAGTGTGGTATCGCTACGTCGCTCTGACCTGGGCGCGATCTCATTGTCTGATGAGGAAGCGTCGTCACTAAGATGAATTTCATCCGGACTATCTTCTGATTCTTCAGACAATTCCAATTCAACATCGGGGTCTCCCTTAGGTGCCGGCCTGATGGCATCGACATGTAATCTCGTCGAAGTTACCCCCTTGTGAATGAGGTAAACTTCATTGGACAATCTCTTTAAAACCTTGTGTGGCCCACTCCACGACGGTGTGAAGGTATGATCCTTCCTGATCCTTTTAGTCATTACCATATCTCCCACTTTATATACGACCGGCGTTACCGCCACTTTGGGCGCGTAACGCCATTGGTAATTTGTTTGATTTTTACGAATCTCTTTGACTCTTTCAAGGCGGGGAACGTCCGCTTGATTACGACGTTCTTGTCTATAAGCGAACATATTCCAATCACCAATCTGCGGTAATTCATAGCCGAGCACTACGAAACTGGGCGTATGCCCCGTAGCGGCGTTTTTTCTTGTTCTCAAGATATATGCCATCTGACTAACATGTCGATCCCACTCGTCGTTGGGTGAACCATATAATAAGGTTTTTAAGATCTTCTTGGCTTCTTGCACCCTCCTTTCTATTGGATTGGCCTGTTGGTGGTAAGCTGCTGTGAAGAATCTTTCAATATTGTTACGTGTACAGAACGTATCGTAAAAGCCGGAATTGAAGTGGCCTCCCTGGTCGGAAATGATGACCCTCGGAACGCCATATCTCGCCACTAGTTCCTCTTCGATAAATTGTGCTATTGTTTTTCCACTGACTTGGGTGAACGCCTTGGCTTCGACCCACTTACTAAATACATCCTCTACCATTAATATATATCGGTTATCTGCATCTTTGGTTCGCTGAAGCGGTCCGATTACATCGACGCTTAGAACTTCGAACGGATGCGATGGAGCATGGCTTCTGAGAGGAGCCTTCGGTTGTGATTGTCTGCTTTTTACGGAATTACAAATAATGCACTCATTTAAATATTTGTTAACTAGTCTCGACAAATTATTAAAATAATAGCGGCCCGAGATGATTCTAACAGTTTCATCGCGGCCGGGGTGACCTACTTCCGGTCGGTCGTGAAAATGAGATATTACTCTCATGACCATACGTTTTGGTACGTATAATTTTTCTATAACATTTTCGCCTCTCGTCCAAAGTGTGCCGCCTATCACTTGTCTTGTATTGACGAATTTCACCTCTGCCTCGGTTTTATCTGCTTGTCGCACTAGAGTATTCCATCGTTCGATTTGGTCTTGGATATCTCTGGAGTGCGTTTGCGCTTCTCTGACCTGATCGTTTAATTCCAATGTGGTAATCACTGATATTCGTTCCTTGTACGAGAATTTTGGTGGGTACATTCTCTCCTCTTCGTCGTCTGCTTCGACGTTTGGGCCTTGAGGATTTCTGCTCAAATAGTCTGCCAATATATTTTCCTTGCCGGGACAATGTTCTATTGTGAAGCTGTATTCCTGAAGTAATAATGACCAACGTGTAAATTTCGTTTTCTCGTCCTTATGCTTATTTAACCATAGTAAAGCTCGATTGTCGGTTTTGACTATAAATGGACGGTCTGCCAAATATATTTTGTATTTCCTTATATAATTAACGACGCTCAAACATTCCAATTCATTGATATGGTATTTTCTCTCCGTCGGAGATAACGTATTACTAGCATAAGAGACGATGTGCTTCTGGTCATTATCCCCCAATTGATATAATACTGCAGATAATCCTATTAAGGATGCGTCCGTCTGCAGTATGAACATTTTATTGAAATCTGGCCGGTGCAGTCCTAGAGGTTTATTCAATACTTCTTTTAGTAAAATAAAAGCTTCTTGGGCTTCCGGATTCCACTTGAAGCGCCAGTCTTTCGAGAGTAGTCGGGTCAAGGGCTTTGTAATTATTGCAACATTAGGGATATATTCACGTACCCAATTACATAAACCAAGGAAACTCTGAAGCTGGCGCCTCGTCGTAGGGGCCGGATAATTTTGTATCTGTAATATGTGTTTTTCTAATGGTTGAGTGGTGTTGGCATTTATTTGATGCCCGAGATAGGTTATGCTTGACGTGGCTACTACACATTTTTCCGGTGACACCTTTAAATTATGCAAACGCAGGCGTTCAAAGACGGCTCTCAGATGGTTTACATGCTGTTCTATATTTTCACTGTAGATGATAATATCATCGAGATATACTTTGCAGAAATGATGCAAGTAGCCGGTCAATACGTCTCTTGCCATAAATTTTTGGAATGTACATGGAGCGGTCTTCAATCCGAAAGGCATCACGTTAAATCGGTAAGATGCTCCATCTAATGTTGTAAACGTAGAATAGTTTTTTGACGACTCCTCAAGAGGGATTTGCCAATATCCGCTCTTGAGGTCCAACACCGTAAATATGTTGGCGTTTCCTAGATCCTTTATACTCTCGTATATCTTTGGTAAGACGGATGCTTCGTCTTCCGTTACTTCATTTAAGTGACGATAATCAATGCAGAAGCGAGGCTTCTTGCCGGGCCTTTCAATTATAATGGGAGGCGAACTGTACTGAGCGGTACTCGGTTCTATGACCCCGGCTTTCAGCATCTCTTCAATTTGATCGTACATAACTTTTTTCTTAGAAGGAGACATGGGGTAGGGTTTGATATTGAACGGGCGGTCGTCTTTAACTTTTATTTTATGTTTCGTTGTCACCGTGGTAGCTTGGGTAGGCACCGCGGTGAACAATTCAGCGAATTCCTCGAATAGAGGTTTTAAATTATCGTTTCCGATGATCAGTTCTTCGGGAAGCCGGCATTGCTTCCTTGCTTGATGTGCCGCTTGATTCCAGAAGACGGTTATTCGCTCTTCGGTGCCGACGTAGACACATTTACGTTGATAATCGAATACGACATTGTGAGCATATAAAAACGGGGCTCCCAGAATGAGCTCTTCATTTAAATTTTGAATGACCTGAAACGTGGTCTGAAAGGGTACATCTAGTACATTAACGTTTATGGTCGTAGTCCCGAGGGATTCTACTAAACCATCGCCACAAGCCATAACAAAAGTTTGGGGAGCTGTAAGTTGATCAATGTCGTTCAAAAATTTCGGTTGGATAATATTCCTTGTCGAACCTGTATCCAATAAAGCGTTAACCGCTCGATTATTAATTATAATCTTAATGCGAGGCAGAGGGAAAGCGTCGTTGGTTTGATTGATAGATTCTAATGTAGTGAATCGGTGGGGAGATAGGTTGACTTCTTGATCCTTAAACAGGTAATTAAGGTCAGGAAGGTCATCGAAGTTTTTTAATTTAAACTTCTTGCTTCGGAGCTTCCTCGAGGGTCGCTTCGAGCCTGCTGGGGCCTGGTAGGCGGGGCTGGTACAGTTCGGCCTGGGCCATCGCCTCTGACCCCCGCTTGGTTTCCCGTATTCATATTACGATAGGGATTGTTTGGGCATTCCGCATGAAAATGCCACTGCTCTGTTGGGCAATATCTGCAAGGGCGATACGGGACTCGGGAGTTCCTTACGTCTCCAGTACCCCTTCTCGGTATATCCCCTCTAGGCAGCGAGGAAATATTATTTGCAAAATGCACCCTTGGTGCTGGCGGATTATCTCTTCTTTGAGATCCATTGAATGGTGTCCTAGATGCACCAAAGGAACTGGAGGACGGCTTCGCTAATGCGGAGGGTTCCGTTCTCCAGTTACTGCTCGATTGCTGATTCCCTTGAGCTGAAGCGGTAGAGGTGGACGCTTCTCGGTCTTTGCTTTTCTTTGCATTTTGCAGAATCTCGAATTCTTTATTCTCATCCATGATTTTGGCCATTTGTTCGGTCATCGTCACTAGTGTATTTGTATCTAGTATGACGGCACTCTTTAGGAGCATTTTCATATCAGGTCTCAACTGATTGAAGATGGTAGCCGCCTTCATCGCCTCCGGCTTAAACGGATCGATCCTGTTGAAGAGGCATACCTTCCTGGAAATAAATACTGACGTATTTTCCTCGGCATCTTGTTTCTTGCCATATAAATTAGCTACTGCTTCGGTGAGTACTTCACCTGAATCGTAACGGCTTCTGAACCGCTCGAGGAATAGAGGATACGTGGTAATTAGGGTTCGGTATTGTTCGAACCATTTCCTAGCATCGTCTTTGAGCTGTTCTGATATTTTATACAGACGGTCGTTATCCTGCGTAATTCGTACTCGGACGAAAAATTCCTCCATATGATGAATGAAGGTTTCAGGGTCTTCGTGTTCGAAGCCATGAAATTCCGCATTTGGATGCTTCGACCGATACTTATGCTCGTGTGTGGCTTCGCTTAGAGCTTTGGCAAGACCTGCTGCCATTTGGGCGAACACTTGTTCTGAGGAGGGCTGTATGACTCCTTCAGTGGTACTCGGGCCAACCCCCGAACTACCCAGTACATCCTCCGCGCACGGCCTCTCTAACCCTCTAGAGACGTTGTCCATCACAGATGTCGGCTCGTCGTAAAACTGGAAAGGCGTTGATTCATCCATATCCTTTCCAGAAAGCCCTGCTGACTAACAACGCCCCACGTTGGGCGCCATGTAGAAGAACGCACTACCGGGCGTCAAAATGACGCGACACCAATTTATTTCTCAGGGGGCGCCAGTCGCGTATTACCCCGTTCTTCTACCTCCCAGGCGGGTTCGAGATAAGATGACTTCGGTAGCCGAAAAGCGGGACCAAGGCTGCACTACCACAGATCGGAAACTACGCTCTCTCTGGACCCGAATTCCCTCGTTAGGGGTTTAGGCACCTCTTAATTTCCTGAATTTTTGCATAAAAAAATCCCAACCGAAGAATTTCTCTGCGGAGGGATTAGTTTTGGTACGCGAAAATCGCGTTTTGGTCCATTAATAACGGAATATATTTCTCAAAAAACGCATAAAAAAATCCCTATCGAACCTCCGTAAAACAACCAGAAGGTCGAACGTTAATGCGAATTAACTCGACACATCCGGTTTTCTATACGAAAGTTCCAGGGATTATAGACCGTCAACAGGCCTCAAGATCAATTAAGAAATATTAGTTCAAAGAATCCGTTTATTTAACAGAATTGGTTATACAAAATTCTCAAGAAAGAATCGTGCCTTCCCCAATCAAGGTAGTGACTTTCAGACCATACAAGCGAGAGCGCTCGCGCTAACGATCGATTAGGTAGAAAAGATTCATACGTACCTTCTCAGAATCAAAATGCGAGCTTTTAGAATCATTTCAGACTCTGGGTAAATGAATAATTAAGGCTGACTGAAATTAACTTAAAAAAGTTTTACTAAATGAATTTAGTTTCGCTAGAGACTACCTAGCTTTAAAGTTCTTGTATCGTGGAGATTCACGTACTCAAACACATTCAGAGGACTTATTACTGCATAAGTTGAGTGGCGTTCGATCAGTCCACGACTTACTAACCCTTATCACAGTCGATTAATAATATCGATTTGGCAGCGTCTCACCTTCGAGCGACTATTAGGCAAAATTGAATTTTTGGATTTTTATGCACAAGGCGTTTTCCTCTATAACTTTGTCATTTGAAAAGCCCCGTTATTGGCTTTTCTACCATCGCTTTGTCTGGACTACTCAACGCGCTCGATCAAATTGCGAGCCGCTGGGTCAATCCAAACTCTTTCCATGCGAGAAACCGGCCTTGTACATGTGCATTGATTTTTATCAATTTTTGCTTATCGGCACTACGCCGGCTTTGACAAAATCTTCTATTTTGCCTTTTGGATGCAGTGCATCGTTAAAATTTTATGCTCATACTTTAGAATTGGGCTTTCAATGATCGTACCTCAAAGGTCAATGTCTTTGGTTGAGGAATAAAAAATAAAAAATAATTTAAAGTATATTTTCGTGGTACTTTTTAAACTGACTTCGTGGTACTTTTGAAAAATCCAGTTTAAGACCAATTTTAGCGTACTTTTGAAAAATCGATTTTCGAGCCAAATTTCAAGGTACTTTTGAAAAACTAATCTGCGGGTGAAATTTTGGCGTACTTTTGAAAAATCGATTTTCAAGCCAAATTTCAAGGTACTTTTGAAAAGTTAATCCGCGGGTGAAATTTTGGCGTACTTTTGAAAAATTGATTTTCAAGCCAAATTTCAAGGTACTTTTGAAAAGTTAATCTGCGGGTGAAATTTTGGCGTACTTTTGAAAAATCGATCTTCAAGCCAAATTTCAACGCAGTTTTGAAAAATTAGCCTGCAAGTGAAACTTTGGCGTACTTTCGATAAATCGATTCTTGGGCCAAATTTTGACGCCCTTCCAAAAATATTATTTTTCAAAGTCCAATTTATGGTACCTTTGAAAAAGTATATTATTCATAAATCTTTGTCATTATATACTTCTACTCTGATATTCTGAACCAAAAACATTTTTCCTAAGTGAAAATTCGGTGTTTCTTCGAATTTTCGCCTGGTCCTTTCCAACGCCTTATAGAACCCAAAACGGTCCTTGTGGACTGATCTGCGCCTCTGCAGACTCCCAAAAATGTCTTTAAATGAAATTTTTGCCTAAGTCGAATTTTGATTATGTCTTCAACTTAGGACGATTTTGGAGAGTTCTACAACAATACGAAGTGGTACGAAACGTACGAATTTCTCGATACGAATCTTTTCTTGATACGGATTCATTTGGTACGAATCATAGATTAAGGAGTAACATATACTGTACGAATCCTTAAAAAGAGTCGAATCGCCCAACTCTAAAACGCTATGTATCGTGATGTAAACATACCTCATACCAGTGATGGGATAATTCGAATTAAAAATAACCTGTAATCCGATCATTTAAATAACCTTCATAATTCGATCATAGAGTTCCGTAATTCGAATTAAAAATAATCGGAAAATAATCGAAAAGCAGGTGATATATTACGAAATACGAATAATGATTTCTGATTACTGATCGAATGAAAACTCGAATCCTTAATCGGTTGAACTGAATGATTGAATCATTTGAATTTCGATTCGATTCTCCGATTCCTGGTGCGCCAGCTCTAGTATTTTAGAACCGGGAAACATTTTGATTGAAATTATACACCCACAATAAAAAACAAATCAATACCATAATACCAATAACCAAAACCCACAGTGTACTGACTAAATAAAACAGAGTAACCCCAACATTTTAAAAGAATGATACCGTTCTTCTTGTTTAAGTGTGGTCGAATCGTCGATTCGACTAGTTTTATTATAACGCAGTCCACCAAACAGCATTTTAAAATTAATTTGAAGAACTGATAATTCATAATTTTTAATTCGTATGATTATTATAGTTGTAACACTGTTGCCAACTCTGTTAGACGAGTAAACTGTAGATAAGCAAAAAAAAAAGCTGTAGAAAACTGGGAATTTATTTTAGTGAAACTGTTAATCTACTGTTTTTTTTTTTACTATACAGCCACTTAAAACTCCCCAGACTCGTAACTTCCTTATTTTTTAAGCTACGACCATGTTCGGCACATCAAATTGTAGATATTTTTAAGGTTAAGGCCTTTAAATATGCACATAGAGTGATTTTTAAAAAATTTCTTTGAAAATATTATTACGAAAAAAAAATTAATTTCCTTAAATATTTTTTCCCTCACCCTGTACATGAACTATGTTAATGTTTTCTTATAGAGGTTTTAATTAGCTTCAATTTATGTTATTAAAAAAAAAATTTAATAAAAATTTTGCAATTTCCTATTATTTAGTACATTTTAATAAAGTTTGTTTTTAAAAATATTTATTTCTTTTGTTTCTTGTTGCTGCTTTGTTACGTTGAGTATTGTTTGTGATAATTCTTTTACAAATAAAGCAGTGGGGAATTTTTCCTTTTTGGTGGACTTTAAATAAAATAATTGATCCATATGCAAAAAAAACTGTAGATCTAGCAGGTCGGACTAAAAACTGGGAAGAAAACCAAAAAACGGTAGATCTACTGAAAAAACAGTAGGGTTGGCAACTAGTGATGGGATCACTCGAGTGAAAAATAACCGGTTATCCGGTTATTGAAATAACCTGCATTACTCGGTTATTGTCAACGAGTACTCGAGTGAAAAATAACCGAATGTTAAACAGTTATTGAAGTAGTCATATCACTCATCACTCTTACAAATAAATTGAATGTTAACTTGTATCATATAATAAATGAGTGAACATCATTATTAACCTACGTTTTTTAAATAAATATTAGGTATATGAATTCGAACTGATTAATGTAGTAATGGTAGTAACCAGTATCCATATATACTTTACCTCTTATTTATAATTATTTTATTTCTATTTCTATTTATTATGTCAAGAATAATCAAACTATGTGCGATTTTATAAAGAATAATTTTTTCCTTTTTACAAAAATTGATTGGTTGATTGATTTTCACATGAAAAATTTTTATGAATTGGAATTTGAACAAAAATTGTTAAATAGCCTTGTAAGTTATGCGTAGCATTCAAGTGACCATCACTCGAATGATTATCCGGTTATTGAAATCACTTGAATACCTAGTATTCGGTTATTGAAATTAATCGGTTATGCCCATCACTATTGGCAACTATGAGTTGTAAAATCGCTAGAATCGAGACCGAATTAAAATTAATTCGAATTATCATCCGATTATTGGAATAATCGAATCGGTATAATCCGATTATTGTTTTGAAATCATCCGATTATGCCCATCACTGCCTCATACCTCTCGACAGTATTTGACATGGTAAAAGTGATTAAAAGTAGATCAGCAACTTAAAACTAATCTAAGTGGTGCCATCTTCCCAATGAGACTGCACTTTCATAAATAAACAACTTTGGTTTACCTCTTAACTTAAATTTGAAATGCATTTATCATTTAAAATTGCGGCAAAAGTATTTTTTAAATTTTATAGATTACTTGAATTATACCTTGTAGCAAAACAATAAATCACCAGAGTTTGGGTAATATGAATTTCTGCTTCTGAGAGTAGCCGGGCCTTATGTAACCCGGTTTGCAATGTATTGGAGGGTTGCCTATGTAGTTGGCTTCGCGCATCCTAATCCACTACTACTTATCTAAAAGTATTGTTTTTTTTTTCTACTTTTTCCTGAACTACTTTGTGCTTGAAAACGACTAGCACAATTATCATTAAACCAAAAGTCTGTAAAGTACAGAGTGAACCTTTTCAGTTGAAGAAAATAATTAAGTATATTGTTAATAATAACTTTATTATTTGTGCCTGGTCATTTTGTAGGTAGGTAAAATGTAAAGTATTCCCTTATAATGTTAAAATTTGTAATTTTCGTTTGTTCATAAGTGTAAAGAAACTTGTTCTACTTTACAATTTATGGATTATTGATCTATTTTGTAGCTTGCAAACTTGAACAAAATTGTTTTTCGAAATTTGGAAGTTTAATCAGTTAATGGACAGGCGAAAATTTTTTGTCATTTCAAGGTCATTTAATTAACCATTAACCATTAAAACCTTTATTAATATCTTTTAAGTACATTTCAAATGGTATTTGATTTATCTCATTTAAGTGTGTGTACGTACATACAGAGTCAAAGGCGTAAGAACTACACCACCACCTTACACGTAAAAAGATGTAAATTTTTACATTATAAGACACGAGCTAAAATCATATTTCCACGGTTGTATATTGCATTATGAAATGTATATTTGTAAAATATATAAATATTTAGATATTAAAATGAATTATCATTTCACCAGATTTCTATTCAATTAAAAAAACATAAAAATCAAAAAAAAAAATGTTTTCATATTTAAATCATTACCTAATAACATTTTTATTTACCGATCGATATTGTCCAAAAACAATAGGGTTCTTCCTCTGGCTAACACTAACTTACTGTCCGAATTTTAGTATAATCGGATTTTTCTTTCTTGGGTTATCGTGCTTACAAGAAACGTGACGGACGGACAGACGGACATTTGGAAAGTTGTTCAGAATTCGTTCACTAACACAATGATATGAAAATTTTTTGTCTCCGAGCGATATTTACGGTTTTAGAAATGTGCCGATCAAATGCAATATACTCTTCGTTTTCTTATTTGCGAAGAGTATACCTAATAATTATGGTCAGAATTTTTGGTAGTTCTGCAGCTCTGCAGCACTTATGAAGAAACCGCCTCTGAATTACCATTATACCTAGATGGGAAATCCTATTTTAGCTATTTCATCGACACGGCCATACACATTATGCATAAAACTACTTTTTACTTTCAGTCAAATTATAAAATGAAAAAACTATACAAATATGTACATATTATTGGTTTCGAATGGTTTTATCGTGATGTTGACACCATACGACGCTTAAAAGTAAGAAATTTAATATTAGGAACATATTGAAACACATACGCTTCAGATTTTCAATTTTTATTAAAGAAATTCACAAGAAACTGAACCCTAAATCAATGAACTAATGAACAAAATTTATGGTTTCCGAATAATTAATACATTAGTCGATAAATTTAATTTTTTTTTTGCTAATTTTTATTCTTTCCTCAGGGGTGGGCCCGGCCCACCCTTCCCCCCCCCCCCCCCCCTAGTTGCGCCAATGCCTATACCGTTCCTCTATTAAATAAACTTAATGTTTTTAATTGAAAAACTGTCTTGAATGCTGTTGTTTATTAGTTCTTGCCGAGGTTGGTTAAGCTCTATCAAGGTCATTTAATGGTCAAACTGAGAAAAGGTGGTTGAAAAAATCTGAAAAAATTCACATATAGGTTTTTGGGGTCGCTGAGTCCGAATCCGGTGTTCGCTTACCCTCAAAAGGCATCCGGAGGTCATTTCAAGGTTAATTTCAGAAAAACAGAGGGGAAGCTGTCAAAAATCTGAAAAAATGTATATATAGGTTTTTTGGGTCGCTGAGTCTGCATCCGATGCCGGTTGACCCCTACCACGTCAGTTTCAAGGTCATTTGAAGGTAAATCTAAGAAAAAGTGGTTGAGAAATCTGAAGAAATTCACACATAGGTTTTTGGGGTCACTGAGCCCGAATCCGGTGTTCGCTTACCCTTAAAAGGCATCCGAAGGTCATTTCAAGGTTAATTTGAGAAAAACAGAGGGGAAGCTGTAAAAAAATCTGAAAAAATTTATATATAGGTTTTTTGGGTCGCTGAGTCTGCATCCGATGCCGGTTGACCATGCCAGTTTCAAGGTCATTTGAAGGTCAAACTAAGAAAAGGTGGTTGAAGAAATCTCAAAAAATTCACACATGAGTTTTTGGAGTCCGAATCCGGTGTTCGCTTACCCTTAAATGGCATCCAGTGGTCATTTCAAGCCGGCATTCGTCCGCCAGCTTATACTACACATGAAGATTCTTAGACTATCTCAGTGCATATATATTTAACTCAATGAATCACCTACTTATTTTTTTCTGTGAAAGTTGACGAGCTTATATTCACATAAATCCTGTGGAACAAGACTCAAAGACTGGCCTTTAGGTATAGTTGCAGAAGCAGAGCGAACATGAAAGTACAGAGTACCTTGAGTATTCGATAGAAGGCGCATGCCCACCGCAAGTGAGTTGGGGCAGAAGAGGGATATAAGTTCGGCGCGAATCATGGGCGTTGGGTTCACAAATGCTGGAAACGGATGGCATCCCTATATCCATTAATAAAAACATCTCCTCCCCAAATTGGCACCTTAATTTATATATACTGACATACGCCTCCCAAATATGGTACCCCCTGATTCCTACTACTAAACAAAAAGAATTACAAGTCATCCAAAATAAAATTCTCAGAGTGGCCAACAAATATCCCACACGCAGCCCTATCACAACACTGCACCAAATATCCGGTACCCCTACATTGAATGATTTCATTCTCAAAACTCTCATTCCAAATTTAGGTAACGCACTGACCAAATCCACCAACCCTACCCTTATCAATCCCCTTACCCCCAAGTTCCTTGAAGCTCCAAAACATCCCTCTCTAAACTATATTTACACCCCCACTCCCGATTAGGCAACAAAAATTGTAATTATTCAAACCCAATACATTGTAAACTAACCATGATTTGAGAAAAAATACAAAAACAAAAAAAATACAAAAAATACAAAAAAAAATCAAAATCAAATAAAATAAGCAAAAAAATACACTAAACATCTTAAGCAAAAAAAAAAGTATCACATAAACATCTGAAAAGAGCCATACCACAACCATAAAACATCAAAAAAATAAAACAAACAAAATTACAAAGAGCCATACATACACTACACTGTGTACACCACCACAAATATTCAACAACCATAATAAAACCATATTAACTAACACTAACCCTAATAAAACCAAAAACTAAACTTCATCAGCCCAGCTTCGAGCACCGTTATTCAACTACATAATAACCCAAGGCAAGCATCCATGGATGGAAAGCCTTAGCCAAAAGAGGCACATACTATGCACGATGGCGTTGGGTTCACTCACTTGGAGCTCAATCATATCAGGATAAAAGTAATCTAATGGTTATTTGACTCAGGGTATTTAAATGTAAGTACATTTAGCATAAAGTTTTCGAAATTTCAACACATGTCAACAACAAATTAGATCATTCCAGGAACAACGTAAACGTTCTCGCCCGAATTTCGATTAATACACTTATGCTGAGAAAAGCGAATTGATTTGTTGAAGGCTTTCAAAAGTTTTTTTTTAATCTGGTTTTTGTACAATCACGCAAAACCGAAAGAGAATGGTAGGCAGAAAGGTAAGAAGACAAACTGACAAGGAGGCAGACAGACTGTCCAGTGGACATTTAGACAGAGGGTGGCAGAAAAACAGACAGATAGCAACATTTAGTTATTTAGTCAGACAGAAAGATGACAGAATTACCGACAGAAAGGCAGGTAGAAAGGCAGGATGTCAGCTTGACGGACAGAGAGAAAATGCAGGCGGACGAAAAATACAGACTAACCAGCAAAGAAATAGGTGTGCAGATATAAAGGCAGACAGATAAACAGACAATAAGTAGGCAGGTGAGCATTCGTATAAATTTTTTCCATTTTTTTTCACCTCCTATTCTTACTTTAACCTTCAAACGACCTTGAATATGAGGTGATAGAGGTCAACCGACATCGGATTCGAACTCAACGACCCCAAAAAGCTATGTGTGAATTTTTTCAGATTTTTTCAACCACCTTTTCTTAGTTTGACCTTCAAATGACCTTGAGCCTGACGTGATAGAGCTTAACCGACCTCGGCATCGGAAACAGCGACCCCAAAAACCCCCGGGTACCTAGGTAGAGTCCGGTGTATTTTTTCAAACTAAATGTTGACCGTTGACCTGTGTAATTTACAGGTATTCAATGTTTGTAGTTGTGTATAACGGTCCAGTGGTTAAAATTTTGCCTTGCAATCCTTATTCAAATTGTTCATCTTAAGCTTTATACTTAGGTAGGAGTTTCAACCCGAAAGAGGGGTGTTATAAGTTTGACGCGTATGTTTGTATGTTTATTTGTCTGTCTGTCTGTGGCTTCATATCTCTTCAACGGGTGATCCGATTTTGATGTAGTGTTTTTTATTTGAAAGGGTATTTTGTCGAGAAGGTTATAGGCCATATTAGATTTTGATGTTTGGTCGCCATCTTGAATTCGCCATGTTGAACTTCTCTAGAAATTGCCCGATTGAAGTAAAATTGAAAATGTGCAGACAATTATGGTAGCCGAACATGATTAAGGCCTCATTTTGATTCGGCCATATGAAACTGGTACGATTAGATACATTGATCGGGGGTTTTTAAAAATTTTCAATTTCACTTGTTTTTCAATTATTGTTTTAGCCAAACCGGACCTGCCCCGCCCAGCCCCACATCCACCACGACGGTGTGCGTCGTGGTTGTCTGGCTGCCTCTGGGTCAGATTCCGGGGAGGCACATACCTGTGACATTAATTTTACTAAAGTATTGTTAAGCTTGAGCTTGAGCCTTGCAATCCAAGGGCCGTGAAAGGTTGGATGTTTTTTTTAAACTTTTTTTTATACAAACGATGAGTATTTCATCAACAAAGTTGATAACAAAAAATTTGCAATGTCCAAAACTAAAATTATTCACAAAAAAACTGCGAAGAATTTTCTATAGAATGTGCAACAATTATATAAAAATTCAACAAACCGGCGAATTTTTACTCTAGTTATTATACTAAAATCATTTTTAAAACACATATAATTTGGACATTTATTAAAATAAATTACTACTACCTACAAAACGTATTGTTTTATTTTCAAAGCTTTTTCGAATTCAAATATCTCAAGAAATAGGCACTCTAGAGTACCTTTTTGCGTAAAAAATATTGAAAAATAAAAGGAAACTAAGAAAACAAATATTTGGCCAGTGGCGTACAAATTAGGGGGGGGGGCTCCGTGGCAATAGTGAGGAACCAGTTCTTTTGTTGATAATATCCGCCTTGGGCCATTTACACTATCTACCAAATATGGTAAAGAGATATTAAGTAATTTTAAAATAATATGTGAAAACAATTTTTTTAATTTTTAACTTCAACAACCTCAGTAAGGAGGAACATTTTATCTAAGTGTTTTTGGTTAAATCTTCATATTTTGAGCTAAGGATTCTTCAGTTAGTGTATGACCAATTTATTAATGAAATACCCTGTAGCATATTGTCTGTAATTTTCTGGATGAAATTTAATTACTCTAAAAAAGTAAATTTATTTTATTTCCTTACCAGGTGGTATAAAAATAACATATTATTCAAAAAAAGGTTAACAACTGCATCAGAAAAACAAAAATAAAATAGATCGTCATTAAAAAAAAATGTCATATCCAAAAAACTGCTGACCAAAACAATTTTTTTTATTCACATCTCAACTTTCCAGAAGCAGTGTGTACAACGTTATTTGCTGTTACGTGCAATATTTAAGTTACTAAACAGTTCATCTGGCTTTTGTTAAAATTAAAATACTTTTATTTATGGTCCAGCCCGTGCTTCCGGCAAAGTTTACCAAACGTACGTTTCACCGTTCTAGAAACTTTTAAATGGCTATGCAGATAAAATTAACATTTTCCAATTAAAGCAGTCTTGTGGTCTGTTTGGCAATACAAAAGACTAACAAAAGCAATAGCAGTTTCGGTAATTAACTTGTAACTTGATCTGCAGTTGCGCGGGAGATTGGCTCGTGTTGTCGTGCAGGCCACGTGTGTATAGCTAGCTGTACACAGCTGTGGCACGGACAGCAGGGGACATTTACGGTATGCATGTGTGTTGTTACTTGTGGAAAGTTCTTTACAGGGGCCACACATATAGGGTTAATAAAGTATAGAAATGCAATTGTTATTGTAGTCGTTAGACTATTTCAGGGAGGCTAAACTACATGTAATCGACACCAGCCTCAACCTATATAAGTAGAAGCGTACCCGCCGTTGCCCGGGTCCCGGGTGACTTAAGTAAATTGAACATCAAACACCATTAACTAAAAAAACGTAATTTTGATTGTATGCTATTCTGTTTTAAATTAGTTACAGATGAACAAATTACCAAAATTAAAATTTTTTAACAAAGTAGAAAATAAATGAAACACATACCGGGTGCCACAGGCTAGTGGCTCACTGCTATATTTCCTTTATTTTTTAACTTATCCACTTGAAATTTGGGGTGCATAAACTACCTGTAAAAATGGATTTTTGGACATAAAAACGATGTGTAATTTCATTAACTATTTACGAAGCCTCCAAAGTTGAACAAATCACTTTTTTATCGAAAACTTTTTTTCAATGGGAAGGTGGTGGCTCATAGTGTTCAATAAATTATAGATTTTTATCTGAATTAATTGATATCCATTTCAAATCTAGGCTATTTGTTTTTCTATTTTATTTTATTTATTTAAAAATAAAAAATCACTTTCAATTAATTTTTATTGAACTTAACGTAAATTGCCTTTGCACTACGATTTGATACAATATAAAACATAAAACAAAAGAAAGGTGACAAATGTAAACAATTATTGTTAGCGAAAGATTTGTGCCCATTATTGGTATTTCTTAACATGAACTACACCATAACGAAAAAACTGACATGATATTAATTTATGGCGAATGTTGATAAAATTCTGTGCTTGCAGGTCAAATGTACGCTCAGAGATTTCCTGAAAAAAAAACATCCATTTCGTCATTATTTCAAGAAATTAGAGAGAAAAATGCGGAGAGAACCACGTGTCCAAAATCAAGAATTCATTGTAAATGAAGAGTTGGAGATCAATGTACTAGGAACCGTCAGCCACAGTAAGAAGAATTTTGAAAAACAATTACCCCTCGTTAAAGTAAAATCTGCATCAACATCTGTACAAAGGGGATATTGTAAGACGAATTGTATTTTGCGAGAGGTTAATTATGTTTCAAAGAGGCAATAATTTTGCCTTCAACAACCTTTTTTCCGATGAAGCACGTTTCACAAATAATGCGATGTTCAACCGGCAGAAAGTAAGATAATGGTCCAAACAAAATCAAAGATTAGTTGGACAAGGCAGGTTTCAAAAAGATTTAGGATAAATGTATGGGCAGGTATTTATGGAACATGAATTATTGGCCAAATATTCTTCTAAGGTACGCTGACAGGACAAAGGTATCTCGAATTCTTACAAAATCAAATTTGGCAAGAAATCGAACAAGTTCCTCTAGCATATTACCGATTGTTGTATTTCCAGCAAGACGGAACACCGCTCTTATAGCCCACAACTTATTTCAAACCCTAAGGTGGCCTGCAAGGTCACCGGATCTAATCCCATTAGACTTCTCTCTTTGGGGTTATATCAAAGGACAGGTCTGCAAAACTCCTGTTATTACCATCGAAGATCTCGAATTGAGAATAAGAAGAGCTTTTAATAGTATCACTCCACAAATGTTAAGGAATGTAATGAGTAACACAATTGTGCGAGCAAGAAAATGTATTGATTGTGATGGGGTTCATTTTGAGCAATATTTGTAAAATTTAAAAAAATTTTTTTTGTTCAAATAGGCTTAGAATGTCACGAAACGTCGAGATTTTAAGTTCGAGAGAAAAAAAATTTTCTGTCTGTCTGTCTGTCGGTCTGTCTGTCTGTAACTTTTTTTGTGCGCACGTTTACTCTGGAACCGTTTGAGATATTGACTTGAAATTTGGTACACATATGTACTTTAACGAGATCTAGAACTAGATTATATTTTCATCTTGTTCCGTCGAAGGGTTGGGGGATAAATTTGGGGAAAATAGGTAAATCAAGCAGGAAAGAGTCCATAAAATTGGTATTTAGTATATACAAGAGAAGCTGAGGTCTCAAAAAAAATTTTGGCATTAGCCACCCCCATTACCACCCCCACCCCATTATTAAAGGGGATGAAAAAAAATTGTGAATTAGAGAACCAGAACCTCAAAATGTTTTTTACTTCATCCACCCCCACTACCACCCCCACCCCGCTACCGATGTGGGGTATCATTTTATGGGTTTTTGGGGTAGAGGATTTCAAATATTATATTATTAATGTTCCATAAACAATTATTTCCACATACAAAATTTTTTCGTTGTGAGTGACTTAGATAAAAAATCTGGATGTGGAAGTAGTGATTCCTTGGGCAGCGGTTTTTTTGTGTGATTTGCACCTGTATAATTGAAAAAAAATCATATGTCTAACAATGAAACGTGAATAACTACCTTTTTGTGAACAATAACCTTTTAGTTCTCTCTTTTGTTTCTTAACAGGTATAATTACTAGTGCAAACTATAAAGATCAATAAAAATTATTTTGAAAGTGATTTTTTATTTTTAAATAAATTTAATAAAACAGAAAAACAAATAGCATAGATTAGAAATGAATATCAATGAATTCAGAAAAAAATCTATAATTTATTGAACACTATGAGCCACCACCATCTTCCCATTTGAAAAAAAAAGTTTTCGATAAAAAAGTGATATGTTCAACTTCGAGGCTTCGTAAATAGTCATTAATGAAATTAAACGAAACATTTTGTTTTTCTCTTAGACTTTACCTGTCGTAGAACAAATTTTGATATTAAAGCACTATAGACGAATGTCTTAAAATGCTTTAAAAAATTGAACATCGACTCAAAAATTCGCGAAAGTCTCTTGGTATACTCAGAATGTTGTCTTGAATCCAAGTATGTAAAAACATACAAGGTATTCCATTTAAAAATCGAAAGTTGAAGTCATTTCCGGATAAACCGGAAATGGTCTCATACCGTTTTTTATGTCCAAAAATTCATTTTTACAGGTAGTTTATTCATAAATTTCAAATGGATGAATTAAAAAATAAAGGAAATATAGGGGTGAGCCACTAGCCTGTGGCACCCGGTATACCGGGTGCCTCCTGGTGGCTCCTAGTGTTCAATAAATTATAGAATTTTTTCTGAATTCATTGATATCCATTTCAAATCTATGCTATTTGTTTTTCTGTTTTATTGAATTTATTTAAAAACAAAAAATCACTTTCAATATAATTCTTCTTGAACTTTAACGTAGTTGCCTTTGCAAAAATCATGTCTAATAATGAAATGTGAATAACTACCTTTTTTTGAATAATACCCTTAGGGTTCTCTCTTTTGTTTCTTAATAGGTATAAGTACTAGTGCAAACTATAAGGATCAATAAAAATTATTTTGAAAGTGATTTTTTATTTTTAAATAAAAGACCCCGGAGAAAACCCATGAAAATGTTGATTCGGTGGAATCGGCTGAAATTTTGGTATTTTGTAGTTCAAGTGATGCTGATAAAAAGTTCTTATTACATCGAGCCAATCCTATGGACAATTTTTGAGATACAGCTTGCGGGTTTATGAATGGCTTCCAGCGTGTTTGTGTACTGCGTGCATGCGTTTGTGTGTATGTATGTGCCAGTGTATACAGGGTTCTCCGGAAATATCGATGACAAACTTCTAGTGCAGATTCTACATGCAAAAATATGTTCGCAAATACCGTGAGTTACGGTCCTATGAAAATGACACCCAAAAATTGATTATTATATTATATATTTCAGAAACCTTTTGATCCACAGGGACGCGACTTTATACGCATATTGAACAATAATACAAGCTTATTTTTACATTATTTTTAAAAAATATTTTTTACCGTAAGTGGGTGGTATTGAGGGGGGCTGTCGATATTTTGCATTCATCTATTTTCTTTAAATATTAATTATATGGCAATAGTCCCTTTTGAATGTACAATCCGAATGCTATTTTTTGATACAATATTGTACAATGTGTCAAAAGTTGTAAGAAAAATGTGCAGATTGCGAATAGCGGAGGGTCCCCACATGCAGAGGTGGCAAAGGGGAGGGAACAGCCCTGTATCGACCTTGGGGAAAATAAAGTAATAAAGTGCGCACAACGCTCTCAAAGCTCAAATTGTGATTATTTTATTTATTCAAAAATATTATGACTGTCACCTTATGCGCTAAAAGGGTTGAGGTTTGGGTTTGAGGGTTTCTAAAGGTTTTAAAATTTAGCGCATCTTTTTCAAATTTGTGTGCGCTATTTGACACTGAAGTAAGAATTAGAGTCAGATTGTCCAAAGGGCTGTTACGGTCACGCTTTGGGCCCAAACTATGCCGATGGCTTTCCAAGGAATTCGTTACTTTTAAAATGCCATGGCAGCCTGACTAAAATCATAACAAAGCGCATAGTTTGCGAACAAATGAAAATTCACTTTTCCATATGAAGAACCCAGGATGACTCTCTGATTCATGCCTTGGGTGTAAAAGAATTTGTAAGATTGATGCAGAGCAAATAGCAATTTGTCTAAAAATAATAATTTTCTTGAAAACTATAACTACCCTATCTAGGTCATGAATGTCATGAAAAAGAGTAAAAAGATCAAACTGAGACATTTGACTTAATGGTCAAAGTGTAGAATTGCCGCATTATATTGATATTATTTATTTTAACACCTACTTTCCTCAATCAGAGAAAAGATTTTCAATGTCGAAAACATTTGGTAATTTCGTTTTCGGCCTAAGGAAAGAGTGACCCATAATTTCGCCCCTTTTGAGGACCCCAAGAATTCGATTCAAAAGTGGTCTAAATGATAGCTTATGGTGATACTTTAAAGTAGGCAATATTTCAAGTTGAGCATAGTTTTTGTTTTGGAGATATGACGAGTCGAACCTGTTAGTTGACATGTTCACGGCAAGATGAATCCAACATTTTTGGCAATCTCGTTCATTATGTTCAAGATTCTACCATTGTATTTTATTAAAAACGTTGTTCAAGTGAGGTATAGCCGATTTTACAGGATTCTTGAGGATAATATTCGATTAATCGGTATTTTTATACTGGAGACTTAGCAAATCTCGATAGATATTCCAAACCTTGTATCCAACGGCCTTTGAATTAAAAAGTAAATGTATATTTCTAAGAAAGATTAGGTTTAGTTATATTACTGAAATGTATTTCAATAATATGTAAACCTCTTCACCACGTCACAGTACTAACCCAAGAAGAGGTTTTTGTTTTTTATTTATTTCTTGTTCTGTTATTTTTCTTTTCAATTTTTTTTTGACTTTTTATCTGTTTTATCTGTTGAGAATTTTAAGATAACGCAAGAGGTCACCGAGAATGTCGGATTCGCCTTGACGTGGATGAATCAAATAACGAGTTTAACTCGTCATATCTCCAAAACAAAAACTATGCTCAACTTGAAATTTCGCCTACTTTAAAGTATCACCATAAACTATCATTTGGACCACTTTTAAATAAAATTCATGAGGTCCTCAAAAGGGGCGAAAAATAGGTTTCTTTTTGGGTCACTCTGTAATTTATAGATTCATAATTGATGCAGAGAATGACGAATGTATCCACTAGATAATAGTAATGTACATTTTAGAGAATTGTATCAACATAATTTATGAATCTTCGTAGACTTGAAATATATTTACACTGCCAGTTTTACTGTAAACCTATATAAAATAGTCACAGAAAACAAAGAGGCCTCATGAAATATCTAAATTTTAGGAACAGGTAACAGAATTTAATCTGAATATTTATTTTTTTGCAAAATTTCAAGATAGCATGGTCATTAACAGTAATCATTAGTAGTTAATTTTTAGTGAGTTAAAATATGACTTTGAAAAGCATTTAAGAACATAATATAAATTTTACTAAATCTACTGTTCGATCGAATGGAAATAGGGATTCCTCCCATCTTGTTCTAAAGGTCTGAAGGAGGTTATAATGATTATAGACAAGTAATTTTTATTCGGTATTGGCAAAAGAGTGCTTTTATATATTTATTAATATACCAGTGATGGATAAATATTTCCAAATACACAGTTACCATTACAACAAGGAAGCTATAATGGTTAGACGGTAATTTGTATTAGCTTTTTGGTATTGACAAAAGAGTGCTTTTTTATATTTAACGTACCAACGATGGTGGAATAATTTCAAGTATGCAATAACAAAAGGGCGTTTTAAACACATAGGTCCATCAACCTACCATTACAGGACAGATGATATAATGTTAACAGTACTTTGTATTCGCTTTTCAGGTAGTGGCAAAAGTTGCCAACACTTTACCAGTCATAAATCTAATGGCCCATTGCTTTGCCACTTATAGGGTGTTTTCTGGGTAATTATCGGATCGACCTCAAATATTCAGTGTTATAATTATTTGACGATTATTTCCCATAAACGTACTAAAAATGAAATATGAAATTTTACTAAATGACCCCATTCCATATTCAATAATAATATTTTCCACTCTATCACCATATGGGGGTTTTCCCAAAGAAAGAATTGATACAATAATTCAGATGTTTTTTCGCATTTTTCTTTTCACTATATTTTTGAGTGAATGTGCCAATTTATTTTTTAAAACTGGCATGTGGTCCTCTCCTTTCTGCCTGCCATCTCTGCGAAAGAAGTCCCATTCCAATACGTAATCTATGAGTTTTTCTGAAAATAATGATGAATTGCACAATGTGACATCTCAAAGTTGCACACGAGATGCAATATTTGACAAATTCAAGACGGAAAAATAAATACCTACCGGGTGTCACAGGTTAGTGTAGTGTAGTCTATTTCCTTTATTTTTTAACTTATCCATTTGAAATTTAGAGTGCATAAACTACCTGTAAAAATGGATTTTTGGACATAAAAAACGATATGAGACCATTTCCGGTTTACCCGGAAATGACCGCAACTTTCGATTTTTAAATGGAACACCCTGTATATTTTTACATATTTGGATTCAAGACAACATTCTGAGTATATCATAAGACATTCGTCTAGAGTGCTTTGGAATATCAAAATTTGTTCTACGGCAGGTAAAATCCAAGGGAAAAATATAATTTTTCGTTTAATTTTATTAATAACTCTTTAAGAAGTCTCCAAAATTGAACAAATCACTGTTTCATCGAAAACTTTCTTTTTTCAAATGGGAAGGTGGGGGCTCCTAGTGTTTAATAAATTATATATTTTTTTCTGAATTCATTGATATCCATTTCAGATCTATGCTGTTTATTTTTCCATTTTATTAAGGACCAAGGACCCCGGAACAAAACCCATGAAAATGTTGATTCGGTGGAATCGGCTGAAATTTTGATATTTTGTAGTTCAAGTCATGCTGATCAAAAGTTCTTATCACATCGAGCCAATCCTATGGACAGTTTTTCAGATACAGCTTGTCAAAGTTAGGTAATTTGCGTCATTTTAGACATTCAAGAACTTTTTACTCCTAAACTATTAACTTTAGCAAAAAATTGCAAGGGTCGAAATATTTTTGTTCTAGTCCAATAAAGCTAAAGAATTTTTTCAGAATTTTTTTATCAATTTTTAAGTTAGGCAGAATATATATGTCATATTTCGGCATGCAAAAATCCATTTTTACAGGTAGTTTATGCACTCTAAATTTCAAATGGATAAGTTAAAAAATAAAGGAAATAGAGGTGGAGCCACTAACCTGTGACACACGGTAGGTATTTATTTTTCCGTCTTGAATTTGTCAAATATTGCATCTCGTGTGCAACTTTGAGATGCCATATTGTGCAATTCATCATTATTTTCAGAAAAACTCATAGATTACGGATTGGAATGGGGCTTCTCTCGCAGAGATGGCAGGCAGAAAGGAGAGGACCACATGCCAGTTTTAAAAAATAAATTGGCACATTCACTCAAAAATATAGTGAGAAGAAAAATGCGAAAAAACATCTGAATTATTGTATTAATTCTTTCTTTGGGAAAACCCCCATATGGTGATAGAGTGGAAAATATTATTATTGAATATGGAATGGGGTCATTTAGTAAAATTTCATATTTCATTTTTAGTACGTTTATGGGAAATAATCGTCAAATAATTATAACACTGATTATTTGAGGTCGATCCGATAATTACCCAGAAAACACCCTATAAGTGGCAAAGCAATGGGCCATTAGATTTATGACTGGTAAAGTGTTGGCAACTTTTGCCACTACCGGAAAAGCGAATACAAAGTACTGTTAACATTATATCATCTGTCCTGTAATGGTAGGTTGATGGACCTATGTGTTTAAAACGCCCTTTTGTTATTGCATACTTGAAATTATTCCACCATCGTTGGTACGTTAAATATAAAAAAGCACTCTTTTGTCAATACCAAAAAGCTAATACAAAGTACCGTCTAACCATTATAGCTTCCTTGTTGTAATGGTAACTGTGTATTTGGAAATATTTAACCATCACTGGTATATTAATAAATATATAAAAGCACTCTTTTGCCAATACCGAATAAAAATTACTTGTCTATAATCATTATAACATCCTTCAGACCTTTAGAACAAGATGGGAGGAATCCCCATTTCCATTCGATCGAACAGTAGATTTAGTAAAATTTATATTATGTTCTTAAATGCTTTTCAAAGTCACATTTTAACTCACTAAAAATTAACTACTAATGATTACTGTTAATGACCATGCCATCTTGAAATTTTGCAAAAAAATAAATATTCAGATTAAATTCTGTTACCTGTTCCTAAAATTTAGATATTTCATGAGGCCTCTTTGTTTTCTGTGACTATTTTATATAGGTTTACAGTAAAACTGGCAGTGTAAATATATTTCAAGTCTACGAAGATTCATAAATTATGTTGATACAATTCTCTAAAATGTACATTACTATTATCTAGTGGATACATTCGTCATTCTCTGCATCTATCAATTATGAATCTATAAATTACAGAGTGACCCAAAAAGAAACCTATTTTTCGCCCCTTTTGGGGACCTCATGAATTTTATTTAAAAGTGGTCCAAATGATAGTTTATGGTGATACTTTAAAGTAGGCGAAATTTCAAGTTGAGCATAGTTTTTGTTTTGGAGATATGACGAGTTAAACTCGTTATTTGATTCATCCACGTCAAGGCGAATCCGACATTCTCGGTGATCTCTTGCGTTATCTTAAAATTCTCAACAGATAAAACAGTTAAAAATCCAAAAAAAAATTGAAAAGAAAAATGACAGAACAAGAAATAAATAAAAAACTTAAACCTCTCCCTGGGTTAGTACTGTGACGTGGTGAAGAGGTTTACATATTATTGAAATACATTTCAGTAATATAACTAAACCTAATCTTTCTTAGAAATATACATTTACTTTTTAATTCAAAAGCCGTTGGATACAAGGTTTGGAATATCTATCGAGATTTGCTAAGTCTGCAGTATAAAAATACCGATTAATCGATTATTATCAGCAAGAAATCGGCTATACCTCACTTGAATAACGTTTTTAATAAAATACAATGGTAGAATCTTGAACAAAATGAACGAGATTGCCAAAAATGTTGGATTCATCTTGCCGTGAACATGTCAAATAACAGGTTCGACTCGTCATATCTCCAAAACAAAAACTATGCTCAACTTGAAATATTGTCTACTTTAAAGTATCACCATAAGCTATCATTTAGACCACTTTTGAATCGAATTCTTGAGGTCCTCAAAAGGGGCGAAATTATGGGTCACTCTTTCCTTAGGCCGAAAACGAAATTACCAAATGTTTTCGACATTGAAAATCCTAGCTCTGATTGAGGAAAGTAGGTGTTAAAATAAATAATATCAATATAATGCGGCAATTCTACACTTTGACCATTAAGTCAAATGTCTCAGTTTGATCTTTTTACTCTTTTTCATGACATTCATGACCTAGATAGGGTAGTTATAGTTTTCAAGAAAATTATTATTTTTAAACAAACTGCTATTTGCTCTGCATCAATCTTACAAATTCTTTTACACCCAGAAATTTTTTTCACAACTCTATAATAGTTTCTAGAACATCTATATGGTTTGAACTTCATTTTAATATGCTGCATATTTTATTTTTGACAATTGCGCGTTTGAGTTGAGGTTATATTTGAAGAACATTGGTAATCATGAAGATTTACTAATTCATGCATGATATTGACCTTAGTGATTAGTTCAGTTATAGTACATTCAGATCCTATACAGTATCCTATCGATAATAAAACCAGCTCTAAAAATACTAATCTTAAAAAGATGCTATCTCATACATCTACAAAAAAAGAGAAAGAGAAATTGGTCTATTCTTTAAAAAATATGGTAGTCGCCACAGTTGTTTTTGATGATATTAGATCGGCAGTTGGTGAAAGATTTTTGGTTGTGATTTTACTCAGTATGCCTTTCGAAGGGCATTAAGATGCGTATATTCTTATGACAAGGCATGAATCAGAGAGTCATCCTGGGTTCTTCATATGGAAAAGTGAATTTTCATTTGTTCGCAAACTATGCGCTTTAGTATGATTTTAGTCAGGCTGCCAAGGCATTTTAAAAGTAACGAATTCTTTGGAAAGCCATGGGCATCGCTTGGGCCCAAAGCGTGACCGTAACAGCCCTTTGGACAATCTGACTCTAATTCTTACTTCAGTGTCAAATGGCGCACACAAATTTGAAAAATATGCGCTAAATTTTAAAACCTTTAGAAAATAAGCTCTCAACCCTTTTAGCGCATAAGGTGACAGCCATAATATTTTTGAATAAATAAAATAATCACAATTTGAGCTTTGAGAGCGTTGTGCGCACTTTATTACTTTATTTTCCCCAAGGTCGATACAGGGCTGTTCCCTCCCCTTTGCCACCTCTGTATGTGGGGACCCTCCGCTATCCGCAATCTGCACATTTTTCTTACAACTTTTGACACATTGTACAATATTGTATCAAAAAATAGCATTCGGATTGCACATTCAAAAGGGACTATTGCCATATAATTAATATTTAAAGAAAATAGATGAATTAAAATTTACATTAATATAATATCATTTATCAAACTAGTGGTAATGTTAAAGCTTTTGTTTCTGAACTAAACGAAAAAAACTCCCTCAAAGTAGTGCATTGATGACTGTGGATTGGTGAAAATAAAAATATGCCCCTCTTTATAAATAACATCTTTGGTTTGAACTGTTGGAGCTAAAATAAACAAATTATCTTTCACAGTGACTCTTGAACATGCAACGTAAAATTGACCATGAACAAACAAATCAATGCCAATAACAGATAAGGTTTATTCTTGAACTGTACTAATAGAGCATTGAAGTGTTTTAAGTCCGATGGTATAGTCACTAGTGATCATAAAGCAATTTTCCGCGACATACACCAGATCTACGGGTATGGGTATGCTATGTATGTGCACCCACCATTCGACCTAACTAAAAGTGTCTACAGACGACCCAACCAACCAACCTTCACGATACACTTTGAAAATTGCCGTGACAACTCGTAAAAGTGAGCTGGTCTGGTAGAATTCCAGCGTCTGCAAAGCGTACCGACAATGTTGGCTCCAGCAGACCAGCTCACTTTTACGAGTTCGCATAGCAATCTTCAAAGTGTACCGAAAAGTTCGGTTGGTTGGTTGGATCGTCTGTAGACCTTTAAGAGATTGTTTTTATGATCAATATTAGGTAAATTTTTGTGACACTTTTTCAGTTATTCGACGAAAACCGTTTTGAGGTACCTTTCTTAATATAAAGTAGAAATTTTCAAGTCTTAATAACTTAAAAACTATCAATTTAGGTGAAAAATTGTAAAGTATTAATTCCAATGATTATTTTCTCGAGTTTCCCTGATGCTTTTACTATTAAACTATAAATTGAGTCATCTAATTTGTTGCTAAGCTGCACTTTTAATGTAAAATGATACTGAATCACCAAATAAACTATTGCTAAAATCAGTTGGAAAATCATAAAAAACGGCCGACAAAGCGCCCTAATTGATATTAGCAATAATATACTAAAATTCCTCAAGAGTTGAAAGTACCAAAAATTGATATACAATATTTAAGTATTACTTGACTTATCTTTCGATCGATCGCATATGGATAAATACTTTTCAAAAACTCAAATTCTTAACAAAACTCGTAGCTTTAACACACAAATGGTCAAGAAACACGCAAACATCATTAAGTCCAGTTTTATTTATGTTCATTACTTGAAATGTATTTTTCTCGAAATAGAAATTAGCACTTTATTTGCAACTAATAATTGTAAATAGTTAATGAATTATAGTATTAATGAAGACTGTGTATGTGTAAAAACCGTTTCTTGTAAATACAATAACTTCTGTTAGACTTAACTTTTTTATTTAAAATTTGGTACATATGTAAGTAAGAAATAAGAGTAATATGGGATTTGATATGATATACGAGGAATGTGGAATTGTGTATGTCAGTTAGGGGCCCTAAGTTCGATTCTCCAATTTTGATCAATAAAAAGTTCAAATTTACTTGGATATTAGAGGTATATGTAGTTTACTCCCGAATAGGATTTCACATAGAGAATTTCAATCCACATTTAAAGGTTAATTTTGAATCTTGTAGTGAAAAATATTACTGCTAAATGCTCAATATCTAATAGACAGGACTGCTTTACATCCTCTTCGAAGGATGATATATCCACTACGCAATTCTCGCCCAATATTGCATAGATTCTGCGTACACTTGAACATACAAGTCGGCCAGAAGATGGAGCGAGATCGAAGTATTTCCCTGTCAGCTATCCAAGAATGACCATGACTTTCGTTGCTTAACTTTTTATATCGAGATGTGATAATGTTTCGCTTGTTTTTGAATTTAAAAATTTTGTTTTCGGTACACATAAATTGAGCTACTTTTAGACTAACAGGGACGAAAATATTACTTCCGATTAAACCGGAAGTGACATCAACTTTCTTTTTTAGAATGACTATATTTTTTGGTGGTTTCTTATTAAGCATAAAATTCTAAGTATAACAGATTTCTCCGATTTAAAAAAATTTCAAAAAATAAGTGAGGTACGAACAATGTTTTATTTTTTCAAAATGGCCGCGCCGCGTCAGACGAACGCGACGTAAGAAAATTAGTAAGTAGGCTATGGGAATTATTAGTACCTAATGTAGAAGTGTCTGTAAAGAACAAAATAGTTATTTAAATTACTGATAGGTACGACTATTTTTAGGTTTTTCTCAAAAGACGGAATTTCATTTTCATTTTCATTTTCTTAGGAGTCCTATGGAAAATTTTTTAATGGGCCCGTGCTATTTTCTTTTATTGATCAGAAATAATAATTCACAAACTTTAATTTTTTGGCCATTAATCATTTCTTAACGATATCCTTCGTAATAATAAAAGTATTTTTAAAATGTAAACACAAATTAAACAAGAAATAATTTTAATAAAAAAAAAATATATATTGAAAACCTAAATTATAATAAACAATCATAAAAACTGTTCAAACTGTTCACCGTTTTGATTAATACACAGAGTAGAGCGACTTACTGTTGCACGTCTAACATTCTGTAGTTGTTGAGGTGTCATTTGTGTAGTTTCGTGTCTAACTCTCTCTTCCGGGTGCCTTGTGATTGGAGTAATCGCCTACTCTTTTCTTCAAATGCGCCCAAATGAAAAAATCGACTGGGGTTAAGTCAGGAGACCTTGCAGGTCATTTGACAGGACCAAATGTCCCAATCCAACGATTTGGAAACAATACATTTAGGTAATCCCTAACGATAATAGCATTGTGTGGTCCAGCCCCCTCTTGTTGGAAGTAAACCTCGTCAATACTGGCATTGGGAATTTGAATAATCTGTGGAATTATTACATTTTGGAGAAATTCTAGATATCTTAGTCCAGTTAGATTTTCGTCAAATATTATTGGACCTATGATATGATCGCCCAGTACGCCTAACCAAACATTGAAGCCAAACCGTCCCTGAAACCGCCTATGTTTCATAATATGAGGATTTCAATTCCCCAATATCGAACCTTGTTCCCATTAAATAAATCAAGGATTGTGAATCTCGATTCATCAGAGAACAAACTGTTTTTGATAAAATTCTCATTTCTTGGATGGCGGAACTGTAACCAATTACAAAAGGTTATTTTTCGGTAATAATCATTCTTATACAAAAATTGATTTGATGCAATTGATGTTTATAAAAACAATAGCCGTGTCTCTTTAACATTTTCCTGGCTGATTCTTTGGAAACTGGTAATTCACGTTCATTTTGCCTTATTTAAATAAATCCACAATAAATCTTTCTTCAATTTCTATATCAGGTTCAGTTCTAAATTGATGCTGCAACCGGGCGAAATAGTTTCTCGGATGTCTTCTTTCTGGATATCTCTGCCCATACAGAGTGTGTGCTCTAGTTGCATTGCGTTGAGTCTCTCCATAAGTAATATACATGTCTAATTTTTCATCTCTTGAATATTTTTCAGCCATTTTATATCAATTTACTTGTTTATAAGAAATGCAATACATTTAATTCAGATAATCAGTGAGTAATATCAAGAATAATTCAATTGTTGGGAATGTCTGTCATTTTCATGGCTATCTCCAATTTTGGATTTAAATGCAGATAGGTACTTTATTAAAATTATCTGTTGACCCTTACCTTTTAAAAATACTTTTATTATTGCGGAGGATATCGTTTAGAAATTATTAACGGCGAAAAAAAAAAATTAAAGTTTATGAATCATTTCTGATTAATAAAAGAAAATAGCACGGTCCCATTAGGAAATTTTCCTACGGAAATGGAAATGAAAATTAAATTCTGTTTTGAGAAAAACCTAAAAATAGTCGTACCTGTCAGTAATTCAAATAACGATTATGTTTTTTCCAGATAA
Source organism: Rutpela maculata (assembly GCA_936432065.2). Classification (NCBI taxonomy): domain Eukaryota; kingdom Metazoa; phylum Arthropoda; class Insecta; order Coleoptera; family Cerambycidae; genus Rutpela; species Rutpela maculata. The sequence goes on from OW386294.2 coordinate 52,472,525, forward strand.
GTCTATAACTTGAGTAATAATTTCCCTACATAGTAATTTTCTTACGTCCCGTTCATCTGAGGAAAAATCGGAAAAACTGTTGTACTTAGAATTTCATGATTGATAAGAAACTATCAAAAAAAAACATCATTCTATTTAAGAAAAAAAAGTTGATTTCACTTCCGATTTAACCGAAAGTGCTATTTTCATTCCTGTTAGTCTAAAAGTAGCTTACTTTTAAAAATCTTAAATTAAAAAACAAAATTAACTCGTGGCCACCCGGTAGACACATCATTCTTTTACTTACTGAACTTAATTAAAGAATATAATAAAAAAACATCAATATATAAAGGCAGTTTTTTAGGAGGACTGACCCAACCCCTCTCATCTCAAAAGATGATCCATTATTGCCGACTACAGCAGGAAATTAACGAGGAAATGAGAAAAGAAATACAAGAAAAATATTTGGGGAACTAACGTTTCGGAAATAAATATTCATAGTCAAGAATGTCTGCCGATTTTTCATCCCTTCGCATTTTCCTTACCTCTACTCGTCATTAATGGATTATCAGCGCCTTTCTAATATCGATCTATTTTAATAAATACACCTGTAATTAATATTTTTGTAGTTTAATACATACTGTAGACTTCACTTTCTTAACAGCTTTCAAAAATATTTTAAAAAGAGGAGGTTTTCAATTCGACCTGTATGGTTTTTCTTTTCTCGTTTAATCAGGCATTCGTCCAGATTAGCCTTAGCGTTTTCTATAAAATTTTTAGCAAATGGGGAACTTGCCCATTTTTTTTTTAACTTCATTGAAGTGTGTATTTATGTATAAAAACACGCCACACCGAATATCAGCTCTTAAATCGCAGTACTTACTTTGCAATAAATAATTAAAGTTGAAATCCTCGCCACTCCTCACGAAAAGCACTGTGACGTTGTAGAAGAACGCATTACCGGGCGTCAAAATGACGCGACACCAATTTATTTCTCAGGGGCGCCAGTCGCCAGTGCTACCCCGTTCTTCTACTCCCAGACGGGTTCGAGATAAGATGCACTACGATAGCCGAGTAATGGATCAAGGCTGCACTACCTCAGATCATTAACGGCGCTCTCTCTGGACGTGAATTCCCTGATTTTAGATTTTGGTACCTTCTGAAAAGTTAAATTTTCGCATAAAAAAATCCCAATCGAAGAATTTCTCTTCGGCGGGATTAATTTTTGACGTGACGATCACGTTTTTCTCTGCTAATAACGGACTCTGCACCTAGGAATTTCTGAGGAAAATGCATAAAAATCAAACCCCCGTACAGCAACTAGAAGGTCGAGTGTGGTGCAGTAACTCGACACATCCGGTTTTCGATACGAAAGTTCCAGGGATTATAGACTAGCAACAAGTCTCATGATCAATTAAGATGCAATCGTTCAAAGAATCCGTTTATTTAATAGATATGGTTATACAAAATTCTTATTGTAAGAATCGCGCCTTCCCTAATTAAGACAAACGGCATTCAGACCATACAAGAGAGAGCGCTTACGCTAACGATCGGTTAGGTAAAAAAGATTCATGCATACCTTCTTAGAATCAAAATGCGAGCTTTTTAAAGAAGTCTTAGACTCTTTGTAATATTATAATTACGGCTGACTGATCTTAACTCAAAAAAGTTTTACTAAATAAATTTAGTTTCGCTAGAGACTACTTAGATTTAAAGTTCTTGTATCGTGGCGGTTGACGTTGTCAAACACATTTATGAATGCATAAGTTTGTTTGGCGTTCGATTAGTCCACAACTTACTTGCCCCTATGCAGTTGTTCAATATTAGCAAAATTCCGACGATCCACCTTCGAGCGACTTTTGGGCAAAATTGAATTTTTGGATTTTTATGCACAAGGCGTTATCCTCTATAACTTTTTTATTTGGAGCGCCCTGCCATTGGCTTTCCTACCATCTCTTTGTATGGACTACTCAACGCGCTCGACCAAATTGCGAGCCGCTGAGTGAATCCAAACTCTTTCTATGCGAGAAACCGGCCTTGTGCATGTGCATTGATTTTTATCAAATTTTTGCATATCGGCGCTACGCCATCTTTGTCAAAATCGTCGGTTTCGCCTCTTAGATGCATTGCATCGTTAACATTTTATGCTCATACTTTAGAACAGGACATTCAATGACCGTATCTCAATGGTCAATGTCTTTGGTGGAGGAATAAAAATGGAAAATATTTTAATATTTTTCAAAGTGCATTTTTGGGATACTTTTTAAACTAGCTTCGGCGTATCTTTGAAAAATTAATCTTAAAGCCCAATTTTGGCGTATTTTTGATAAAAATTATTCTCAAGTTCATTTTTGGCGTACTTTTAAAAATATTATTTTCTTCAAAGTTCAACTTTGTTGCACCTTTGAAAAAGTATACTATTCTTAAATCCTTGCCACTATATACTTTCGCTCTCATATCCTGAACCAAAACATATTTTCCTAAGTGAAAATTCGGTGTTTCTTCGAATTTTCACCTGGTCATTTCTAATGCCTTATAGAACTTATAACGGTCCTTATGGACTGGTCTGTGGCTCTGTAGTCCCTCAGACTCTTAAAAATGTCCTCAAATGAAATTTTTTGGCTAAGTCGAATTCTGATTCTGTCTTCGACTTAGGTCGATTCTGGAGGGTTCTACAACAACGTCACCGGGTGAAAACTTGCTTTATTAATAGACTGGGTGGTTGGCTTTGAGACGTCCGCATATTCGGTCATAAGTCTTTTGTTTTTCATGTTAGAGAAAAAATTAAAAAAAGTGTGGGAAAGCTCAATCAATTCTCTCTGCAAATTTTTCGAAAAAAACGATAATTATCGAGATATTCGAGGAAATGCAGGATATTACACGTTTTCCTATAGAGTGTATGTAAGTCTTAAAAAAACAATTTTTCTCAGAAACCTTTGTTTCGGAGGGCCGAGATTAACGCAGCGTCAAAGTAGTACATGATATTAAGTGAACATTGTATATGAGATCGATTTCAATTAATTGCCGATTAATTACGGTGACAAAATGGAGAAAAATTACCGAAAAAAAAGTCCCAAATCCCGCCCCCTCTAATTCCTTCATTTTTGTCGGAATTCAAAAAATAAAAAAAAGAGTTTTAGAAAATTTAGTTTTATTTAGCTAGAGTAGTCTTTTGGCGTAGGAGATAAAGATTAAAAAGTTGCCAACTGTAGAAGCTCAAAATTTGCGATTTTTTGCCGTACATGGCCGACATTTCAGGAGTCATCTCCGAAACGAAAAAAAAAAAAAATTAAAATTCTGATGGTAGCGACAGATTCGTAGTGGAAAATACTCGTTTGATCATACTTTTTATTTCGAGCTCCCACCGTTTCGGAGATATCTGCGAAAAATAGAAAAAAACAGCTTACATTTCGGAGCCGAAAAAATTGCAAAAACAGGCAGTCTTGACACGTTCATATTTTTCGAAAAACACCAATTGGGACGGCCGTACGATGTCGCGACGTAAAGAGGAAGTCTTCCAGATAAACCTGATCGTAAATTGCACGGCGAAATTCGAAAATTCGGCTCGGCACGAACAAATCAAAAGTAGCATTTTGTGACATTTCAGAATATTGAAGATGTTTTACACGGAGTAGTATTTAAATTTTAGGTTAGGTTGTGTTCACTGCATTTTGTTTTTTGACAAATGAGCATGCGCATGTGGAATTATCAACGCCAAAGCAGAATCGGTGTCGCTTGACGCCGTCAACAGATTTTCACCTTGTGACGTCACGTTCTAAGACTGGGTAAAATCCGGCAGATTTTAATCGCTTGTATCTCTGGAAGAGATTTTTTTTTAAATTTTTTGTTGTCTATGGGGTTTTAAATAATGTTAGTTTATGATTTTGAGTATTTTAATTCAATTTTATTTTTTGGGTAAGTTCCCTATTACAGGGTATTGCTCGGCAATTTCCTCACATTGTACCTAGTTATAAGGTGAACATAAATCGAAAACTAAGTTTTCCTTTCATATCATTCTGAAATCTTTTGTTTATCATAGATATAAGCATAATTTTTAAACTAAATCAAACCATCTCTAAATGATATTGCTATACAGGGTGATTCACGTAGGCCGTCTTTTAACTTGCAGTTGGATTACAAACTAGAAACTTGATATGTAGCCATAATCGGTAATGCACGTTTTACCTAAAATATTTTCGGTCCTTCAACTATACAGGGTGTGCCAAAAGTCGGCACCAGCTTTCTTATTTTATATGGAAACCTACAATTTTTTTTACATGATTCGATTGGTTTTCCATTTCCGAGTTTAGACAATCCGAGCTATGCTAACTTATCTGTTACAGGTTTTGATACATGTTAATTTTTTTTGAAAAAAATTGCCGCTGTAGTAGTTTACTAACAAATTTGTATCTCGCAAACCGTTCAAAATTATGAATCCAAATTGATGAAGCAGTTAGCTGGAATTCCAGGCTAACACCTGATGTCCCATCGGTGGTCCCATCTTGTACCATATGGGCGCAGGCGATGTTCAAATGTAGCAATAAAAAATCGTCAGAAAGTCGATTTTTTCAAATGGCACCTACTGTAACTTCACCCCTATCGAGTTATTCAATACAAATCAAGAAATACGTCATCTTGCCGAGATATTGCTTGGTTTTTTGAGTATGCCATAGAAACAAATGATAATTCTAACAATTTAGTCGTTTTTGAGTTATTGGCATTCTTTGAAAGAAATATTTTTTTCCCTCAAGGGTAGTAAGCTTTGGAAATAATCGTTTCATTTCAATTCAAAAATCGTATTGCAATAACAAATAGTAACAACAAAATAACAACAAATGAAGATATTAACAAAATAATTTATTTCAATACGAATGCTCAATGTTTTCATTGAGACAGTCTACAATACGCTCCTGAACAGACTGCGTTGTTCTCCGAATTTCGAAAGGTTCCAAATGATCAAAAGCTCCAACTATCCTTATTCTCAAGTCTTCGTAATTTTAAATCGGATTTGTGTACACTAATTCTTTGGCCTGACCCCATAAATAAAAATCTAAACTAATAAGATCCGGAGATCGGACGGGCCAAAGTGATGGACCTCTGTTTCCCCACCAACGATCTTCAAAGAGTTCCGTTAATTTGGCATCTACGGCTCTAGTCGAATGTGCTGGAGCTCCGTCCATTTGATACCAACGATTAATAAGTAGCTTGAGCGGCATATCATCCAGGTAGTTTTCCACAACTTCTCTTAAGATTCTCAAATAACCCTCGCCATTCAAGTTTTCACCGTACATGAAATATCGCACCTCACTGTCCATTAACAGACAGAAAACATTAATACGAAATTGAATTTGATTTTCCACCTCCATTAGAATACAAGGATTTTCGTGAGCCCAAAAATGTCGATTTCTTCGATTCAATACCCCTCGTTGACAAAATTTTGCTTGGTCTGTCCAGAAAATTTTTTGTAAAAAATTACGATCATGAATCCTTATCAAAAATTCTTCGCAAAAGTTGATCCTGCGTACGTATTCCCTGGGATGTAGTTTTTGGAGCCTTACTTTATAAGGATGTAACTTATGACGACAAAGAATTCTTTGCAACGAGGTATAAAAAATTCCCAAATCAGCAGATGCTGTTCTGATGGAAGCACGTGGATAAATATCCTAGGGCGTTAATTTCAATATATTCATTTCCTTGTATAGGTTTAGTTCTCACAAGAGGCTTAACTACCTTGACATGATAAAAAAAAATATTTTTAAGCCAAGAAATGTACCTTTTGTCACTTGCGGTAGATGGGGATAGTTGAAATTGAACGCGCTTCATGTTCTGTCAACTATTCTGTTAGTTTCACCATAAATTACAAACAAATCAAAGACAACATCATTCGGATAATGTTCCATGATGAAAATTGCACGAATTAATTGAAACAATAAGATAACAACGACACAATTAGTGGCTATATTTGACATTTGGCATTTTTTCCAACGCCTACTACAAAACATGCCAATAACTCAAAAACGACTGAAGATATGCATAATATTTTCAACCAAGCAATATCTCGGCAAGATAAGGTGTTTCTTGATTTTTATTGAATAACTCGATAGGGGTGAAGTTAGGTATAGGTAATGCTTAAGTAACTCACCCTAGAATTCAATTTTCTTTCGAATGAAAAAAAAACAGTAGGTACCATTTGAAAAAATTGACTTTCTGACGATTTCTTATTGCGACATTTGAAAATCGCCTGCGCCCATATGGTCTAAGATGGGACCACCGATGGGACATCAGGTGTCAGCCTGCTAACTGCTTCATCAATTTGGCTTCATAATTCGGTTTGCGAGATACAAATTTGTTCGTAAACTACTACAGCGGAAATTTTTTTCAAAAAAATTGACGTGTATCAAAACCTGTAACAGTTAAGTTGACATATCTTGGGTTGTCTAAACTCAAAATTGAAAGACCAATCGAATCATGTAAAAAAAATTGTAGGTTTCCATTTAAAATAAGAAAGTTGATATCGACTTTTGTCACATCCTGTATAGCTGGAGGATTGAAAATATTTTAGGTAGAACGGGCATGATCGATTATGGCTGCTTACCAAGTTTCAAGTTTGTAATCCAACTGCAAGTTGAAAAACTTCTAACAAACGTGAATCACTGATTTGCTATCCCTATTTCTCTTGAAGATGAGGGTACAGGTCAGTTCTAATGTTTGGCGGGCCACAAAAATTTGTTTTTTCAGAATATTTTAGCCCTTTGACAGAACTTGGTGACATTTTCTTCAGAGAATTAGCAAGGCAATGTAAGACGCATACTTTTATAGTTTCATTAATTGGGCGACGTGACGAACGGTGAAATTTTAGTTCATAATTTTCGATATATTTTTTGAAGGAGGCTCAAACATTTTTTTTTCATCCTTTTTAGTAGCCTCTTTATTTAGCATTTAGCTTCTACACGATAAAATACCAGTCGCTGTGACTTTTTAAGCTTTAACATTAGGCTGGTTATCACAGAATCCTAAAATCACTATATATCATGAATTCCATGTAAATCTATACAAATATTACAATTATCGCAGCCATATTGTTTTCGTCATTTTGAATTCTCACCTTTTGACATCAGATTCATTATCAGGTAATTCTAAAATATCTAACTACCAATTTTAATGCAATTTCGACCGAATTTGAATTTTTTACCACAAAATTAAATTATATTAAACTAAATCATCACTGGCGAGTTCGCCATATTCTCGAATATTCTCGACGAAAATATCGTTTCCAATTTTTGCTCACCTTATTATTGACGCAGCTTGATGAAATTAATATGAGACCACCTCCGAGCCATACCCTACAGTTTGAGAAGATTTCATGGAAATCGCTAAAGGGAATCTATAAGTAATGATCGTACCAACATAGAAAAACATACGGGTCGAATTGAAAATCTCCTCCCTTTTTAAATTTTATGTTAGTCGGTTAAAAAGTCAATATATTGAGTTTTTAGAAAATAAAAGTTATCTTGACACGTGGGTAGAGGGTCGACCAAATTAGATGGGATTTGGAGTTTTCTTTATAGACAAAAACCAATATAGGTGTCCTGACCTCGATTTTCGCTCTGAGCTCAAGACACCTATATTGGTTTTTGTCTATATGCCACAGTTTTAGAGAAAACCTCAAATCCCATCTAATTTGGTCCCTCTACTTTCGTAGAAAAGGGTATTTCCCTTACTATTTTCAGAAACAATAAAAATATGTGTACCATACACCATAAAATTATTTACACTTACCCCAACTGAAAATACAGACATTGCCATTATTCGGTGCTAACAAACCTAGAAACAATAAATAAAATTAATGCTATTTAATTGGGGAATGTATCAATGACTTTAGAAGAAAAGTATTGTTAATACAAATCGACTTAATAAAACATGTCGATTATAAGTAATGATATTCAGAGTGACACTTGAGGCATAGAGGGTCCAAATTACATATAAACAAAATGACTTAAGAAAGCTATTTATTTCTTGAAATTTATTTTTGAGTCCCAAGAAATACGAGAAAAATGTTTGAATTAAAACTATAATCTATAAAAAACTGATACCTAAGGAATCGCTAATTCCATATCTAGATTTCCTATCTAAGTCTCTTACTACAAAAAAAATGATACTATATTTGTAGTCCATTATGTGAAAATAAGTGTTCTAATAGATTTTTTTTTTATTTTTATTTTTTTAATAAAAATTCCTGTTTTCCTGTCATTTTTACATAAAAAAAGTATACCTTCTAAATGTCGCTACGAGTAACCGTTTTCGAGATATTTGGTTTTAAAATATTCAATGCAACCAATTCAATTCAAATTATGAATTTTTCAAAGTAGGCTTTGATTAAAACAAAAACGATAAAAGACGCTTTCAAAATTAATATCTGTCAAACTTAGTTGTTGTTTGTCAGCATTTTCTGTGATGTTAAAAAATGTCTAACAAAATTAAGTTTAAAATGTCAAGGCATAATTTATTTTCAAACGAAGATATGGTTTGCGTATACGCGCAATAAAATTTTAATGGACGCAGAGCTCATCGTCGATATTTGGAAATTTATCCAAATAGGAGGCAGCCGTATTTTAAGTTATTTCATAATATTTACAGTAGAATGGGGAAAGCTGGTTACTTTCGTCCCAAACGAGATACCGTGGGACGCCCAAAAAATATTACCGTTCAACAAGAGGAGGAAATCTTGGTCCGTGTTGCAGAAAACCCAGAAATAAGTATGTAGGTATCATGTGTATGGCTGCTGCTACTGGAGCAAGTCATCGATTTCAAGGATTTTTCATCAAGAAAAGCTGTATCCGTAACATTTTACAAATTTTCTACGAACTCAGCTAGGCGAGTTTCTGGATGATGTACCACTATATTTACAACAAAATATGTGTTTTATGCAAGATGGAGCTCCACCGCATATTTTTATACCGGTCAGAAACTACCTGAACAGAAATTTTCCTGGACGTGGGAGCAATATGCCTTGACCTTCATGATGTCCCGATTTTAATCCGTAATTTTTGGTTATGGGGGTACATGAAATCTCTTGTGCAATGCAATAAATAATCCAGAAGAATTATTGCAGAGAATTAGAAATGCAATCGAATCATTTCAAAACGAACACTTATTATTTAAAATAAGACGGTCGTTTAATAAACGCATCGTCAAATATATTGAAGTAAATGGAAGTCACTTCGAAAATTTGTTACCGAACACAGATCTCTTTTTTTACTAATTATTGATATTTATTCATTTTTTAAATGAAATTTGTATTTAAATAAAAACTGTTTCTCAAATTTTAAGTTTATTTATTTGAAAGTAATTATTCTTTGTACTTTTTTTTTGCTAGTGTTGGAATGTAATAAATTTTAAAAATTTGAAGAAAGAGAATTTAAATTTATATTGTTCGCTTCACTATCAATTATTCTGTAAATCAAACAATAATATGATATTTTATTTAATTTAAATTGGTTGCATTGAATACTTTAAAATAAAATATCTCGAAAACGGTTACTTGTAGCTACATTTGGAAGATATACCTTTTTTACATAAAAAAGACAGGAAAATAGGAATATCAACTTTTGAACTAAGGTAAGTTTGGTTAAAACGTAATATTTTTACGTAAGGAATCTGCCATTGCTCCATGTGCCATTACTTATAGGACACCCTGTATATCGTTATTTCTTCTAAACTCAGTTGATTTTATTTAATGAACAATACTAATTAATTTGTATATATACAGGGAGGGAATGGTAAGTATTTCTTTAAAGACAGGTTTACAAGAATCTCTGTAAGAGGCATTCATCTTGCATCTAATTATGCGATATTGGTTAATAAATACTTTCTGCCAATATAGAGAAGAACCCCAGAATATTATTATCGCATATTCTAAAATACTTTGCACACAAGAAAAATAAAATATTTTTAAGCTGTCTACTGAAAGCTGGTTTCTCGTAAAACGTATTAGATAACAGGACGAATTTAATCTTGATATCAATATATTAGTATTAGATTCCCAGTTTAACCGACTATCTAGCGTTATGCCAAAAAATTTCACACTGTCCGTTTGTTTAATTGAAGAACCATTTAATTGGACGTACAACGAATAATCAAGGTCAGTAGTTGGAGAAAACATAACAAGGGTAGTTTTACTTCCATTTAGGTTCAAGCCATTTGAGTCACAATACTTAGTCATACTTGAAGATATTATTTGGTAAAGCCACTACGGATTTTCCAGCCGTCATACAGAAATTATCATCAGCATATTGATATAAGGTATCTATGCTAATATGATCCTTGAAGTCATTTGTATACAGAATAAACAATAGAGGCCCAAGTATAGATCCTTGAGGCACTACAAGGAATGCCATAAACTTTATCCGAAAGAAATATGTTTGAAATGTTCCATTCTTAAAAGTTGTTACAGCAATGACTTGAAATTTATCAGTGAGATATGACTGAAGTATACTATAACAATCTAACTTGTCTAACAAAATTGCATAATTAATGGTAACGAAGGCTCTAGACATATCAAAGTAGAGGCAAGCTACCTTTAAATTTAAATATATATAAATCATTATAAATGGTCTTCTCAATAATCTTAGAGAAACACGGCGGGATTGATACCCCGGGGTAGTTTTCAACATTTTCCTTATCGCCTTTTTTATATATGGGAATAGTTTTATTAATTTTTAATCTACTAGGAAATATTCCTTCTAAAAAACAAGTATTTATTATATCAGAAAGTGGTTCAGAGATTTCTACGATTACTTCGTCTAAACCAGTTGATTTCTTATTTGGCATTGCAAGAACAATATTGATGATATTGATTGATATTGTCTACCCCAGAAACTCATAAAAAGATATGCCATCGGTAATAGGGGTGGTTCATTCCAAAGAAATCATTGCTTCCTGTACACACACTAAATCACAATTTTTTTTTTCACCCACTTTAATAATGGGGGTGACAGTAGCGTTACGGCTGATGCCAAAAAATGTTAAAACCTTGGCTTTTTGTACGTCATTAAATCATAATTTTATGGACTCTTAACTCTTACCTGCTTGCTTTACCTATATACCCCTTCCTTTCAACGCAACGGAATAACCTCAAAACCAAATCTAGTTCCAGATCTCGTTTAGTATATACCTAGGTGGGCTAAATTTCAAGTCAATATCATAAGCAGCTTCAGAGTAATCGTATGCACAAAAAAGTTAGACAGACACAAAAAATATTTTTTGCTCAAACTTAAAATCTCAACGTTTCATGACATTCTAAGTCTATTGAAGGGGAAAAAATCAATTTCTTCTTAGCGTTATTACATTTCCCCACTACGTGGAGTTTCTAGGGAAGAACCGATCATTCCATCTTGTACCGATACTAAGGGAGTATCGATGTGTTAAATTTAATAAAAATTGTTAGAGCCATTTTAGATACAAAATTATTTCATTCTTTAAACTCCAAATAGTGGGAGGCTCATGTAATTTTATGGGCTTGGAATGATGAAAGCATGCAACCTATTTAATATGATATGGACTCTAATATTCAACAATAAGTCAAAATAGCCTTCAGCCTTCATCTCTGAAATATCTCAAAACAACTTATGATGCCATTTCATACTGGTAGTAAGGAAATGTCTATGTGTTAGCTTTAATTAAAATAGTTGCAGTAGTCTTAGATTTTCACGCTTTCTTTCCACTATAACCATAAACATATGTTTTACGCATTAAAAATAATGAAAACAGTAGTTATTTTTAAGTCAAAGAAAAAAAAAATTTTCGCTTTATTGTCCGTTTTTTGAGGTTCAATTTTGAGCTAGGATCGATTTCGCCTCGAGGCGTGATCATCCTGAACACGCATGTAAAATATGACCCAAGACGATCTAGTAGGCTCTAGCATAACTACTACAGACAGGAAGGCAGATATTTTTTTGAAACCACATTTTAGGTTCAGCGGCCTTGATGTGTAAGCAAATCAAAAACTCAAATTCGAATATTTTCACAATCAATACTTTCTATATATTTCGTTTGTGGGAAAATAAAAAATAATCCAAAGACTTAAAGAATCAATGTTTAATTTCACTTCTATTCCAAAATATTTCCATGACAACTGAGGATTTCAAAGTATGTGTGCGTTCCTAAGAATGTGGCGGCAGGTTGACATTGACAACATTTTTTGTTTAGGAAAAGTCGAGAAAAGGGAGTTTTTAAAACGACCTACTGTATATTAGTCCACAGTACAGCGCCCTTTTTTTTAATAATTACTAACAGGTTGAATTTTCGTGAGTAGCTTCGTTTTGACGAGACGCCCAACTTTTCTCTCAAAATTTAACAGTAGGTTGTCCCCACCGAAAGGAGTTGTTAAAAAAACGAAAAATTAAAAAAAAATGACCATAAAAATCACCTTATTTTTTTTTGTACAAATGCGCCGCCAATGACTTTAACCAAACTGACGTAACGCAGTACAACCATATCACTTGACCTATGCCAGTGAACTCTGAATAAGTAGATATAAGAGATAACACGCCGGTGTCCTGATTGTTCGACCGAAAGCAAAAACGCGGCACTTTGAGCGCACCCGCCGGCTTCACTTTTTATGCCAATTAAGGAAATGTAAACATCTCAAATATGTTCTTTCACAAGTATGTTCGTCGCCCTATTCCTGACCCAGTCAATAACAGTAGTGTATCTTCGCAAATTTACTAATAATTTAATATACTAAATTACCTCACAACACTCTAAAATTTTGCAGGGGCTTTCCCACATTGAAGACTAGTACACCATTTTATTTTCCGCATATCATGGTAAATCACGTTGTATAAGTTGCGCTTGGGTATATATGTCGATTTGGTGATTGTTCCAATTTTATTACTAACAGTTAATTACTTCCACATCGTGGAAGTATGGTAACGACAAAAAAATTTTTAAAAATTTTTATTGTTCAAATAGGCTTAGAATGTCACGAAACGTCGAGATTTTAAGTTTGAGCGAAAAAAAATTTTCTGTCTGTCGGTCTGTTTGTAACTTTTTTTGTGCGCACGTTTACTCTGGAACCGTTTGAGATATTGACTTGAAATTTGGTACACATATGTACTTTAACGGGATCTAGAACTAGATTATATTTTCATCTTGTTCCGTCGAAAGGTAAATTGGGGTAAATTTGGGGAAAATAGGTAAATCAAGCAGGTAAGAGTCCACAAAATTGGTATTTAGTATATACAAGAGAAGTTAAGGTCTCAAAAAAAATTTTGGCATTAGCCACCCCCATTACCACCCCCACTCCATTATTAAAGGGGATGAAAAAAAATTGTGATTTAGTGTGTGTACAAGAACCAGAAACCTCAAAATGTTTTTTTACTTCATCTACCCTCACCACCCCCACCCCGCTACCGATGTGGGGTATCGTTTTATGGGGTTTTGGGGTAGAGGATTTCAAATATTATATTATTCCATAAACAATTATTTCCACATAGAAAATTTTTTCGTTGTGAGTGACTTGGATAGAAAATCTGGATGTGGAAGTAGTGATTCCTTGGGCAGCGGTTTTTTATTTTAATTTTTTTTTTTGAAACTGTGTAATTCAATAATTATATAATAATAATTACAATATAACTTCATTTTTAGAGCACTATGTGTGATGAAATAACTACATCAACTTTTTATGGCAAAAAAAAGAGAAAATCAGTATTTTGGAATTTATTAGAAACCCAAATGACTCAGACTTAGAAGACATTGAAGTGTGTAGTAATGATGACTCAGATGAGGAATATCAACCTGAAAGAGGCAATGGTAACGATGGTGACTCTTGGGGACCCAGTGACACCAGTGACGATGAATGCTTAGAACCCAGTGATAGTAGTGACGATGAAGATAACATCCCTCTAAGTGAAATAGCAAAGCGATGCCAACAACAATTGTCTACAAATTCTCCTCCACCTACAGAATGGTATGCTGAGAAAGACAATGAATTTTCGGATAAGCCACCAGTTTTTCTTGGTTTACATTAATATTGATGGAGAAACACCTTATTCGTTTTTCATAAAGCTATTTCCAGAGGAAATCTTTGAGCTTATCGCAACTGAAACTATTCGTTATGCAGTTCAATGTGGAAAACATTCATTTTCGCTATCAATATAATTGTGACCTACATAAAATATCCGACTTACCGTATGTATTGGTCCTCCAACCCTGGCCTAAATTTTGGTCTCATATCTAATGCAATGTCACTAAAACGATATGAAGAAATAAAGAGATATTTACATTTTATAAATAATGATGATATACCAGAGAATTGCAAAGGAAGTGCGACCCATGTTGGAAATACTGTCAAAGTCATTTTCTACTGCTGCTACCCTAACAGAGGTTTTAGCTATTGATGAAATGATAATCCCTTTCAAAGGAAGAAACAAGAGCAAACAATATATAAAATCCAAGCCGAAGAAAAGGGGCTTCAAGGCCTGGGTCAGGGCATCAGCTGATGGTTACGTATCAAAGTTCGAGATGTATTCGGTAGATAAACAAAAATCTGAATTAGGGATAATTGGTGATACTGTTGTGAGAATGTGTGAAGGACTAGAGGGACTCAATCACAAAATGTTCTTAGATAATCTCTTTACGTCTGTGCCAACAATCAAATTTTACTTCCACATCCAGTGGAAGTATAGTAACGTCAAAAAAATTTTGAAAAACTTTTATTGGTCAAATAGGCTTAAAATGTCATGAAACGTCGAGATTTTAAGTTTGAGCGAAAAAAAAAATTTCTGTCTGTCTGTAACTTTTTTTGTGCGCACGTTGACTCTGGAACCGTTTAAGATATTGACTTGAAATTTGGTACACATATGTACTTTAACGAGTTCTGGAACTAGATTATATTTTCATCTTGTTCCGTCCAAGGGTTGGGGGGTAAATTGGGGTAAATTTGGGGTAAATGGGTAAATCAAGCAGGTAAGAGTTCATAAAATTGGTATTTAGTATATATAAGAGAAGCTAAGGTATCAAAAAAAATTTTGGCATTAGCCACCCCCATTACCACCCCATTATTAAAGGGGATGAAAAAAAATGTGATTTAGTGTATGTACAAGAACCAGAAACCTCAAAATATTTTTTTACTTCATCCATCCCCACTACCACCCAGGTGGGGTATCGTTTTATGGGTTTTTGGGGTAGAGGGTTTCAAATATTATGTTATTAAAGTTTATGGAACTTATTTCCAAATACAAAGTTTTATCGTTGTGAGTGACTTCGATAGAGAATCTGGATGTGGAAGTAGTGATTCCTTGGGCACCGGTTTTTTTTAGTTAAATATTGAGATAATTTGATAAAAAACACGAAAAAACGTTTGTCCTACGAAATCGATGGTTTGATCGAAGCGTCCCCCACCCCCAACATGTCCAAATAACGAGGTCACAAAAAATTATTACTAACTAGCTGATTTTTTTACTATTGCTTAATAAATGTTTTTAAAATGAAATGGGCACATTGTCCTACAAATTGAATGGTATGTTTTTCCAGTCCTACGCTCGGAAATTGTCAGTTCCACGGGAACACTTTTCTCATTACCAATAATCTGATTTTCTTTTTTTTTGCCTTGGGAATAAAGTGTAGAACACGATTTTACTAATGTCCTACAAAAAAGTGGTATATATTGATAAAAAATTAAAAAAACTAATTTTGAAATTTGTAACACTACTGGATGTTGAATATTTTATTATATAAAATATTAAATAAGTATAGAGAAAGATATGTGTGTGTATGTGCGCGCGCGCACACACACACAGTTAAGGGAAGAAAACATTTCAAATTTCAGCCGCTTAAATTAGAAGCATGCGGGCTACTGGCCTAAGCTAGCCTGGGCGATCTAAGCGCGCATAGAGGTAATTCCATAGACATATACAGGGTGTCTCACCAGGAACTGCATCGATCGATATAAAGTACACTTTAAAAAGTCAGGGTAAATTCACAATGCATTTACTTTAAATATTGATGAAAATTTGACGGGCATTTTTACATAAAATCTGTAAATATAATAATTTTGGAAAACATAGTTTAAAAACACTGGAATGTGTATTTTTACATATGTATTACAGAAATAAATGTGATTATACTTATTTATACTTATAAAATTCACATAATTCCTTAAATTGACAGCTAATTTTACATTAAATAATCATGCTATTTTACAGTACTTCTCAACTTCACTTGTAACTTTAAAACCTATATTGCTGGCAACAAGTACCTAACCCATTTTAACTACCGGAATTTTTTAGTATTCCTTTTTACAGTGTACGCACCAGAAAATTTAGGGAGCTACTAATGGCAGTATGGCCAATCCAACTAAAATAATTACAAGCATCTGGCACTTCCGGTTATACCGGAAGTCGATATCGAAAAGAGCATAGCATTCTGAATCAAAAACATGTAGGATACCCTATGCCTAAACCCAACCGTAAGAGATATATTTGGCATTTAAAGAAAAATTTGACAGGTGTAATGGTTTACAATAATCTTTATAACTTTCTTCGTGTAAAAGATAGGTACTCATTTGCTTTTTGGGATGTAAAAAGAACACAAGGAAAGCTGCACTCTACAATTGAATTACATTCAATAGTAGTATATTTTTTTACATCAAGTTATGTAATAAATATCGATATCCACAAAAACGGAAACCGTCGCCAAACACTAAGACGCATACTGAATAATTTTAAAATCTATGGCTCTGCCAAGGTAAAAATTCAAAAACGGAAGCCTATTGTTGATGACAAAAACGTAGAAATAGCAATTCTGGGATATTTTTATGCATTCCCAATGATGCCATTAAGACAAGCTGCTCTGGAATCAGGACTATGCAAGGATTCAGTTCACAGAATCTTAATTAAACATAAATTTCACCAGTTTTCGTTCCAAATGGGTCAATGATTAAAAGAAACAGATTTCCTAAGAGAAAATGTTTGCGAATTTATTCTAATAAGGTCTGTAGGCGACGATTCTGATTTGGGAAATATTATATGGTCAGATGAAGCTAAATTTGCCCAAAACGGACTTTTTAATCAACACAATTCGCATTATTGGAGTGACTCGAAACCTCATATGTTCAGGGAGCGAAATTTTCAAGAAAGTTGGCAGTTTAATGTTTACTGCGTCATAAGAAACGATAGAGTGCTGGCATTAAAATTTTATCAAGAAAATTTAAACAGTTAAAAAGATTTATTCTTCTGCTAGTATGCCAAGGGCGGATCCAGAAAGGTTACTGAGGGGGGGCACTAACATTTACAAAAAATTTTAGAAATCAGAAAAAAAAATTTTTTCGCCTCGGAATCTAAAAATCGCCTCATGGGAGGGAGGGGTGCAAATGAAAATCCCAAAAAAAATTTTTCGCTCGCCTCGGAATCTGAAAAAATTTTATCGCCTCATGGGGGGGGGGGGTGTGCAGGGGGTACAAATGAAAATTTTTTTCGCCTCAGAAAATGCTATTAAAAAAAAAAAATTATCGCCTCAGGGGGGAGGGGTGCAAATAAAAATCCAAAAATTTTTTTTTTCGAAAATTTCGGCTCATGAGGGGAGGGTACAAATTAAAATCCGGACACAAATTTTTTCACCTCATACACGGGAGTGCTATTACAAATCCAAAAAAAAACAAATTGTCGCTTTGAAAAAGTAACGAATACTTTTCTCGGGGGGGCAATTGCCCCTACTGCCCCCCCTGGATCCGCCCTTGTAGTATGCATAGTTAATTTTTTTATTTTTGTTTTTTTTTAGGTGAAAGATACTAAATATTTTACAAAGGCCATGGCAGGTTAAGATAAGTGTCTGTGCATTTGCAACCTTTTTGCGTGTGGTTCCTTCCAGTGATGTATCTTGGCGTAAGATACTACCACAAAAAGTTTTGATCTCAAAAACTTCATATCTGGGAAATTTTTTTTTTTTTAATCCAGTGAACCAATTTGTTTTTATTTCACATATATTGTAAATCTACTCAAGACAATTTATTAATGATATTTTCGGGAAATCTTTTCATGAAAAAAACAAAAATTGATGCTTTTGAAATTTTTGAAAAATTTAAATACGTACATACACGTTAGCGACCACCACCATTTTTTTTACGAATTATACACCATACAATAAGCTATAATATATGTTTTTACAAAACTCTATCGAAGAGGTAACGTAGTCAAATTGGCAAAGATAATGTTTCGTGCTTACGTCCACCTTTAGTAAACACCCTGTATCGTGGGTTCAGAAATTATAACATCAGGGTAACACTAAACAATAATGTATTTACTTACGAACTAATTATAACAAATACAGATAAAGAGTATAAATTGGTTAGAAACTCGATATATTAATAAATATATAAATGAGCAACAACTGCTTGGATTACACGTATTGAAAATTTTTTGGAGCAGCCTATGTATTTTTTTGAAATAACGAGATGTATTTTTCACAATACATACCTATATTTTCTACAAAATTCCATCGAAATGGTAATATATAAAACAAAATATGTGTTTATTAATAAGAATACGTAATAAAAAAACGTGTTATGCTAATGATATACCTATGATAATATTAGTCGTCTTCATCATTGTCCTCATTTATTGTAACACTATATCTTCTGCGAATAATTCAGACAGTTTTACTGATGGTTTCGGAATATCGTCAAGAAACCTTGCATATGATAAATCCATTTATAAGTAACAGAAAACTAACTAACTTTGCAGAAGATATCGGTGTTATAATAAATGAGGATAATGATGAAGACGACTAATATTATCATAGGTAGGTATATCATTAGCATAACACGTTTTTTTATTATGTATTCTTATTAATAAACACATAATTTTTTTATGTATTACCATTTCGATGGAATTTTGTAGAAAATATAGGTATGTATTGTGAAAAACACATATCGCTATTTCAAAAAAATACACAGGCTGCTCAAAAAAATTTTCAATACGTGTAATCCAAGCAGTTGTTCATTTATATATTTATATATCGAGTTTCTAACCAATTTATACTGTTTTTCTTTATTTGTTGTAATTAGTACGTAAGTAAATACATTATTGTTTAGTGTTACTCTGGTGTTATAATTTCTGAACCCTCGATACAGGGTGTTTACTAAGGGGGGTAAGCACGAAGTCAATTTGACTACGTTACCCCTTCGATAGAGTTTTGTAAAAAATATATGTTATAGCTTATTGTATGGTGTATAATTAGTAAAAAAAATGGTGGTAGTCGCTAACGTGTAAGTACTTATTTAAATTTTTGAAAAATTTCAAAAGCATTAATTTTTGTTTTTTTCATGAAAAGATTTCCTGAAAATATCATTAATAAATTGTCTTGAGTAGATTTACAATATATGTGAAATACAAAGAAATTGGTTCACTTGATTAAGAAAAAAAATTTTTTTCAGATTTTCAAAAAAAAAATTTCACAGATATTATGAAGTTTTTGAGGTCAAAACTTTTTGTGGTAGTATCTTACGCTAAGATACATCACTGCAAGGAACCACACGTAAAAAAGTTGCAAAGGCACGGACATTTATCTTAACCTGCCATGGCCTTTGAGTAATTACTATTTAGAAAATTCACCTCTAGCTGATCATAGAAACATTTTTTATCAGCACGACGGTGCTCCCCCATAACGCGACTTCCAGTGGAAGTATAGTAATGGCAAAAAAAATTTTAAAAATTTTTATTGTTCAAATAGGCTTAGAATGTCACGAAACGTCGAGATTTTAAGTTTGAGCGAAAAAAAATTTCTGTCTGTCGGTCTGTCTGTCTGTCTGTAACTTTTTTTGTGCGCACGTTTACTCTGGAACCGTTTGAGATATTGACTTGAAATTTGGTACACATATGTACTTTAACGAGATCTAGAACTAGATTATATTTTCATCTTGTTCCGTCGAAGGGTTGGGGGGTAAATTTGGGGAAAAGCAGGTAAGAGTCCATAAAATTGGTATTTAGTATATACAAGAGAAGCTAAGGTCTCAAAAAAAATTTTGGCATTAGCCACCCCCCTTACCACCCCCACCCCATTATTAAAGGGGATGAAAAAAAATTGTGATTTAGTGTGTGTACAAGAACCAGAAACCTCAAAATGTTTTTTTACTTCATCCTCCCCCACTACCACCCCTTATCACCACCCCCACCCCGCTACCGATGTGGGGTATCGTTTTATGGGTTTTTGGGGTAGAGGATTTCAAATATTATATTATTAAAGTTCCATAAACAATTATTTCCACATACAAAAATTTTTTCGTTGTGAGTGACTTGGAAAAGAATCTGGATGTGGAAGTAGTGATTCCTTGGGCAGCGGTTGTTTTTACAAGAAACTATTTACGATCAATGGATCTCCAATAATGGGCCGTTCCTATGGCCTCCTCGGTCGCCCGATTTATCAATTCTAGATTATTTTATTTGGGGAACTATTAAAAATAAAGTTTATGAGAGCTCATTAACAACTATTGAAGATTGTATGCAAAGAGTAAGAAATGCATTTCAAAACTTATCACAGGATTCAATTAGGAGAGCTACCCAGGGGGAACTAATACGAAGGTGCGAAAAATGTGTGGAGGTTCGAGGGCGACATTTTGAACAATTATTAAATTAATATGTTTATAGTTGATATCATCTTAGCTATTTTAGTTTATGCAAAGTGTCTTCAATGCAATTAATAGGCATGTTACAGTGTTTAGTGTTATTTTCCGTTTTTGTGGATATCTAGTAACAAATGTACTACAAGTTCTTGATATTACTTTATCACATTCCCCATAAATAATAAATAAATTCAAAAAGTCTTCGTGGCTATAATTTAAACACGGTGGCATTTTTTGACATAAGAGAATGATGACATTACTGATTGTTTCTAATCATGGCTAATTTGATATAATTTTTACTAACATTTCTAACATTAAAAGTTGTAACTTATACCCACACAATGCTTATATCAGAAAAAAAGGAATTTAATTTTACATAACTTGATGTAAAAAAATATAGGTGTTCCACACTTGGTATATTATTATTGAATATAATTCAATTGTAGAGTGCAGCTCTCCTTGTGTTCTTTCTACATGCCAAAAAGCAAATGAGTATCTTTTACACGAAGAAAGTTATAAAGGTTATTTGTTAACCATTACACCTGTCAATTTTTTTTAAATGTCAAATATCTCTAAAACGGCTGGGGTTAGGCATAGGGTATTCTACATGTTTTTTGACTCAGAATTTTATGCTCTTTTCGAAAACCCTAAAATATATAGGGTGTTCCATTTAAAATAAGCAAGTTGGTATCGACTTCCGGTATAACCGGAAGTACCAGATGCTTGTAATTTTATTTGGATTGGCCACACTGCCATTAGTAGCTCCCTAAATTTTCAAAATTTTCTGGTGCGTACTTTTCCCTATATCGATCGATGCAGTTCCTGGTGAGACACCCTATACATACATATATATATATAAACCAAGCCACTAATGGAGATTTTCCGAGAAGCATGCTTCCAACATGTGCAAAATGCTTTGCTTTTCCATCTTTGTTTTCAACTCGTATTTCTTGATACGCTCATTCTCTCCAAGAACGCCTGGCGTAACTCTTCCACTACCTGAGATTTTGCTTCTGTTGCGTACGTCTTCACTTGATAACATAAACGATGAAAATGATAAAGATGAAAAGAATGATGTTCGTAGCGATGAAGATGAAGGGTCGACGGATGAATCTGATGAAGATTAATTTAGTTTTTTTAACCCCCGACCCCAAAAGAGGGGTGTTATAAGTTTGACGCGTATGTTTGAATGTTTGTCTGTCTGTCTGTCTGTGGCCTCATATCTCTTCAACAGGTGATCCGATTTTGATGTAGTTTTATATTTGAAAGAGTATTTTGTCGAGAAGGTTATAGGCCATATTAGATTTTGATGTTTAGTCGCCATCTTGAATTCGCCATGTTGAACTTCTCTAGAAATTGTCCGATTGAAGTAAAATTGACAATGTGCAGACAATTATGGTAGCCGAACATGATTTAGGCCTCATTTTGATTCGGTCATATGAAACTGGTACGATTAGATACATTGATCGGGGGTTTTTAAAAATTTTCAATTTATTCAAATATGAAAACTATGCATATTTCATTCTTTTATGCAAATTTTCCTACTTTTTTCATAAACTTTTCATATAAATTATGTTATTTTTGAATTAAACAGCCAATTAAAAACTCTAAAAATAATATTATATTAGAATTATAAAGAAAATTTTTCGGTCTTGTAGTCGAACATTTAATAAAACATAGAAAAGTGCATGAAAAATTCAAAAATTCGCAACGAATGTAAATTTGCAAAATAGGGTTTAAAATCAAGGGAAATGTTGTTTTTTGATAATCTGAATCTATATGCAAAATTTGGTAGATATCCGAATTCCGCTTAAGTAATAAAAGTATATTAATTTACCAAAACCGCAATTATAAAATAATTCGTAATTTAAGATAATTTTTGCCGGACTAGCGATATATACCAATTTTTTTGTAGGACACTATTTTATTTGGGCAGAGATTACACTAACCTATCATGTGTTATCTTTGTCCTACAGTTAGTAATGAGAAAAGTGCTACCATGGAACTGACAATTTCCGAGCGTAAGAGTGGAAAACATACCATTCAATTTGTAGAACAATGTGGCCATTTAATTTTAAAAACATTTATTAAGCAATAGTAAAAAAATCAGCTGGGTAGTAATCATTTTTTGTGACCTCGTTATTTTGACATGTTGGGGGTGGCACTTCAGTCAAGCTTCGGCTTCAGTCAAGCCATCGATTTTGTAGAACAAACGTTTTTTCGTGTTTTTTATCAAATTATCTCAAGATTTAACAAAAAACTAACTGTTAGTAATAAAATTTGAAGAATCACCCAATCGACATACCTATATACCCAAGCGCAGTTTATATAGCTACCACTACCGAGAATTTTCGCAGAAAGAAAAGTTGGGCGTCTCGTCAAAACGGAGCTACTCACGAAAATTCAGCCTGTTAGTGATCATTAAGGAAACTGTACTGTGGACTATATGTATAATCATATTTCTTTGGAAATAAGGCGTAATGGAACAGAAATAAATTAAAGACGAAGCGTCCACGTGTACGACACTGCCCTTTCCTATACAGCAATTCCAGGTCGCATGGCTATGGCCCACAAAGTGGGAGTAGGGATTAAGATTACTTTCAGTGTACCTACTGATGTAATATATGCATGGCTGGAAGCATATGGAATGGAAACAACACGGGGAAGTTATATGAATAACGTGTGGTCTAATAAGCTCAGAAGGAGATTAAGCAAGCACCTGCATGCAGTTATTCGTTTTTATGTAAAATTGAAAAATTCTACGAGGCACGCAAAAATATTATTTCGTCCATAAAACTTTCGTAACACCATCTTACGACATATCAACTAGATATTCGAATGATTTAATGAGATATATTGTAAAAAAAAATTAAACCAATAAAAGTATTTAACGCCCTGAGTCGGAAACTAATTACAACTTGCTGGAGCCAAGCTTGTCGGTAAGCTTTGAAAATTGCCATGCCAATGATGTAGAATATAGCAAAATTGGCTAGAATAATAAAAATGATAATTTGTCCAAAATATTCTAAAAATCAACTTAGAAAAGTTTTCGATCTCACAAAACGTTATGTCGACTGACAAAATAAAATTTTGGAAACTACGCTAAAACTTGACAACTGGTTTTTGTCACAAAAAGGTTATTATTCCAAGGGACGTTTTTTAACATTATTAAGGGTTATTTTCATCCGGCGACAAGAGTTTTCAGCATAGGCACCGAATGGCGATTATGTAAAGTTTTATTCGTGCCGGTTGGTCAATTATTAATTTTTAACAAAATTCGCGGAAATTGAAAAAAGCATCATTAGTAGGTACACGGATGTCCCCATGAGATAGCTCGAAAGCGAGGCTACACATTGTTCTCATATACTTAGTGGCCACGAGTCAATGTACGCCCCCAATTTTTTGGTAGTTTTATTTTAATTTAAAAATTTCGTTTTCGACAGACGGACAGACATTCGCAACAAATGAATTTTTCTTGAAATTACTCACTGATTATCTGTAGCTCGAAAGCGAGGCTACACATTGTTCTCATATACTTAGTGGCCACGAGTCAATGTACGCCCCCAATTTTTTGGTAGTTTTATTTTAATTTAAAAATTTCGTTTTCGACAGACGGACAGACATTCGCAACAAATGAATTTTTCTTGAAATTACTCACTGATTATCTGTAGACAGCTCGCACTGCAAAATTCCTCTTAAAATTGAAATCTGTGGGGGTTTGGAAACTAAAAGCTGCCACCGGTCTTATTTAATAGCTTATAATTAATTGTGTTTATGTGTAAAGTTGGCCAAAAATTGGCCTGGGAAATAGGGGTTATTCAAAATTTTCGAGATATTGACACACTGAACAATTGTTACAGGTAAAGTAAATATTTTGGAACGAAAATTATAGAAAAGTCTGTAGCCGTTGTTATAAAAAAAAAATTAACAAAAGGAAAAGCATTGACGTTTATGGAGTTTTACAACTTTAAACGTCCGTAATTCGCTTCAAGAACCTTTAAAAAATTGTGATTTTTGTTGCATTTTAGCGTTCAACAACCGATATTTCGAAACCGAGCACTTAAATTGAAAAATACTTCTTACAATATTGTAGAGTAGAGTTTCCCGCTTACAACGGTATAACTTTTAGAATTTTTGGACGTAAGATAGCGTAGCTACGGAAGCGTACTGAGGCCACGTCGAAAAATAAATTAAGTTGAAATTTACACTTATTATCTTGAAATTTCAACTTAATAGGTTGAAATTTCCAGTTATTAACTTGAAATTTCAACTTAATAAGTCGAAATTTCAACTTATAATAAATTGCTATATGCGTATATACATACAAGGTGTATCCGCGAGATATGTGCATTGTGCATGACCCTAAAAACAAAGTTCATATTCTATTTGAAGAAAACTTCCAAAATCAATTTTCATTTCTTGATAATTATTATAACGACATTGTTCGCCATCTTTATGGAATGACTTAAAATTTAAAAAATAACTTTTTTTTATTTGAAATTATTTAAGGGCATAATTTTAATTTTTTGTATTCACTAAAATTTTGATCACACTATAGATTTCAGATATTAATTACATGTGACGGAATAAATACATACAGGGTGATTTATCAAATAGTTAGTACCCCAGCAAACACAAAAATTGCGGTCCCTAAATGGGCCATTGTAGCGATCAATGGCTTTCTTATGGCATAGGCTAACCTTTTGTGGTCCATAATAAATTATATGCAGGCGTACCATAGCTTCATGTTGTTATGAATTGCCACATAATAACCAGAAATGGTCAATTATTGTGCAACCATAAAAAATGTTGCTTCGGTTTATACGTTGCTGGTACTTTTATGGTAATATGCAGGCTAATATTTTAATGATTACGCGCATGCGCATTGTGAAAAATCTCTCAAGGCTTCACCGAGCATAGCATCCGTCATTTGCATTTTCGTTCTATGCTTAGCCTGTGGGTTATTAAAATTTGTATAATCTGATTTAATCTGACCGTTATTTCTGTAAAATTTATAGTTTATTTTTTATAGTAAGTAATTTGTAATTTGTCATTAATAACTTAATTGTAACGTTTTTTGTAAATTATTAATAATGATATTATTTGAGATTACTCGTAAACATTTATTAAACATTCAAATACTTTCTACATTTTGAAATAAATAGCTACATATTCACATAATATAATAAAGACTTCACACACATCACCATAAATACTGCTTTTAGCATCCGTAATAACGGTTATTAAGATAGCTCAGTTGGTAGAAGAGTCAGTACTGTAATACGGACATCGGAGACATGCAGGTTCGAACCCCACCGACCGCAATTGGTACAGGTAAGTAAAAATGAATTTAATAACTTAATAAATATTATAATTTGCAGGCAACCCTTGTGAGAATAAATTGGAGCTATGGTAAACAATATTAAATATGTAAATAAAATATACGGATGATAACAAACAAATTCATATTACAATATTTATGTATTAATAATTACTTATTTTTATCAAGTAAAATACTTACATGTCAAAGCTGTACTTTTTCGTAAAAAGGGCCATGAATAATGTATCTATATAAAAAAAGTAGAATCTTCATACATCGTACTTTATGGATGTATAAATATTATTGTACACTGTTGGCAAATTGAAGGATGGCCAACTGCTGGCCGGTGGGACATTTCGCCAATGGTCCGCTTGTGGCTCCCCATAAAAGTGCCAATTATGATAATGCTAGTGACGGTGCGTATGACCATTTATGTGCCAATTATGAGTGTTTGCTGGGATGAGCCTCACATACAAGGTGTTCCACTATAATTTTCTACCTCTATAAGTACCTTAATTTTGAAAAACCGATTACATGTAATTTTTGTTTGATTTTAGATCTACCATTAGTTTTTTATTACCACCGAAAAATATAGATCCAAAGGAACAATTGAACAGCCTGTATATATTTTCATATTCGATTTCTTCATCTGATTCTGAATACAAATATCTACTTGTTATATGAATTTTTTAGGAGATTCTAGGCCATAAATAGACCACAAATGAGATATTGTTTTTAAGATTAAGGTGGGCTGTATACTATACTAAATTATTCTAAGTTTGACAACGATCTTTTATAAAAGATATTTTTTTATGAGAAATATGTAATATTAATATTAATAAAAGATCTTGGCCAAAGAACTTCTTTAGTCTAATGGTGGCCTTACAAAGAACTGTATCTTCCTTAAGAAGTATTTTTATTTATATAGAATATGCATACGAATCTTGAGCACATATCTCGGGTACTTAGTGGTTAGCCACATATAACATTTTATTAAGTTAAAATTTCAACTTATTATGTTGAAATTTCGACTTATTATCTTGAAATTTCAACTTATTATCTTAAAATTTCAACTTATTATGTTGAAATTTCAACTTATTATGTTGAAATTTCAACTTAATTTTTTTTTCGGAGTGGTTTCAGTACGCTTCCGTACGTAGCAAAATTAATAAATGTAAAACAATGCACAGATCTATTTACATCGCGGTAGCCAACCGTCGATCTTCCTCCTTACGTTGCGCATCCGCGCGCTCCAGTTGTCTACATTCTGCTTAGGGCCCTGATAGACGGGCATCAAAAACGCCGCGTGTGAAACGCGACGGGTTGCACGCTGAAATGTAAACAATGTATTTCAAATGCTCAAGGCTTGACGAACGTTGAAGATGTCCATATACGCTGGCGGGGACGGATGGAACGTCGCTTGGAGCATTTTAAACGCTGGCACGCAGCATTTTCTCCGCTGGTGGGTGAACCGTTCGAATGCAACACGTGTATCACAATTGAGTTGACCACACGAGCATGTGAACGTATAGTACTCAGTACTATTAAAATATAACGTCGTCTTTTCTTTTTCAAAAGATGAATGCACAAGGCTGAAACACAACCTATCTGTGTAACATTCATTTTTGAACTATACTGTATTCGTTCTGGCCGTCCAGTAAACATGCTCGTGTAGAAGTAAAATCTGAAGCGTGCAACCCGTCGCGTTTCACACGCGGCGTGTTTGACGCCCGTCTATCAGGGCCCTTAGAATAACTAAATAGGTAATACTCTTATGTATTCATATTAATGCCCAATATGCCCATAGAGATCAGATTAATTAGTATAAGCCCAAAGTGTTGGAGGTTTTATCAGTTAAAAGTAAATTCTTTCCTGTTAAAAACTATGTCTGAGTCAGTGGCGGCTGGTGAAATTTCAATATTTTTTTTCTCGTCTGTGGCGCATGGGACCCATACGAAACTTGGGAAATAACATCTAGAGAAGCACTTCTCTAATGACCCCTAAAAAATTTTGAAAAAGCAGTTTGCGAAAAAATTTTTGAAAATTCGCTAGCCTCCCCTGGGTCTAGGGACCCCTGTTTACTTTTATTTTTTTTTGTCATATGCATTTGACTTTTCATAAAAATGCATCGACAGATTTTGGAGTTTGTGAAAATATTTTCATTACTAACTGAGATACAACGAATTGAAATATTGTAATTTGTTAAATTGTAAATTACAAAATTTCAGTTCATTGTATTTCAGTTAGTAATGAAAATATTTTCACAAACTCTAAAATCTGTCGATGCATTTTTATGAAAAGTCAAATGCATATGACAAAAAAAAATAAAAGTAAACAGGGGTCCCTAGACCCAGGGGAGGCTAGCAAATTTTCAAAAATTTTTTCGCAAACTGCTTTTTCAAAATTTTTTAGGGGTCATTAGAAAAGTGCTTCTCTAGATGTTATTTCCCAAATTTCGTATGGGTCCCATGCGCCACAGACGAGAAAAAAAATATTGAAATTTCACCAGCCGCCGCTGGCTGAGTTATAGGTCTGTTTGTTATTCTATTGTTAGTTTAATCATATATAGATACTTTCAGTGTCCAGGTCGAAGTCGAATTTCTTAAAATTCAAAATTAAATTAAGAACATAATATAGGCATCATTTTAGTCTGATTTTCCATAAATAACTAAAAATGGACTGAAGTGGAAGTTCAACATTTCGTGTTTTACAAAGAGAAAATGTTAAAAACTGTTTAATTTGTGGAAAGTCTTCTGGCAGCTTAGTAAAGGGCTCTGAGAAAACGTTAAAAAGTCTAAGACAAACGTTACAAATTAGGGACAGTATGTATAAATCTAGCAATATTCACTTGCGTCAAAATATTGCTAACATTGAAAATGGAGACAAAGTATTATTAATTTGGCACAAATCGTGCTACTGTAGTTACATTAGTAAAAAAAGTATTGAATTTCTGCGCTAAAAATTTGAAAAGAAAATTCTAACAAAGGAATCTGAAGTTTACGGAACCGAACCTTCAGTTTCAGTAAGAAAAGGAATATTTAATATAAATGTGTGCTTTGTAAAAAAGGGCCGTTCAAAAATTACGTGAAGCAAGTTTTAATCAAATTTGACCCTCTCCTTCCCCATTGTCACATGTTGTCACGTTTGAAGATACCCCACTAAATAAATTACGTCACAAATTTCACCCCCCCATCAAAATAAGATTTTTTTAAAATGTCATTTATATTAAAGTCCCGTGTAATAGTCCAGTCAACGGAGCGCTAAAATGACCAAAATCTCTAATTCGAGTGCTAATAAATGGATTTTGATGAAACCTTGTGCAATGTGTTTGTAATGACGTTAATAAAAAAGTTGAAAAGAAGATTAGAGTAGGAAATGATCGGAAGGGATAGAAACCACTCCTTTTTCTACTCCCTTACCAAAATTTGCTGTTTTCTGTACAGTCTGTAGAATAGATAGGTAAGCAATTCCAGTTAATTGAACGGATATATTTCATATCAGTTCTAGGACCGACCAATCACAGTTCGTGTATTAAGTACATAGACAACTATTCGTTTTAAAATGAAATTAGTGCGTAAGCTGTCAAAGTAACTGTCAGTGTTTGAAGCACTCCGCCTACGGCGTCGTGCTTCAAATCTTTTGAGTGCGATATGGATAATCCACTCGAGTTGTACAGTATACTTTTTCTACGACCAGCTTAAAAAAACTACAAAATATATTAAACATTAATATATTACACAAATACACACTGACAGTTACTTTGACAGCTTACGCACTAATTTGATTTTAAAACGAATAGTTGTCTATGTACTTAATACACGAACTGCGATTGGTCGGTTTCATTTCATATCCATCCTAGAACTGATATGAAATATATCCATTCAGTTAACTGGAATTGCCTTACTTATCCATTCTACAAAGTGTACAGAAAA
Source organism: Rutpela maculata (assembly GCA_936432065.2). Classification (NCBI taxonomy): domain Eukaryota; kingdom Metazoa; phylum Arthropoda; class Insecta; order Coleoptera; family Cerambycidae; genus Rutpela; species Rutpela maculata. The sequence continues at coordinate 52,502,373 of OW386294.2, forward strand.
CAGCAAATTTACATAAGGGAGTTGAAAAACTACTATTTATCACTGGTTCCGTAACTTGTAGAATTAGGTCAAAAATGAAAAAAAAAACAGTATATTTACCTTTTTTTTTGACCCAACATAAGATGTTTTTACTCTGGTGAATTTTTTCGAAAAATGCATATTTTTCGAGATATGGCCACTCGAAAATTCCTCAAAGCGGGGGAGGGGAAATGTAAAAGTTAAAAAAAAATCTGAAAAAATTCAGGTGAATGTATCATCGAAATAGAAGATTTTTTTTTATTTGCATCTTTTCTGCAAAGTGCGTTTTCACCTAGTTTTTTCGGAAAAACGTTTAAAATTGTAGCGCTTTAAAAATATGTAATTTAGAAATATGAAAAAATTCAGATGTATGCATTGAGGCCTTCTAAACATTTTTTGTTACTTGGATTTTTTTTGTAACTTACTAATTTTCCGAGTTACAGGGAGTTTTTCACGATAGATAATGTACTACATTTTTTGCAAAAAATACATGAAAATTCGAAAAATGAGCGTGATTTTATAAATATTATTATAAAAAATTATGAAACCTATATAGTTATACCATTTTTAAAGGTTCAAGATGATTTTATATTTTTTAATGTGCAAAAAATGTAGTACATTATTTATCATGAAAAACAGCCTGTAACTCGGAAAATTAGTAAGTTACAAAAAAAATCCAAGTAACAGAAAATGTTTAGAAGGCCTCAATGCATACGTCTGAATTTTTTCAAATTTTTAAATTACATATTTTTAAAGCGCTACAATTTCAAAGAAAGGGGCAGTTTTCAGGTTTTTCCTGAAAAACTCGGTGAAAACGCACTTTACAGAAAAGTTGCAAATAAAAAAAGTCTTGTATTTCGTAGATGCATTCACTTGGATTTTTCAGATTTCTTCAGATTTTTTTTTCAACTTTTACATTTCCCCTCCCCACTTTTAGGAATTTTCGAGCGGCCATTCCACAAAAAATATGCATTTTTCGAAAAAATTCATCAGAGTAAAAACATCTTATTTTGGGCCAAAAATGGTAAATATATTGTTTTTTTTTTTCATATTTGACCTAATTCTACAAGTTACGAAACCCCCTTCCGATCATTTCCTACCCTAATATTTTTTTCAACTTTTTCATTAACGTCATTACAAACACATTGCACAAGGTTTAATCAAAATCCATTCATTAGCACTCAAAATAGACTGTTGACTGGACTATAAACTTGGTTTGTCATGTGAGTAAGGGCAAACCTTGTACAGTTTATACAAAAATAGCTGTTTTCTTTATTCGTGCTGAACAAAGTGAAGAGTAAGCAACCAACAGAGATCAAGAATTTTAAAAATATTTCGATTCAATTGTCTGTTTAGTGATTTTAATCACTTCGTTCAGCACGAAAAAAATACTTAACAAAATTAGGTAGTGGGTTAGGTATGGTATAGTATGTTATACCGAACTGGCAACAAATTTTAAAAAGATCAGAATTTTTGTGGAAAACAGAATAACATTACGTAACACTTGACCCCCCTCCCTCCTATGTCACAAGTTGTCATGCTTTTAAGTACTCCCCCTGCCCTCTAAGAGCGTTACGTAATTTTTGAACGGCCCCAAAGAGGAGTGATGACCGAAATGTATCACAAGTACTGACTACTAATATATCGAAAACAGAGCTGGGCGCTACTTCAAGTAAGAGTAGTATAAATTGTACTTCAATTACTTTTATTACTTGAAGTGTTTTACTTCAAATACCCGAAGAAATGAGTACTTGGTACTTGTTAATCGAAATTACAGTACTTAAAGTACGTTACAATTTACTTCAAGTATTTAAAGTACTTGATCACTACTTCAAGTACCTTTGGTACGGCAAGTAAATTTTCAATCCAGCTGAAACCTGCAGAGACTGGTAAGAGCAGTTATTCGTTATTGCTAAAAAGAGCATTTGCCTTTAGTTTGTATTAGATAGACATAGTGTGAAGGTAATAAACATGTAGTCCTATATTGAGAGTGTTGATATTGTGACGTGTTTCCACCCCTAGGAAACCACCCTTGCAAATTCCGTGGGTTCCAAAAATTATAACAAGAGATAACCACTAACACACTTTATTAAATAATTTTATTGGATACTTCACAATACTATTATTAACTTAAATAAACTTTACTGACTAAAAATAACAATATTTATCACTTTGTTTTCACTTTGGAGTCTTAACCTCACTTGTCAAATCAAAACTTCTACTCCCGCCGAGAACACGGCCTTATATACCCCTAGCGATTGCTTCCTAAATTATTATAGAAACGGCGCGGCGTTATCTAGAAGTCTCTTTTCTCTAATGTTCCAGAACGTTTCTACTGTTTCTACTGTCTCACAGATGGCATAACGTACACCATATATCTTGTACATGTATTTAGTGCTGCCTATCCCCAAGGGGTGGATATTTGTAACAATATTATGTGTTTGTGTTCAGGTATTCTTTGGTACCGAAACTACAAGTTTTAGAAGGTGCGAACATTTTGAAAAGCACCAGTTTTAGCCCGTTTTTGGTCAAAAGTCCAATTTTTTGCCAAAAATCTGGAAAATGGGCAAGCACAAAATGTTGGAATATGGTTTTCCAGCAATGAGCATTGACAACGAAAATTTTTCGCTTGGTCAGAAAGTGTTATACTATTACTACGTTCCAATTTTGGCGCCGGTGCTGCCAATTGCACGGAGAAAAAATGTTGGCATATATCGAATGTTGATAGGCAATATACCCTCTTCAACTAGCACCAAGCCCCAAAGTGTTATACTTTGTTTCACAATTGAATATTTTCTGGGGCGGCTAACACCAAAACGGGCAGGGGGGAGGTCTGACTCACATAAGGTAAAATACTCAGAAAAATATTTGCTAAAACATAACAGCAATGCCAACATGTTATATCCCAGGCCCCATATATCGAGTTAGCTCCTAGACTATAACATTTAAGAAATTTTATCAAATCTGAAAAATGATTTAAAAATTTTTACTTTTAGTTATTTTAGAATACATTAATGAAATGGAATGTTATGTTTTTTAGGAGCAAAATTTTCTCATTTAGTAAATAAATAAAACAACTTCAAAAAACTGTATCATTATTTAAATATACCCTAAGTATAAAAAATTTAAAGTACTTGAAGTAGTTGAATATACTTGTAACTATTTTACTTTTAAACGGTACTTGATATAACAAGAAAATACTTGAAGTATTTAAATATACTTGTTAGAACTAAACGATTAATTGAAGTAGTACTTACACCCAAAATTGCAAGTACTACCTCGAAGTACTTGATACTTAAAGTATTCTGCTCTTTGAAAAGTAATTGATACTTGATGCAACAAGTACCCTGACTAACTATTTGATACTTGATACTTGAAGTAGTTTAAATGAGTACTTTGCCCAGCTCTGATCGAAAGTAAGATCAAAATTTTAGCCCAAAATGATAGCTCTGTTATGAACCGCATTAGCGATAATGATTTAATTGCTATGGAAATAAAATATCACGCAAAATGCTTTTTAAAATCTTGGAGGATATTAAGGAAGGGTACAGATCTTCAGGTTTCTTCTAATGCAGAAACATACAGATCACATTGAAATACTGCTTTATAAAGAATTAAGTAAGTTTATTAAACAAAAGGGATATTCTGTTTCGTCAATATATGCTAGATATACAGATCTCGGAGGAAATTTATCAAAAAGACAGTTATGTGACAAATTAAAGATGCATTTCAGTGATGACATTCAAATTATCCAGTCAACAAGGGCTAATAGATCACATATTATATTGCTCTCAAAATGTTCATCAAAAGAAGAAATTCTCCATTCGTATATAGAGACTTCCAAGGAAGATGATAATCCAATATTTACAGGATATTCCGAATATTCCGTTCTGCATAATATTATTAATAATATTAAGTTGGATACGGACAACATTCCGGAATTTGATACATTCAAAAATTTGGACTTAACTAATTTTAGAAAATATATTCCTGAAGGTTTAATTTGGCAGAAATCCAGACAGAAATGGTGTACTTGTAGAAAAAAATGTATTTCTTGGACAGGATCATGCAGATGCTTAGGACAAAATCCTGCTTCAATGTAAATGCAGCAGTGAAATCGCTCCTTCTTCTCTACATATTGAAGGTGATGACGAAACCCAAACTGATATGAAATAAATTTAATCAGCTCATTAGTTATTAGGTAGGCTATTAGTATTTTAAGTGGCTAGTACCAATTTTTGTATATATTTCTTTAGGAATAGAGGGAAAACGGTATCGCGAATATAATAAAATCTTATAAAGAAAGTTGTAAATAATGTCAGGTGCAGTCTTAATACAAAGTTTCATCCACATAGATAATAACTAATTTTCTTGCCAATTTTTATTGTTATTAAATTTTTGAATTCAAAAGTAAAAAAAGCTTACACGCATAGTTGAGTCCATCCGTGGTCACACTGTATATTTAAACATGTTTGCTTTACCTCGTAATATTGTTCATTTGTAGCGTCAGAATAATATAACTAGAAACTGTAATAAGTACGTTTTGTATTCATTATAACACCCTGTCTGTTTTCTTGGTATTTCATTTGAAGTAATATTATTGTTAAATAAAAAAAAATACCAAAAAAACAATCAAACGCAAATCACGGTGGTTGTAAGTTACAAATCCGTCTACATAGAATATAGACAACTGGAGCGCGCGGGACGTGCAACGTAACGGAGGTCGACACGACGCGCAGTGGGAAAAATATGCCCTTTTTTGGACAAAACTCTGCCGACAGTAGAGATTTCAATCAAATTAAATTTAAAAAATGGCAAATACCCTTGAGATATTGTATTTTAGAGTAGTGCTGCGGCAAAGTGGCTTTGGGTTAACCCAACTTAAAAATCACAGATATTACTTCCACATCCAGTGGAAGTATAGAAACGACAAAAATTTTTTAAAATTTTTTATTGTTTAAATAGGCTTAAAATGTCATGAAACGTCGAGATTTCAAGTTTATGCAAAAAAAAGTCTGTCGGTCTGTCTGTAACTTTATTTTGTGCGTACGATTACTCTGGAACCGTTTAAGATATTGACTTGAAATTTGGTACATGTATGTATTTTAACGAGATCTGTAATTATATTTTCATGTTATTCCGTTGAAGGATTGGGGGGATAAATTGGGGTAAATTTGGTAAATCAAGCAGGAAAGAGTCCATAAAATTGGTATTTAGTATATACAAGAGAAGCTAATGTCTCAAAAAAGATTTTGGCATTAGCCACCCCCATTACTACCCTGTTATAAAAGGGGGTGTGTGTACAAGAACCAAAGGCTTAAATTTTTTTTTACTTCATAAACACAGGTAAAATTAAGGATAGTTTTTTATTCACATTATTTTATTCCTATGCATTCAGACTAACCTGATTAACAGCTTTAAACCTAATATATCCTATAAGTGAAAAATTGTATGTATTAAATAACAGTCATAAACCTAAAAGTTTTAACCTTACATATCTGCGAATAAAGAGTCATGAATGTTATTAGGCAGCTGAGGGTCATTTCCGAAGTAATTTTTCGCGCGGAATACGAATCTGGCCTCAGAATTAGCCTATCATGTCAACAATAAATGCGTGTTTTTTTTAGTTTTTTAAACTATTCATTTTAGTCTTAAATAAACTTTACTCATATCAAGGAGGTTATAAAGAAAAAAGTAGTCCGCCATCTTGGTGACAGACGCTATTTTGAATTTTTGGTGATGTAATATAGCCTATGTTGCATTGTCACCTGACTTACAGGCGTATGCAAAATTTCAAACTTCTAACTTACCAAGAAGTGGGTATGTGCGTTTTAGACGAAACATCCTGTACATATAGCAACGCTACATAGCTTATTGTATTTTACTCGCTAAGCCCTTTCATCTGATACCCATATTAAGGAGGTTATAAAGAAAAAAGTAGTCCGCCATTTTGACGACAGACGCCATTTTAAATTTTTGATGATGTAATAAAACCTATCTTGCATTTTTACCTCACTTACAGGTGTATGCAAAATTTCAAACCTCTAACTTACCAAGAGGTGGGTGTGTGCGTTTTAGATGAAACAACCTGTATATATAGCAACGCTACATAGCTTATTGTATTTTACTGGGCGAGTCCTTTCATCTGATACCCATATCAAGGAGATTATAGAGAAAAAAGTAGTCCGTCATCTTGGCGACAGCCGTTTTCGAAATATCGGTTGTTGAACGCTAAAGTACAATGAAAAATTGCTTAAGGTTCTCGAAGCGAGATACGGACGTTCAAAGTTTTAAAACTCCATAAGCGTCAATGCTTTTCCTTTTAATAAATATATGTTTTTAGAGCAACCGCCACAGACTTTTCGATAATTTTCGTGCCGTTATAACTTTACGTTACAATAATTGTCCAGTGTCTATATCTCGAAAATTTTGAATAATGTCCTTTTTCCCAGGCCAACTTTTGGCCAACTTTACACAAAAACACAATTAATTATAAGCTATTAAATAAGACTGATCGCAGCTTTTAGTTTCCAAACCCCCACAGGGTGACACCTTTTGCCCAGCCGTACTTTCTATTATGAAGTAAGTGTACTGAATTTGTTATAAACAAGTAAATTAATATAAAATGGTTGAAAAATATTGAAGAGATGAAATAGTTGACATGTTGATTACTTATGGAGACTAAACGCAATGCAACTTGAACACAAACTCTGTATGGACAGAAATATCCAGAAAGAAGACAATCGAGAAACTATTTCACCCGGTTGGAACATCAATTTAGAACTCAACCTGATATAGAAATTGAAGAAAGATTTATTGTGGATGAAGAAACAGAAATTAAGTAGGTATTAGCTTTAGTGCATGTTGACCCAAGTATTTCGATAAGACATGAATTACCAGTTCCCAAAGAATCAGTCAGGAAAATTTTAAAGAAACACGACTATCCTATCGTTCTTATAAATATCAATTACATCAATTTTTGTATGAGATTGATTATTATCAACGAAGAATAACCTTTTGTAATTGATTACAGTTCCGCCAACTAAGAAATGAGAATTTTATCAAAAACATTTTGTTCTCTGATAAATCGATATTTACAAACCTTATTATTAATCGGATATTGGGCAATTGAAAATCCTCATATTATAGGTCCAATAATATTTGACGAAAATCTAACTGGACCAAGATATCTAGAATTTCTCCAAAATATATTAATTCCACAGATTATTCAAGTTCCCATCGTCCAGTCAGATGGCCTGCATCTCCTGACTTAACCCCAGTCGATTTTTTTGTTTGGGCGCATTTGAAAAATGAGTCTACGCGACTGCTCCAATCCAAGGCAAGACTTGGAAGAGAGAGAGTTAGACACGAAATTGCACAAATACCATCTCGACAATTACAGAATGTTAGACGTGTAACAATAAGCCGCGGTACTATAATGTATATGTGAGAATGTAAATGTATTTATGTAATTATGTGTAAATTTGTATGCCTTTAATGGTTGCAATACTTTTATTTACAAAAAGACACCGCACGTTTTATAGGTAAATTGGTGGCCAGTCAAATTTGATGAATTTTTGATATGTTGTAGTTCAACTGATTCTGAATAATAAGTTCCTCTGGGAAAACTTCAAATTATGGACAGTTTCTCCGATAGATGGCTCCAAAGACTGGACCCTCAATACTGTATCAACGATTTCTCAAAACGTACTACAGGTATTGAAATGATAACTGCTGGAAATGAATAACCAGACTATTTACCATTATTTGAGCTTAGATTGATGTGCAGCATATTCAATTACCCCTACGACATTCATGGATGGATATTTTAGGTGTGTTTCGTGTCGTGCATATCCTAAACACTAAATCACACTTGCTACGTGGCAACAAGTTCGACTTGCAGTCTTGCAAGTGCAATACTTGTCCCATTTGTTGGTCGTAATTATAATGCACCCACAATTGATAGTTAATCGCATTGCGATGCCTAGACCTAACACGAATTCTCAACAATCCCAGTTCATTCACAATTTCATCATATTCGAAAGCATCGTCCCCTTCTTCTTCTTGGTTGCCTTGAACGTATGATGGAGCCATTTTAATTTGGAATGTGCCAAATGCCAAATCTAAATCTAGTATGTGAAAATCAGGCAAATGATTCTCCTGCAATAATATCCATCTTCCATGTCTAAATCGCAGCCTTTCTGTTTCTACTCTAGCTTGAAGAAGGAATTACATATACAGATAACGGCAGCCAAGTATGCACACGTAGCAGAATGAATGCGCAACGATACAAAGGTATTTAAATGGTGGGGGCTCGATCGAGACGGGTATGGGATGCTAAAATCCGGCCCGCTGTACGTAATTGCCTGCCGATATCTGTATGTGCATTCGGATTGCTTCTCTAAGTTTCAAAGTAAGTAATTTTTATTATAAAACTTAACATGCCGCACGTAGGATTTACTTTTTGCATGAAAAAGGTTTAAAAGTTTAATGTATTATAAATAAACAAAAACTGCCTATTCTACTTAAAGGTGTCACAAATAATTAGTTTTCGTTGACTAGACACAACTGCAATTTTATATCTTGAATAATAAAATAAACTTTTTTTGTACCAAGATTATGTTGTGGCCGGTATCAAGATAGCATCAATCAATGCATATACTTACTTATTTACTACGATAGTGAATTTTAACAAAGTACTTATATGATGTATTATATTGAAGTAAACAGGTGTGCATTCGAAAAACTTGATTTGATGTCACTTACGGCAAATCCGGAAGTTTAGGCACATCAATCTAAGACCAAACTAGTGGAAGCATTATACTCTTCGCCGATTTACTGAGCTTTTTATATAATTGGTACACATTCTATAGGATACTCTTCGCATTTTTCTTGTAAATAATGTTAGTTTTTGGACATTCTAAATTTTGTGATACCAACTTTGTTGTGAAAAAAAAAATATAAAAAAAAAAAATCACGATGTGAGGGATCGAACCCGGGACCCTTGGATTGCGAGACGAAACTCTTGCCGCTACACCACCAATTCTTATTACTAAAATTGTTAATGAATGTAATATATACCATTAGAAAATGTATTGTGATTATTAGGAAACACATATTAGTAAAATATATTAAAAAAAAAAATAGTGATAGGAAATAACATTTCACAAGGTTTTTATTTAGTACAAACCATAAAAAAATGTAAAAAATATTTTTTTAAATTTTAAATTACTAATAACTTTTTTATTTACCAATCTATTTTGTTAAAAAACAATAGCTAACACTAAGTTACTCTCCAAATTTCAATACAATCGGATTTTTCTTTCTTGAGTTATCGTGCTTACAAGAAACGTGACGGACGGACAGACGGACATTTTGAAAGTTGTTCAGAATTCGTTCACTAACATAACGATATAAAAAATTTTTCTCTACGAGCGATATTTACTGATTTAGAAATGTGCCGATCAAATACAATATACTCTTCGTTTTTGCGAAGAGTATAATAATGGTAAATATTCTAGTTATTAATTTCCAGCAATTATCATTTCAATACCTGTAGCACGTTTTAAGAAATCGTTGATACAGTATCGAGGGGTAGGTCCAGCATTTGGAGCCATCTATCGGAGAAACTGTCAATAATTTGAAGTTTTGCCAAAGGAACTTATTGTTCAGAATCAGTTGAACTAAAACATATCAAAAATTCATCAAATTTGACAGGCCTATAAAACGTGCGGTGGTGTCCTTTCGTATAAATTTCAATTTGTAAAAATTATAAAAATGTAAATAACACTTTTATTATTATTATGTTCTTTTGTTGTACTTAATTTTTGGAATTGATGGTCTCAATGTTGATGGTATACCTGTAACTACTAGCTGGGTTTTTATGCAGTTCCAATGTTAGTTTCTCGTTGCTTGCGTCATCTAATGGGTTCTCTTCGTCCGCTCTATCTTCATCATCATCTGTTAAGTTAATTTGTTGTATTGGGTTGATTTCTTTTTTTCCTGGACTATATCTTCATTTGTGTTTAACGATTCCCTCACTTGTTGTTTTATAGTTTGCAGCTCTGCTTCTGTTAGAGCCTTTCTTCTTACAATAGATCTAACTTGAGCAGAAAGTCTTTGACTATCGTAATCCAATTCAGGAAACTCCTACAGCCATGTGTCACAAATATGGTCTCTACAGCCTGCGAAACATCTACTAGCAATATAGTATGCCCGCATTATTGCCAAATTCATGGCTCGATTCCAGCGCATACGTCTTACTGGCCTTGCTAGTTGAACGGGATGTTGTAGTTCAACATCCAAGTTTCCAGCAGCTCTTTCATTATCCAGTTATTGCGGCCTTGTGATTCCATTACTTTCCACCACTTTCTACGTAGAACTGATCATCATGATGGTTCCGACCCGGACCAGTTCGTAGTCCTGTTCCACCCGGGTTTGCTCGCTTTCTTGTAGGAGCGGCATAATTCACGTTGAGCGGGTCGCTAACGCTCACAAAGGGGATTTGTTCCATTTAGTTGCCTTTTACGACAGGCAGGAATACACCCTGGATCTATTCTTCTTATAACCCAGACCCAGACGGGTTTTATTATTATTATTATTATTTTAGCTAGCTAAAAACCAGTCACCCTTCTCTGTGGCTCCGACCCTCACAGAGGGGAGCTGGTAGTACTGGTAGCCACTCCCCACGACCGTGGGGTGAGTGACTACTGGGTCCGGGAATCGTGTGCCCTGAGCAGACGTAATGAACCGAGAATGACGGCCTTCTGCATTCTGCCGGCTAAGACCTCTGTCGAATTTCGGCATGCCGGTATGATCTTAAGTTCCGAAAGCAGTGTGTGTCTCGTTCCACGGAGGGCTCCTATAATCAATACCACTATCTTAACAGTATGGTCTGGATACAGTCTGCGGAGTTCGAAGAGCAGATCTCGATATTTTGTCCGTTTTTCCTCCTCCTTCAAGACAATGTTGTTCTCCGAGGGAGCCGAGAACTCCACGACAAACATTGTCTTGAGTTGATGGTCGAGGAGGACTACGTCAGGCTTGTTGGCTTGTTGGCTTGTATTTGCCTGACGGTGGGAAAAGAGTAGTTCCTTATAAATTAGACACTTCTCATTTCCCACAACGGACTCAATATCCCCCGGAGCGTAAGGCAGCACTGGTATCTCGTCTATCCAATACGAGTGCCTTAAATGGTAATAAAGCACTCGTAGTGCTCCGTCGTGCCTTTGGATATAGGCCGAGACTGCATATGTCGGGCAAGCCGACAGCAAGTACATAAGAGTCTCTGGCGCCCTGCGGCTGGCCCTGAAGCTGACATCAGGGACCTCTATACCCATGACACGACTACGATAGACGAGGGTGTTAAATACACCATCCTGGCAAACCATTATGAATCCCTCGGTCTCAGACTTCAGCCCGGCTGACCTTAAGAAGGCAACGGTCAGCCTTTCGGATAAGCCAAGATTTCGCGGCCACGGCCTCCCCGATGTGGTGGGAGGTATAGCCGTGGAACGGACGATTTAGGATGCAAACTCCTATCGAGTTAACGCAACTCTTCTTGAGTCCATTTCACTACTCCAAAGGAGTAGAGCAGCTTTGAAGACCAGATATGTCCGTGCTGATACTTGCCGCGGAGAGCATTTTTCACTACACTCACTTCTAGATGATGTAAGATGCTTCCGTCCACGTGCTGCGCGTCCTCTCCGTAGTTCCCGCATCGTCCTTTCTTGAGATGGACCAATGCACATTTGTCTAACTCGAACTCCATGCCGACAGCCTGCGTGTACTCCTGTACCACCCTGAGGGACTGGTGTAGGTCCCTCTCTCCGGAGGCATAAAGTTTTAGGTCATCCATATAAAACAGATGGGTGACCTTATGCCTCCTATCGCCAGGGGTACCGCAGTTGTATCCACGGGTTTTCCGGAGCGAAACGGATAACGGCAGTAGTGAGATGCAAAATAGAAGGGGGCTGAGGGAGTCTTCCTGAAATACTCCCCTTCTGAATGTTACCGACTCCGTCTGGACTCTATCATTTCCCGATGTAATGGTAAAGCGAGTCCTCCAGAGCGGCATCAGTTCTTCGATGCATCTCACTACGGGACCAGGTATCTCAAGACATCGGAGCAAATGTACAATAAGCTCGTGCGATGTCATGTCAAATGCCTTGCGGTAGTCGATCCAGGCCATGGAGAGGTTACGCTTATACTGCATGGAGTCCTGCGTGACACACCTGTCAATCAGCAGGTTCTCCTTGCAGCCAGCGACACCTCATATATCCGCTCGTAAACCGGTTCAACTGCGTGGAGCACTCGCATGTACAAGATGCGCGTAAACACCTTGTAACATGCGTTTAAACAGGTTATCGGCCGGTAGTTCTTTGGGTTAGAGAAATCTCCGTTCTTCGGGATCAGCACTGTCCGCCCCTCGACAACCCAAGAAGGAATTTGCTGCTCCCCATTTAGCCATGAATTGAAAATTCTGGCTAAATGGTAGTGGGTACTAGATAATTTTTTCCACCAAAAGTTATTGATCCCGTCGGGACCTGGAGCAGCAAAGTTCTTAGAGCCCTCAAGAGCTCTTCGAACCTCTTCTGGGGTTATCGGTTGGCACACCTGTTGTGGTCGCTGAAACCTTTGACAAAAGGTTTCAAAGTGTGCCAGGGCTGGAGAGTCCCTGTTGAGTGGAAGCTTCGGTCCGTACAACGTTTTCCAGAAGTTTTCCACCTGATCTGCAGTCGGCGGATTTTCAGCAACACGCTGAGGCGGTTCGAAAAGGCGCGAGGGCTTTTTGCGGAAAAGTTGATTTTCCGCTAGCCCCCTCGCCCGCCTCACTAGTGACTTCTTACAAGACACTAGCATCCGTATCCTGTCGAGTCAGTGCTGTTTGGTGGTTTGCAGCACTGCCCCATTGAGTGTGTGATGGACGCGTCTTATTATTATTATTATTCATTAATAAACTGTGTTTTTCGGGTAATGGGACGAATGCACCAAGTTTCAATTCGCCTCAGGAAAGATCTTACAATGTTCGCAGTTTGCAGCAGTGTAGCTTTTTGCATCAACAGGTAAGTGTGTTCTGGCAAGTTTAAAATTTTTAGGTTTTTCTTTAATGTTTAAGGGACGAGTCCAGTAGAAGAAATTAATAGAGGAACTACAGTAACAGCTTCAAGATTCCATTGATGTTCAGAGACGAACCCACGGGGGGTTATGGGGGGGGTACGCTCCCCCCCCCCAATGTTGATTGAGTTGGGAAAATCACCAAAAATGTAAAAAAATCTTTATTGGGTATAATTGCAAAAAAACGAATAATGAGTTGATAAAAATTAAATGACACTGTCACTATGACCATTTTTTTATAAATAATTTTAATTGATATTATTTATGACTAGATGTGACTGATGTGAGAGCCACAGAATAATCGACGGACAACGCACAACGCCGACGGGCCTACGCGACGGGCCAACAAAATAAACTCGTCAACTTGCGGAAATTCAACGTTCGATCCAGTAGACGGCACGGCCAGAGCATACAATTCTCAAAGACTGTCTTACATTAGAAATATTAGAATATTACTCCTTTTTGCCTTTATCGATACAATGCTTTGTCCTAGCTATAAAGTCGTTTGTTGTTGGTTTATACTGAGTATCACTAATATCAGTTACCAACCTCTCAACGAGAGATAATAATAATAACAAATTATTGTCGGTCAGAAATTGTTAAAATATTAAATTCTTAGAGGACACTGAATCAGAATCTGGGACTATTAAAGGGGTCTACAGACGATCCAGCTGCTGGGACCCGACATTGTTGGTACGCTTTGAAGATAATTGGAATTCCAGCGGACCAGTTCACTTTTACGAATGAGTTCAAAGCATGCCGACAAGGCTGGCTCCCTGCCGCTGGATCGTGTGTAGACCCCTTAATGCTACCTATTGCGTATCACAATGTGAAATGGGAAGTGGCCGGTAGCCGTACTAGCGCGGACGTTCACGAGCTTGCGCCCCGACTTGCGCGTAATCGTATTGTATCTTGTTTTTCTCCACGGTCATTAAACTATAACGGTTACCTCATCCAGTAGCTTCTAAACGAAGGAGAGCGCGGGGTCAACTTAGGTCTAGCGCCTACATCATGTAGTTTAGTTAAACTTCTTTTGCATAATATTTGTTCGCTAGGCTACTTATAGATTAAGTCTGAAATAAAAAAAAACATAAGGAAATATAAGTTGTAAAAAAAATGGGCAGTTGGCAAATTAGTTGTAGCTTCCCCCCCCCCAAAAAAAATAGCTGGGTTCGTCTCTGTTGATGTTCCATTTCGCGGGCTAGGGCCTCAAACTTCTCCATCTTTTCTCCATATTTGCGGCATAGATTGTGGTGTTAGGGATAGATATGTCGATCAGGTAAGCTTTCTTTTTGGTTTCATTTATAAGTGTTATATCGGGTCTGTTGTGTGTGATGGTCCTGTCTGTCAGTATTCCTTTGTCCCAAGTATATCTTATAATTATCGTTTTCCTCAACTGAAAAACCGATAATAATACTCAGTTATATCACTCCCAGATATATATTTTGTTAGAAGTTCTAGATGGATCACATTTGCAACTAGATTGTGTCTATCAATGTACTTTGTTTTTGCAAGTTTTTCACAGTCTGATGTTATATGGTCAATGTTTTCAACTTGGACGTGACACTTTCTACATTTATTCGTGGGAATATGTTCTTGGAGGACATATTTTTTGAGTTTTTATCACTTGATCTTGAATTGCGACCATAAAACCCTCGATCTGAGGCTTGAGCATCGATGTTTTCATTCTAGAGTGCATTGTAGAATCTTCCATGTATTTCTTTTCTCTTCCTCAACTTGGTCCTCAAGTTTTTGTTGCACGCTATGGGGGTGAATTGTTTATTGTCTGGCTCGAAAATTGAGTGGTGTATGATTTGCGTCAGCGCTTATGATTGTCCGATGGAGTGGATTATTTGCCTTTACTTATTATTATTATTATTTCTTGGATTCTCATATCGACTACTTTTCAGAAAATCTTGCTGATTTCAGTGACGAGCAGGGTGAAAAATTCACCAGGATCTAAAGAATGTTGAGCGTCGATACCAAGACAGGTGGTATAAACATATGATGGCTGATTACTGCTGGGTGCTTGCGCGAGATATATCTGAGAGAGGACGAAAACGATAATTAGCGGCAGAGCTAATTATCATATTGCCAAATTGGATCGTGTGTAGACCTTATAAGATATTGACGCATATGTTTATAGGAAATTTTCATCAACAAAAAATTTATGTTTTTGTAAACATAATGTATATTTAAGTAGTGCAGCAATATATTTTTCTTAAAATATGGAGTACAGACCAGTGGCGTACCCAGCTTTTTGGAGCGGAGGAGGCAGTCCGTTTAAAAGGCGGTATAAAAAAGTTGCAAATAAAAATAAAATACGGATTTTTATCTAAAGGACAGGGTTCATAGCAATAACTTAAATTCTCCAATTGATGAACGGGGGGCACAAAATAGGATGATTTTTTTTTAATAAGCGGGATAAGGGCCCCTACTGGAATAAAAAAAATATTTCACATTCCCTGACTTTTTATACAAATTACTAAAATTCCCTGATTTTCCGATATGAACCCACAGTGCCCCCTTAGCCCTCTCCCCCTAGTTACACCGCTGGTACAGACTATATACATAGTCAATTCCATTGAAAACACACTGTTAAAGAATTTTTGTAAATTCAACTAAATATACAAGAATACAACGACACCAGGCCTGCTACCGGGCAACTTCTTTGAGTGGTCTCAGCCCATTTTGGGTAAATAAAATGAGTACAAAAAACAACATAATTTTTATATTTATATATTTTGTATGATAAATGACAAAGTCATTGTCATTAGCCAACAGAACAAAACTATAAAATAAATAATAAATAATAACTTGACAAATAATTGGAAAATCATCATGCATATAAGTCATATATAAATCAATATATTTTTTTTAAAACTGAAGCTATTCCTGCTACGCTGTCAATAATAATATCAGAACTTACAGGTTGTTTAAAAGTATCTTTTCTACATATATTAACATAAATGCTTTCAGCTCTTCTTAGGCCATTGAACTTCTAAGCCTATTTTCTTAATTTTGAAAATTTTGAAACTTGAGTTGATAAAAACTTAGATGTACGCTACGAACAGATTTGAAAATACCGAGCAATACAAATTTAAACAGAAACTGCAACGGCAGTATAAACACTTTTCACACATCTCATTTTTATTTTTGCTACACTGACATTTTACATTTTATATTAATTTAATTTCATTGTTAAAAAGACCTTAATTTTCCTTGGCGGTCCCGTAAGCCACCGACTCACCGGGTATTTACCCCTGACAATATTGTGAAATTAGAAAAGTAGCACATCATCCATAGCCTTCTTTTTAAAATACCATAAAAAATATATTCTGAATGATAGTTACGTTTACACGCACATGTGAGTCTGGACTACCGGAAATATATTGTTCGAAATTTTTGAAATTCAAATTTATTTCTTAATGTTTCTCGTACAGTCTTGTCTACCAGTCGGTGTTAGTTTTCCAACCATTGTGAATAAAGCCAAATTCTAACAACATGTCGATAAGTTTTCGCTGACTGATGCTATATCAATCAGTCCTAACCCTTATCTATCTACATATCTACGAACATATTGTAGAAGTTTAGTACAAATCCATAACAATGTGGGCACGTAAAGTATTTACAAAGTTAATGATCGATTGTGCATGCCTGAAAATGTTGAATTCTTTGTAGTGTATCTCCATTCAAGGTCAATTTGGGACAAATAATGCTGATTACATATCCGTTAAGATATCATCTAATAAACTTTGCAAGTTAAATTACGAACCAAACCACGATAGCTTTTCTCCTCTCTCTCTTTCGTGATAACTTGTACAGGGTGATTGATATCCCACGGATATCGTATTCAACAAAGCTGAGCTAAGCTAACTGGCACTTTTTATAAAGACGAATGACGATGCCAGGCGTCATGTCATATGGTGACCTTATTCTTACTGGCACATGCCGATATTGTCAATTCGTTTCATCATCATCATCAGGCCTGTCTCACAAAATAGTTCGCAAACACAAGACCACTGAAGTTGTAAATGCACTTATGGATATTTTTCTTCGCTCCTCATGACGGAGTACTGCTATTCACTACCATTTACCGTGACTATGTTCAAGATAAAGAATTCTAGGATTCTCCTGGCAGCCATCTTTGCCACTTCGGCAGGTGTCAAAATTACATGTCCCAAGTGTTGTAGATTTTGGCGGAGCAGGACTTGCATAAGCAAAGTATATATTCCGCAGTCTTAGTTGCTTTCATACAAAAGCGATAGATGTCGCTCTTGAGATGGTATCTCAATGGGCAATATCCTGTGAAAAGGCCTGTTACTAGCATTAATTCTGGATTGCTGGGATCGAGTAGTACTTTTGCGCTTTTTTGCGAATAGTTTATGAAGTTTTTCTCCTGTATTTAACCTGCAGTTAGACTCCAGATAAGATTTTTCTTACCCCCTCCGTTGTGTGAAATTTACTATCCCACATAACATCTCCGGTTCCATGAATGACGATTTAGTCCCTTGTTTTGCAAGGTTTTTATTTCTTCATCTCGTAGCACCCACTTCAATTGTTCCTTGTCAGTTGCTTTAGTGTTTGTAGATATTTCCAGACAATTTTGAAAGGTTTAAAAGTAAATGAATTTAGACCTTTAAGAGCTGCCTGGCCGTCTGAAAGTATATAAATTCGCAGTTGAAATTTTACATACACGTGTAGTTCTGATAATAATACAATATTATCGTACCAACCCAACAATAATATAATGAAAGCCTTTCGAGATACGACGTCCAATTGAGCTGAAATCTTGCATATACATGTATTCCTGATGACAATACAATGTAATGGTACCAACCCAACAATAATATAATGGAACCCCTTCTGACCTTCTGAACCCCTTCTGACGACAATACAATATTATGGCACCAAAGAGTGTTTTTTAGTTTTAACACTATAATTTGATCACATGAAGAGTGAAATATGCAAAAGGTCCCAAGTGCCATATTTTACGAAATTGGTGTTATTACGGTTTTGGGGCCTATGTACCACCAGAAACTTGCAGTGTAAATTCTATACCTATCGCATTGCCATCTAACGGAAAAAATCAGGATCATCTTCAAACAGGCCCAAGTGCCATGAGTGCTGCACATGCGTCACAGAAGACCTATACCAGAAACGACTCTCTGCCTTCTCGCCAATATTGAAGACGCCATCTTGTTGGTGGTATTATTTGTCAACCTATAATTCCGCAGATTTCTAAATTCACCGGTGGAGCGCACTGGTAAGCAATAACATTATTTGATTGGATATTTTGAAAAACATAGCCAATCAGCTTCGAATTTTGTCTACCAGCGGTGAATTTAGAAAAGTGAGGAATTATAGGTTGACAATGATACCACCGACAAGATGGCCGAAGGTCACCCCAATTTACCAATGAAACATCAAACGTTCCGTCGATAGTGACACTTCTGGTATAGGTCTTCTGTGCATGCGTCTTGGAGGCTACTTGTCGCGATTCGCAGTACACGTGGTTATTCATTTCAGTTCTAATTGTGTTCCCGTAGTGGCTTTTTGCGTTTAATTCGTGGCATATTTATTTACAATTTAAAATGAACGAAGATGTACCAACAGTCAGTGGATGGATTCCACAAGAGTTGCAAAAAAAAATAAAAAGAAGACTGGCGATATTCGTAAAGAAACAAAAGTCCGAAGAAATAGTGGACAACCATACAAAATTCAAGATCATTTTGTGCCTGGAAGAAAAGAACCGACCCAGGTATGTTCAGTGGAGTCTGATTACTTCCACATCCAGTGGAAGTAGGTATAGTAACGACAAAAAAATTTTCAAAAGTTTTTATTGTTCAAATAGGCTTAGAATGTCATGAAACGTCGAGATTTTAAGTTAGAGCGAAAAAATTTATGTCTGTCTGTAACTTTTTTGTGCGCACGTTTACTCTGGAACCGTTTAAGATATTAACTTGAAATTTGGTACACATGTACTTTAACGAGATCTGGAACTAGATTATATTTTCATCTTGTTCCGTCGAAGGGTTGGGGGGTAAGTTGGGGTAAATTTGGGGTAAATAGGTAAATCAAGCAGGTAAGAGTCCATAAAATTGGTATTTAGTATATACGAGAGAAGCTAAGGTCTTAAAAAATGGCATTAGCTACCCCCATTACCACCCTCACCCCATTATTTAAGGTGATGAAAAAAAATTGTGATTTAGGGTGTGTACTTCGTCCACCCCCACTACCACCTCCCTATCACCACCCCCCACTCCACTACCGATGTGGGGTATCGTTTTATGGGTTTTTGGGGGAGATGATTTCAAATATTATATTATTAAAGTTCCATAAACAATTATTTCCACATACAAAATTTTTTTGTTGTGAGTGACTTGGATAGAGAATCTGGATGTGGAAGTAGTGATTCCTTGGGCAGCGGTTTTTTGTATGTGGAAATAATTGTTTATAGAACTTTAATAATATAATATTTGAAATCGTCTACCCCAAAAACCCATAAAACGATATCCCACACGGTAGTGGGGTGGGGGTGGTGATAGGGGGGTGGTAGTGGGGGTGGATGAAGTAAAAAAATATTTTGAGGCTTTTGGTTCTTGTACACATACTAAATCACACTTTTTTTTTTCATCCCCTTTAATAATGGGGGAGGGGTAGTAATGGGGGTGGCTAATGCCAAAAATTTTTTTGAAACCTTAGCTTCTCTGGTATACACTAAATACCAATCTTACCTGCTTCATTTATCTATTTACCCCCAATTTACCTCCTTTTACCCCCCAACCCTTGGTCGGAATGAGATGAAAATATAATCTAGTTCCAGATTGCGTTAAAGTACATACGTGTAGCAAATTTCAAGTCAATATCTTAAACGGTTCCAGAGTAAACGTGCGCACAAAAAAAGTTACAGACCGACAGACATTTTCTTTTTCGCTCAAATTTAAAATCTCGACGTTTCATGACATTCTAAGCCAATTTGAACAACAAAAATTTTGTAGGCAACTTTGGCCTTAACAACTTTTGTAATATTACCATATTTAAGGTTTATATCCCTTTGAACTTTAAAAACTTCTCGCCAAAAATATTCCACGTCACTTTGTTCGCGCGAAAAAGTTTTCATGTTATCAAATATTTCCTGCTCACTTTTAAGAAGACACCACTCATCGCCAATTCTCCTGGATCTACCTTAAACGGAAGTTTTTCGCTCACCTTAATAATATGCTTTAATAGACTGGCGGTACATGACCAGTCAGGTGCAACGTTTTTAAAATGCATGCCAATCATATATATGAATGAAATTACCATGAATATGCCAGAAATGCAAATTTTAGGCAGTCGTCGCGTGCACAAGGGGGTGCAAATCGGTTTTTTTTGTGTATTTTTTTTGGGTTTTATTTTTTTATTTTTTTTAATGGATGCCAATAGTGCCAAACGAAAAACCTTGAAAAAAAATCCAAAATCAAAATCATCCAAAATCAAGAACACCAAAAAATTTTACGATTTAATGTGCACTTTAACAGTTGTTTTGGGCGCGGAAACTGCATGCCAATGAATTTCCGCTGGATTCTTTTTCACGGCTTTTCGTTTGGCACTATTGGCATCCATTAAAAAAAATAAAAAAATAAAACCCAAAAAAAAGACACAAAAAAAACCGATTTGCACCCCCTTGTGCACGCGACGACTGCCTAAAATTTGCATTTCTGGCATATTCATGGTAATTTCATTCATATATATGATTGGCATGCATTTTAAAAACGTTGCACCTGACTGGTCATGTACCGCCAGTCTATAAAGACATATCCTCAAGGATATAAAATAATGACAGTAATGACTGTTTAAAACAAAAAATGACTAAAAATGACTGCCGAATAAAAAAATGACTTTAATGACAATAATGACTTTGTTGGAAGCCTTGTATTCTAAGAAATGGCGAAGGATCCGGTATTATTTTAAATAAGGAAGACGCAATGAATACAGTATCAGCAAGTCCTGGATTAGGTATGTATAGTTTCAACGACTTAACCGACCGCATAAAACAATTATTTTTCCGCTTAACTAATTTTTTTTTTCTACGGCAATGTCGAAATTCCAACCGTGAAGGAGTGACACTTTTAGAGATTGAAGTGGGAATACATGTAAAACCTATTTAATGATAAAGAGATCCAGGGCTGTAGCGAGCCAACATTTTTGGGGGGTTATTTTTCAAATTTGCCAACTTCATAACACATCCTCAAATGTCCAACTTGTACCCTAAATAAAAATTGATGAGCGTGGGGGAGAAAATCTTTTAAAAAATTTTCAGTAAAAATTGTCATCTTGCATCTCAAATTTCCAAATTTTGCCAAGTCTGACAAAGTTGGGGGGTAACGTACCCCCCACACCCCCCTTCGCTACGCCCCTAAAGAGATCATCTAATAGCAATTAATTGCAGTACCTGGCCAACAATCAGTCATTTAGAATTTTCTCAAAAACTGCTAATTTTAGAAAAAAAGTTTCAAATAAAAAAGTTACGTCCATCTTTTATCTTCGTTACTTCTCGATACACTTGGTGTCTATTTCGAAAGATAAAAAAGTTTCCCGCATGTTACATTTGAGAATGCAAATTTTCGACATAGCCTTAGAAAAAAAATAATGCTTTCTACACTTATTAAAATTTGACCTACATATTAACACATTATATTAACAAATATTTAGTGATTACACGATAAAAATTTGAGAGTAATCCATTGTGCCGTGTTTGAGTTAGAGCGAGTTAAGCGGAAAAATAATTGTTTTATGCGGTCGGCTAAGTCGTTGAAACTATACATACCTAATCCAGGACTTGCCGATAGTGTATATAATAATGAAGACGTAACAAAAAAATTAAAAATTAAATTAAATATAAAAAAAAAACTTTTTAAAAACAAGCTTTTATTATTATTTAGGTGTACTAAAACGAAAAAAATAAGTTATGTTGAATTAATTGTCTTAAAAGCTTGTCACGTGATAGAAAAAAATGCTTAGAAGTTCATACAGGCATTAATTTTGTTTGGCAGAAATTATAAGCATCTAAGCTTACAATTTCTGCCAAACAAAATTAATGCCTGTATGAACTTCCCGTGCGCGACAAGCTTGTAAGACAATTAATTCAACATAACTTATGTTTTCTTCAAGCATATTAAAATGTTTAAACTATGTCACCAAAAACAGAAGTAGAAGTAGGACATTGTTTTACTAGTAACAAAATGTTAGTACCGAACGCCACCGTAGTGGACATTGTTTTACTAGTAACATAATGTTAGTTCCGAAAGCGCCGCCGTAGTGGGTCACGGTTATTAAACTATAACGGTTACCTCATCCAGTAGCTTCTGGACGAAGGAGCGCGCAGGGGGGGAATTTCGGTCTAGCGCCTACGTCATGTAGCCACCGATCTCTTTGTCTCTATCTTTTGCATGGGAATCGGATATATGTCTCTCTTGCACGCTTTATTTGTTTAATTATTCAGATCAAGGTCAAAGTCTAGGTAAATCCAGATCCGGCACTAGTTGCCGCGTGTCGTGTTTTCAATTTGTCTGGCATACTACAACGACAGTGTGTTTATTTTTATATTGTTTATCTCACATCGCACTGTAACTGTCTGGTGTAATAAACTAGTTTGCTGTCGTCCCAGTGTATACTATTCGTTTATATCAGTGTTTATTAACTGAGTGAGTAGCAAAATGTCTAGTGCCGGCCCTGGCTGGGTCTAGAGGCTACGTCATTTTCGGTTACCCCTCCCGCGCGCTCCTTCGTCTAAAAGCTGCTGGATGATGCAACCGTATAGTTTACTGACCGTGGTAGTGGGTATTGTTTTACTAGTAACATAATGTTAATTCCGAAAGCCACCGGTGGCGCGCTATCCACTAGCCACTTGTCATATTGTGTCAACATGTAAGACTGGAGTTTGAATATTTGTACATTTATGATAAATAAATGAATGTTTACATTTTAATACGCTTGAAGAAAAAATAGTATATATTACACGGAGTAGAACGCCTTTTTTTGTGTTTCGCCCAGTTTGCAAATCCTGGGCTCGACACAAAAAAAGAGTGCGTTCTACTCCTAGTAATATAATATACTATTTTTCGTTTCAGTACAACTAAATAATAATAAAGGCTTGTTTTTAAAAAGTTTTTTTACATTTAATTTTACAAAAAGCTCTTTATTCACAGATGTGTCAACACTAATTTTTATTTTCGTAAGTTGTTATTCTCATACATAAAACGAAATAGAAGTTGAAATAAACAAATGAATCTTAGCGCTCGAACTATAACGTACTGATGGCCCCTACTACATCAAACTGTCGAAAACGACACACTTTTTTTAATTCATTTCTAAGATAAGCATATTTTGGAGGATCCCTTTTCATCATTTTGGAGGATCTCTTTTCATCATATAACGACATGTTATTCCCATTTTAGGTAACGGTAATTGTTTATTTGTTAATTCGCTTATTCTTTAATATTATGGAAGTGTTTTGTTGTTTGTGGCCCATCTTATACATAGTCCATTAATAATTTAACTGAATATGAAAATTTGTTATCGTTATATGGTGCATCCGTTGGTCATGTCGAATTACATCGCGTTAGTCAATTATTTTCTAATTATTTATTTAGGGTATATAGAGACGATAACAACGCAGAAAGTTTTGACTATGGTGCGGAAAATATTATTTGTAGCTAATTATAATTGCGAAAAAAATATTTTCCGAAATGTAAAATAATATTTGAAGGGTAGTTCACGCTATTGCCAAGAAAGAGACCTGACAACTCTTGATAAAAAAATATACAGGTCGGATAATTTGAAAAAATAAAACGACAGAAAAATATTATCTGGAATGTGTTTGTCAAGGGTGGAAATATGATTCAATTTTGGTAAAAAAAAATATACAGTGATCACTGAAAGGAATAAGATAATTAATGAATAGAAGGTGTCAAATGGAGAGGGAAGATTTTGCAAATAATTTTACAAATTCTTTGTATTCCCCGCTTGCAAAGAGAAGCGTTGAAATCGTGAAAAAAATCATTATTCCAGATTCCGGCTTTTCAAATTTCAGATTTAGATTATGATATTTAGGTATTTCAATTCAGTCATTCAGTCCGTCTGTCGGTCAGTCTCTTGGCTCTGTATCTAAAAAAATATTTGACAAAAAAATAATATTCGGCAGGTTAATAAGGCTTATTGCCGTGGAAAAAATCTGGTATATTTTGAACGCCACAAAAAATTAAAGAAAAAATGTTACGGAAAACAATGATACTTGACATGCAGTTAACACAATTGCTAAAGAAGAGGCCTATTTTAGTTTTAGCAAAAAAGAATAAAATAATTAACTGGACTAAACACGTCAACAAAAAATGAGATGAAACATGGTGGCGAATTTCTCGAAAATGTGAGTGCTGGTAGTACTTAAAGTAGCAAATTCAAAGAATAATTTATAGGATACATTTTTAACATCCCCATTCCGTCGAATGTCGACCAGCTCAGCTAATTTTATTAAAAACTCTTACCAAAAAGTGGCCATTGGAGCTGGGACGTTTACTTTATTTCAAGAGAAGTTTGATTTTTTGCTAACCTTTCTGATTCTTATCATTTACCTACCTACATATGGCACTTTCCTTTGAACTAAAAAAATATGATACTTAGTAATGTACGGATTTTTTAACAAAAATCGTGAAAAATAATGGTCAACTCTCAGGAGAATCGTAGCTTGAGTCCTTGTGTGGTCTCCGAGTAACGTTCTTATTGAACTGAATCATATAAAATAATGTGCCACTCAATCAACGTGTCACTTCTCAAAGTTGTCCCCAGGGGTCTAGCTTAGGTGGGACTTAAAAAGTACACATTTCAATTAAAGTCAAACGAGAACCTAAATTAGCAAAATACATACAAGTTATCGAAGAAGAAGGGGTGAAATTCCCCGATAAATATGTTAGCAATGTTTTTTTTTGCAAATGCAGAGTAATCTGATTACCCATCTACAAGATAAAACATACGGTGTAAAACACAAAAGACACATCTGATAAAATAGTTACGTGTCATCCATGACTCTTGTTTATATTTTTTCTTTTTCTACATATATTTTAATTTGATAAATATGTGTAGTAAAGTAAGTCAGTCAGCAACGCGAAGAAAATGGGGTGGCAAGGAGAACGATTGTTAAGATAACTTTCATTGAAGCTGAAAACGTGTCGAAGGCGAATACAAAGACGTCTTGTCTATCTTATGGTCCAGCCAAAAAGATTCATGGAAGTGAAGCGAATCTACGATGAAGATTCAACTGCCTTGTGGTGATTCTCTAAATAAGAACATCGCATAAGCAGCAACGGGAATATATTTATTATGAAATTATCTACTTTCTGTATATTGGTGCCTCAATCTGGTCACGCTAATATAAAATCTGTTCGCTGATAGAATCCTGGTTGTATAGTGTAAGGAATATCGTCCGGAGCTCTATCCTTCCTTGTCTTTATTGAAATATTGTTTGTAACCTAATCTCATGACCGACGTGCGGTATTTCTATTGTTCGGCAGCAACCAATTTGCGTAACGCGTATCGTCGTCGAATGCGGCTGGCGATTTCAGGGGCGGGTCGATTTTCTCGGAAGTCGGATATAGCAGGAGTGCACTTATTTCAATTAGTGCCTAAGATGGCAATTTTAGTCTAGTTCTATTATTAAAATAGTAAACATGCATTCTGGTGAATTTTTAAATCCGCAATCACAGCAGTTAGTTTTGAATTTGTTGGAATATTTTCAAAAAGAAAATGAAAATGGTGGACCTTTATTGGCAATAAAAGCTGTTCAAAGGCGAGTGGGTGAGGCTTTAAAAATTGATGAAAAGACTGTAAGAAAAAGAGCTAACGCACGATGCTGTAAAATATGAAATAAAAAATGTTATTTACGATATGGTGTCTGATCATAAACATATTTCCTCTTAGAAGAGCTAAAATCTAGAGCAACAGTTGATATTGGCCGTACCAGTTTATATAAAGTGATTAAAAAATTAGGCTTTTCCTTTAAAAAAGATGACAATAGAAAAGTACTGTGTGAAAGACCACAAATTTATCTAAAACGGCTAGAGTTTTTACGCAAATAGGTAAAAAATGTGAAAAGTAATGACCCCAAAGATGTAGTGTTCGAAACGAAACTTGGATCTTTAGCAGAGGAGGATTAAAACGTTCTTGGCAAGATAATTACAGTAAATCTAAAAGGCGTCGTGCAGCTACAGAAGGTAAAACATTTATAGTTGTACATGCAGGATCTAAGAATAAGTCAGTAGATTACCATGACAACATGAACTGAAAATTTTGAAAAGTGGCTGACAGAGAGACTTTTGCCGGGGTTACAAAATCCAAGCATTATTGACATTATTGTTTTAGATAACGCTAAGTACCACCCTCGGGTTGAAGAAAAACAACCAACCCGATCTTGGACGAAAGAAAAAATACAAACCTTGTTAAAGACCAAAAACATAGATTTCAGTGATACCGCATTTAAAGCCGAATTGTTCCGAATAGCTGGAGCTAACAGAACAGAGTAACACTATGTTGTCGACAATTTAATTAGAGAGCATGGACATGAAGTACTGCGGCTTCCACCATATCACTGTCAGTTCAACCCAATAGAACTTGTTTGGGGAATTTGTAAGGAGTATTACGACAAATACATCGGGAAAGCTAGTTTTAGTGACGAAACCGTTCTTGCTATGTGGAATGAAGTGTTATCTCAAGTGTCGATCTCAATTTGGTCGAAGAGTGTAAATCACACAAATAAATTGATTTTAGAGACATATGATCGAGAGGTTCATAATGAAGAAGTTATGCCACTCATTATAAGTGTTAATAATGAAAGCGACGATAAGGACTCGGAAGAATTAGACATTGGCGAAGAAAACTAAATTTATTTATTTACCTTATACTAGGTATTTGTATTTTACTACCATACTTTATATAGGGTTCGGCATAATTAGTATTAAGTATATATTTTTATTTTAAGATTACATATACCTATTTGACAAAATTCTATTAATGAATAAAAAAGATAGCTGCAACTATTTAAGTGTATTAATTTTGTATATTTGCTCTATCATATTTTTTACTTGAAACCAAAACAATTCAATATTATAATTTATTTATTTAACTTAAATTACTACAAATTTACAATAGATGTATTATATATGCTTATACTTAAATTTTCTTTAAATAAATCTAATTAAACACATCAAGTAAAATAAAAAACACAGCGACGCCACTGTGCATTCGAAAACACCAACGAGTCTACGACATCTTAGTTCAGACGTTCGTGACGTCACATCGGGACTCTATCAGCGAACAGACTTTACTAGTTAGGTAAATCTATTAAAATACTCGTTATTGGAGAACCAATCAAAACAACTACTCTTCTAGATAATACCGACGAAGTATGGAATTACAGGATAGGATTCCTAGTATTTTAAAGCAAAAAAAAATATATTGAAAATACTAAAATCGTTTATTTAAATTCAGTCGTTCACACTTTTTTATTTAATATGAAATTATCTTTCTGTATATTGGTACCTTAATCTAGTCACGCTAATATGCTAGCAGTAGTATGTATATTAGCCAGATGACAAAAGGCGAAGAGAACGCCATACAAAAAAAAATAATAATAATAAAAAAAGTTGACAATTCTGTTCGTAAGGGAACTTCTTGTTGATATTCTAGCTTGGTCAGATTTAGATCAATGGTATATGAAAGGAACGAATGGTTTCTTTGAAAGTTATCTGCTGAGTAACCCCAAAATAATATTTTTTAACAATAATGTAAACAGAAATACAAGATATTTATTTTTTTAAATACACATAACACTACTAAAAACGATAATAAGAATTAACGTTTCCACGTGTACACAGTGTACAAATCTGCAACTGTAATTTATACAGGAAGCTACTACCTCTAACTTAAACAAATTTGATACCATTTGAATAAGTATTTGCATATTACGTCTTTGGGTGGCAAATTCACTTAAAAATACTTACACATAACAAATGAAATATTATTGAAGCCTAGTGTAACTTACATCAGCTTTTTATATTTTATGATACGAGTTAAACTTGTGATGACCTGAATTATGATAAGGATAAGATTGATTTATATTAGATGTTATTCATTTTTTTTACATATTCTTTTATTTGGCGGTTTAATTACTAATTAGGATAACAATGTTTTGAGTAAAAAATCTGTTGGCGCGTTAAAAAATTATATGTACACAGGATCCTTTGTATAATTAATATAATTTATTATAAAGGCAGATGGAAAATATTTTTCATAAACAGCATGCATAAATGAAAACTTTTCATATACGTCAAATCAAATCTCTGAGCCGCAAGTAGAAAGAAACATCTCTACAAATTACATTCGATTTTTTGACGGTTAAGTGACTACTGAAATCCATTGCCTTTCCGAAATTTAATAAAATAAAACTGGGGAAACTCAAATATGGCTATAAATGTGTTGCTTTGTTTTATCTTTCTAACACACATTCTTGTAAGAGGGAAAATAACATACAAGTGAGCAAGGGCAACGTTCAATAGCTTACATTATCTTCCCTTTATTTCTACTTCTCAAACAATAACATAAGAAGAATTAATTAATTATCGATAAGTTTATCAACAATAGAGCTCATTAATCACGGCCGTGGGTAATAATTCATTACTCAATAGGCCAGGACCAATTACAAGAGTTCATATCCAACAGTTTTTGTGGAGCAATCACAAAAGACAATTTAAAGTTCAAAAACATCGTGTGCCATAACTCAATTCAATCTGTCATAAAAAGTAGGTCGTCAATTTTGCCGAAAGCCAAAAATGTCACTTTTCGTACGCTCCTATCAAGGAGAGATCTAGAAATTTCAATAATTTTTTTCTCGTCTGTGGTGCATGGGACCCATACGAAATATGGGAAATAACATCTCGAGAAGCACTTCTCTAACGACAATTTTGAAAAAGCAGTTTGCGAAAATGTTTTTCAAAATTCGGTTACCCCCCCCAGGTCTAGGGACTCCTGTTTAAAATTATTGTTTTTTGTCATATGCATTTTACTTTTCATAAAAATACAATATGTTTAAGTTTATGAAAATATTTACAATTTAACAAATCACAAAATTTCAATTCTTTGTATTTCAGTTAGTAAGGAAAATATTTTCATAAACTTCAAAACGTATTGTTGTATTTTTATGAAAAGTAAAATGCATATGACAAAAAAAATAATTTTAAACAGGAGTTCCTAGACCGAATTTTGAAAAATTTTTCGCAAACTGCTTTTTCGCAAAATTTTTTAGGGGTCGTTAGAGAAGTGCTTCTCGAGATGTTATTTCCCATATTTCGTATGGGTCCCATGCGCCCCAGACGAGAAAAAAATTATTGAAATTTCTAGATCCGCCCTTGGCTCCTATAGGCTTGAATTTCTGATTTCGCCGGTGCGATTGACGATGTGCATCAAATGCAATTCTCCCTTTTTCCATAATGACATCGTATGATCCTTTGACTCATATAGTAAAAAATATCTGAACGTTTAAAGATTTCGTGTTTCGCCTTCTTTGCAGATTGCGAAAATGGGCGCTTCAACGCGGTTTTTGTCGGATAAATCGAAAAGTCTGTCCTAGCTAAAAAATAAAAATCTCCAAGGAAAAGTTCATAAACTGAGGAACAATTTGCTGTTTTTAAAATCTTAGTAATATTTGTCTTTTCGGAGATATGGAGGTTTAATTGCGTTTTTAAGTCAAAATATTACTTTAAAAATTAAATATCTCAGAAACTATAGCACTTGCGCCAAAAATGTTAAGAAACCAAATTAAAGATTATTATCGATTAAGCTAAAAGTCATTTTTTAATTTTTTCCTCTTTAAGAAATAAAGAAGTTATGACTCGAGTTATGATCAACACAATGTGCGTCTTCGCATTTTTGTCCCTAAAAATCTCGTCATTTGTCACAATTATTATTTTCGGCAAATTTACTTTAAAGTACAGGGTGGACCAAATTATATGAGATTTGAGGTTTTCTCTAAAACTATGACAGATAGACAAAAACCATGATACAAAGAATACAAGGTATGACATTGCGCATGTGGGCGGAGCCAAATCGACAGTTGCTTCGTCACGCCGTGATAATTTTCTACCCGCTTCCTTCGTAAAAGTGAGTTTGCCGACGTCTGTGGAAGTTGTTTTTTGGATTATTTTACTTATTTTAGTGTTCTTGCAATAACCTTTAGTTATAAAAATGCGTTGTGCATTGGCATCATGTAAAAGTGACAATATGTTTGAAACGTATTTATGCGGAGATAAAGCTCATTTATAAAGAACGATGGTTCTTCTTCTCCTTCTTTTAGCGGGGCGACGAAGGGTCGCCGCACTCAGGCCTTGTGGCCCATTGTGCAACCGCTACGAATTTATTGAATTCCCCCATTCAGGCCGGATTCTAACCCAAAGGCCAGAATCCTTCCTATAGGGGCATTCCTTATTTCCTCCAGCACCGGAAAACCAATGCCGAAGTGTTTGTTCCTCAAGTTCATAAGACTTGGGCAGGAAGTAAGGACGTGGATGGAAGTCTCCTCCTCGTCCCCGCAGAACCTGCAGTCGGGGTTGTCAACCACCCCTATAGTGTGCATGTGTTTCTTGAAAGAGCCGTGTCCAGTCAAAAGACTTACCACGATTCTGACCTGTTTCCTGCTTAGTCGCAGGATTTGTTCTGCTCGCTTCGGCAAGGGCCCTGAGATCAGGAGCTTCGCTTGCCGGAGTCCTGGGTAGGAGGCCCAGAAATCAAAGGACCCTGGGACCGTGTCCAGTTCTCTACTGACTTCTTGGCACTTGATCTAGGGTAGCCGAGAGCAGGCTCTGGACCCAGTAGAGGTATCTGAGAGCCCCCTCTGGCCAGAGCGTCTGCCCGCTCGTTACCCTCGATGTTACTGTGTCCAGGCACCCAGAGAAGCTTGACCCAGTTAGATGAGCCAAGTTCACAGAGCGCCTGTTTGCAGTTTTGAACCAGTATTGACTTGGTCCGGACTGATGCAAGGGCCTTGAAGGCCGCTTGACTATCGCTACATATATATATATATATATATATATATATATATAAATATATATATATATATATATAAATATATATATATATATATATATATATATATATAAATATATATATATATATATATATATATATATATATATATATATATATATATATATATATTATATATATATATATATATATATATATATATATATATATATATATATATATATATATATATATGTAGGCCTGAGTATGTTCTCGAGTGGGTTCCAGTCAAGAACGATGGTTACTAAGAACACTAAGAATCCCTACTTATTCAAAATTCCAATGTGTTCAGGCAAATCCATGATACAAATTCTTTGTATCATGAGGAAAATCCTATGTAATTTAAAATCCCGCTATCACCGCGTGACGTCTTGCGCCAACCGGACCGAATTTGGCGAACTGACTATCATACCTTCTATTCTTTGTATCATGGACAAAAACCTATATAGGTACCCTGAGCTTGATTTTCGAAAAACAAACAATGGCGCAAACCGCGATCGTCTATGTTTTTCGACTACCGAGCTACAGAGCGTTTTCGGAAAATTGGCATTTTTGGGTGACCTCTATTTTCAATTACCAAGTGTCGAATCGAAAATCGAGTAACACATTCTTAATGTACTTTTTTGAGTATAATCCGTTGCTGATAAGAAGAAAATTATGCATGCCTTAGTTTTCGAAACGTAGACATAACTTCTGTTTTTTTAAATGGAACACCCCGTAAATTATTTTATTATTCGATCACAACTTAAATTAGCTACCTAACGATATATCACGTCATATTTATCTCTAGAGAAACTGGTTAATTTTCGAAAAATTTAATATATTTGTGAGGAGGTCATGGAAAACTATTAACAAAAATCTTCTTCGCATCCTATAACACTTAATCATATCATATTTTTCACAATTACTAAATTGAACCATTTTTAACAATGCTCACTCACAATTAACTCACAAATTAGTTTTTGACATTTACGATTATTTCGATTTTCTTTTTTTGCCATGGCCTTCTCAATAAATTTTAGAAATGCATAAATATGCATAGATGTCAATGGAACACAATTCGAATATTTATTGTAGTTTAGTTTCTCCTATTTTTGGCAAAATTATTTTATATTATAAGAAGTGTTGTTGTTAATAGTTTTCCATGGCCTCTTCACAAATATATAAAATTTTTCTAGATATAAATATGACATATGATATATCGTTGGATAGCTAATTTATGCTGTGATCAAATAATGAAATAATTTAGAGGTGTTCCATTTAAAAAAACACAAGTTATGTCTATATCTCGAAAACTGAGGCATGCATAATTTTCTTCTTATCAGTAACGGATTCTACTCAAAAAAATGCCTTAAGAATGTGTATCAATTTTTGATTCGACACTTGGAAATTGAGATGGTAGAGGACATCCAAAAATGAGAATTTTCCAAAAACGCTCTGCAGCTCGGCAGTCGAAAAAGATAGACGATTGCGGTTTGGGCCATTGTTTGTTTCTGGAAAATCGAGCTCAGAACACCTATATTGGTTTTTGTCTATCTGCCATAGTTTTGGAGAAAACTCCAAATCCCATCTAATTTGGTCCACCCTGTACAACTTCTCGTCGAATAGTCGTAGAAAAGGTACAGTATTCTATTCACGTGTAATAGCTATTACTCACTCGGATGAAAACATCATCCGCTTGAATAATAGCCACCATTATGTGCTCGTTGAATAATATAGATAGTATTTTATTCAATTCCTAATGTTAGTATACCTATTTAAATAAATAAGTGGCACCTCTTATTATATAGGGTGGACCTTTTAATTTATTATTGCAAATATCTCGTCGTGTAAGCCACCAATTAAGACATGACCTACAAAAGTTGTTGGGTTCTAAGAAGTCATCTGATTCTGTGGTCGGGCACCGGGTCCGTGACCTTGGTGAGGCCCTGTGATACCCAACTTTGTTTTTTTAAATAGGAACCGCTATTTTTAATTGCAGAATCTAATTCTACGGAAAAAAATACGTTCAAATATGATTTTCAAAAATTTTTCCAGTGGGCCTTACTCAGGCCCAATACCAACAATTGAAATTACAATAACCCAATTATCTCGCCGGTAAAGCTAATAATTGAAAAATGACTTGAATAAAAGTTGTAGGATTCGATGGGAGTCATCTAATGCTGTGGTTTAGTACCCGGTCCGGGCCTTTAATTCGGCCCTGGGGCCCCTAACTTTTTTTTTTAATGGAAATATCAATTTTTTATTGCAGATTTGCATTATACGGAAAAAAATACGTTCAAATATGATTTTCAAAAATTTTTTCCAGTGGGCCTTACTCGGGTCCAATACCAGCAACTATTGAGGAAAAATTTTTGAAAATCATATTTGAACGTATTTTTTTCCGTAGAATGCAAGTCTGCAATAAAAAATTGATATTTCTCAGGGCCGTATCAAGGGCCCGGATCGGGTACTGAACCATCGAATCCTACAACGTTTATTTAAGTCATCTTTCAATTGTTGGTATTGGGCCCGAGTAAGGCCCACTGGAAAAAATTTTTGAAAATCATATTCGTACGTATTTTTTCCGTAGAATGCAAATCTGCAATAAAAAAATTGATATATCCATTAAAAAAAAAAGTTGGGGGCCCCAGGGCCGTATGAAATGGCCGGGTACTGAGCATTAGATGACCCTCATCGAACCCTACAACTTTTATTTAAGTAATTTTCAATTGTTAGCTTAACCGGCGAGATAATTGGGTTCTTGTGATTTCAATTGTTGGTATTGGGCCCGAGTAAGGCCCACTGGAAAAAATTTTTGAAAATCACATTTGAGCCTATTTTTTTTTGTAGAATTAGATTCTGCAATAAAAAAAATAAAGTTGGGTATCACAGGGCCTCAACAAGGTCACGGACCCGGTGCCCGACCACAGAATCAGATGGCCCCCCTTAGAACCCAACTTTTGTAGAGGTCATTTCTTAATTGGTGGCTTACACAACGAGATATTTTCAATAATAGATTAAAATGGTCCACCCTGTATATTGCCAAAATATTATGACTGAATTTTGAATTTTAACCTCAACATTTGTGGTGGTTATACAACGTCTACTTACAATCTATATAATATATTACTGAGATATCATTTCGTACAGAGCGATAGCAACAAGTTTAAAGGGTCTCACCGGTTAAGAATATGGAATTGGGCTCAGCGGCTTATTGCTATTCATTCACATGAATGTTGCTTAAGGATAGGATTTTGCAGAGTGAGGGGGATACATGCGTTTATTTTCGGTTTATTATAAATACTAACAAAATAATAAATGATAAGTTTTTTAAAATAGTTTCAAGTACTTCCCATTGCTCTAAGGAATACAACCATATACAGTTTTTATCATAAATTTCGTATATAGTTAATGCCATACTTTAATAATGAAATTAGGAACTATTTTCATTGAAAAACTACAATATTCAAGTACAGCAGAAATTTACAATAAAACATATATATAGTTATATTCGTTTGAATAATAGCAATTATTTAAAACAGTTTTAAAGATTGAACTATGTTTGGTTTTTTAAATATTTATAATAAATCGAAAATAAACACATATTTCTCTCTCACTCTACAAAATCATATCCTTAAGACTAGGAATGCTCAATAAAACATATAATAAACCTCTATCCCCTATATTACCAGAGTTATGGGAGTAACAATCCCCAACTTAAAAACTAGTGAAGATAATTAAATGGAATTAATATGAGACGTTGATATAAAATAGCTTGTACGCGCATGTTTATGCTAAATACAGATATTTATCAATTGTACAATCATTTAATAAAGAAATATATCACTTACTTAATACACATGGAATATAATAAAAGAAAATTTATTTCCCAAATATCGCATAATATTAAAAGTAAAATTTTGGTTGGTAATATAAAAAGACCAAAACAAACAACATATTTAGAAGGCAGTTACCTAATATTAAATAAGTACCTACAAATATAGTAATGATGATAATTAGTTTATCTCACTTGTATTAATACATTTCCTACATTAAGTATACCTATATTGGTTTATTTTTGGACTGGTCAAATACACTCAATTAGAACTATCGATTAGAGATTTGTGGAAATGATAAAACGTCAATTTATTATTTAGTTCTCCTAAATTATTAACCTATTCAGTTTACATTGATCTCGTTTTGAATGAGCGGACGAGGTGAAACTACGTAAGTAGTTTATCTTTAAACATGATTTAGTCCTAGTAGGCCAACCGAATAAGACCTTACACTGCATTTAAATTTTGGCAGAACAGAGTACACCAAAAAATTGAATCTCGTCTTATTCCTTATTCCAAACATCTTGGCAGACATTTTTCAAGTTGGCCTCTCTTTGCTAAAAATGCTCGAGAATAGCTTTGGGGAACGTTTTCTTGAAGAATCGAGTTGGTACGATGGGATGTCTAGGGAATTCGTAACAAACGTCTCCAGACCCTCATCTCGAAATCATCAATACGCCTTTTGTCTGACTCCTTAACGTCCATGTCTCAAAGGCGTAAAGAAAGATGGAGACAACTAAGGCGTTGGCAAGTCTGATCTGTCACCTACACTTAACGTGCCTGGGTTGTTTTCACTTGCTCGGTCTACAATAATAATTTTCGATTTGCTATAGTTTCCACTTAAACCGTTCCAGAGCTTATTGTCTGAAGTTCTCCAGACGATGTATGAGCTCATCTTCAGTTGTTGCAACTTAGATGGTTTTCGAAAATTTGAAGTTTGAACTCTTCCATCCATGTTCACATAGTCAAAAGCCTTACGGAAATCTACGAAGAAAATAAGGCAGGTACAATTTTCTTGACTTCTCGATAATTTGTCGTAAATTCAATCTTTGTTCACTAGTATTTAGATGATCCTTTAATAAAGCCTGTGTTGGCTGAGGAGGTATTTGCCAAGGCGAATAATGCTAAGGTTTGGATTGAAGAATATACGGCATTATTAGCGTGTGATATTAATACACTAATTAGACGTGGAACAATGTTGATATAACGATTAATCGTAGTCTAATATTCACCCAAGCGCACAGTGGGCCGTTTGCAACTTCTAGGTGGACAAAATTCTAGAAATTTCTAAATGAGCTTAAAATAGTTGTTAGAAGACAGGAAAAATGGTGAAAAAATTCTAGGCATTAAGGGGGTGGTTTCTGAGGGGTTGAAAAATAAATTTGCTTCTAAAGTCTCGAAACTCTGTGAATATGATAATATATGTGAATATATCAAAAATAGTTCAAAAAATTATAAATAGTAGGGGGGTTGTTTTTGAGGGGGTTGAAGGATAAATATTATTTTAAAATTCTGAAACTTTGTGGATATGATAATATTAGATCCGTGAATTCGCTGAAAATAATTAAAAAATCCAAGCAATGAGGAGTTGGATTTGAGAGGATTGAAAAATAAATACACTTTAAAAAGTATGTAAAAAAGTTTCAAAAAATTTTCTTGCCAATGTTTTAATTTTCTAACATAACTTAATCTTAAATCATTCAAAACATTGCAAAGATTGCAAGACCTTTTTGCTTTCTGAAAATTCTATAGGAGGAATACATATTGTGTCCTGCCCCAAGCGCACTGTTTCTTAATAAATTATAAGAATGTTTAGTTTACATTCGAAAAATAAGGCTAACGCTTCTTCTGGACAATATTTCCGCTGATTTTCGTGTTCCTGAAAAATTTTCTTCTCATCAGTAGCGGTTGCATTATCCTTATGGATTTTGCCGCCTTCTTGCCCTCGCTCAGCCAATCTTCGAAAATTTCCTTCAGGAAAATAACACACATATCTAAAAAATGCAATCAAAAAAATCAGCGGCACCCAAGTTTACTTTAATTTGGTGAAGTATAAAATGACATATCAAATGGATAAAGTGATAAAGGCCAATTACAAATATCACTAGCAATCAAACTGTAGGTCTTAATCAATTACAAGTATAGTGAAAAACTTGCAAGGTAAATTACTTCCACATCCAGTGGAAGTATAGTAACGACAAAAAAATTTTTAAAAATTTTTATTGTTCAAATAGGCTTAGAATGTCATGAAACGTCGAGATTTCAAGTTTGAGCGAAAAAAAATTTCTGTCTGTCGGTCTGTAACTTTTTTTGTGCGCACGTTTACTCTGGAACAGTTTGAGATATTGACTTGAAATTTGGTACACATATGTACTTTAACGAGATCTAGAACTAGATTATATTTTCATCTTGTTCCGTCGAAGGGTTGAGGGGTAAATTGGGGTAAATTTGGAGAAAACAGGTAAATCAAGCAGGTAAGAGTTCAGAAAATTGATATTTAGTATAGACAAGAGAAGCTAAGGTCTCAAAAAAAATTTTGGCATTAGCCACCCCCATTACCACCCCCACCCCATTATTAAAGGGGATGAAAAAAAATGTGATTTAGTGTGTGCACAAGAACCAGAAACCTCAAAATATTTTTTTACTTTATAATCCATTTTTGCATATTAACCCTTTGTGTTAGACAAAATGCTGTCAGTAGTATCTTTAGCTTCATAAAAACCACGTTTAAACAATATCTCGATTTTTGAAAAAAAATATCGCCAAGTTCCATCATGGCACCGGGCCATCGGGAGCCGTTTTTTCGAATTTCCGAAAGTTGGACCTGGATGCCAGACCTGACCAGGCCCGGACTGGAAACCATTTTGCTATAGGGCAACTTCCTTCGGCCTCAGCCCCAGCCCATTTTTTACAGCAGCACCATACAAAATACTTTTATATTATATTAAATACACCTTTATTTTTTTTGCGGCTCCTCGGCGGCCCCGTAAGCCACCGCCTGGCCAAGAGAAATGCTGTAATTTTTTGATTTTTTAGGGCATCTTAAAACATGTATCAAATGGACAGCAAATAATTTCATTAAAAATCCGATGTCAAACAATTTTAATTTTACTAATCACATGACCGCTACGACCGCCCTCCCCCTCTCTCCCTGCACCTACGCACAAATAGACAGCAAAGAATCGAGTGAGGTACCTTCATTTCTGCTGCCGTATGATGGACTAAAAAACAAGCGATGGATGCATTGGTCTATTGTCCAATTATCTAGTACTATATTTTGGAACGGCAAAATCTTTTACCATAAATGTTTAGCAATTATGTTTACCACTCAAAGAGTGTCTCGTAGCTACTCTATTACGTACTTATTTGTTTTATAGTTTTTAGTAAGCGGAATATTCTATTCGTTTCAATTAAAATTTATTAATTATTATTGTTAGGCATAGTTAGTAAATGGCAAAAAATTGGATTCTACTATGAGCCGTTGAATATTTTTCAGATTTTTTTTTCACGTTCTCATATACGAAATATATGAACAGGGTTCGCATTTTGATTGCAATCGTGATTTATATAGTGAATTCTTAAATCTTAATCATTGATTTTAATCACTTTTTAATAAAAGGTACTATTAAAAGAAACTCAATAACTCTATTTTATAGATTGAACAATATAATCAGTTATTTTGTTATTTTATTTATATAATTCATATGAAAATACTAATTCTGTTTTGCTTCTGTCTTTTTTTGATGAAATATATCCATATAGGATCCTTTTTGCTTTCACCAGGCATTTTTACTTGTTATCATCACATTTACGATTTTTCATTGAAAGCAAAACGCCTAGTGAAAGACACGAGACGGTGTTAGACAAGAAACTAAAGCATTGAAAGTGCACGTCGCAGTTTTGCAATTTTCTACAGGACTTTTCCTGTAGAATGTGTTTCGTTCCAAATCGTTTTCTTATAATGCAATGAAAACGTATAATTCTTTACCTAATTCTCTAAAATCCTGTAATCTTTTAACATTTACGGATAGGATTTTGCAGAGCGAGAGGGATATATGCGTTTATTTTCGGTTTATTATAAATATTTAAAAAATCATAAATGGTATAATCTTTATAATAGTTTCAGATAGTTCCCATTGCTCTAAGGAATACAACCATATTCAGTTTTTATCATAAATTTTGTATATAGTTAAATGCCATACTCTAATAATGAAATTAGGAACTATTTTCATTGGCAAACTACGATATTCAAGTACAATAAAAAATACAAAATATAGTTGTATTCGTTAGAACACTAGCAATTAGTTAAAACAGTTTTAAAGATTATACTGTTTGGTTTTTTAAATATTTATAGTAAACCGAAAATAAACGCATATTTCCCTCTCACTCTGCAAAATCCTACCCTTAAGCGTACGCTAAAACTCTATTACTGAGTAATCAATATTGATACTTTATAAGTTTAGGAGGGATAATGGGGGATACTACCTTGCAGGACCCAAATTTTTCCTTTTTTTTTAAGTTTTGTCTTTCCAGTGTTTTTCTTTTTGTGTGCCAGTCAATTTCAATTGTAAGTAATAATTTAAGTGCTTTATAAAGTTAAGTGTAAGGGTAGGGGTCGGGGTAGGGTGACCATACGTACGAAGTTTCGCTGTATTTTCCGGAATTTTAATGGCATGTACAGCATGCTTGGATGTACAGCAAAACACAGCATTACGTTTGCCCGAAATCATTTTAATTTGGAAAGTTTGTTTTTCTGAAAATTGGTATTTTGTTTTGGGATGTATTGAGTTTTGTCATTGGATAATCTCACGAGTACCGGATGAATACCGAAAGTGTGGAGCTGTGCGTGAATAGGTTTCATATATACGGTTATTGGTAGTGTTGAGATTGCGCCTTGTATCGTGTAATTTTAGGGCAAATCTGCCCTGACTCGAATTCTTGTTTTTCTGTTTTATGGAATTTATTTAAAAATAAAAAATCACTTTCAATATAATTTTTCTTGAACTATAACGTAGTTGCCTGAATAACTACCTTTTTGTGAATAATAGCCTTTTGGTTCTCTCTTTTGATTCTTGATATAAGTACTAGTGCAAACTATAAGGATCAATAAAAATTATTTTGAGTGATTTTTTATTTTGAGATAAATTTAATAAAATAAAAAAAACAAATAGCATAGATTTGAAATGGTTATCAATGAATTCAGAAAAAAATCTATAATTTATTGAACACTATGAACCACCACCTTCCCATTTGAAAAAAACAAGTTTTCGATAAAAAAGTGGTTTGTTCAATTTTGGAGGCTTCGTAAATAGTTATTAATGAAATTAAAGGAAAAATTATATTTTTCCCTTGAACTTTACCTGCCGTGGAACAAATTTTGGTATTCCAAAGCACTTTAGACGAATGTCTTAAAATGCTTGAAAAACTGAACATTGACTCAAAAATTCGCGAAAATCTCATGGTATACTCAGAATGTTGTCTTGAATCCAAATATGTAAAAACATACAGGGTGTTCAATTTAAAAATCGAAAGTTGCGGTCATTTCCGGGTACACCGGAAATGGTCTCATGCCGTTCTTTATGTCCAAAAATCCATTTTTACAGGTAGTTTATGCACCCCAAATTTCAAATGGATAAGTTAAAAAATAAAGAAAATATAGGGGGGAGCCACCAGCCTGTGGCACCCGGTATATGGCACTAGTTTAGCCGTGAAATTTTCTGAATTTTTGGCAATACTTATACAACACTGATTTGAAATTTTACCATAAAAAAGGGTAGATTTCTTTTTTAGTTAAGACTAAGTATTTTATGTTCAATACCTGCACCTTTATTTTTGAAATATTAATAAGTAGATAGTACCTACTGTGAAAACAAAATTTCATTAGTAATAGCGTTACTCAACGGTAATAGGTATTTGCAATGTAGAGTCATAAGTTTAAGGCCACATTTTCCACAGGTAGCAAACTTTATTTAGAACTTTAAGACGTTGACCTTGTACTTTTTTCTAAATTAATAAATAATATCTTGTTGATAATCAAATAGAGCTTCCTTTAAACAGAAAATGACAGATAAAACTGTCGTCTGATATATTAAAAAAATTTAAAACAAAGAATCGGGAATTTTTATATCATTTTTATTTATCTCTAGTTCAGAACGTACAATAAAAATGACACCTGCACCTTATTAATTTTTATTTTGATATGAAATTTGTCTACAAGAAAAATTGTATGTACCTAGTTAGGTTTAAAAAAAAAGTCGAAGGCATGTTGAAAGTGCCACCCTAAAAACAAGTCCTTAAGAATTTAATGGATGTTAATAAATTAACCCTTTTAATCCCAATAACAAAATTAAAATAGTTTACACCATGAATTAACTAATGCCTAATTTTCAAAAGGTATCATTTAATTTTAGTCCAACCATATAATTGTATAAATTGTAAATTTGAGAAGAGCTGTGCTTATATACGCCATGCATAGTCCAGCTAAAAAATGTTGGTGCATAATGTTTACAAACAATATATTTGAGAGCAATTATGAAATAATACAGCGATTGCGCGCAAGAGAATGGTTAAACCACGTGCGTCTAGCCGGGTCAGCATGTTATGCAAAATAAAAGCACCTGGCCCAGTAGGGCAGGTATGAAAGCAATGCGAGCACAAGCAGGGCTTAGAAATATTGCCATTACCAGGGAAGCTTTCCTGAAAATTAATTTCAGCCACTATTCCTGCAACCCACTTAACTCAGATACGTCGTTTGAGTCAAGCTCCATCTGTTGCTCTCCTGATACATCTTAAAGATGGAAAAATTTTTGCTCTTTCCTAATTATTGTTTATATTACCAGTAAGGGGTTTTGTTTTATTATTCTCTTTGGTCAGCGATAACCGATACAACCTGTTTTGCTACTGGCAAAGGATGTGGATTATTTTTTAAGTTTTGTTTTAAAATGCCTACGAATATTAATTATTTCTTATTTCAGACTTGTGGGTAACAAGCATTTTGCAGAATGCAAATACAAAAGGACCGTTAATTAGCTGGTTAAGCACTGTCAGCAGCAGTTGGTTCCCAGAGTAATTATTTGAAAACATAAATATTGTTGGTCGGTCTCGTATCTGGCGCGCGCTAGAGGCACGGGGTCACAGGTCGCAGGATAGCCAACCG
The DNA here is from genome assembly GCA_936432065.2 of Rutpela maculata. Classification (NCBI taxonomy): domain Eukaryota; kingdom Metazoa; phylum Arthropoda; class Insecta; order Coleoptera; family Cerambycidae; genus Rutpela; species Rutpela maculata. The sequence continues at coordinate 52,544,592 of OW386294.2, forward strand.
GGACGTTAATACGATACGAAGTAAGAGACTAATGATATTTTTTAGTAATTGAGTTAATTATTATTTGAATTATATATTTGAATAGTTGACCTCTATTGGCCTTTTGCAGTCTTTGCGTAAAGACCTTCAATGTCAACACTAATACGCTGCTGAAGGCCACTTAGCATGGTAATGAAATACGACAGGGGAGCAGGGTAACTTATACAATCGAAGCTTAATATACAGTCCACATAAGTAGAATTAACAGATTTTAAAATTTCAAACTTACGCCAAATTTAGCGCTGCACACATCAATCACAAAACATAAGACAGTCCGAAGAGACACTTGCGCGGATACATGACACTACTAGCCAAGTTACAAGTGCACTGGCCCCCCCCGCTCACTGATAGCGCCGCTCCGACAGGCACCCACTGTGACGTCAACTGCTATTGATTCTAGAGAACAGCAATGGCGAATTGGCAACAATCAGATTACTTGACAAGCCACATTATTCTAACATCTACAAATATTATTTTGTTACTACGATCAAGGTTCCCCGAAATACGACTACCTATGCGCAATGTGTTGTGTCCAATTTTTAATGCTTAACGGAGCCACAAACGCTTCCCGGTGATGTCATTATGACATCACATTTAACAGGCTTGGGGCAAAATTAAGACCTTGATTCTAGTTGGTTTGTTGGAGACCTTTCCGCTTGTATTTGTTTGCCCACAAAACAAATGCTGAACACTTGTCTAGTCTGTCTTTCCTTTTTTTTCTAAATGTGCTGAAAGCCGTTATGATATAAGTTATAATCAACACATTAAAGCAATATTTCATAATTTATTCTATTGTTGTAAAATATACACGGAGAACAAGTAACAACTACAGCATTAGCATTGAGCTTATCGGTTATACAAAAGTAAACTTTTGATCACAATCCAAAAGCACAATATTTTATTATACTTCGCCATGTGTATCAATCAACAAGTGTGCATTTTCACGTGACAGCGCCTATATTACTGCAACGCAGTATACACTACTACGTAGATGGCAGAGGAAACATCGTGTTTGAAGGATTCCATCCTAATAAATTATTTATTTATTTGTTTATGTTTATGTAGAGAGTAACGAGGTTTGAAATTTAAATGTTATAGATGAAGGCGGGCCTTTTGCGATGTCCATAATGGAGGGGGAAAATCATTATGCCATGACCACTCTCACTCTTCGATGTATACTTACTTATGTTATGATGTCACATTTTTCAGTTATAATTATTGTAACAGTTGGCATAGCTCGAAGAAAACAAATTTAAATTTTTTATAAAAGCTAGTGTCAATTTTCTACAGCTTGGCGCCATCTGTGGGGATTGTTAAGACTCAAATGTTTAATACGCATTTTTTATTTTTCTTCAATTACGTCAAAATTATTGAATTGTCTCTGGTTATTGAAGCAAAAAACGGTAGAAGTGTTTCAAGGATTTAAAACTACGTAATTACAAGCATTTTTTGGTGGATTGATTGTAGACGAATTTTTTAGATAGTGTCTTGAATTCGAAAATAATCGTATCATTAAATACCTAGGTAGTTTTTTTATTGTATTTGCAAAGGATCATTTCCATCACAAACAAAAACCGGATATGAGGTATAAAAAAACACATAATTTAATTGTTTCATTTTCTACGTATGCTTCAAGGGGCCATCCAACAAATAGGTACGTTTGTGCCATAGATAAAAGGTATATAATGGGGTTTGTGCAAATGGGCTAACTTTAACCCCCTCCACCTCTGTTGTAACATTTGTGACCTCCCCCCCTTCAAGCGAACGTTATTTGCATATACTCCTCCCCCCCATTATATACTTCGTTTTGAAATATTGGTTTGCGATATATGAACGATCTTAAAGTGTTAAATATAGGTAGGCAGCTATTTTCCAGTCAAATTTATTTTTTGTCAGAACATTATTCACCCCACATCGTAAATTAGTCCCTTTGTTGAATGGTACGTCTCATAGTTTCTCCCCGTCTGTTGCGGTTGTCTGTTAAGTGTACACCTGCATTGCCTAAAGTTTTTTCCAATGAGTCCCTTGTTCATTGTTCTTAAACATTTCATAATGCTACAATCAATCTTCTGGAAGCGACCAAATACCAGCAGAACTTTTTAAAAACAGAGGGCAAAACCACAAGATTATCGGTAGAGTATGGGCAGAGGAGTAGATGACAAAAGAATGGCAAATCGGAATAATCTGCCCACTACACAAAAAAGGAGATCAGCTTGACTGGAAATTACAGAGGAATCACACTTCCTAACATCATGTATAAGATACTCTCAAACATCCTGTACAACTGACTGAGCTACTATATTGAAATGCTACTAGGGGAATATCAGAGAGGCTTTAGACCAGGACGATCCACGGTAGACCAAATATTCGTCCTACGACAGATACTGGAAAAGACGCATGGATTTAACATCGATACATTCCAGTTGTTCATAGATTTTAGGGCAGTATATGATAGCATGCTAAGGAACAAACTCTACGAGACAAAAAACGAGTTCCGAATACCCAGAAAACTATTTCCACTAGCCAAAACAACGTCAAAAGTAAGAATTGAAAACGACACATCGGATGCCTTCCAAACTAACATAGGCCTATGACAAGGTGACGCGCTGGCGTTGCCTCCCATTCAACACACCCTCGAGAAAGCAGTCAGAGATGCAAATTTGGAAATTAGAGGCACTATCTAGTCCCTTAGTTAGATTGCAAAATAGGAGACAAGACTTCTTGGTGTGGAGATTGATAACCATCTTACCTGGAACCATCACATGAACAACGTAGCAGGTAAACTTAAGAGTGCTCACTATGCAATATCCATGTTGAAGAACTAAACTTAAACTAAACTTACAGTCTATTCTTCTTTTCTACTATGCAAGTGTACACAGTTATCTAAATTTGCCAAATTATATGGAGTTCCTCGAGTGAAACAGATAGATCCTTCAAAAAAGAATAATAAGATTAATATCTAACACCAATTATCTAGATCATTGTTCACCACTATTCAAAAAGCTGGGAATAATGACAGTATACACTCTGTACTTATATAATCTTGCACTCTTTGTAAAAAAGAATAACCGTTATGTTTTAACCAATGGAATGTTAAATGATAATACAGCAACAAGGTATTTCAGTGTGCCTAATCACCGAACTACCCTATTCGAAAAAGGGCCTTGCTGTATGGCAAGAAAAACATATAACCACCTTCCTACATATCTGTATACCATTCAAAACAAAATAAAGTTTAAAAAAGAGTTAAAGTTGTATTTCACCAACAATGCCTACTATTCTCAGTGGCGTAACTAGACGTCATGGGGCCCCAGGGCGAAAAATTGTTGGGGGCCCCCCTATTATATTTTCTTAATACCTAATTATAATACCTGGCCTCACCCAAGTGCCGGCTGGGACCCTTGGTCTTCCGGGCCCCGGGGCACTGCCCTCTTTTGCCCTGCCATAGTTACGCCTCAGACTATTCTACTGAGGAATATTTTAATAATAGCGACAAAAAGTTTTATTTATTTTATAATTTGCTATATTATTTATATTTATGTTTGTTTGTGTTAAATGTACTATGGGGTATACCTACTTTACAGAATGCAATTTTACATGTAAAATTGTATTGAAAATACCCATACTTTATAAAGAGTCGAAAAGGAAATAAAGAATATTGTATTGTATAACAAATCCACACAAAGGTCAGAACAATGAAAATTACCCACCAAAAAGGATTTTTGGACAAATGGGTTGTCCAGGAAACTCATACCAAATGTCTCCAGACCCACACCTCGAAAGCATCAATATGTCATCTGTCTGCCTCTCTAGCGAGAAAACTAGTGCATTAACAAGTCTGATCTGTATGTGTGTCATATTTCTGTCAAATTTTGACCAACTCTCAAGTTGCCGATGTATTGTACTATCCATACGTCAATTTTGGGCTCCGGGAAAATACCTTAGCAAAGGTCCCAGGCAGAAATCTGAAATTATTTTTTTTCAAAAAATTTCTCAAAAAAAAATTCCTACCACCTGAAAAATTGATGAGTGGGGGGGAGAAACAAAATAAAAATTCAACAGGGAAAGCCCTTTATCGAGGGCCCACCGGGAAACTCCCGGTATCCCGGTGGGCCAGCACGCACCTGGTCTCAGATATATAAAGGAAGGTACTAAACTCTTCAATGTAAATATGGATATAGAACAAATATGAAGTAAAAACATTATTTTTAAGAATATTAAAAAAAAATTGAGCCGCCTTCAAAAAAGGTCGCTAAAAATTATGAAATAAAATTTCACTGTCCAGTTAATTGAACCACATTACCATTTACACAGTGTGTGCTATTTAATACCACAACACCCCGTTATTTTGGAACGTGTTGGTTGATTTAAAAATTTTTTTTTTAGATATAGTAAGCTCATCGACTTTATTTGACTGTTTTAAAAAATTTGTAACTTTCGTATTTTCAAGGCCTACTAAACTCCTCTAAATGGGTCGAAATTTCGAGATCGACTATTAGGCAATTTTTTATCGTATTCGATTCGCAGTTATCTCAAATATCTCTATACAGAATTTTAGCTCGATACCCCATAAGTAAGTAAGTAAGTAAGTAAGTTTTATTCCGTTTTAGTTCACATTTACATGTATAAAACAGGTCACGGTTTACAAAATGAAAAAATACTGACATATAAAACAGACAAATGAGTTGCTAAATATAAGATAAATAAGTCACACTTATCATTATCACACATAATATTCTTGGATTGTATATGGTTCAATATTACATATGTACTGGAAGGCTTGTTTATTGAAACATTTGAGGTTGATATTGTTTTTATAGTGTTGGGGAGTGCATTAAAAAATTTTAGTGCAGCATAATGTAGTCCTTTTTCCGTGAGTGTTAACCTATGTACTGGATAAACATAATTCATTTTGTGCCTAGTATCGTATGCATGGTTTGTGCTTACATTTATAAATTCCAAATTGTTGTTTTTTAAGAACATTAAACAGGAATAAATATATAAACCTGGGATTGTGAGTAGTTTGTTCTCCCTGAATCGGCCTCTACAAGACTCATCAAATTTCATTCTGAATATCACCCTAATTGCTTTCTTTTGCAGTTTAAAAATTTTGGGGAGGCTTGTTGAACAACCCCAGATTTCAATTCCATATTTAGCAATGGAGAGAAAGTTTGTGTGGTACACTGTGGGAAGATTACTGCTGTTAAAGAAACGTGATAAAACCCTGAGTGCATAGCATGATTTATTTAATTTATTCACTGTGAGGTCGATATGTGCAGATCATTTAATGTTGTTATCTAGTGTTATGCCTAATAATTTAGTTGAATCTGTTGTCACAATTGGCACTGTATCAGCTAGGCGTTCAGGTATTTCGATATTTGACCTATCTGTTTTAAAAATGACACAATTTGTTTTTGACTCATTAAGAATAAGATTATTGTTAGTAAACCAATCTCTTGCGTTGAACCAGAGCTCTTCATATAGGATGTTTGTTATTCGATAGCCAAATTTAAAATTTCTCACTTTTTGACTGGCCCTGTATAAAAGTCGTTTAGGTTTACGAAAGAGGTAAAGCAGTCATTCGACTTAAGGAACATCAAATACTAAAAGAGGAAGTAAAAAGAAAAGTTATTCTTTAAATAAATTGTGCTTTTATACATTATTCGCTGCTGTACGTAGATGCCTTAATAAAAATTTTTCCAAAAAATGGATTAGATGGAATAGCTTTTCTTTTTTTTTTCTTCTTCATTTAGTATCTGATGCTGTCACTAAAAAAGGGAGTTAAAAGAAAAGCTTTAAGCAGTAAAAAATTTTTTTTTTTTTTAATTTTTGGCTTCGAGCTTATGAAAACTCATACGCCACAAATTGTTGAAAAAATAAAATAGCAAAAGAAGAAAATAACCAATGAATAAACAAATAAAAATTTACTGTGAATTAACCCAGCGAAGGCAAAGCTAACCTAACACGAGCAAAATAAAAGTAAACGCCAGGAAGTAGGAAGGTATAAGACGCATTTCTTGCCCAGGGATCTATCAGGGCATTTTTCACAGAAAGGTGGACCACGGTTGGTGGGAATAGGACGAAAAACTGTGTGGATAAAAACGGAGGTGAAACAAAGCTAAACCTAAAACATTGTGCTAGAAGTTTTTTTTTAGATCGATTCATAGATCCAGTTTTATATTTTTCAGAAAAGTTACAATTGTGTTAAAAATTTGTAACTTGTGATGCAATAAAATAGTAAGATTAGTGAGAAGTTGAATGTTAAGTGAAGAAAGTTTTTTGATAAGTTCTGTTGTAGCCTCAGTGTTATGTTTACAATTAAAAATAATATGGTTCAGATCTGCAGTGGATTCACTATCCTAGTTACAAAAAGGACTTTCAACAGGCCTGTAGCAACGAGGTTGAATAAATAAGGAGTCGCCATAAGAAGCGGAATGTGGCAGCACATTCCTCATTTTAGTATGATCGAAACGTCAACAAAACATGCCATGTATCTTAGATTAATATTATTATAAAATAAATGTTTTTGATAGAAAATAGTGTTTTTCGCCATAACATATGATTTCGTGTCCGCCAAGTAGCTGTACAAATCAAAGGAGTATCGATAAGAAGAAATGTTTTGGAATCACTTTTCATAGGTTAAAACAGGTCTGTACTCAAAAGATATGTTGAACCTATTTTCTATTTATTTTAGATTATATTATATTAAATTTGCTTGAAATGTGAAACCGTCATCTCATTCATTACTCTACTGGCTTAATATATGGTAGTGTAAATGTATAAAGTCAACTAACATGTTTCTCCTCAAATGCTGTATAATTTTTTTTTAAATCAGGACCTGGCGAGCTGTTCATGACAGTATGATCACAAGCCACGCCTTCTGCGGCCGTTTCTCACTGTGGGATATAAGCTTTATGGCTACTCCTTATTTATATTTTACCTCCATGGCCTGTAGCTAGAAAGTGCTTTCAGGGCGGGCCCGTAAAAAAAAGTCCGAAAAATCGAAAAATTCGAGGGGTTAACCGTGAAGGAAATCTGGTGTACACCTAGAAGGAAGTCCGAGGAAATCTCAGGAAATCTTGCTTTCGATGAATTTTTTTTTCTCCAAAACTATTGGCTTTAGACATGTTATATAAGGTTTCTTTGTTTGTCTAGTTGTTCCCCAGTTGTTTTTAGTGTTTATGTTAAGTTTCTTTAAATTTTTCATAATATATATATATATATATATATATATATATATATATATATATATATATATATATATATATACATTTGAACTTCCACAACTAGTTGAGTAATATCCAAGCAAAAGTATTTTTAAATTTGAATTAAAATTTTACCGCCTAAAACACTAAGCTATATTGTTGACGTCATCGGTCATAAACACCTAACCTCTAAAATACATATCTTTTAAAAATTTCCGACTAATACGTCACTATTATAAAAATTTCCGCTTGGTTCTCGTATTTTCAACTAAAATCTTATTCAATGTAATGTTCATAAAGTTTTAAATATTTTCTCCCAATAAAATAAGGCGATTTTTGCAGGTTGGAAATCCAACCTATAATTAGCAGCCCATTTTTAGTAATCAACAATATTGAGACATCATATGCGTCAGTTTTTAAATGTTTGCTTGGAGCTATACTAGTCAAATGAGAAGTGCGGATATAATCATTAAAAATGGCAATAAACTTAAAAAACCTAAAAGTTGAGTTTATGTTAATGCAACCGATGACGTTTTGTGTAATACCTGTTCAGTTATTCAGTTTTGTTATTTATTTGTTGAAATTTTAAATTGATACATGAAAGACCCAGACAGCACAATATAATCTTAGAATATTCCTGGAATATTCTCTTGAGAATAAAGAATCATTCTTAGAATAGGCCGTGAATATATAAATTCTCCAGGGAATATTCTTAGAATCGGCCAATGGGAATATTCTACATAAACCTAGATTATTCCTTTAAGAATATTACCAAATTATTCCAAGAATAATCCAGGAATATTTATATGTTTCAAACATATTCACAGCTTTTGCCTGGAATATATATTTATATTCCTGGAATAATCTAGGTTTATATAGGATATTCCCTTAAGCTGGTTTCAGGAATATTCCCGTAAGAATGTATACAGGTCCTCTGGTATATGTGGGTCACTTTTGGTAAAAGCAGAAATAAAACTAATACATCATCAAAACGCACCTGTATGAGGAAAGACACTCGCAATTGTTTACAGCAGCTCCTTCAGCTTGATATCTGATTATCTTACTTTTCGATTTAAATAATTATATAAAAATTAAAATGTAAAATAATAACAGTAATCACCTGAAAACTTTCCACTCCTTGCATATTAGTGCCTTCATCCTAAAAATTCTAAAAATATGGGAAAATAAAATATTGAAAATATAATATTGCAGAATTATTTATTAAGTATTTAAATAAATATATTTATATTTTGAATCTATCTTAAGACTAATCTTCTTTGTCCGTTTCATTGTTTCTAAAACAAAAGAAAACATATTTTATAGGATTTTTTTATTTAGAATTTAAACTTGTGTATTGAAGAAAGCTAATGGTAAAACCAAGAATCAACTCATATTTTTGTATTTTGTAATTACTTGGAAGTATGTAGCGAAAAAAAAATTTGAAAAATTTTATTGCTCAAATGGACTTAGAATGTCATGAAACGTCGAGATTTTAAGTTTGAGCAAAAAAAAATGTACTTCGGTCTGTTTTTTTATGCGCACAATTACTCTGGAACCGTTTAACATATTGACTTGAATTATATGTATTTCAACGAGGATTATATTCTGATCTTATTCCGTTGAAGGGTTGAGGGGTAAATTGTGTAAATAGGAGTACATAGGTAAATCAAGCAAGAGCCCATAAAACTGGCATTTAGTACATATAAGAGAAGCTAATATTTCAAAAAATTTTTTGGCATTAGCCGCCCCCATGATTTAGCGTGTGTACAAGAACCAAAGGATTCAAAATTTGTTTTTACTTTATCCTCCACCTCCTAAAAAATCAAAATAGAAGGATATTATATCATCAAAAAATTGCTAATATGATTTACTGTTTTTGGTGAAAAAACGCTTCGCAGTGTGTATGTAAATTAAAACCAAATTAATGTCACCTACACATAGAAATATTGTCACTCTACATAAAAAAAAAATTATTCAAATCGTGCAAAAAATAGAGAGTTACAGGCTTGTTTCTCATTTAAGCAAGTATATATCCGAACCGCAAACAAATATATTATGTTGAATAATTACCTGTAACTGTTGCGAAAAGTGCTGTTTTGGAAAACATTTTTTTGTCTTTGTGTCCGTGTAAACTGTAAAGCTTGGCCAAGTCATCACTCATTACTTTTCATTACTTTTCAGATAAAGCGGCATGAACATTCCTTGTAATTATCGCCACCCAATCTACACATACTATCAATCTAGAAAAAAAAAAATACAAACAGGTAATTAATATCTTTTTACAAAAAATAATAGAAAAGATTGATTAAAATGAAAACTTGTAATAAAAGTTACTACAAATTATTTGTCCATTGCCTCTAAGCACAGAGGGTTATCATTTGCTGTCACATATTTCAGAAAGTATATGTACCTGAAGTTTCGAACGTTCAGTTGAACGAATTTAAATTGAAAATTTGAAGTTAATCGACTTGGACGTACAATTTTTCTGGTAATATTTGCTGGCAACGATATTATCGCTGCCAACAAATATTACCGTAAAAGTGGTACGCCTAAGTCGATTTATAATTTTTATTAATCTTTCCTTTTCAAATGAAATTCGTTCAAGTGAACGTTCGAAACTTCAAGTACGTGGAAGTATAGTAATTTTATGTGCGACAGCTCTGCTCATCAAAACTAGCGCTACAATTAAAATTTTTGCCAGAATCGCTTTCCAATAAATTACTTTCACTGCCACTATTTGAAACATTACTTCTAACAATATTCTCTAAATGAACACTACTTATTAAGTTCGTGGTGCCTGCAGTACTATGATTAAAAGTTTGGGAATTATTTTGACTGATGCAATCATAAGTATAGGTACTTTCTTGTAAATGTGAAGAATTTGTTGGTAAGCTTTGGTTCAACTATAATAACTGTCTCTGGTTTATATCATCGCAGTATTATGGTCTAATGGAGTTTTAGAGTTTTATTAAGTTCTCTATGAAGCTGCGCCAGTACCACAGCCAGTACCAGTAGTATTTCTATCCCTTTTTCTTTTCATTTTTTAAGTAAGAAAATATACAAGTGACGTGATGCCCTGTTAAATTTTCCCTATAAAAAAGATTAATGTACTTACTTATTGTTCATCGGTCACTTATCACTTATACTACACATAAAAAACACTTAAGTATCTCAACAATAGACCGAATGCATGTAGGTGGCGTCAGAGTCGCGTTTGGGTACTGCAACATAACCTCACTTTCTGTGCATCTTTGTTTACTACTTCTTTAAAAATGCCAAGCAATTGTTGTGTACCTCAATGCACTTCCTATTAGAGAAAAAATAAAAATTTAAAGTTTCACCAGTTTCCAGTATGCAGCAGTTTTAGAAGAAAGTGGATAGTTGCTCTCAAATTACAAAAAAGCCCATCTAGTGTGTTCAAAACATTTCACAGACCGAATGCATGTAGGCGGCGTCAGAGTCGCTTTTGGGTACTGCAACATAACCTCATTTTCTGTGCATCTTTTTACTACTTCTTTAAAAATGCCAAGCTTTTCTTTTAGTTCACCTCATGGAGGTAGAATATATAGAGCTTGGGGGGGTAACACTGAACCCAAAATTTTTTGATGAGCGGGGGGGGGAGAAATCCGAAAAAAAAATTTTAAATTTAAAATGAAAATTTCTTGGGGGGGGGTAATTACCCTGTTAAAAAATTTTTTCTTCCCAAAATTAACAAAAACCATACCATTTTAAAACAAAAATTGATGATTTACAGAATCTTGGGGGGTAATTACTCCGTTACCCCCCCCATAAATCCGCGCCTGCCAAAATCTGTAAAAAAATCTATCAACACTAACAGAATTTCTTTGGGAAATTTACATTCAGAACACTATACAAACCTATAAAAACCTATAGAAGCTTTTAATTACATGTACTTTAAAAACTCATCAATACTAATAGATATGGGAATTTACATTCAAAACACTAGAAAAACCTATAAAAACTTTTAATTACATATACTATTAAAACTTATCAATACTTGTAGACACAATATGAGAATTTACAATTAAAACACATTTCAAATACACACATCAAAAATTATAAAAACTAATACATTTTTTTTATAAGGTTTTATAAGGATTTTTTGACAGGGTAGATGCAGTTAGCAAAAAAAGCAAAGTGTACATTTATCATTTATATTATTATTATCCTGCATCGCCAGCGTAGAGATGTGGCGTGATGCCTCAAGTCAGCGGCGACGGCGCAGAGTGGGCAGCGACCGGGGCTTGGATTTGCAGGGTGGGATCCCGCCCACCCCAGCACCCCCCTAGCGCCGCCACTGCTCAGTTGGTAGAAGAGTCAGTACTGTAATACGGACAACGGAGACATGTAGGTTCGATCCCTACTGACCGCAATTGGCAAAGGTAAGTAAAAATGAATTTAATAGCTTAGTAAACATTATAATTTGCAGGCAACTCTTGTGAGAAAAAATTGGAGTGATGGTAAACAATATTAGATATGTTAATTAATGTATATAAAATATACGGATGGCTAACAAACAAATTCATAGGACAATATTTATTTATGCATTAATTACTTAGTTTGTATAAGGTTGACATTCCAGAAATGATTCGGTAAAAGGTGGACTGTTACGATGTGCCCAAAATGCATTCGTCAGAACTTCTATTGTTAAAGAACACACTTTATTGTGTAACTCCTTATTATATGTTTGAATTTTGACAAAAAATTTGTTTGCCTGATATTGCCTTCGTAGATGGAGGGGTGGTTCTTGTGATTCAACCAAGACAGCTTCATTTGGTGAAGATTGCATTGCACCAATACATATATGTAAAGCCTTATGTTGAATTCTGTCTATTGTTTTTAGGTTAGAGGCAGAAGCTGAACCATAGCCGTATTTGTTTGACATCATATTTTAGATCAGATCAGTGAATTCTAGTTTTTGATTGGTTGGAACAATTTATACCAATATTTTAAACCAATCAGAAAGGAGAATAACTGACATGATCCAAAAAATCTTGTCAAAGAAATACGGCTCATATAAGGTACTACCATAATCTAGTATTGACAAGATATAGGATTTATAGAACATAAGCGCGGTTTTGGGGTCAGAGTCCCACTTGACTTGGTGACACATTTCAAAACATTTATACCTTTTTCACATTTTGTTTTAATGTAATTTATATGTTTAGTCCAGAGTAATTTTTTGTCTAAAATAATGCCAAGATATTTATAATTGTCAACAAGAGGGATTGAATAAGTTCCTAAATTTAAAATTCTGGTATCAGGGTCAGTTCTGTGGCAACTAAATATCATGACAGCGGACTTTTTCTCTGATAATTCAAAGTTATGATCAATAAGCCAGAGTTTGAGGCAGTAAATAATGTGTTTCAAAACTGTGACACAGTCTTTGTATGTTTTATGAGTGGAATAAATTACCAGATCATCGGCGTATTGAACGCAAGTTATTGTTTCGTCCCATATTTCATGTATGTTTGCAGTGTAAATGTTAAAGAGTCTGGCTATCGCAGAACCTTGTGGCAGTCCATGGCATGCGATTCTAGGGCCGTGGTAATTATTTATCGAGTCTTTTAAATATACTGATATGTTATTATAAAGTTCAGCAATATTTATTGAGGAACTAGAGGTTAGGCCATAATGAATAAGCTTGTTTTGAAGCAAGGACAGGTCGACCGAGTCGTATGCCCCTTTGATATCGACAAATGAGGTTGCAAGATAAGAATTTTCCTTTAAACAGAGTTGTATATCTGTGACTAAGGTAGTAACTGCATCAATAGTTCCTTTGCCCTTATGAAAACCAAATTGGTTTCTGGGTATAAGCGAGTTATGTTCAAAATACCATTCTAAGCGTGATTTAATCATTCGCTCAAAGATCTTTGTTATACAGGGCATTAGGGATATAGGACGATATGATGTTGGATTGTTGCTATTTTTGTTGGGTTTTAGGATGGGACAAACAGCAATAGTTTTTATTTCATCAGGGAATTTGTTATTTCACCACCAGTCATTAAAAATATCTAGAAGAACTTTTTTTCCATGGCAGGATAAATTATACATTAGGAAAGATATATATTATCTTTTCCGGGAGCGGAATTTTTTTTATAATACTTTGTGCCGAGTCAAGCTCTACCATAGTAAAAGGTTCATCTAGGATGGTTTTTTATTTTTATTTTGAATATAACATAGCTTTTGTGCAAAAGGTGGAGCAATATTTTCTAAGATAGATAGATAGATAGATAATTTATTGATGCCACTATACATATTATGTACTTACACAAGTCAACAATTATACACTATAATCGAAACACACTTAAATGTAGATCAATATAAAATAATACACATTAAAAATTTAGGTTGTTAGTGCAATACACTTTCACATTAAAAATATAGGTTAACATCACAATTTAAAAATTCGTCATAATTATAAAAAGCATTAGCAATTAGAAACAGTTTGATTTTATGCTTAAAAAGTGTTAGACCGTGTAAGACCGACTCTACTAACGATTCTGTTAGAAAAGTTTTAGATGGGGAACTTGTTTTGTTGGCTATTTTTTTAACTCGTTTCCATATATCCGCGATGGTGTCCTTATTTAGTTCAGAAATAAATAATTTCCAGTTACTTCTTCGTTGTTGGACAGCTAATTAAAGTTTACAACAAATTACCAAACTCCTTAAAAATGCTGAATAAAAATGTATTTAAAAAAAAGTTAAAAGCTCTACTATCAACAAAAACATATTATTCTGTAAACGAATATTTATCCGATAACTTGATTTAACCCTTATTCATTTTTTGCATAGATTCTATTGTATTAATATGTGTTATTTGTTCTCATTGGTTACGATTATTGTAACAATCATAACGTTGGGTTTTGATCTCGGTTCAAGCTGAACTTGGCTCAACTTAGTTCGTACAACTGGCTCTCACATTACTATATTGTGTTAATTTATATTATATATTCGTTATGTTATATATATATATATATTTATATATATATGTATATATATATGTGTATATATATATTTTTTTTTGTGTTGACTAATTAATTTTTTATTTACAAATTATGTATACACTATTTTTTCTTTGTATTTGACTCGTACTATACCAGCCGGTAATTACAGAATAAAGATATTTACTTACTTTACTTACTTACTATTATGGAAAAGTCGCTTGGCTTCCGTATCCAACTTCTGATATTTTAGATAATTATCTAAATTAGATAAACATTTATATTTTTTAAAGGCGTCGGATCTCTCCTTCGCTTTTCTGGAGCAGTCAATATCCCACCATATGGGTCCTGTACGATTATGGGAGTTAGGTTTTCTTATTGGCATTGAGATGTCAAAACGTATTAGAGGAGTCAGACGACTGAGAATTGGCTAGTAAGTTATCTAGTTTTGCTTGAAAATGGATCCAGTTGGCAGCCGAGTCATTCCATTTCGAGGATGGGTTATAATTAATAAATTCAATGTCTAAGCCAAATGATATTAAGACAGGGAGGTGGTCGGAACCTAAAGGGTCTTCCAATACTTTCCAGTTACTCGTGAGAGATAGAGAAGGGGAAGCTAATGTTAGATCTACTACAGATTTCTGGGGGCCGTTCAAAAATTACGTAACGCTCTTAGGGGGGAGGGGGAGTATAGCGTTATCGCTATAAATAAAATTAAAATCGAAGTTAATATACGTATATTTGTTTTTAATACATGTTCATATTTTATGTGATTTGAGTATTTTTAAGTATATTGATATTATATTTTTATATCGAATGTTTTTTATTTTTCTTAGCGACTCCATGGAAACTTCTCCATTATGGATCGAGTTTTCCTTTTTGTTTCTTAGCGACTCCATGGAAACTTCTCGCTTTTGGAAGTGAGTGAGTCGTTATAGTCGCTATAGGGAGTACTTAAAAGCGTGACAACTTGTGACAGGGGGGAGGGGGGGGTTGCATCAAGTAGTTACGTAATGTTATTCTTTTTTCCACAAAAATTCTGATCTTTTTAAAATTTATTGCCAATTTGGTAAGTTTTTTTTTTCGTGCTGAACGAAGTGATTACAATCACTAAACAATCAAATCGAAACATTTTTAAAATTCTTGATCTCTATTGGTTGCTTACTGATTACATTCACTTTGTTCAGCACGAATATAGAAAACAGCTATTTTTGTATAAACTGTACAAGGTTTGTCCTTAGTCACAAGACAAACCAAGTTTATAGTCCAGTCAACGGGGGGTTTCACCTCTATTTTGAGTGCTAATGAATGCATTTTGATTCAACCTTGTGCAATGTGTTTGTAATGACGTTAATAAAAAAGTTGAAAAAAGATTAGACTAGGGAATGATCGAAAGGGGTTTCGTAACTTGTAAAATTCAGTCAAAAATGAAAAAAAAAACAATATATTTTCCTTTTTTGGCCCAAAATAAGATGTTTTTACTCTGGTAAATTTTTTCGAAAAATGCATATTTTTTGAGGTATAGCCACTCGAAAATTCCTAAAAGGGGGGGGGAGGGGAAATGTAAAAGTTGAAAAAAAAATCTGAAAAAGTTCAGGTGAATGGATCATCGAAATACAAGACTTTTTGAACCTTTAAAGAAATATATAGGTTTCATATGTTTTTATAATAATATGTATAAATCATGCTCATTTTTCAAACTTTCATGTATTTTTTGCAAAAAATGTAGTACATTATCTATCGTGAAAAACTACCTGTAACTCGGAAAATTAGCAAGTTACAAAAGGATTCCAAGAGGCAAAAAATGTTTAGAAGGCCTCAATGCATACGTCTGAATTTTTTCGAATTTCTAAATTACGTATTTTTAAAGCGATACAATTTAAAAGAAGGGGGTAGTTTTTCAGGTTTTTCCGGAAAAACTAGGTGAAAACGCACTTTGCAGAAAAGATGCAAATAAAAAAATTTTGTATTTTGATGATACATTCACCTGAATTTTTTCAGTTTTTTTTTCAACTTTTACATTTCTCTTCCCCCACTCTTAGGAATTTTCTAGTGGCCATATCTCGAACAATATGCATTTTTCACCAGAGTAAAAACATTTTATTTTAGGCTAAAAAAGGTAAATATATTGTTTTTTTTTTTTTCATTTTTGACCTAATTATACAAGTTACAGAATCAATGATAAAAGGGGTATTTTCTACCTCTTCCGATCATTTCCTACTCTAATCTTCTTTTCAACTTTTTTATTAACGTCCATTACAAACACATTGCACAAGGTTTCATCAAAATCCATTCATTATAGCACTAGAATTAGAGATTTTGATCATTTTAGCGCTGCGTTGACTGGACTATTATACGGGACTTTAATATAATGACATTTAAAAAAAAATCTTATTTTGATGGGGGGGGAGGGGGTGAAATTTGTGACGGAATTTATTTTGGGGGGGTATCTTCAAACGTGACAACATGTGACAAGGGGGAGGGAGGGAGGGGGTCAAATTTGATCAAAATTTGCGTTACGTAATTTTTGAATGGCCCCTATTCTGATTAGGTCTGCTGACTTTTGTAGGGCTACCGTTGTTTAAAACAACAAGATCTGAGCTGTCTAGACCATCTGCTAACCTAATACCTTGATTGTTTAATTGGGGATTCCCAAATACCATGGTGAAAGTTAAAATCATCACCAATTATGGATGAAGTTTGGAATTGAGAAAATATATTATTTCAGTCATTTCGGGTGGCAACGATGTGTGGAGGTTTATATACAGAAACGATGTTCAGATTGTTATTTATCAGAGTGATAGCACATATTTCAATATTGTTATTGAAATTTTTTACAAGTTTTATTTCGTTAAAAGCAATTTTTTTTTTTTGTATTAAAATACCCTCCTTTTCCATTTTCTCTATCCTTACATACAAATGTGTATCCATTGAAACTAATAGTAGAACTTGGCTTTAATCAAGTTTCACAAAGAATTAATATATCGACAATATCTCCATTTCAAAATTTTTCCAAGTTGTGTTTATTTGGTTTTAAAGATCGCGCATTTCATTGTATTCATTGTTGTTTGTGTTATACATTAGATTAGATTAGATTAGATTAAAGGGAGGAGCTGGCCGCTTGGCCTTGGCCACCGCGACCTTTTTGGATCTATTGTGGCGCTCCTGATCTAATTTAATTAGAGTTCTTTATCCAGCTTTGTCTTTTGTACCAGACTCCATAACCTTGATAGGGGCTCCTTAGGTTTTATCTGCCCTTGGTTTTTCCTCACCAAGTATTTGGAATCTCAGTCTGGCTAGGCCTTCGCAATGGCACAGCACATGTACTGAGGTTTCCTCTTCCTCTTGACAGAATCTGCATGTTGCATCATCTGCCAGGCCCATTAGACTCATATGCCTATTGAGCCTACAATGTCCAGTTAGAAGACCCACTATTATCCTAATGGCCTTTCTATTTTGGCATAGTAGATCTTCCGTGAATTTGGCCGACCGTTCTTTAATGAACTCTTTAGCCTGTCTCTGTCGCGGGAAACTCTTCCACCATTCTAGAGATTTATTAATGGATGATCGTTTGCATGGCTTAGCCGCGCCACAAAAGGGTTCGGGGGCTACCAGGGCATTAGATGCGCCTTCCCGAGCCAGTTTATCAGCCTTTTCATTTCCCCTGTGTCCCTCATGTCCTGGTACCCATGCCACGGTCACTTTATTCTGACTTCCTAGGTACATAAGGGCGTTAATACAATCCCATACTAGTCTTGAGTCGACTTGCATGGAATCGATTGCCTTTAGCGCCGCTTGGCTGTCGGAAAAAATGGCAATTGACTGGTTGACAGTTCCTTGCCTCATTATTTCCTTTGCACACCACTGTATAGCGGCCACCTCTGCCTGAAATACTGTGGCATGCATTCCTAGACTTATCGGGATTTCCGTTTTCGACCTTATCCCGTAAATCCCAGCTCCTACTCCATGTTCTGTCTTGGAGCCGTCCGTGTACCAGACTATTTGTGCTGATATCGGAGGGCCATTCTTCCAATTCGCTCTGTCTGGTATTTTGATTTGAAAGTTTTTATAGAAGTTATACTTTGGGACCATGTTGTCCGTGGGCATTCCCAGAATGGGGTCTGCCTTCAGCTCTGAGTATAACTTTTGGTGCTCTGTACCGTGTTGCTGCCTTATGGGCGTTGTGCCTTGCATTAGACTGTGCAACACCGAACGAGCTTCCCCTGGATGAAAATGTGTAGTGGTGGCAGATCTAGAAGGACCTCCAAAGCCGCCGTGGGAGCAGTTTTTATGGCCCCCGTGGCGCACAGGCAAGCAAGCCTTTGTGCACCACTTAATAGCCTTATTGCTCCCGGCTGCAGTGTCTTGGTCCACCATACCACCGACCCATAGGTTATCATGGATCCAACGACCCTAGTATATAACCATAGGAACATCCTGGGGTTTAACCCCACACATCTGCCTGCACCTTCCCAGGGCAATCGTTGCCTTTTGTGTGACTTTTTGGATGTGGGTATTCCATGTCAGTTTTTGGTCAAAAATGACTCCTAGGTATTTAGACTCACTGGCAAATGGAATTTCTACTCCATTGAGCCTCGGGGGTTTTAGGCCTCCCAAGGATCTTTTTCGTGTGAAAGTGACTACTGTAGTTTTGTGAGGATTTATGGATAGTCCTTCCTCACTACACCACCTGTCTACAATGTTTATGGCTCTTTGCGACCACTCTGATATGGTGCTCGCAAATCGCCCCTTGACAACTATTGCTAGGTCGTCAGCGTATCCTAGGCAATAAAAACCTTCTGCGGAAACTTTCCGGAGGAGTTCGTCGACAAGAGTTGCCCACAGCAGTGGAGATAGTACTCCTCCTTGAGTGCAGCCTGTACTCACCTTCGCCTCAATGGTAGCGTCGCCCAAATTGGATACTATTACCCTTTTATCTAGGCTGGCCTAAATCCACTGACGGAGTACTGTTGGGACTCCTCTATTTGACAACGCATTTGTTAATGATTGCGTTGTCGCGTTGTTGAACGCTCCTTCTATATCAAGAAATGTTGCCACTGCTATTTCTTTGTCATCCAATGACTTTGTCAGTAGCCTGTTCAAATCATCCAGCGCGAGGTCTGTTGACTTTCCCGGCTGGTATGCATATTGACGTTCACTAAGGGGGTTTTCCCTTAGTACCTCGTCTCTAATGTACCTGTCCAGTAGTCTTTCCAACGTTTTAAGTAGGAAAGAGGACAGGCTTATGGGTCTGTACGACTTGGGTGTTTGGTCTGATATCCTGCCTATTTTTGGTAGGTAGGTGACCTTCACCTTCCGCCACATGTGTGGTATATATTTCCAGGCCAGACAGGCTCTGAATATTTTGCACAAATGTGGTACTATAAATTCCATCCATACCAGGAGATTTATATGGTTGAAACTTGTTAATTGCACATCTGATTTTGTTGGGTTTCGCTACCTCGTTGGCTAGCCTCCAATCCTCAGGTCTGGGCCGCTCAGGCCTTTGATCTGGGAATTGCACGGCCTCCGAACCCTTCAGTGAGCCCGGAAAGTGTGCCTCCATGAGCAATTCAATACTTTCCGTCAATGTTTCTGTGTAGGTTTCGTCCTCCTTTTTAAGGAGGCCTACTTCATTTGCAGTGCATCCATCCTTGGCCAAGACCCTGTGGATTCTAGAGGCTGCAGGGCCATCATTGACCTCTTCACAAAACCTCCTCCATGAGTCTCTTTTGGCCTTGCGGATTTCTATGTTGTACCGTGTGAGTTTGGCTTTGTAGGTATCCCAGCCTTGTTTGGATTTGGCCTTATTGAATGAACAGTATTCTCACTTCTGTTCTGAGGCCTTCCAGATGTGTGTTCCACCAGACCTTTACCTCTGTTTTCCTTGTTTTCTCTGGGCAATTTTCCTGGTAAGCAGCCATTATGGCCTCGTTTACCTGTTCCACTGCTACCTCAAGTCTCTCTACATCCCTTCCAGATGCTGTCCCTCCCTGCAGGTGCCTTCTGAGGGACTCTAAGTAGCCTTCCCAGTTGATCTCTCGGGGATTTCTGAACTTTGTCTCCGTCAGGGATGGGGTCGTAATGTCAAATCTTATGTGCATGTGATCGGAACCTGATGGCTCTTCTGACAGATGCCAGTTTATGATGTTAGAGCTTATATTACTCGTACATAAGGTTATATCTAAGACTTCTTTACGTACCGAAGTAGCAAAAGTAGGTTTTTTGCCTGTATTGGCTATTAGTAACCCTTCACCTAGAATGAACTGTAATAAAGACTCACCCCTTGTGTTGACGTTAGTGCTTCCCCATACCATATGGTGTGCGTTGGCATCACATCCCGTTATCATAGGTTCCTTTCTCCGCAGTAGGCAACTATGTCGCTCAGTAGTTGCGGAGGGCAGAACCTTTCCTCGCCTGGGAAGTAGGCGGAGCATAGAATCCAGCTCTTCATCCCCTCCTCCGTAGACGCTGTTAGGGTAGCTGTAACAAAGTCGTCGGTGCAAAGCACCGGAATTAATGTACAACTTACTCTACTGCTATATACGATACATGCTCTAGGTCTAGTTGAGGATGTATTGTACAGTAACTTACCTTGCAATGGTTTTAGGCCTGCGGGCCTTCCTTTGACAAGCCAGGGTTCCTGCAGAAGGGCAACATCTATGCCTTCTTTCTCGAATCTCCTACATAAAATGGCCGAAGCAGCCTTGGCATGATGGGGATTTGCCTGCAGGACCCTGATTTCTTCTCTTCTTTTGGTGAAGATTCTAGATTGACTGGTCCTCCCCAGCAAGTTCCTCCACCTCCATGAGCGTCGTCCACTCCTGGGCTGGAAGCCTCTTGAGCGGACTTAGCCCACTTTGGTTCGAGGAGCTTTCTTCCTGGGAGGGAAGGGCCTTCTCCCTTCTCCCTCTGCGTTCCACTACCCGAGGCCGTTTGACTGCTTTCCGGGATTTGTGTTTTGGGTCCCTGCTCCTTCGGGCGGAACTTTATCCTTCCCATTCCGAAGTAGGGATTCATATCCAGTTTACGGAGCTCCTCCATGGACTGTTTGTCCACGGAGAAGGTCCACAATTGCCCCTTTTCGGACGGTGTTTTTCCAAACACCGTCCAGAGGTTGGTGTTTAGGCCCCTACTACTCACCTTTAATCTGGTGAGTATCCTGTCAGCCTCTAGTCTTTGGCCGTTCTCATCGGGGACATACACAGAGCATGAGTGCAGCCCCGGAATCTCGCTCCCCTCCAGCGCTCTGAGGCTTGCGCCCTTCCAAGGCTGGAGCCTGGGAACGACATCCTGCAGCCACCCTGCGCTCGTTGCGTCTGCGCATGTCACCAACAGATAGCCTGGCCTATGTGTGCACCTGGCAAAGCGCACCTGAGGTCCTTCCAGCGGAATCCTCTCATAGGCCTCCATTATGGAGCTTTGGACGGCTATCAGCCTTTCCGGCTCCATTGTTTCCAATGGGAAACCGCCCTGCACCACAGAGACCTTCTCGGCAGACAGAGCTTCCTTGAAGGATAAATCCTCCAATTTGGCCCTTTTCTTACGTCGCTGGCCACTGGGGGGCGTGACGGTTTCTTGGCGGGGCCTTTTTTGGGCCTCATGTCGGCCTTCTTGGCTCTCCTTTTTCCCCCTTTGGGACCTTTGGCCTTCCTGGAGTCTTTAGCCTGTAATTGACCTTTTTGGAATCTGACCAGGTTTTCTTTGATTACGGCCCTTTTGGCCTTTATGTAATTTTGACCTGTCTTGGTCCGATCCTGGAGCCTCTTTCTAGCGGCTCCTGACAGACACGCGAAGTGAACTTCATCGTCTGACATTAGGTCAACCTCTTCAATCGAGTTGACCCTAACGCTACCCTTGGATCGAGATGTGCTTGGCTCTTCAGCCTTAGCACCGTACTGATCTTTGGGTTTGTTGGTTCCCGGGCTGTCGGCCTTCAGCACGTCCGTTTGGCCTTCTGATTGCGCTTTTGGCTCTACAGCCTGCGCAGCCATTTGGCCTTCTGGTTGTGCTTCTGGCCTTTTAGCCTGCACTACCTTTTTTTTGTTTGTTTTTTTTTTTGAACTTTCCATATAGTTCCCACGAGTAGCTAGGGAAATATAAGTCCGCTCGGTCAGAGCCCCGCATGACCAAGTAAGGCGTGGGATACTAGGGGGTTCCGCCTGGTGCCCCCAGGGAAACGTTTGCGACCGCATGTGACATTGCGGCCATTCAGCCCTCGGCACATTATCTTCCACCTTGGCTTGGGTTGGGTTGAGTTGTCCTTAGTTTTCTCCGCTCATCTTTGACCTTACCGGCATGATTGGAGTGCAACCACATCTACAAACAATAGTATACGATCCAAATTTCTGGCCTAGAAAAATAGCCTTCGATCGTTTCAACTTCAGACGAGGTAAACGTTTCTTGGGCAACTCTCAGAATGTTGCCGACCCTAACATAAAATCTCAGCCCACTTCTTTTTTAAATCAAATACCGTAAAACAGTGCACCTCGACCACACAGCATTACATTAAAAATAAACAAAATCATAATATCCCGGCATTAAGCAATAAAATAATAAAACAGAAACAAGTAAGAGGAAACACTTTCAAGCTTATGCATATAAACATCCAGTGTGTCAGAAATAAAATCAATGAACTAGAAGCATTTATTTTTAATGAAATCTCACCATTAGATGTTATATGTGTTAGTGAACACTGGCTACATTGTAATGAATTAAAATTCCTAGAAATTAAAGGTTATCACTTAGCTAGTGCTTTTTGTAGATCCGAGTTTTGTCATGGTGGCTCATTAATTTTAGTCAAAAACAATTTAACACACAAACCTCTACCCCATCTAAATAATATCTCAGTAGAAAAACATTGTGAAATTGCAGCTGTGAAAATAAATAATGTCATTGTTATTAGCATCTACCGTTCCCCAAATGGAAACATTAGTATTTTCATGGAATTGTTAGAAAATGTACTAAACAAAATAGAAATACGGAAAAATAAGGTAATACTTTGTGGTGACTTTAATGTGAAATTTAATACATCTGATGCGGCTAATATTTCACTGACTGATCTACTCAAAACATATGGGCTTGAGCAAACCATTTTTGAAGCTACTAGACTGTCTAACTGTATCGATAATATCTTTATAAACTTCTCCATTGATGACTATAACTCATATAACTTTGAACCACTTCTGTCAGACCACCTGAGTCAGATCCTTGTAGTACCGCTAACTTTTAACAAAAAATCTCTAGAACACCAAAAATTAATCAGACCAATTACAGCTACTGGCAAAAATAAATTTCACGAACTTATTTCCACCTGCTCATGGGAGTTTGTCAGTGATCACACTCTTGACATTAACGAAAAATTTCAGGTTTTTTTAAACATAATCCTACAGGCTTACAATGAATCTTTCCAAAAAAAGCTGGTCTATTATGAAAATAACAATAGTATAAAAATCAATTGGTTCACAGAAGAACTAAAAAAAATGCGTGATCATTTACAATTTTTAAATGAAGTTTACAAACTACATAACACCGAGGCTAATAACAAAATTAGAAATGACTTTAAATTAACATATAAAAATGCTTTAAAAGGTAAGAAAATAATGTCAAATAACGACTACATAAAGAAATCTGGAAACCCCACAAAAACCATGTGGGAATTAATAAACTTGTCTAAAAAAAGAAACTCGCCTAAATCAGAATCGAACATTAACATTCAGCCAAATGCTTTTAATAAATTTTTCATCAATGTCGCCAAAGAAGTGACTGCTGGTCTCCCTAATCTAGATACTGACCCCTTACACTATGTCAAACAGATATATAACGCTGAAACTTTTTGTTTCCGTGAGGTCACATACAATGAAGTAAGAGACATAATATGCTCCCTCAAGAATAGTAACAGCAAAGATATATATGGCTTAAACGTCGCCTTAATAAAAACTATAAAAAACCATATTATTATACCTCTGACAAAATTGATTAATGAAAGTCTGAAGACTGGAACTTTTCCAGATGTACTTAAGATTGCGTCAGTTGTTCCAATTTTCAAAAAAGGCAATACAGATGATCCACACAATTATAGGCCAATTTCCTTACTCCCTATCTTATCTAAAATTCTCGAAAAAGTTATAAAAATCCAGATGATTGAATATTTGGAAAGAAATAAAATACTATATAAATCTCAGTTTGGATTCCGTGAAAACATGTGTACAACTGACGCTATCCTAAAATTTACTGAACATACATTGGACTGCTTTGAAAAGGGGCAATACACAGCTTCATTATTTTGTGACCTCAGCAAAGCATTTGACTGTGTGTCTCATACCTTACTAATACAAAAACTAGTTAAATACAATTTCAGTATCTCTAGTATCACATTACTCAAATCGTATTTAGAAAACCGAAAACAATCAGTTAACTTCAATGGAAATATATCTAAGGAAGCATTCGTTAAATCAGGAGTACCACAGGGTTCAATTCTGGGTCCTGTTTTATTCCTGATCTACATCAACGACATGCCAAATGCCCTACCTGATGATACCTGCATATTTTATGCTGACGATTCCACATTCCAAATATGTGATCCTAACCTTGACAACTTAATGTTGAAATGTGACAATGTACTGTCAAATGCCAAGACGTGGTTTACAACTAATTCCCTAGCACTCAACGATAAGAAAACAGTAAAAATGATATCCAGTACACGTGACCTTAGCAAAGTACCAAGTAACCCTACCAGCACCAAACTCCTAGGAGTTTTTATTGACCCATCCTTAAGATGGGATGCTCACATTGAATATCTAGCAGAACAGCTAACAAAAAGTATATACGGTTTAAGACAACTATCAAATTCAGTCTCATCAGATGTATTAAAAACTGCCTACTTCGCATTATGCCACTCTCGTTTGTCTTATGCCATTCTCGCCTGGGGACATGGCACTGGCAAGCATAGGATCTTTGGTCTCCAAAGAAGAGCCATTAGGATTGTAGGTGGTCTAGGACATCGAGAGGAAACAAAAGAACTTTTCATCAAACTCAAAGTACTTACCTTACCATGCATATATGCTTTACAAAGCATAACACACATTCATGAGAACGTAAAAAGTTTCACAACACATGCAGACACACATCAGTACGATACACGTCACAAAGATGATATATATCTGGAATTTACAAGGCTTACTAGGGGACAAACTGGTGTTAATTACCATGGTGTTAAACTTTATAATCTACTAAGCAATAGCGTGAAAACCCTACCACCAACAAAATTCAGGTCTACAATTAAGAATTTCCTACTTAAGAAAGCATTCTTTTCACAAGAAGACATTGAGAGAGAAATTGCAAATGTTACGTGATATTATTAAACACCACCTCCTCTCTGTCTACTACTTTATTATTTTTAGCTAACTTTTTTATACCTTCTGTAGTTTACCGGTATGTACTTTACATTATTTTTATTAATTATTTTAAAATGTCCTAAATTTACCTCTTTTGTAAAATGTTCTGACGTATGTACAATTTTATATTTTTAACATAAATAAAGTCTATTCTATTCTACTCTATTCATGGGTGACCCTGCCAGGAGTACCAGACTCCCGCCGGCATCGCTCTCAGAATCATTGCAGTTACTTAAGCCCCTCCACCACGACAAGGTCACACGACTCCTCGGAGAGGTGTGTTATACATTATGAGAGGTTATGTTAAATTTGGATGAGTAAACAAGTTTGAAAGAGACTCTTTAACATTTAATTCTGACACAATTGTACTTGCAGTGCCAGGTACTAAACTTGCTATTAAATTATTAATAAAGCTTGAAATTTCTTCTACAAGAGTTTCTATATATGTTAAAAATTCTTCACGATAAGGGTTTGGAAGCACACACTGGCTACTATTATTACTATTACTAGTGCTTGCTCTCATGAGAGGAGTTACGTTGGATCTCTCGTTGGATCGCTTATTTGCTTTTCGTTTTACTGGTAAATGTTGAGTGTTTCTAATAGAA
Source organism: Rutpela maculata (assembly GCA_936432065.2). NCBI lineage: Eukaryota > Metazoa > Arthropoda > Insecta > Coleoptera > Cerambycidae > Rutpela > Rutpela maculata. The sequence continues at coordinate 52,570,802 of OW386294.2, forward strand.
CGAAGTGTTATATCTGAATGGGTGCCAGAAATTGTTTGGGATGAATTTGGTAAGCTAGGGAAATTGTTTTGGTCCGCAAAAGAGAAAATCTGTTGTTTGTAGTGGACATTTTTTATCAACCGAAGAATGTTCAGCGGATTTACAAAACACACAATATACGGAGTCTACGTCGCAGTTATTCTCATCATGCACATCGCTAGAGAATTTACAGTGTTTATTGCTTTTACACGGGTTAATGGTATGTTCATACCTAAGGCATTTAAAACATTGGACCACATAAGGTTCAACAGGGAAGTTCACCAAATTTATTTTATCACTTTTAGGAACTGAGTTTCCTAAAAAGGTAACAATAACTACCTGTCTCTTAACAAGCTTCGAGTTACCTTCTTGTTCTGTAATTTTTTTCAGCATTCTTTTTACCTCGACAACAGGTACATCAGATTCTATACTATCTAGCAAATGTTCCTCTGTGAAATACGTATCCACCATATGGACTACACCTTTTTTTGAGTAAAAAGTTTCGGAATATATGCAATAAGGTCGTTGGAAGTCATGATTTCATGATTGACAAGTGCGTTTGCTGCTTTGTACGATTTAAAAATAACTTTTACTCTATTAAGTCCAACTGACTTATTATCCTCAATAGAATTTTTAAATAGCTCATTTGAAAATAAATAGTGACCGACTCTAATTGGAAATAATCTGTCTATGTTTTATCCTTATGTTCGACACGAAGTACGGGTTAGTGTCGCATGGTCTATATTTATTCTGAAAGTCTATATTATTTGTATTTGTTTTTGCAGAATTATTATTGCTTTTTTGCAGCGATTGTATATCAGGAGGTTTATCAGGCGGCTCTGAGTCATTCATCTTAAGCCTATCTTACCTTATGCACTACACTGTTTTAATTCAATACCCACTTATATTTGCAGGTTTTATAATTATCAGTGACTATCGTTAGATATTAGTTATTATTAGTAATATGTTCAAATCACTATGGTATGTTTAAATTCAAAATAAAACTGTTATATTCTGCCGATAAGCACCAAGCCTTAACACTTGATGTCTCTCGCACCACTGTCCGCTTGGAACTCCCGTAAAAAAATCTTGTTTCCAATTTTTGCTTAGTTTATACTAGACGTAGCTTGATGAAATTATTACCACCACCAAGCCATATCTTACAGTTTGAGAAAAATTTCATAGAAATCGCTCAAACCACTCCAGAGTAAGAATTGAACATAACCTAACAAGGTGTCCCGTATCATTATTTATTTATTTATTTACGGGTTAGCCCAATTACACATAAAACTTTTAAAAAAAATATGCTTAAGTAACAATTAATAAATTAATTACAAAAAAAAATAAACACATTTAAAAACAACACTAAAAGATATAGAATTAACATAAATAAACAGTTCAGATCAGGAAGATATATATCCTTAATTAAAAGCAAACATTAACTTATATAAGTTATCTTAAAGCTATAAATAATAATCACATCAAATATCTTTTCAACTTATCGACTGAGGTATTAAAAATATCCAGTTGAGTATTATTAGCATTTCTTACAATTCTACTCGTACCTAAATTAGAACCATATAAGGTTCGATGATTCTGAATAAAAAATGTATGTTTCTCTAAATGTCTCTGGGGAACATTGAAGATAGTAATTCAGGTGGGTCAATAATGCCATTGCTAATTTTGAACGCCAAGACAATATCTGCGTTGTTCCAAGGTACAAAGCTTTAAAATTACATTATAATTAATATCAGTAGCAATGTTGACCTTATATGCAGCATAACGTAAGAATCTTTTTGCACTCTTTCTATCTTATCTACATGCACTTGAAAATATGGAGACCATATTACTGAACAATTTTCTAAGTGAGTTCCAACTAGTGAAATATATGTGAGGCGGAAAGCAAAAAGGGACCTCTTGTCGGCAATTTCCGATTTTTAGTTATTGATATCTAATTCTGAACGATTTGGTGCAAAAATCATGTCTCTATGATTTTTTTTGTTTAAGTTACTAGTGCGTTTATGAAGAGGGACCTCTTGTCGGTCCCATGTTATTTCTCCATAAGTGACAGGAGGTACCTTTTCCAGGGCTGAACAATACTGAACATTGACTGCTTTATCGATTATTTTAAGTGTTTCATTCAATTATATCGGTTTTGTAATCGATTACAACTTGTAAAGGACAAAATCCGAAAATCGATCATATTGACCCAAACCACTAATTTCAACTGTACTGAAAAATTAACATCGCCGACAAGAGGTCCCTTTTTGCTTTCCGCCTCACATATAGTGATTTTATGGCAGCTATGTTTCTAAAATCTTTAGTATGTCTTTTAATGAAACCTAGTACTTTTAGAGATTTATTGCCTAAATAAAAAAATAAATAAATTATGTGCAAATTTTGGGAGCGTAAAGTACATTAGAAAACACAAAAGTGGTAGGTCGGTTTTTATTTGTTTCGAGGCATGTTAAATTTTTGAACAATAAATTAAAAAAAAATTAAAGTATTTTTTTAAAATTTAACATTCCTGTAACTCCGAAACAAATGGAAACTGATCTACCACTTTTATGTTTATCTTAATGACCCATAGGAATAAATTCCAAAAAAAAAACTTGTTATTTATTCTCACGGATGACTAAGATATGAGTTTTTTTTTTTATTTACCGTTCACAAATTTAATAGGCTTGTAACTTTAAAACGAATAGAAATCCGCCCACCACTTTTGTGTTTTTTAGTCTTGCTCCCAGAACTGGAATAAAAAACTATACATACGCGTCAAATTGAGGACCATATCCTTTTAAAAAATTTTTAAGTCAAAAAGATTTGTTTAGATTTTACAGTAGTGAGAAAGTGAGTGGCAAAGCACTCTTTTACCTAATGTTCTGCCACTGGTGAGCGGAGCTTGAATATGTTTGCTTAGCTATACCCAGTTTGCAAGTATGCTCAAATAATTAAGCTATCAGTCTCCAAATGAGGATTTTTATCACAAGCAATTGCAACAAAGACATTAAGAAGCTTAATTGGCAGTTCAATACGTTCACTGTTTATAACATTAAGTCATGCCCCTTGGTTATCGTGTGTGGGCTACTTATAAATGGGTCATATATATCCTACGATATATCTACGCTTTCAGTTAGATCAGTCATCATGTTAACATTCCAATGCTCAGCGAGTATGACACTTTCAGGAGTCATGGTCCATTGAGACCTAATTTACGCACCATCTTATCCGCGGTCGATTATTAAAGTATGCTGTGAACGAATTATTTAAAACAAAAGGTTAGACCCACACATGCGTAGACTTTTTTATACGTTGCAAACACTTTTTATTCTCATTTTTAATGTCTGTATACGCATTTTTAGCTTGGGGCCATACTGGTTCCAAGCAAATATTTAGAAATTCACGCAAATAATTTTTCAATAGTGTTGATTAATAACACAGGCCCACAAAAAAAAAAGTTGTCTGCGCCGGGGTACTGACCATACCTATCCCTTGTATTTTGTGCCGCTGAACACGAATCTGACCTTATTTTTCCCCTGTACGTCAGGTTTTTTTTTAACAGCAAATAATTAATAATAATAATACAAGAACTTTATTGAAATCCTTATATTTCAAAGGGCAATTGACCGAGGTCCTTCTGCCTATTTACAAAATATGTCTATTAAAAAAACAAACAAAAAGAAGAGTATTTCCACATGTTTATAGTAATGATAAATCTAAAATATCTATATTATATTTAGTTGAAACAAAATGGTTATTGTAGAATACTATTGTAGCTCATTTATTCTTTCCCATAGTGTGTGTTGTGGGTGTTTATGACGAGATCTTCTGTTGTTTCTCCTTAAGCAAAACTTTTGTATTAAATTTATATTTTCTTCCCGTTGGGCGAATTTTTTGGATAGCTGCTTGAGTCTTTCTTGTATAGGTTGAGTGCGGGTTAGGTTGTATAACAGGTTGTTAGGAGGGTTATGGATCGGGTTGTTAGGATGGCGTATTTTTGTGATCAATCTAAACGTGCGTGTTTCAGCAACTTTTAAGTTTTTTATAGCTTGGTTTTTACAGTTTAGGAACAGAATATGGCCATATTCAATGGTGGGTCTGCATATGAGTTTGTATATCTTGCTGGCTGTGTCTGTGTTAATGCCCTTTTTTTTATATGATAAGCTGCTGAAGTGTTTAGCTCTTGATATTGTATTTTTTTTCGCTTGTGTAGTGTGAAGATTGAAGTTCATTTTATTGTCTAGTAATATTCCTAAATATTTGGTCGAAGATTCTGGTTGGAGTGTGTGATTGTATAGGGTTAATGTTGGGGATGAAGCAGTTAGAATATGGTGAAATATGAGTAGATGAGATTTTGAAGGATTGGGTTTGAGTCTCCATTTGTTAAACCATGTTGATGTTTTCTGGATTAAGTTTTGTAAGTTCTCCATTACAGAATTGAGTGAACTATTATGTGAAATTAAAGCATTGTCATCGGCAAACTGTAGTATGTATTCAGAAAAATCAAAGTGTTGTTTATCATTATAAGAGTAGTTGTAGATGTCGGCACAATATATATTATACAGTAAAGGTGAAAGAGGAGAGCCTTGTGGGAGGCCTTGTTCCATTGAAAATTCATAGGAGTATTTATTTGTTATTTTAACTTTTAGTTTGCGGTCCTTTAGTAGATTTATTAAAATTGCAATGATATTTGGGACAGTTCATTTGTGCAAGTTTGTAAATTAGGCCTTTTCTCGATACACTGTCAAAAGCTTTGCTTACATCCAAGAATATTGCGGCTGAATACATTCCATTAAGTTTAGCTGTTTCTACGTTGTTAACTAAAATGGTAAGCGGGTGGATAGTTGAGGATTTTGATCTAAAACCAAATTGGTAGTCTGGTATGTGGGTCCTAAGTGAATCTTCTAACCGCATTTTAATGATTTTCTCCAGGTTTTTACCAAGAACCGGTAGTAGAGTGATGGGTCTGTAATTGCATGTCTTTGAATGGTCTGTGTTAGGTTTCGGAATTGTTATTATTGTGCCTAGCTTCCATTCGCGAGGAAAGTAGTGATGTTTCAAGCAGTATTCATATATCTTGATTATAAATAAATGTGTGTTATGTTCCAATTTCCTAATTATGTTTTTTTTCACAAGGTCATGTCCGGGGGCTGTATTTTTACCCTGGTTAACTATATCAAAATATTCATTTTCCTCTATTTTATATTCCTGTTCGTTAGCTTCTAGTATTAGGTAGTCATTTATATACGTATTGTACCATTCATTGGTTTCGTTATAGTGGTTATTATCAAATTCGTTGCATTGTGTCTCCTTATAGATGTTTTCAAAAGTATTTGCGAATATTTCGGCCTTTTCATCGTTAGTTCTGTATTTAATTCCATTCTCCTCAATGTCTGTTTGTTTGGTATGTGTGTTTCTATATTTGGATATTTTTTTGATGTCGTGCCAATATGATTTCCCTTTTTTTCTATTGATTTCCTCGCAGGTTGTTATATATTTGTGGGTTCTATATTCTTGGATATGGTTTTGTATTATTTTGTTAAATTTGTTTAGTTCGGTCTTTATATTTGGGTCATTTGTATTTCTGTACTCACGATACATTCTTCGTTTTCTTTTAATTAATTGAATAATGAAGGGGGGCAGTTCATGGGTGAAGAAACTGGTCTCAGTCCTTGGAGTGTGTTGCACGACAGCCTGTGTTAATTCTGAATTAAATTGGGAGATCATATCTGGATTTAGGTCTTGACTGCTATGAATGTTCACAAATTTGGTCATTGTTTCGTTTATTTTCTCGATGTTACTTTTGTTGAAATTGTATCTTAGAATGTGTGATTTAGTGACTGGTCTAACAGCAAATAAATATATAAATATCACGATTCAACACGACTTTTTTTGCTGTTAAAAAAAAAAACGGACGTGTAGGCGCAGACCACTTTTTTTGGTTGCCACTGTGCCACACTCAGTGTGGCACAATCCCACAAAAAAAAAATCATCTGCGCGGGGGGCAGATGATTTTTTCTGACGTGCCAGAATGTAGCTTCTAAAAATAAACAAAATAATTCTCCATCCTGTGTATTGGTCACGTGATGCCATCTACCTTAAAGAATGTGATAAATTGTTTGTTTCCTTAAAAAATAATTCCTCGCTATGGTGAAAATCAGGATAGAATAGGGGGCATTCAAAAATTACGTTAATGCAAATTTCGATCAAATTTGACTCCCTCCCTCCCCCTTGTCACATGTTGTCACGTTTGAAGATACCCCCCAAATAAATTACGTCACAAATTTCATGAAATTTATTGAAAAATTTAAGAAAAGTAACTACTTAACTGAAGAGCAGTATATTCAAATTGAGACATTTATATTCTCAATATAAAACTATGCATAATTTCGACTAAAAAATACTTTACTTTTGGAACAAATATAATATAAATTTAAAATAAGCTAAAATTCTTCCTTTGAATATATGCATCTGTTTAGAAATTTGAGAATATCATATATTTAACTTAAATAGAGTATAGACAAGTTGAGACATTCATATTCTACATTGAGTACTATATATATTTTCAGGTTAAAAATGAATTAATTTATATAAGTTTCAAATAAATAGTAGAATTCTTTGCTTTATTAAATATATTTATTAAAAAAATTTAAAATGACAACTACTAAACTTGAGATAATTCTATTAAACTCTAAATATAGACTTATGCATAATTGCAACTAAAAATGCTTTCTCTTGAAACAAACGTAATATAGATGAGACAATCTTTAAATATTAACTTATACAGAAGATAGTGAAGCCCTCTCCAAGTTCATGGTAGATGGATCTGCTTACAATTCCCTAACTTAGTCTTACCACAGGTCTACGAGAGTATTCGTTCGGAAAAAGCACCGCAGGGCGGATGCCGCAGCCAAAGTGCAACAGACTAGTAGTCGTATAAGCAATCAAAACATAAATGCTCCATCGCAATATCATCAGACTTTCTTGAATGATCAGGGAGACAAATGATGGACGAATAATTAAATAAGTTAATTCTTGCTGTCGTCGCTGTCGACAAGAATTTAACTTGAAAAATTCATTTCACAAGGAAACAATCCTGATTTTCAATTTAAATAAATATTAATTTTTATTTGAACTACAAGAGATTATACACAAATAAATTATAATATTGATTTAAAAATAATCTTGTATTAAATTGAGACCAGCTATTTTTTGGATTAAATATATTATATTTAATTTAAAATTATGTGTATTCTTAGTTTAATTTGATTTTTAGTTTGATCTAAAAAATTCAATATTACTGTATTAAATAAGAGGTAATTACTTCCACATCCAGTGGAAGTATAGTAACGACAAAAAAATTTTTAAAAATTTTTATTGTTCAAATAGGCTTAAAATGTCATGAAACGTCGAGATTTTAAGTTTGAGCGAAAAAAAATTTCTGTCTGTCGGTCTGTCTGTAACTTTTTTTTGTGCGCACGTTTACTCTGGAACCGTTTAAGATATTGACTTGAAATTTGGTACACATATGTACTTTAACGAGATCTGGAACTAGATTTAATTTTTATGTTGTTCCGACAAAGGGTTGGGGGGTAAATTGGGGTAAATTTGGATAAATCAAGCAGGTAAGAGTCCATAAAATTGGTATTTAGTATACACAAGAGAAGCTAAGGTCTCAAAAAAATTTTTGGCATTAGCCACCCCCACCCCCTTATTAAGGGGATGAAAAAAAAATGTGATTTAGTGTATGTACAAGAACCAGAAACCTCAAAATATTTCTTTACTTCATCCACATCCACTACCCACTACCACCAACCCCACCCCACTACCGATGTGGGGTATCATTTCATAGTTTTTGGGGTAGAGGATTTCAAATATTATATTATTAAAACAATTTATTTACAAAGACTTAAATACAATTTTAAAATAAATATATTGAGGTGTTCATTTTAAAATGAGGGATAGTGTTGAAACAACAAAACTAGGATTTTTCATTTTAAATAAATTAAATGGTCAATTTAATACTACGTACTTACCTAATTAAGGATACTCTTAAATAAATTGTACTCTTCATTTGAAATATTGATCTTATTCATTATGTAAAAAAATTATCGTTTATTTAGATTGAAGCATATTTATTCAAATCAAATATACTTTTTTTTGTGTGTACAAAAACAGCTGTTTTCTTTATTCGTCCTGAACAAAGTGAATGCAATCAGTAAACAACCAATAGAAATCAAGAATTTTCAAGAATTTTAAAAATATTTCGATTCAATTGTCTGTTTAGTGATTGTAATTACTTCGTTCAGCACGAAAAAAAAAATACTTAACAAAAGTACGTCTTGGGTTAGGTATGATATAGGATGTTATACCAAATTGGCAACAAATTTTAAAAAACCAGAATTTTTGTGGAAAAAAAAATAACATTACGTAACACTTGATGCAACCCCCCCATGTCACAAGTTGTCACGCTTTTAAGTACCCCCCTCAAGAGCGTTATGTAATTTTTGAACGGCCCCATAGATTAAATTATTAAAGAAAAAAATCAATAACACTTTGACACCCTGTATCTAATCAACAATATCTTAATAAAGTATAGAAAGTTTTCACCATTTTTATTTTTATCCTCAAACTTTTTATTGTAACTAACCCAGCAAACATTTAGGTATTATTTGACATCAAAACTACCTAAATTATGTATAATAAATTTAGTCACAAAATTAGAATTAACCATGTTTTGGTAAAATTTACATTAACTCTAGGTGGAATTGACATAAGTGGAGAATAAGACGACGTCGAAATTAAGTTATATCAACTAAAACGTAAAATTACGCATAAATCGTACTTTTAGTCGCACAATACATTTGGTTACTAATACCTCTGTTTAGGTGAATTTTACTTTAATTCGACTAGCTTCAGGTAGAATTTACGGAAGTATGTGTAATTGGAAAATGACACCAAGAGGAAAAAATAAGATTTTTATTTTTTATACTTATTTGGTATTTTTCTCTAAAAGTAGTCGAAATATTGTTGTCAGTCACCCACAAATTTGAAGAGATACCTAACTCACAATAACAATACAAGATGAATGTCCGTAAGTAAAATAAATCCAATTTATAAGTATTTGCAGTTTTATGTATAGTCTCACTCTACCTCCTTCTATTATCTGCACTGGTGCAGATAGTGCAGGGTTTTTAATCAAACCTAATGATGAAATTTAATTTGTAGTTTTATATTACGAGTGTAAAAAATTTTCACATTCCCTGACTTATGAAAATTACTAAAATTCCTTAATTTCTTACTAAATTTTCCAAATTCCCTGATTATTTCAGGTTTTCCAGATCGTTATGAACCCTGTTTTATCGGAAAGGTGCACCCTGTTAAAACTCACTAAAAAGAAGCAAATAACTCATTTCATTTTATTAATTTTTAGTGGGCGCACTAGGTATTTCAATGAAAAACACAAAAATTGGAATAACAGATTTTCCATGTCGCTATGAACCCTGAATAACTTTTGAACCATCGACAATTGGATAGCTACATATATGGTTATTTTGATTAAAAATGACCCCATTACCGTTCGTTTGATTGTCCATTATCTATCGTCTTGTATATACTAGTGATGCAACGATTACGATTAAGATTAACCGTAATCGTCGATTATTAGCATTTTACGATTAATCGTAATCGCCGATTATTGCAAACGATTATTTACGATTTGTGGTTTTTAATTTCTATGCTGAGTCGTCTAATAAGGAAGATACGATTCGACACTGGAAAGAAAAATATAACTTTTCTTTGCTTAAAATCCATGGCACATAAATATTTTGCATTGAAGGCTTCCAGTGTTCCATCAGAGAGATTGTTTTCCACTGCTGGTCTCATACAAACAACTAGGAGAAATAGGTTGGGTCGAACAATCCTACAATTAATTATTGATTTTTGTTTCATATGGTTACATGCTTGCCCAGGGTTGGCACAAAAACCCACCATTAGAAAAAACCGGTGGGTAAAATGGGTGGGTTTTTGATTTTCGAAAAACCCATCTGGGTTTTTGTTTGATTTTCGTTTTTTTTCTGCAGGAAAAAAAAGCAATTATTATAAAAAATTATATTTTTGCCTCACAAATACTTGAATAAAACAATAACAAAAATGTAACGTGTCAATATATTAGTAAACAATAAAACAAGTAACTAATAAACTTGAGAAAAATAAAAACATGAAACAAATAACAATTTTAAAAAAATTCCTCACACTGGAATGTGAAAGGCAAAAGATAAATATCTTTTGAAAAGATATTTACGTTTTATTTAAGTGTCTATAAATCTTAACTAGTTTTGACGCCTTTTCAGCTCCAAGCTTATTCCTTAGTTTGCTTCAAATATGGCCGAATGTAGAAAAAATTATTTCTACTACGGCACTAGAAGCGGGACAACTATGCAATTTAAAAAAAAACCGCATATATTTACTAGGTTTTCGTAACTGAGAGTGAGAATATTTCCAACACAGTTCAGATGTTGTCACACGCTATATTGTCAAAGCAACGCCGAATGAAAGGTGGGAAATTAGACAGGAAATTTGAATTTTATAAAAACCCAGTATACAGCACAATTACCTAGAAAAACCCACCTAAGTACCCAGTAGGTCGTCTTTTTCTAAAGAAGGTGGGTTTTTGCACAACCTTGGCTTGAGTAGTATTAATTTTCAATTCAGTTTTATTTTATCTACCAAGATTTTTAAGTGGGGCATCTTCAGTTACATTATTTACCTTAATCCCTCAATTTGAGAACATTAATAGTAAACTGACTTTATATAACAAGTGGTTGCTTTTGGTAATTAATAATAAAATAGTTTTAATAAAAACAATTGCTTTTTATTGTTATACTATAAAATTTAACTAAGTTTTCTAGATAATCGTAATCGTATAAGTAAGAATCGTTGCATCACTAGTATATGCCTGTGTATTGCTCACGTGATGCCGTCTACCTTATTAAGTAGTGATAAATTGTTTGTTTCCTTAAAAAATAATTCCTCGCTATGGTGAAAATCAGAATAGAATAGAGGGCATTCAAAAATTACGTTAATGCAAATTTGGATCAAATTTGACTCCCTCCCTTCCCCTTGTCACATGTTGTCATGTTTGAAGATACCCCCCCCCCAAATAAATTACGTCACAAATTTCATGAAATTTATTGAAAAATTTAAGAAAAGTAACTACTTAACTTAAGAGCAGTATATTCAAATTGAGACATTTATATTCTCAATATAAAACTATGTATAATTTCGACTAAAAAATACTTTACTTTTGGAACAATATAATATAAATTTAAAACAAGCTAATGATAATCGTAATCGTAAAAGTAAGAATCGTTGCATCACTAGTATATACCTGTGTATTTTTTTATGTACAATAAATAATAGCCTTTCTAAATAAAGCAAAAAAATAAGTTAAGAAAAAGAAATGAAAAAAATAAAAGGTAGGATTAAAGTTTAGAGGGCATTTTTTGCATTCTCGATCCCGTTTTTTAAGCTAACCTCTAAAACAAACGTCAACATGACATCCAAGAGACTCAAATTACGTTTGACATAACTGAAACTTTCATGAACTTTTGAGTTTTCAGATCAATCTGAAAATTCATAAAATTCAGATTTCTGAAATTTATGGTGGTCTGTTGAAACTTTCAAAATGAAATAAATTTTGCAACACTCCCAAAACTAACTTATTTGTGTTTAAATTTCACTTACCTTTCAATGCACCTTCCTCAGCTCGAAAAAAATGATGGGCAATTTGCTCGAGTAAATTGACCAAATCTGTGAAAATGGAGGGTGAAAATGAAATAAAAAATAAAAGTCATAAATAAATTTTACATTTATTAAGCAATTTTAACAAGCATTTACAGAACTGTAATTAACCACATATTTGTTATTGAAGGTTATAATTTATATTGGTATTTTTATTTTATTAAACCTATAATTGCCTTCTGGTAATTTAAATAATTATATAATATTAAGATGATTATGAAAAGTTATTGATAAAAAACGTATTTGCAACTTGCACGTATATTGAAATCAAACGTTTTAGGCTTTTGCAATATCCAGTACTTATGCCTTTTAAAATACAATTTCTATTTTTTCATTTATCCAGATGCTAAATATTTTGGACTTCAGTACCCCCGAGTTTTATTGCACAAAATGATCACAAAGATATCGCTACAGAGTTTAATGACTAGGAATGAAGTTTGTTATATTCAAATCTCTATACTGTACAAGTTTTAGATCTATATATGGCTTTGTTGCATACTAAAGCTATCAAGCCAGCACATTGTGCCAACAAACTTCGTCACCTGGGCATCAAAATCCTTCACATATCATAAATGATGTCACTTTACAGTAATTATGATGCGTATCTAATCAAAATGTGTGCAAGAGAATTCAGAGGATGAAAATTATAGCTTATGTACAATTCAATATATCACCTTGTCCATAGAGGCACAGTTTCACTCCCAAACTCCTGCATGGGAGGACAACCCTTTCGGGGCCCTGGTCTAGTATTCCAACTCGTTTAAAAAATACCCAAAATTATTGCTTCCCAAAATCTCGAAATTCGCTACAATGAAGGTAAAGGGACTACGGTTACAAATTTAACTATGTATAGTTTATTCATACCATGTAAAGATATTTTTGTAACAGCATGTGATCTTGAACCATGTTCATTAAAATCTGTCGCCGCAACAGCTCTGTTTTTTTTGAGCTTCTATTATCAATTTCTTCAACTCGTGCACACTAGATATTGACACTAGTCAATATCCAGTGCACACGTGTGAATAAACAAGCAACATTGTCGTATACTGGTTCAATTAAATTGGTAGACTTGCCTGGTTCTGAAAGTGCTACTGAAAGGCTGGTGGAAACTAAGAATACTAATAAGAGCTTGTCCACTTTCGGAAGCGTAATGTTCGCTTTATTTAACAAGGAAAAATATATCCCTTATCGAAATTCTAAACTGACATACTTACTGCAATCATCCTTAGGGGGTAATTCGAAAACATTAATGATGGTTAATATTTCACCTTTTGAAGATTGCTATGCAGAAAGTAGTAATTCCTTGAGGTTTCCAACAAAAGTAAAAGAAGTAAAAATGACTAAAATGGAATAAAGCACCACGTTAATAGCAAATTAAATTTGGTATTTTTTTTTAATTGTAATAAAAATAAAAATAATTAATTTAATTTTTTTTTAATTGAGTGACTATAAACTTTTGTATTTAAATTCTATTGTTATATATATTAATGTATTGTATGTATTATTTTTCTATTACATGAATTATAATACGATGAATTATCAATAGTTAGATGAATGCTTTCATCAAAGATATTGCTAGTTTGGAAGTTCACAGCATGTAGCTAAACTGTTTAGTTTTAATTTTTTTTATCCTCAAATGGTAATAGGCCAGACGGAAAAAATCAAGTGAGATAAAAAATGTTGCATTTTGCAAAGAAAATGACGATAAATATTTTGGGGTTTAAAGAAAGAAAAAATCTTCCAAAAGACATTTTTCCATTTACATGACCTTTATCTTCACATGATCCAGATACCAAAAAGTGATACAGCATTCATGAAGCTACATTATATAATGCAGAAATTGGGACCAGAAAAAATTGCTGTGATTATTAGAACCAGAAGTACGCAATCATGTCGCAAAAAACGACTCCCTATCCAAATAAGAGATTTTAATGACATAACATTGTCAAAAACGTGATTGTTGAACAAACTAAATAATTTTCTTTGTAGAAAGCAAGTCATATTTTTCTGTTTGAAATAGTAACTTCGCATAAGAAACATATCTCAACAGGAGAAAAAAATGGGTACTATGACACTCATTTATCAGATTTATTTATTTACTTTTTTACAATTGATCGATTGATAAAATGATGGAGAATAACCATCATATTAAAAAAAAAAAAAACGTTTTAAAGTTAGGAGCAAAAATATTCTTCAAGATTTAACCTCTGAGGTTGAATAGCTACACAAATGTGGCATCCTAGGAGAGAAGTTAAGTGTTTTCGGTGTTATTTTGGCACAAAATATACGCCCCATACTCCTTGAAAACCGTGTACTTTAGGACTAGAAAAATAATTAAAAAACTATACAGATTCCACAGAATAACAATTACATGAAAAAAATATGGCAAGAAAGCTGATTTTTCTCCAAATTTTACACCCCCAATTTTATGAAAGCTATCAATATCACTTGTTCAAATAGAAACGAGAGTTAAGAGTAATTTCTGGTGCGGAATGCCCAATAAAATATATAAAAAATATATAATAAACTTCTATCCCTTATATTACCAGAGTTATCAACTTTAAAATTAATTATTTTCAAAATTATTTGAGATAATTAAATGAAATTAATAGGAGACGATACAAAATAGCTTTATATTTTACATTTTTTTTACATTCCTATTACAACATTTAGTATATTAAAAAAATAATTTAATTCTTGAAGGTGCTGTTTTTATGTCAACAACCCCTTGAGTGACTCCTACCAAAAAAATCTCTATTATTTAACACTGACATAATTATCGTGTGTAAAAATTACTGCAAGATCAGATTGGTGGAAGGTGCTTAAAAAATATATAAACTTAGGTAATGAACAATAACACAGACACACACAAAAACGTAAGTGCAAAGACTTAGACCACTGAATTCCTAGGTCATTTGCATGTTAATAATCAAAAAAATATACTACTATTTTCAGCTTTTCTCTCAATTTTTTTTTTTTTTGCTTAACAAGTATATCTTATTAGACAATATGGATAGGCCATTTTAATCAATCCACAGTAATATCTCCTCATAATCGGACATTAGCGAAAAATGTTTCAGACAAAAGTTGTTCCGTTCAGAGGGAGATCTTTTGGGCAGAACAGTTTTCCACACCCCACCCCCGATAAGCGGGGTGTGGGGCTAACTTTTGAATTTTTAATGGCACCCTATATTTTTATCGCGTATTCTGGCTCTACGAAAGAAATTAGAGATATTCGCCTGCAGGTTTTTGAAAATTCAAAAGTTACACCCCCATCCCCGCTCATCAGTGTGGGGGGGAAAAAAAAAATGTTTGGTACAAAAGTTATGTAATTTCTTTCACAGAATCAGAATATGTGATCAAAAATGGGGAGTGCCAAAAGTTAGCTCCACCCCCGCTCATCAGAGGTGGGGGTAGAAAATTGTTCTACCCAAAAGATGCCCCCTCTGAGCGGGATAACTTTTGCCTGAAACATTTTTCGCTAGTGTCCCTTTCTGAGGAGATATTACCGTGGATTAATTAAAATGGCCTAACTATATTGTCTAATAAAATCAATACTTCTTAAGCAAAAAAAAAAAAAAATAACTGAGAGCCAAGCTAAAAGTAGTAGTATATTTTTTCGATTATTAGCTTCCAAATGAGTGGTCTAGGCCTTCACACCTCACACTGTGTTTATATATCTTCCACCAATCTGACCTTGAAGTAATTTTCACACACGATAATTATGTTGGTGTTAAATAATATAGATTTATTTGGTAGGTGTCACTCAAGGGGTAGATATAAAAACAGGACCCTCAAAAATTAATTAATTATTTTTTTTATATACTAAATGACGTAATAGGAAAGTAAAAAAAATGTAAAATATAAAGCTATTACTATATCAACATCTATTAATTCCATTTAATTATCTTCAATAGTTTTGAAAAAAAAAAAAATTTTAAAGTTGAGGATTGTTACCCCCATAACTCTGGTAATACAGGGGATAGAGGTTTATTAGATATTTTATTGAACATTCCTAATCATAGCAACATTCATGTGAATGAATAGCCCAATAAGCCGCTGGGACCAATTCCATATACTTAACAGGCGAGACCTTTTGCCCGTAAATTTGTGGCTTGCATCTTTATTGCATAAAGCTATCCACATAATTCTGGGAGACCACGTGTAGATGTCTATCGATTTGAACGAATGTTCGCCCTCCTTTTTAAAATATGTATGTTTTTAGCTCCGAGTGAATTCTCTAGCATCCTCCCATGTTTTTTAAAACTACTGATAAGGTAAAAATTTAACTTCGTTAACTACAAAAGAATAATTCATCTGTGAGGTCTCCATATGAAAAAATGTATAATCGTACTAACTCTTCCGAGTGTGCTGGTATTTAATATGAGTTAATGACTTGTTCTTTAAAAAGTTTCGAAATATGTTGGCAAGTAAAAACTAAAAATTTTTTAACAAGTGTTGTCTTACAGTACCTGCAACTTGCTGAGATATTGGTGTCATTTGATAGAGGCGCTTAACAGTAGTTTCTTCTGTCTTTCAAGTGCTAACTCAGTTTCTCTGTTCACTATGCTAGCAATAAATTTGTATAGAAATTGTAATCAGTTTAATCACAGCTTTAAAAAAATGTCTCATTTTTAAATTTACATTATTCTGATAGGGAGGCGTTTTTTTTGTGACATGAAACGAAAAAACAATTATCCCTGAAAAATTGACATTTTGTATCCACCTTCATGACTGGTTCTAATCATCACAGCGATTTTCTCTGGTCCCAATTTCTTCAATATATAACGTAGCTTCATGAAATGCTATATCACTTTTTGGTATCTGGATCATGTAACAGTAAAGGTCATGTAAATAGAAAAACGTCTCACTTTTGGAAGATTTTTGCTTTTTTAACCCCAACATTTTATTATGTCACAATTAATTTTTATTTTGTAACTAACGATGCTATTAACTTGGTGCTGGTGATAGCTTAATTCCGTTTTAGTAATTTTCACTTCTTTTACTTTCGTCGCAAACCTCAAAGAATTTCTAATTTCTGCATAACAATTTTCAAAGGGTGGAATATTAACCATCATTAAAGTTTTCGAATTACCCCCCAAGGATGATTGCAATAAGTGTGTCAGTTTGAAATTTCTATAAGCGATATGCTTTTCCTTGTTAAATAAAGCAAGCATTACGCTTCCTAATGTGAACAAGCTTTCATTAATATTATTGTTTGCATCAGCTAGTTTTAGCACTTTCAGAACCAGCCAAGTATACCAAATTAATTGAACCAGTATAAGACATTGTTGCTTATTCGTTCACACAAAAATGACTCATTTTTACATTTTATCTCGACAAACATTGCATAATCTGGATATCCAAATTTGATATCCAACATTGCCTTATATAACAAAGAAAGTGGAATCAAAAAGAAGTCGTTGCAATAAATAGAACTGGAGATACCAAAATAGTGACGTGACATTGAGTCATAAAATTGCAATTTTTCTGGGACAATTGGTTTTTCGTTCTTACGTCGTAAAAAACGCCTCCGTATTAAGAAATAAAGACAATGATATGGTATTGTCAAATTCTCATGAATGTCGCACCAGAAATTACTCTTAACTCTCGTTTCTATTTGAACAAGTGGTTACCATTGCCGGCGTCAGGGTATTTGGCACCTGAAGCAAATATTTGCTTGCCGCCCCAAGAAAAAACATTTACAAGTTACTACTGTTAGGACAAATTTATTAATAAAAAGTTATTAAAAACAAAAGAAACATTCCAATAGACAAAAATAAATTGAAAAATATTTTAGCAAGAAAAATGCAATTGTTCCTTGTTCTCGAGAAAAAACGGCCGACGGCCAGCGTGACGTTGACATGTTTAGTACGAGTAAGCGAATAAGTATGGAGTACGGATTAGAATATGTAACGCTCCACAATAAAACACTCATTCGGGATCAAAAAATGTTTTTTTGAGATTTTTGTGCAATTTTGAATTTCTGAAAATTAAAAAAAGGTAATAATCACGTCTTAAAATGCCGCCTGAAACATCTGCTTCCTTCCGCCGGCCCTGGGTTTCCTCAGCTTTCTGGCCATATTTTTGTCATAATTGTTATTCTGTGGAATCTGTATAGTTTTTTAATTATCTTTTTAGTCCGAAAGTACACGGTTTCTAAGGAGTATGGGGCAATGCTTTGGGAGCGTATATTTTCTGCCAAAATAACACTAAAAACACTTGTAACTTTTCTCCTAGGATGCCACATTCGTGTAGATATTTGACCTAAGAGGTCCAAAACTAATGTATTGATTGTAATAAAATTTGAACAGTACTTACAGTAACTATCTGTGATTGAGAAATGTGGCACTTTTGGTATCTTGTCTAGAAAAACCAGACCTAGAATATGCCCGAAATTTAATGTCACCGCAAATTTAAAAACAACAGGGGTATTCCACCCCTGGCCTCCTAGACAAGATACGAAAGGTGGCGTATTTCTCAATCATAAATACTTACTGTGTATCCCTACCAAATTTTATTACAAAAGTTACAGTAGCTTGAAGGTTTTGAGTAAAAGAACCTTCTTTAAGATATAACCTTTAATTGTTAATAGCTTCAAAGGGAGTGTCCTAGGAAAAAAGTTACAGGTACTTTAATGTTTGGCTTATGTTATAAAATCACTATTGTACTGAACTTTGGTTTTTAATTTCTGTGTAGTTACAGATATGTTTAACTATCTGCTAACAGTTGCTTTCATTAAAAAAATGGTATTAATGATGGTTGGTTTTTTATTGCTATACACTACTATAAATTTAGTGCGCAAAAAAGGGGCCAGCTTTCAACTCAAAACAACTACATATAATAAAAAATGTAACATTAAACTATCCTAAAAAAAAAAAACAATTTTAAACTACAACAAAATGAATCATTGTTAAACAAATGCTGAATATATAATATTTCAGCTGTAGACACATCGGGCCCCGAAGAGATTGGTCTACAATATCAAAATCGTGCCACTATTCTTCCCCCTTCAAACAAATTTCAGTTTTGATTTCTTAAATCACAAGCCGCAATCCCCCCAATAATGTTAACCTTTTCATCTTCGTCTAGGAAGAGACATAATAGGTCACATAAAACATCCTCGTCGAGATTTAAACGACAATTTGCAGTGTATCCTCTGTGTCATAAAATTCTACCAGAGTGGACACACTAACAGCAATTTTCATGTAACGAAATAGTATTTGAAAATAAATCATTTATACTTAACAACAAAATTACCCTTTTCCATATGATTAACATGAATGGACATCATTCAAATAAAAACCAATAAAAAACATTTACCTTAATAAAAAACTATTAAAATGCAGATAATATAAATTAGAACTACCATATTAATAAAAATAAGTTGGACGCGTCCCAACAGCAGAGTATAATAATAACATTACACAACAATTTAACATACAATCAAGATGACTAGTACAGACCGAGTTTGTCGAAAAAAATGGAAGAAGTCAATTGCGATCAAAAGCAATCCTAATACTGAAAATCACATTGCTTTTGCCTTTGATCGGAATTTTAACATTATTATAGGTACACTCTCAGTCATTATATGTAACCAATTATTATTAAAAAGTTGCCATACTTCTATGCACCTATCACTGCTTATATACATCAACCCCTAGTAAAGAAGTTGTGAAACATTCTCAAACTTAACACTGCGAAAAATGTTTACTTAGAGAGATGCTAAAAACAACGAACAGGTTCCAGGTATGTGTCCCGAAATAAACGTTCTAGCAACATCATGAGGAAACTTGAAGGTATTGCACAGAATGGACGTCTCGGAAATAAGTTTAACTTTATTTATCTTTGGAACATCTTACAAAAACTTGTACTAGGGTGTATATAAGCACTCACTTTGAAAGAGTGTATACAAACATGCATAACATATCAAATAAGTTAGAATAAGGGCATTTCTATGTATTAATTAATTAAATTATTATATAATTATGTATAACTACAAATAGTTTCTCACATCAATGAATCTGAAAAATACAGATAAATGTTTCCTTCAACTATTGTTATTACACACAAAATTACCGTACTGTTGTGTATCCTGCCACGAATTATTTGAATTTATAGTATCAGTACTATTCATCGTTTCTATCGTAACTGTGTTAGCATTCTTTACTAATTCACCGGGTATTCTAGAAAAAAAAACAGTATGCTTAAACATGCTTAAATTGCTACTAGATATCTCGATTATACCTACATATTATCAACAATATCCACATCTTTACCATTTTTAGTTGTACCATTTTCTTGTTGCTCTACAATTTTCGTTCCATTTACCTTAGTTTCTTCGTTTATTTTATTCTCTTCATTTAATTTGTTCTCCTCATTCATTTTATTCTCCTCATTCACCTTATTTTCTTCAGACTTATTCTCATTTTTATCATCTGTACTCTGAAATAAAGGAAGCATTGACGGTGTTAAAATTAATGACAGTAGCACAGCAAAAGTTACTGGAAGACATCATTACGTATATGTAAACATGGGAGTACCTTGATACAATGTGTCCCGTCTCAAGTGGACATGCCTTGATATTTCGGTTATTAGTTGACAGATCGATTTAAAATTTTTGTCAGCAATTAAGTTCGTCGACGCGCATCTTTTCATGATTTTCAATCGTCACACCAACAGACTGTGTCCACTCAAAAATTAGATTTTTCTATATTTTACTTGGCGTTAGAGATACAGCAAAAATTTATTAAAAAAAGTTGTAAATACCCCTAGATGCCGAATTTCATCAAAATATGCGAATTTTGATTATTTTCAAAACTTTTGCAATCGTCCAGAAATATACTTTTCAAATTGTACAGAGACTTTAATAAAGATTACCGTGAAAACAAGAAATTATAACAATTGTCATTAAAAACGTCAAATGTGTACCTGTATTTAATTTTTCTTTTGCACAATGGCTTAACAATGGTTGAGTCTCAATGAAAAAGTGGAGATAATCAGACTTACTGGCGAAAGATAGTTGTTCTACTAGAGCATAACCTCGACAATTTAATGACAGACATCCACAACGTCAAATTAGTTACTCACTCAGTTGTTGCCAAAATTAACAGACTTAATCAAAGTGGTACTGTAATTAAAACAAAAAGAAAAAGAAATAATCAGGAAAACATAGATCAAGTAATTTTAGACATTTTTAATGACAATCTTCGTAACAGTATATGAGATATGGAAATAAACTTGAATTTGACTCGCAACAAAATTTGGAGGTGTCTTCGTCGATACAAATTGAAGCCATTCAAACCCAAATTTTAACACACCTTGGAGGAAGGTGACGATATCAGAAGGCTGGAATACTGTCTCCGGGCTCAAGGCAATTTTACGTTATAAATTTTTTGAAAAAAAATTATGTTCACTGATGAAGGTGTAGTATCTCCACAAAACTGTAGATATTGAGCAATAAAAAATCCGCAATGGGTAATTATCTTTCAGTCCCAAGTACCTGTCGGAGATAGCTAGAAAGTGTCGTATTTGATGTAAAATTTTCTGCTTATTCCGAATCTGAAGGGCGCATAAAAATCGGAAATTGCCTTTAACTCTCAATTCGCGAACTTCCCCTTATTTTGGAAATTTTTAAAATATAACTCTCATTTTCTTCCACGAAGCATTAGCTAAAAATCTATTTTTCGAATTAATTGTAGCTCACAGTAAAAATGTGGCCAGCAAGAATTTTTTTTATATTGGAAAATTAAACAAAACTAAATCAAACGAAATTACAAGTGAAGACAAAAATTATTTTTAGTAATTAATCAATACTGATATTTTGTGTGAAATGGTAGATACGGTTTTTTAAAATTTGGCTTTGCTGCGACGGGCGCACAACGAAATGAAAGTCCTGGAGTAATGAATCGAAACCGATGGATAAGGGCAGTCAATTACGTTATGTACTTAATATTAGGTACTGTAATATGATTAATAAGACACTAAAATATGAGACTCCAAAGTCCATTTCAAACAAGAAGTAACGATGACAAACAGAGGTGAGGTATGGTACCGGTTTCAGTGGCGAGACCTCGATTATAGAAGGCACGCCAGGAGAGTCCATCACTTGAATGGGTGACCGTATCTCACCTTGCCATCCTGGTTAGGTGGTAGAGTAATATTAGCTAAACTTCGCCAGGATGTTAACATAAATAAGGCAATTAAAAAAAAAAAAAGTGTTTTCATACCTGTTGTGATGGTAAATTAGCATTGTTCTTCCCCCTAGTCCGCAACATAATTGCTTCAACTCTTTTACGGCGTGCTTCTCTTTCTTTTTCTTCATTCTTTAGCCTTTCTTGAAGCTCTGCCTTTTGCCTTTCTGCATCTTCTCTCGCCTTCTTTTCTGCCTCTTCCTTCAACAACTTTAATCGTTGTTCTTCTTCCCTCTTCAACCTCTCCTCCTCTTCCCTTTTTTGCGCTTCTCTTATTGCCTAACCAGAAAATTAAAATAAACCAAAAAAATCCATAGAGTACATATAACGTTACCTCTTTTAACCTTTCTTGTTCAGTTTGCCTTTGTAATTCGATTAACTGCCTAACTTGCTCCTCCTCCCTCTGCTGCTTTTCTAGTTCCGCCTGTGCCTCGGCTTCAAGACGTAGCCTTTCCATCTCTGCCTGCCTTTCGGCTTCTTCTCTAATCAAACGCCTTCGCTCTGCCAAGGCAGCTTTTGCCTCCTCCTCGGTATTAATTCGAATCTTTGTCATGGATGAGGACATTTCGTTATTAGAGTTATTTTCTTTGTTTTCTGCATTTGAAATTGTATCATCCTCTGCAATAACTTCCACGGGAACTGTGCTTTCAGGGACCACTGCTACTTCCTCTTTAATCATTTCCTCAGTCTTAGTTTCTTGTATTTCCGGTACTTTATCTTCCTTTACTGTAGTATCATCTACAGTTCTTTTTTCTTGGACTACAGCTTCTTTATCTTCCACTTCTTTGATTTCTGATGCTAATTCTATATCACTCTTTACATTTACAGGCACGCTTTCCTTACTAGAATCCCTTGAAACATACATTCAACTTAAAATATGTCAATAAATGAATTTTAAGAGAGGCCATTCCTCAAGTCACTTCTAGCTACCCTGAGTCACTGATAGAAACAGAACGCCTGATTATTATACTCTTCACAAGTACAAAAAAGAAGAGTATAGTGCATTTCTAAAACAATAAATATTGTTCGTACAGATAAAAAAAAATATATAATTGTGTTAGTCATCAAATTCTGATCTCTTAAAATGTCTGTCTGTCTGTCCGTCCATTTATCACATTTCTAGTAAGAACGATGGCTTAAAAAGAAAAGTATGACTGTACTGAAAGGGTATAGCCAGATAAGTAAGGTAAAATGGCCCCAGAAGGTTTTGGACCAAATTCGGTGTTAGTAGATTCATAATAGAAAAAGAAATGTATTCCTCTAGTTTTAGCCCACTGTCGCCACTAGCATTAATTATTATGAAAAAAATTGAAAACATAGATGTTAGTTAAATACATTTATTGGATCAATTTTGCAACCTCATTTGAATAAAAAAAAATAATAATTTATTCATGAAAATAATGATTCGCGTACACAAAATTTTTACCAAAGATGCACTGCTAGGAGTTATTTTTTGTAAATTTTAGTTAAAAAAAATAAAAATTACCAACCTCTGGTAAAAAGCACTAGTCATATAACTAAACTAAAACAAGTACAGTGGGTCATAATAGTTCAATGCCAATGGGGGTAAAAATATACAAATGGAGAAGAAAATCAAAGGCTCTAAACAGATTATGATTTAAAAACAAGTAAAAAGTATATACTGATAATTCAATATTTCCATAGAAATATTCAACTTTGGCGGCCCTTGATTTCTAAAGTTGTAATGCAGGTATTTCAAAATATATAAACAGAGAAAAAAATCAAAGAACTCTGAACAGGTCATGATTAAAAAACATGTAAAAACTGTGTACATAAAGTCTATGATGCAAAATTTTCACTCATTACAAATAACACTTTATACAGTGTGTTTCACATCTCGTGAAGACATCCCTGTATTTTTTTTATTTGTGGCCGAATTCATTTCAAATTTCTATCAGCCATACAACTCCATAAGACGACTTTATTCAACACATAAATGCCGCCTAGATCTAAAACGCCGGCCTACTGCAATAAAAAGAAAATCGCAATTTTCGAGAAATCATAGTAGGCTTACAGATAAACAAAAAATTTGTTAATGAAAGTTGTTCGTCTTATGGAGTTCTATAGCTGATAAAAATTTGAAATGAATTCGGCCACAAATAAAAAAGATACAGGGGTGTCTTCACAAGAAGTGAAGCATTTTTTTTTTTTTTAAATATCCGATTTTACAGGGGGGCATATCTAGTGATCTTGAACAACTTTCAATAACAAAATTTGTGTCCATCTCTAAGCCTACTGATTTCTGCGATTTCCTTTTTAACGCAGTAGGCCGGTGTTTTAGATCTAGGCGGCATTTATGTGTTAAATAAAGTCGTCTTATAGAGTTGTATGGCTAATAAAATTTGAAATGAATTTGAACTTTGTCATTTTTGGAATGTTTCATTTAAATATTTAGAATATAATATATTTTGAAGATGAATATCTTAACAGATTCACATTTTATTATTATTGTTAAGTAAAAGTCATCTCTGGAATTAATCGGTGCCGAGTCAGAGTACGAGTTTAGTTTACAGGTGTAGTATTTTTTTTACGAAATTTCATAACTGAAAATAAAACGGGAAACATCTATTTGCTCCATGTTCATGGTTTAATTTTTTAATCTCTCTAATCTGTGGTCAAACTGTCGTGAATAAAAAAAACCCTTTAGTTATTACACAGGCACCCCATCACGTCTGATAACAGCGACAAAAGAGAAAAACAATAAACTTAGAGGACTTTTGTTGTGGTAAACTTAAACCTCAACAGCAGGATAGTAACTGCAACAATTAAGAAATGGCCACTCAATAAAAAATTTGAAGGCAATGCAATTTGCAACTCTGCAATAATTATCTATATTTGCTTTGACTTGTTACAATAATAAAGAATCTTACTCCTTGGGGTTCTCCACTTGGACTGGTTGGATAACATCTACTTTTTCTGGAGGATGATCTTCCAAAGCGGGCTTTTCTTGGATCACAGGAGCAGTGTCGGGCGGTTTCTGTTGAGTTTCCTCATTGGCTGCCTTATTAACTACATTCAGCGCTGCATTGCTAACCGTTTTATCCTTAGTGCTATTATCAACGGGTGACCTAGCCTTATTTTTCAGTGGAGGTCTCTCGTGTGTTTTGCTTAACGGTTTCCGTGTTTTGGGAAGAGGTGGTTTAGTTTCACCTGGCTTGTCTGCATTTCTCAAATCGTGTGTTATGCCAGTAACGGCAATACTAGCAGGTCTTGGTCTTCGCGGTGTTGTAGCAAGACGCTGTCTGACACTCACCGAACTTGCGACACTGTTTGTGCTCTGCTGACTAAGTGAACTACTTGGTCTCGATGATGCTATACACAACAGATTTACATGTTAAGTTTTAGATATATTGTAATATGTTGAAAAATGTTTTTTATAAAAAAACCGTGGTAACAAGGAAAAATCGTTTTTTTTATAAAGTGGTAGTTTGAGGGTAAACCATTGTTTTCTGTGTTCAGAAACCAAACGAGGCAAATTTAAAAAATCATTAACCATCAATGGCGTCTTTTCTTCAGCTTTTTACTTGTAAATTTACAGCATTGGAGATTAGGCTAAAAGTAGTGTTCTCAAGTAAAAAAAAAAGTAGTTCCAGTATGAGTACAAAAATAAAATTTAGGCATTCCTAAGCTTGAGTAGAAGGAAAATAGAAATGGATGTAAATTGGGAAGGACCGAACGCACTGCTATTTTTTATTATGACCAATATTTAGCACCATTTAATTAATGATAAAATAAATACGCATTGAAACGGTCGATATATAACATCTTTTCGTTTGTGTTCTGCGTGCTCACTCTTCCAGTAAAAAATACATTCTTTGTAACAAAAACTTAGGTATACAAAGAATATTCACTATACAGTGTGTTTTTCAATTAATAACTACAAGTTAAGAAAACAATATAAACAATAAAAAGAAGGAGAGCGTGAGCACTTTATAATGCACCGCAGGCGAAAACTATTCAGACATTTCAAGGTCTTCGTATTTTTCTAGCATTATAAATTCCTATAATGCTGTACTCATACAGAATTTTCTCCAGAAAAAAGTAAACAAAACCAGCAAAATAATTTATTTCCTACCTGGCTACCTGTCAACCAGAACATTTGTTATGCCCGATTTTGCTTTACAGTAAAACATTAGGAACGATAAACTTTCTCATGGTTTATCTAGACTTTTTACAAATAATTTGTTATCGTAATTTAATGTACTGAAAGAAACTTTTAATAAAAATCTACTTCGTCAGCACAAGATCCGATCGGCTGACCATGAGGCTAGACTCCGTCATGCTATATATTTGCCGAGTGGTGATGTTCAGACCCGGCTCATTTGAGTGACCCGGTTTACCAGGTCAATCACTCAAATGACCAGTTATCAAAGATTCATTCACATGAACGACAATGTTGGTACGGTCGCAGTCACCTTAAACTCACCACCATTAGAGATGCTCCCTTTCTACCCTTATTTGTAGTGGCGCGTGTTAGAAAGAGAGCATCTCCAGCAGTGGTGAATTTAAGCTGACAATGATGGGCAAGTAGCTGTAAAATTATATGCGACAATCTGAAGACCTTTGGCAGTTATTAATTTACTCAAATTATTATAGATTACCTCTAAAACTACCAATTTATGAAAAAGAGATGTTATTTAAATATTTACGACTGACCTCTATAATGAGGTGAACAATTATACTTTAGCTCGGAAATAAAAAAGGATACTAACTTATTTTTGTAAATCT
This sequence comes from Rutpela maculata, assembly GCA_936432065.2. Taxonomy (NCBI): domain Eukaryota; kingdom Metazoa; phylum Arthropoda; class Insecta; order Coleoptera; family Cerambycidae; genus Rutpela; species Rutpela maculata. Next base: position 52,597,564 of record OW386294.2, read on the forward strand.
AGTTTGAAAATTATCACACAAAATTAACGTTTCGTATGTGTTTTAACCATCGAGATATAAAATATGGAGAAGTGAACTACTTCTTTACCTCATGAGATCGATTTAAAAAGATCCGAAAAGACATTTCAGTACAAGTTATTTTGTGTTCATATCCACAGTTTTTCCTGGCATGGCTTCAACATTTCTTAAAAAAATTACCCTATTCTTGGCGAACTAATAAATTCATTTTCTAATAGTTCTTTGCAATGTAAATCGGGCCAGAAATAGCAGGAAAAAATGCATTACTAAGAAAACTGCTCGAGGGACGCTGTGGGGGTGAATTTGTTGACTCTAGTTGCAGTGCATAAATTAAATTATATTTAAAAACGGAGTAAACGCTGTTCTATACATTTTTACAATATCCGCAAATTCCATAACGTTAAGTTTAAGTGACTCCCATAGTGGACTAGTTACTTGCCAAGGTCGAATAAGTTGGGGCCATGTGCCACGCCTACTTTTCCATTCTCTCCTTATTATGTCTTTGGTTTTGAATATAATTGTTTTTGATGGGAGAAACTTTGAAATGTAGTTGGTGTGGTATTTTATTGGTTACATTGTTGGCCCATACCACTACCATCAGAATTGAATCTGTGGAAGATTTTTACACTTTTTGCTAAATGATTTGCAAAGACTACCAAGGAATTTGCCCATTCAGTTGGATACTATGTGGTTTCATCAGGATGGAGCAGGCCCACATAATCATCACGTTATTAATTATTTAGACCAAACATACCTTGGCAGATGTATTGGTACCAATGAAGTACTTAGGTGGCCCGCTCGATCTCCTGACATCACTCCATTAGACTTTTATTTATGGGGATTTTTAAAAAGTGAAGATCTTTATTATAGAATTTATGCTAGTGTGGCATTAATCGGCATACATTATTAAAAGTTTGTTGATTTGAACTTCTTAATAGATTTACAACGTGTGTTAATGCAAACGGCAATAATTTTGAACACCTTTTACGGTAGGTAGTTTATTTTAATTTCATTAGTTGTAAAAATTGTTATTGTTTTATGTTCATAATTGTTTTTTTTCCAAAGGTAACTTCAAATGCATTTAATTCATAAGAAATAAATTTTCCGCAGTGTACTACTGCGTGCGGCTGCCGCAGCTTGGGCTAGCGAGTCTCGCGTGTTACGGTTAGACAGTGGCGTACCGTTCAAATTAATTTAACTCTCATCCTCCACCACTCTCTACAGCTCTACCAAAAATCATTGAAATCGGCAATGGTATGCATAAATAAATAATAAAATAATTACCTTTGACTTCTATTATTTTACAACACACACTAGCTATAACGCAAACAATAAGCGAATTAAACTTTACACACTACTGCTATGTTTCCATGAATTTGAACGTCTCCGGACGGTTTCCGCAATTACGGCACTTAAAATCTGTATGATGTCATACCACATCTAGCGGCCGGGGGCGGCACTAACATACAAGGACCCTTTCTTAAATCCTTGTGTTTATACACTGCTCCCGCACGTGAGTTGCCACTTTCTGCTCTGGCTCCGGACGGTTCCCTCAGCGAAAGGGTTAAAGAACTGAAATGTTCAAGATATTACAAGTATTCAATATGGAGAAATGGCAATATTTGGACCCAAATATCTCGAAAACGGTTAGATTTGCGAATTTTTTTTATAGAACATAATCTACTTAGAAATGCCGTTTCTTTTTCATAAACCCTATTTCAAAGTTTCTCTCATCGAAATATTTCTTTAGAGCCCAGCCACCTACATACTGATATATTAAAAAAACAATTATATTCAAAACTAAAGCACCCCTTATGCTTATCAAACTGGCTTTTCCAGAATTAAAATATCTATTAATTTAGAAGATATCTGACCTGAGAGTTTTTATTGGGCCACCCTGTATTTTGTTGAGACCATCAAGATGTTAAATATAGTTTTGGTGCAATGAGATTGATCCATGCAGGTATTATAACGCTGATAGTAAGTAAATTTACCCATTTACTGTATTACATTTTCTGTATTTATTAGGTTACTCTTACTACTGAAAATAACTCTAAATCTACCCTCCCCAGTCCGTTTAAGGTAAATAACAAACTCGCAAAATTGTCCATAAAAACTAATTTTTTTCCAGTTTTCTTAGTAATGCATTTTTTCCTGCTATTTCTGGCCCGATTTACATTGCAAAGAACTATTAGAAAATGAATTTATTAGTTCGCCAAGAATAGGGTAATTTTTTTAAGAAATTACCCTATTCTTGGCGAACTAATAAATTCATTTTCTAATAGTTCTTTGCAATGTAAATCGGGCCAGAAATAGCAGGAAAAAATGCATTACTAAGAAAACTGGAAAAAAATTAGTTTTTATGGACAATTTTGCGAGTTTGTTATTTACCTTAAACGGACTGGGGAGGGTAGATTTAGAGTTATTTTCAGTAGTAAGAGTAACCTAATAAATACAGAAAATGTAATACAGTAAATGGGTAAATTTACTTACTATCAGCGTTATAATACCTGCATGGATCAATCTCATTGCACCAAAACTATATTTAACATCTTGATGGTCTCAACAAAATACAGGGTGGCCCAATAAAAACTCTCAGGTCAGATATCTTCTAAATTAATAGATATTTTAATTCTGGAAAAGCCAGTTTGATAAGCATAAGGGGTGCTTTAGTTTTGAATATAATTGTTTTTTTAATATATCAGTATGTAGGTGGCTGGGCTCTAAAGAAATATTTCGATGAGAGAAACTTTGAAATGGCGTTTATGAAAAAGAAACGGCATTTCTAAGTAGATTATGTTCTATAAAAAAAATTCGCAAATCTAACCGTTTTCGAGATATTTGGGTCCAAATATTGCCATTTCTCCATATTGAATACTTGTAATATCTTGAACATTTCAGTTCTTTAACCCTTTCGCTGAGGGAACCGTCCGGAGCCAGAGCAGAAAGTGGCAACTCACGTGCGGGAGCAGTGTATAAACACAAGGATTTAAGAAAGGGTCCTTGTATGTTAGTGCCGCCCCCGGCCGCTAGATGTGGTATGACATCATACAGATTTTAAGTGCCGTAATTGCGGAAACCGTCCGGAGACGTTCAAATTCATGGAAACATAGCAGTAGTGTGTAAAGTTTAATTCGCTTATTGTTTGCGTTATAGCTAGTGTGTGTTGTAAAATAATAGAAGTCAAAGGTAATTATTTTATTATTTATTTATGCATACCATTGCCGATTTCAATGATTTTTGGTAGAGCTGTAGAGAGTGGTGGAGGATGAGAGTTAAATTAATTTGAACGGTACGCCACTGTCTAACCGTAACACGCGAGACTCGCTAGCCCAAGCTGCGGCAGCCGCACGCAGTAGTACACTGCGGAAAATTTATTTCTTATGAATTAAATGCATTTGAAGTTACCTTTGGAAAAAAAACAATTATGAACATAAAACAATAACAATTTTTACAACTAATGAAATTAAAATAAACTACCTACCGTAAAAGGTGTTCAAAATTATTGCCGTTTGCATTAACACACGTTGTAAATCTATTAAGAAGTTCAAATCAACAAACTTTTAATAATGTATGCCGATTAATGCCACACTAGCATAAATTCTATAATAAAGATCTTCACTTTTTAAAAATCCCCATAAATAAAAGTCTAATGGAGTGATGTCAGGAGATCGAGCGGGCCACCTAAGTACTTCATTGGTACCAATACATCTGCCAAGGTATGTTTGGTCTAAATAATTAATAACGTGATGATTATGTGGGCCTGCTCCATCCTGATGAAACCACATAGTATCCAACTGAATGGGCAAATTCCTTGGTAGTCTTTGCAAATCATTTAGCAAAAAGTGTAAAAATCTTCCACAGATTCAATTCTGATGGTAGTGGTATGGGCCAACAATGTAACCAATAAAATACCACACCAACTACATTTCAAAGTTTCTCCCATCAAAAACAATTATATTCAAAACCAAAGACATAATAAGGAGAGAATGGAAAAGTAGGCGTGGCACATGGCCCCAACTTATTCGACCTTGGCAAGTAACTAGTCCACTATGGGAGTCACTTAAACTTAACGTTATGGAATTTGCGGATATTGTAAAAATGTATAGAACAGCGTTTACTCCGTTTTTAAATATAATTTAATTTATGCACTGCAACTAGAGTCAACAAATTCACCCCCACAGCGTCCCTCGAGCGTTTATTGTATGACCAAACAAACCGTACGTATACTTGGGATTGCCCATCTATACTTTAAACCTCGTTGCTCAAAACTGAATCCCTCCTTATGCTCTACCAACTGGCTTTAACATAATTAAAATGTCTCTCTATTCATTCAGAAGATATACGGCATGGGTATTTTCATTGGGACACCCTGAATATATAATTTTACTATCTGTTTATAAAAAAATTAGCTACAGGGCGTATACATTTGACTGCTTGAGATGTGCTTGGAGGCAAAACAATTTTTGTGGTAATTATTTAAACACATTTTTTGTCAATACAATCCATTAGTAGTGAGGTTCTACTGTATACACTATTACATAAAAAAAAAACAATTAAAATTATTCGAAACGACTGGTTGCATCACGAAAACCTAAATACTTTTTATCAACACGTATAAATAAGACTAAGGTAGGTATTTTTATAAATTTGTTTTTTTTTTCGATAAGATTCAGATTTATTTAATGACACCAAAAAATTGTTATCTGTCTGTCTGAATGTTTGTTTCACTATAAATCTAATTTTTGATAAAATTTTGTACACATGTAGAGAACAGGTTATTTTATACAGGAAGCGGTAGGAAAATTGGGAAGGTGGTGGAGGATGAGAAAAGATGGTGGAAAGGTGAAGAAAGTTGAGAGGTGGTGGCAACATAGAGGAAGATAGAGGAAATGCAGAAAGATGATGAAAAATTGAGAAAACTGGTGAGAAGGAGAAGAAAAGTGAGGGATAGCGGAGAGAAGGTACTGAAAGAGAATGGGCAGATGAAACAGGATGAGGGCAGACAGTAGAGGTGAGGAAAAATCGTGGTAAAGTGAGTGAAGGTAGTTTGAAGATAGAGAAAGATAGCAGAAATATGGTAAAAAGTGGTGGTAAGGCAGTGAGAAAAAATGGTGGGAAATTTAAGGAAGATACTAGAGTGGTGGTGGGAGGGTAGGGGAAAAATCGTGGGAAAGCGAGGGGAGATAGTAAGACTGGGAATATGATAGGAAGGTGGAAAAGAAAAAAGTAGTAGACTTTTACCCACTTGCTGAGAAAGTGGAAGAAGAAGGTGAAAAAAGATGTATCGCACGAACATAACATCAAGCCTAATATAAAGAGAAACGTGCATATTTTAGAAAATTGTGAATTCATTAAAATTAACGAGAAACACTCGAAATTACCACAAAACTGTGAGAATCAAGTAAACGATAATCATGTACCTTGCTTTATCTCCAAGAAAATATAAAAATGTGACATGAACACACCCTATACTATTTTCTTTAAATCATAAGGGTTATTCTTTGGAAAAAGCAATTAAGACACACATAAAGAAAAACATTAAAAGTAGTATTGGTAATTGTTTAAAAATTACATGAATGAAATACACACAAGATTTACACATCGTTAATTCTTTTCTACTTCTTTACTTTACATATCTTAACAAATCAAAACATCTTAAAACTAATTCAACATTTTACAAAGCACAAAATTCGCCTACACAGATAATGTGCAAATCTTTAAATTAATACTTAAAGGAATGCGATGAGCCACCACCAAAAAAACGTTTTAGAAACGAAAAGCTGCAATAAAATTTTATTATGCGTAACTTCTTTAAGGGTTAGTATCATTAATATCAATGTTATTTAAGAACAAAAATTATACCTGCCACCAACCTTCTCCTACAGTTTGGAAAGCTCTTGAGCAAAATGCTAATAGGAAATGCATGGAAATTCCCTCAACGGATAAGTCGGCATATCAAAATGATAAGGTTGTATCTTCCAGTTTGAGAAAATTAAGCATATATATATATATATATATATATATATATATATATATATACATGTATACAGAGTAAAAATCGTATGTAATAAATTAGGTGATTTGAAAATCAATAAAATTTTGACAAAACGTTTGAACTATGCTTTTCTGTGAAGTTATATAAAAAATAACACTCTCATGGCTAAGGCATGAAATTCTCAATGACAACAGAGACGCAGTACAGTAAATTATACTAAAAATTCACTGAAAATTAATATTATATTTCTATAAAGTATTAACAGCATTCACCTCTTTAAGAGCACAGTTCGAGCCACTTTAATGGGGCACAGCTTTTATTCTATAACTGAATATTATGCTAGTTTTCATGAGTATATTTAGTTTATATTAGCAATTCCTTGTTCTTATTTATTTAATTGTTCTGTATCTTGTTTACCATACTATGATTTCGTCTAGACTTAATAGTGGAGTGCTCGCAATGACAAATGTCGCTTAGTTTGTTCCCGTTTGCACTTTTAGAGAAAAATGTATGACCTTGCCAGATATGTAGCTGACACCCTGTAGATTAGGAATCCATTTGTCATAAAAAAATTGTAATGAATATAAGGTCACAAATCAAAATTTTCTAACTAATCATACCACGTGATAGAGCCAATCATGAAGCATATTTTACCCAAAAATCATTAAATTCTCTGTAGAATTTTTAAAATAAATAAATAAATCATCTTTTACGTTGGTTTATATGGCAGTAAATAACAAAAATCCTCATTTTCTCCGTTCGACTACAGCAGAAAATTAATTATTTTTCGAACACTTTTCCTTTCCTACAACGATATCTCCCAAACTATTATATTTATCAAAAGAAATTATTCTTTATAAAATATTCGTTACATTTTTCAGATTACTAAGGTTTTTAAATGAGATTTTTTGAGGATATATATATAATAACCGAGATATTTAATAATATGTAGTGTGATGTTAATTTTCGAGGCACTACTTTAAAGCTGTTTCAACAACCCGCACTGCTTCCCACAAAGACCTAACTTTAAATAGACAGGTGCATTGTAACTCTTGTGGTTTGTGATATTTTTAAATTTTTTGAAATTGAAGAAATTCCTTAGTTTACTGTTTGCAAGATATTTTCAGGTAGTATGTATTTTTTCAGTAAAATCTTATGATGTATATGCTTTTCAGGAGAAATTAAAATGGAAAGTACTACTGACATCACAAGTTCTAAAAGTGAGGTAGAGACAAAAATAAAGTTTAGTGTAATAAGAAATTTTGTAGGAAACCGGCCCCTGTATGTAATCAAAGGTTCTGAGAAATCATTTGCAACATTTATTGATTGTTTAAAATTCCAAAAAAAAAAAATAAGCAACCAAAGAGAAGATGATCTATATTTTAGAACTATATCATTTCGAAAAACAGTTTTGATGGTTTGGTTTGGCACTGAAATTGCTGTTCTAGTTTTACTAGCAAAAGAAATATAGAACATTTAAGGAAAAAAAAACAGTAAAAGAGAAAGAAATTGAAAACAGTTCAGATGGATCCAGTGCCTGTCCATCAACTTCTTCATGTGTGCCCTTGTGTAAAAACTAATTTTTTTTACAGAGAAAAGGCATCGACAATAAATAAGGTCTCTCAAGTAATAACCACGAATACAGAAAGAAAAATAAGACTAATAACAGCTCAAAATCCCATAATTTTCGAAAGAATCGGTGCTAACGATTTAATAGCTATGGAAACTAAATATCATGTTTCATGTTTCTTAAGTCGTAATAGAAAATGCTATCTAACAATAAAAATAAAAGTGGGAAACGTAAAATCAGAAGAGATCTGGCATTTACCAAAATATGTAAAATTCTTGAGAAAGGTTTTAAAAGCAAAAAGGGTATGGTATGAGAGGTATTTAAAATTGTAGGTCCAAAAGACAGATCAGTAGACTACTTAAAAATACATTTACTGACAAAGGAAAGGGAAGGAGAGGAAAGGAAAAGAAAATATACATATAGGTACATAAAAGAACGCAGAATTCAGTATTACGAACTTATACAAGTCATTAGATATTTGATGTTTTAAAAATTCTTTTCTTTTAGAATGAGGCAGTAAGGTTTGTTCTTGTAAAAAAAAAAGAACATGCCATGCATCTATTCATGCTCCTGCAAGAACTCCTCGTTCAGAAGAAATAAAAAACTACTTAAAGTTGACTACACAATTCCTATACGTGTAAAAAATGTCTGTTTCTCTGGCGGTGCGATAAAGATCAAAGACGCCGACATTTTTTACACGCATAAGAATTGTGTAGTCAACTATATCAATAAAAATATATTTGAATTAGATGAAGAAAGTGTATAGTGTATATCTCTAATTGATATTTAAATTTTGTTATATTATGTTTCATTTTTCATAACTTTTTTATTTTGATATGAATTCTGTTATCTGCCAACATTGTATTTTAAAATTAATAAAATTTGAAAATCAATTGAAATATGTGTTATGCTATTAAACACAAAATTATATAAATTAATAATTGGTACAAGTACAAATCAGGTTCAGTTAGATTCACCTCGACAGTACTTCCTCATCACATACGATTATAAATTCCTTTCCGAGTGCACTAAGATACACTTTTAAGTGATACTTCTCATACTAAACAATTTTTATTTGAAATATTTTTAGATCCGACAATTGTTTTTAGGCTCTCCCTGGAGCCGCCCTGGTGCACCGATTGCAATAATATTCAACAACGTTTTACCTTAAACCTCCCAGATCTCATGTCAAAAATTACAGAAAGTCCATTTTGTTGTAATCTGAAATTTGTATTTGTACACTTCAATTTACCCATAGATGAAAAAGTAAAATAAATTAACTGAAAAGTTCACAGTCCTGTGTAGGTATTCATTCACCCAAGTGGAACTTGGGTGCTCCCGGAGTTAGAGAGAGTTGTTGAAACAGAATAGCAATGAGTGGGGGCTCGAAGCCGTAAACAATTTTAATCCGCCGATAAGCTTCGAAAATTGACATTACGCTACACATTATTAAATATCTTGGTTATTAAATACTCAAAAAATTTTTTAAGAGCCATTGTAATCTGAAAAATATCACAAACATTTTATAAAGAATTTTTTTTTTTTGATAAATATAATAGTTTGGGAGATATCGTCGGGCAAAGAAAAAGTGTTCCAAAAATAAGTAATTTTCAGCTGTAGTCGAACGGAGAAAATGAGGATTTTTGTTTTTTACTGCCATATAAGCCTATGTAAAAGTTCGTTTCTTTATTTATTTTAAAAATAGAAATTCTACAGAGAATTTAATGATTTTTGAATAAGATATACTTCATGATTGGCTCTATCATGTGGTGTGGTTAGTTACAAAATTTTGATTTGTGCCCTTATATTCATTTCGATTTTTTTACGACAAGTGGATTCCTAATCTACAGGGTGTAAGCCACATATCTGGCAAGGTCATACATTTTACTCTAAAAGTGCCAACGAGCTGAAAGATCGAAATTAAATTGCACTCCACTATAATGTGTTTTTACTATAATTTACTAATTTACTTTTTGAGGTGAATTTCTGGCAAAAATTTGGGGGAGTAAAAAATTGCAAAGAGCAAAAGATTGATATTTTTTGGCGTTTTTCCGGTTCAGCTGGAAGTGATATTTTCGTTCCTGTTAGTCTAAAAGTAGCTCACTTTTGTCTAATTTGTGTGTACCGAAAACCAAGGGGGGGGGGGGCTTCTTATCAAAATATTTACCAAATTTTTTTAACCCCTTAAAAATTGATGATTTCTGTTCTGAAAATTCGTATAGTAATATGAAGTGTAGCAGAGTACCAAACTATATAACTTCTATTTTATCTTTTTAATTTTTGAAAATGTAATCATAATAGCCATATCCTTTTTAAAAATACATAAGTATTCAACTAAATATTTATACAGAGCAGTAAACATAAATAAACTTTAATAAATTTAACATAATAAAATAAAAGAATAGTTTTCAATACATGCATGCACAGAAGTCAATCTGATTTATGAAACAGAATTTTGTATTTTAATGACCAAAACATGTGCAAGCCATTAGTTTTTTTCTTGCTTTCTTGGAATATTGTAACTATTGATAATGTAGAAGAACGCACTATCTGGCGTCAAAATGACGCGACACCAATTTATTTCTCAGGGGCGCCAGTCGCGTGCTGCCCCGTTCTTCTACTCCCAAACAGGTTCGAGATAAGATGTACTTCGATAGCCGAGTAATGGATCAAGGCTGCACTACCTCAGATCATTATTGGCGCTCTCTCTGGCCGTGAATTCCCCGATTTAGGTTTTGGTACCTTTTGAAAAGTTATATTTTCGTATAAAAAAATCCCTATCGAAGAATTTCTCTCCGACAGGATTGATTTTTGACGTGGGGGTCACGTTTTTATCTGCTAATAACGGACTCTACACCTGAGGATTTCTGAGAAAAATGCATAAAAAAATCCCTATCAAACCTCCGTAAGGCAACCAGAAAGTCAAGTGTTAATGTGAGTTAACTCGACACATCCAGTTTTCGATACGAAAGTTCCAGGGATTATAGACTAGCAACAAGTCTCAAGATCAATTAAGATGCAATAGTTCAAAGAATCCGTTTATTTAACAGATATGGTTATACAAAAAGGGGGTTATAGCAAAATTCTTATTGTAAGAATCGCGCCTTCCCCAATTAAGACAAACGGCTTTCAGACCATACAAGCGAGAGCGCTTACGCTAACGATCGATTAGGTAGAAAAGATTCATGCATACCTTCTCAGAATCAAAATGCGAGCTTTTTAGAGAAGTCTTAGACTCTTTGTGATTTCATAATTATGCCTGACTGATTATAACTTAAAAAAGTTTTACTAAATAAATTTAGTTTCGCTAGAGACTACTTAGCTTTAAAGTTCTTGTATCGTGGCGGTTCACATACTCAAACACATTCATGGGGACTTATGACTGCATCAGTTTGATGGCGTTCGATCAGTCAGTCCACAACTTACTTGAAACTTACTTGCCCCTATGCAGTCGTTCAATATTAGCAAAATTACAAGGATCCACCTCCGACTGACTTTTAAGCAAAATTGAATTTTTGGTTTTTTATGCACAAGGCGTTTTCCTCTATAACTTCGTTATTTGGAAAACCCTGCTTTCCTACCATCGCTTTATATGGACTACTCAACGCGCTCGACCAAATTGCGAGCCGCTGAGTGAATCCAAACTCTTTCTATGCGAGAAACCGACCTTGTGCATGTGCGTTGATTTTCATCAAATTTTGCTTATCGGCACTATGCTGTCTTTGTCAAAATCGTCGGTTTGGCCTTTTAGATGCATTGCATCGTTAAAATTTTACGCTCATACTTTAGAACGGGACATTCAATAACCGTACCTCAATGGTCAATGTCTTTGGTGGAGGAATAAAAATGGAAAATATTTTAATATTTTTCAAAGTGCATTTTTGGAGTACCTTTTAAACTAGCTTTGGGGTACTTTTGAAAAAATAATTTTCAAGTCCAATTTTAGAGTACTTTTGATAAAAATTATTCTCAAGTTTAATTCTGGTGCACTTTTAAAAAATATATTATTTTTCAAAGTTCAACTTTGTTGTACCTTTGAAAAAGTATATTATTCTTAAATCCTTGCCACTATATACTTTTGCTCTCATATCCTGAACCAAAACATATTTTCCTAAGTGAAAATTCGGTGTTTCTTCGAATTTTCACCTGGTCATTTCTAATGCCTTATAGAACTGATAACGGTCCTTATGGACTGGTCTGTTGCTCTGTAGTCCCTCAGACTCTTAAAAATGTCCTTAAATGAAATTTTTGCCTAAGTCGAATTTTGATTCTGTCTTCGACTTAGGTCGATTCTGGAGGGTTCTGCAACTATAACACAGGAGAACAAAAATTTTGTTGCATTTATTACAGCACCTAATTTAAAGGCGCTGGTTCAAATCTGTAGGAAGATTTGCTGTGTAAACTCTAGTGTTTTTGCAATTTGACATTTTCATTTTCTAGAAATATGACGCTTCATATAATGACATGATGGCAAATTGACCTTAGTTCAAGATGGCACCAATAAATTTCAATTTATGGGTACCATCTTGAAGTAAGGTCAATTTTATGACCCTTTTTAAAATCCAGTTTTAACTTAGCTATTTATTTTTATTTTACGAAAATAAGAAAAAGGTTGAGCTACCAGTTTGGAGCTCCACGAGTCTGGCATCCTGAGGTCGCCGCCTCGACGCCATCTGGTTATGCAAGACACAAAGAGCTCAAAATGAATTTATACACAAAAAATACTTATCCAGAAAATGTTTTAAATTATAAAAATCACAGCAACAACAGCGAAAAATGTTTCAAGTGGAAGAAGTGAGTGATTTTTGTACGTCAGAAAAATTTCGGGCCGAGTATTTTTTGGAAGTAAATTCATTTTATACCAGTGGGCTATTATGTTAAAACAAAGATTAGATATTGATTTTCATTTTTGATTGATGGAGACTGACTTCAAGGCACGTGTCTTTTGTACTTCAAATATTTTTAGATAGGTGTTTTGTAAATAATTTCATACTATGCTATTTATTTTCTTTTATAATCAGAATGTAGATTATCAGAAAAATTCGAAGATTAGAAATTGATATTTTAATAGACAGATATTCACTTTTGATTAGTCATCAATAATTTTCTCTACTTTTTCCTAAATCCTAAAAAAGTGCTTTTATTTAACTTTTGTAACAAACAATTATTTATTTAATTGCTTTTCTCTATACTTTAACAAAAGGAATTGGAATTTTTAGTGTTTGTATTAATCAGTTTTTATCATCAGATCGCGGGGGGGGGGCATGCCCCCCCTCTTAGGACCGCCAGTGCCGAAAACGAAATTTTTAAATCCAAAAACAATAAAAAAAGATCCCTGCTCATTTCTTATGAGAAGTGGCCCCTGGTGAAATTGGCTGAATTTTTAATACATTGTAGATTTCGACAATATGATCAAAAGCTCTCATGGGCCCAACTCGATCCTGTCTAGTTTTAGCTACATTATGCATTGAAAATCTAATGTTAAGTCTGACTCTGTTAACGCTGAAAAATGCCGTACCTCGCTTATGACACATCCCAACAATAAAGATATAATGAAACTTTTTAAAACAGAAAACGATTTATGTATCAGAACGTTGATTTTCAAGTTATACCTTAAGTAGCCACGCTATATTATAAATTTGGATCTCCCAACAAATTAAACATTTTTTAACAGTAATATTTTTTTTATGTGATAAAATCACACTGAGCATATCCTCAGGGAGTCTCAGTGACTATTTATATGTAATGAGAGTTATTCAGTTTACAAGGTGGCGAAGGAAAACGAAGAGATAACCTTATCATTCTAACACAGCCAAGTATATATGAATGAAATGTTAATAAATGTAACGAAGTAACAAAACATACCCTCACTGCAATTAGAGGACGCATATAATTTCTGTTCCCTCAATTGAGTAGTGCGAGTGGTGCGTGGTGCCATGAGGGCACCATCACCGGCTAAATGGTGCATGCTGCGACTGTCGGCCTTACTGAGCATTCTTCTAGTTGGTGACGGTCCTGACTTACTTACGGCTAAGTGGCTCATGCTACGGGTAACAGAGGATACACGTGGAGAGGACAAGGGCCTAGGATTGGGGGAATTGGCTTCGGCCAAAGAAGGCAAATCTGGCCTCCTGCGTGGCTTGGCAAGCTGGTCTAAACGTGACATTGAGTATGCCCTACCTGGTGAGTGATTTAGAGATTTTCGGGAAGAGGCAAATGACGAGTCCCTTGACGGAATGGTGGGCACTAGGTCGGTACGTCGGCGGCCTGTGTATCCACTTGCACAACCTGCTGGAGTTATCGGTGCACTACCTATAAACAGAACCAGAACATCAGCTGATTTAAACTATAGCTGGGTGATCGGAAGACAGAAAACCACTTCACTTGTGATCTAAATTTATTTTCAAGAACTAGAGCGCCACCTTGAAAACTTAACAAGGTGAGTAATATTAAATGTACTTTCTACCATATTTATATTATCTTCCAAAAGTAACGTCTGTGGACTCCACAAAATAATATGATTACCCAGTATACAATATCAACAGTTCTGTGTTAGTAAGTATCTATGGATATTGAATACAATATAAACATATTTTTAAAGCTGTGTATTTATTATACACCTCACATTTTATAATAAAGCTTTGTGAAAAGAAACAGACTTTATTTCCAAAATGTCAGCAAAATGCTTTATTTTTATATCTTGATTTTTGTTCACATCATTTGTCAAGAAACACTCTGTAACTGTTTCTTTGAAGTAAAAGTTAGAGGCAAAATACTGGATAATTATATTATTTTGTAGATTCTAGAGATATTATTTTTGGAAGAGAATATACAGGATGTCCCACTTAAAATTCCTGGAATCATTTCCTCCAACTAAACCAGATATTTGAATTCTGTAAGAGGTATTCGCTAGAATATATATGACTTCAGTTTTAAGTAAAAACGGTAATTTTACAAGTTGAGGTATAGATGGCGTGGCGATGCAAAGAAATTATTCGATCCCAGGAACCTTTAAGAAGTGCCCGCGATGGGGCATTACGTTTTAGACAATTTTTATAGCACAAACAATTTTCCAGATATTTAAACTTCAATATAATTTTTTAAGTAACAAAAGTCGTTTTTTTTTTAAATGTAATGTAATATGTCTACAATTTAGAATAGAATAGAATACTTTATTTGTCATTGTTGCTACAGTATTTGTAAATAAGATATGTCATCATGTAAAAAAATTAAAAAATAGAAATATAGTAAAATACAAAAGTTAAAATTACATAACATATAGATTAAAACGTACACTAATAACATACACATACAAAATCTATATTAAATAAAATGAAATAAAGAAAAAACATTGAAATGATTCTAAATTAAAAGTCTAAAATATATCTTCTCCAGTTTGTACTTTTAAAACAAACTCCCCAATGGTGTAGAATGCTTTATTTGCTAAGTGATTTTTTAACTTTTTCTTAGTCTTGAGCAGACAACAGACAAGTCTCTGAGGTTTACAGAAAATAAGTTGAACATATGAAACCCTGCATAAAAGGGTGATTTTTCGTGTTGATTTATATATATGTTATTTTTATGCCTTGTATTATGAGTGTGAATGTCAGCATATGATGGGAATTTATTTTTGTTTTCATAACTGTATATTAAAATTTTTAATATATACATGCAATTGTTAATATTTTTTTCTTTTTAAAAATCTCTCTACAGGAGGTACGACTATCAAGGTTATATATTAGTCTAATAACTCGTTTTTGTAAAATGAACACTGTTTCTACATGGGCGGATTGACCCCTCACAATAATATTATAAGAAATAGCTGAGTAAAACAGAGCATAATATACTGGCAATAGAGAATCTGGGTTAAGTTTATCTTTTAATTGTTTAATTGCAAAGTAGGCCTTATTTCATTTTTTTGAGATGTAATTTGTTCTTGCGATGTTAGCTGGTTGTGAACGATGGTTCCAAGAAATTTTGAATATGGTTCAAGTTTAATAGGTTTATTGTCAAAAGTTAAGTTAAAATTGTAGGTTTTTTAAAATCTGTTATGGAATTGAATCATGACTGTTTTTTCACTATTTATTTTCAAACGATTTTTGTGACACCAATCATGGAATTGAGATAGAGTAGTTCTAACTTTGCTTTCTACTTTTTTTGGATCGTGATGTGAGATAACAACTGATGATGTATCATCAGCGTATAAGACTTTACCTTCGTTTAGGTGGTCGGGAAGGTCGTTAACATACAATAGGAAAATTAATGGTCCATGAACGCTCCCTTGTGGGGTACTAATGTTATTATTGAAGTGTTTTGATTTTGCATCAACATGTTTGACATAAAATTTTCTGTTAGATAAATATGATGAAAGACATTTATTAATGTTGCCACGAATTCCTAGGTTATTGAGTTTATCTGATACGAAATCTACATGAAGGGTGTCGAAAGCTCTTGATAAATCAAAGAATATTCCAATTATAATATCATTAATGTCCATTTTATCATATTTGTTGGATAAATTCATTAGTAGCAGTTTCAGTTGAGTGAGACTTCCTGAAACCATGCTGACAATCGTTCATCACTTTATAGGTTTTTAAATATTCATGTATTTTCTGAGAAATAACCGTTTCTATGATTTTAGATATTACACTAATTAATGCAATTGGGCGATAATTTTCAATATTTGATGAGCTGTAATGAAGAATTAAAATTTTATACATTATTGTTGACAATTCCAACACTGTAATAGTCTTATGGAAATAAATACATTATTATTATTATTAACTAAAAAATTTTGTCCGCCATCTTGGGGCGTCCGCCATATTGAATTTAGTGTGACGTCATTTTATTTTCGTATTCTTCTCAGCAAACCCTTTCAGAGGTGCATAAAAAATAAATGGGAGTCCGCCATATTGGATTTGGAATGATGTTACTTAGCTAACCATGCATTGTCATCCAAACTAAACGTGTATGCAAAATTTCAGCTCAATCGGTTGGGGATAACTATTTTAAAATTCAGTTGCAAGATTTGACCCACAAGAACGCTTGTAATCAAGATGGCGACCAAATATCAAAATCTAATACGGCAAAAACCTTCTTGACAAAATACTCTTTCAAATAAAAAAAAGTGCATTAAAATCGGATAACCCGTTGAAGAGATATGAAGCCACAGACAGACAGACATACAAACATACGCGTCAAACTTATAACCCCCTCTTTTGGGGGTCGGGAGTTAAAAATAAAACAAGCAAAGACATATATGACATGAATATCACCTTAATAAAATTCTTCAAAGACATACTTACTAGTCCAATTACAAAATTAATAAACTTAAGTATAAAAGAAGGGACCTCATGTTTAAAACTGTCAAAAGTCCTATTCTAAAAAAAGGACAAGTAAATGATGTTGAAAACTATCGACAAATTACATTAATTCCCATAGTGTCTAAAATTCACGAATGTCTGCTGAAAGTGCAATTGTACGACAACTTTGAAAAAAACAAACTCCTTACGAGTCCCAGTATGGATTTAGACTAATAAATCAACTACTCTTGCCATATTAGGATCTGCTTGAATACATATTGGAGGGCCTCGAGGGGAAGCAATATATGGTAACCACATTCTGTGACCTTTCGAAGGCCTTCGATAGTGTATCTCATAGAATATTGATACAAAAATTGGCCTATGGGTTAAACAAAAACAGCCTAAATATTGTAGAAAGCTACCTATCAGACAGAAAACAAATCACCTATTTCAATGGTAATACATCAGATTGGGTCAATATGGAACATGGTGTGCTCCAGGGCTCCATCTTGGACCCACTCCTACTTTTGATATATATCAACGATATAAATACAGTTGTCGAGGACATAAAACTAGTACTATATGCAGATGATACAACGTATTCGAACTCAGAAAATGATTATGACATATTAACAGCAAAAGTGCAAGAAAGCATATCCAACTACAACGACTGGTTTACTGCAAATATATTATGGATAAAGAATACAAAAACAATAAATATGTGTTTCAGCCTAAAACATCATAACAATAAATATAACGACAAAATAAACAATCCAGATGAGGTGAAATTTTTGGGTGTATACTCCCCTCACTAACATTCGAGAATCATATTAGTCACACGGCAAACAAGTTATCAAAAAACATTTTTATCCTAAAAAAATTTAAAAAACATAGTATCACAAAAAATATGTTTACAGGCATACCATGGTCTGTTTCAGTCAGTACGTTATTATGCTGTCTTGAGTTGGGGGTATGCTTGTCATGCAGAGAGACCCTTTGCACTGCAAAGACGTGCTGTGCTGTAAGGGTTATTTCTGGGCTCGGATACAGGGAAGATGTTAGACATAAATTTGTAGAATTAAATATCCTAACAATACCTTGTCGGTATATTTACGAATGTCTTGTATTTGCTTATCACATCAAAGATGAATACCCAAAAAATAATTATTATCACGAACATGATACTAGATTAAATAATAATATACATCTACAATACCTTAGGTTAAAAAGAACAAGAATAGCATCAAACTATTACAGTCCCTTATTTTTTAATAAACTTCCACAACATATAAAAACATTATCATTAAATAAATATAAATTAACCATCAAAAAGATGTTGTTAGAAAAAAGTTTTTATAATTTCCAAGAATTTTTAGATAGCACTTATTTTAAACTGTTTTATTGTGTACGTACTATAAGTTGCTTTTATACTATTATATTTTAATATACATATATAAATATAGTTTTAAATTATCCGGCTGAGCTCTTGGAGCACAGCATTATTTGTTGACTTGTGCAATAATCTATGATTCATAGCATTAATAAATTATTTGATTTGATAACAAAATAGGAGTAATTTACAGTATAAAGTTCAGTCGTACATACAACCAGAGATGGGTCGAGGAAACTTTCCACATTTGATAAAAGTCTGTATAAAAGTCATGTAAATAATATAATTGTATGCACTTATTTGGTATCACAATGAAACTTGCATCATCACGAATCAGATTTCACCATAAAATGGCCTATCAATATAACCAATGGAAAGTTAGAAAGAATATTTCCTGGAAACTTTCCGTTTTGAAAACTCCGCAAGTTTTCAGGAAGTTTTCCTTCTAACCTTCTATTGGGTATATTGATAGCCTATGTTATGGTGATATCCATGATACTATGAAATAGAAGATTCGCTCAGTACGAGTACCAGCTTTTGACCCACTGTGCGTATAGCGTCACGTTTTGGTCACTTTCAAATCGAACCTGCACCCGCGACAGCCGCGTGTCCAATGTCTACCTAAACATACATCGAAAACCATAATATAAGACCTAGAAAGCTGAAATTTGCAGGCAATTTTACTTTTTAATATCATAGAATTCTAAGACTGCACTGTCAGCACTTTTCATTTTGTAATAAGGCCGTTGTGGGTTTAAATGTTGGTGAAAACACCTCCAAAATAATTGATGCGAGCACGTTTGATCATTTGCACCGTTGATTTTTCAACAGGTTATAAGCTATTGTTTGTTTTTATTTAATATCAAATTTTAATTCATTTAATTAAACACAATAAATAGTAGTAGTAAATAATATACTACTTTAATTAGTTTAATTATGAAACAATGCATTTATCTGATGTTATTCAGGAAAATACACAGTCAAGAATGAAAAATACTTATTCTGTTATTTCGAGATAAAGTGTCGGATTTTTTAATGTTTCTATTATTAAGTTTTAATATGCTTCAAACAGTTTTCGCACCCACACGAATAAGCAAAAGGTCCGAATCATTAATTGATAATATTTTTGTAAATTTTGATCATACCAAAGGAGCCAAAGTTGTGACATCTGCTCTGTCAGATCATGAGAGACAAATGTTACAAATTGATCAAACTAACAAAACTAATAATAAAAATAATGGCACATACAAAGCAAGAATTTTTTCTGAGCATAAATTGCAGCAATTTAGAACTATAATTGAACATTTAAGTTGGGAAAGTATCACAAATGAAACTGATCCCAATGTAGCATAGCAGAACTTTGAAAATATAATCAGTAATACGTTAAAACAGCTATTTCCTCTTAAAACTCACAAGTACAAGCAAAACAATTCAAAAAACTGGATAACGAAAGGCATTACAAATTCCTGCAAAAAGAAACATTTCCTCTACAAACAAATGATGGCAGGCGCAATATCAAGAGACCACTATAATAATTTTACAATAATACTAAAAAATGTTAACTCAATGGCAAAAAAAATGTCGCACAAGCACTCCGTTGAACTTGCCCAAAATAAAGCACAAGCAGTTTGGAACATAGTAAAAAACTATACAGGTAAAACAATAACAAATTCTGAAAATATACTAACAAACCCGCAACAAGATAGTAACTCTAAGAAATTTCTAAACGAGTTAAATGATAAATTCATTAACCAATGTCCAAATAAATGCAGATCGAATAGAACAGCAGAATCAAAGAGAACAGCAGACAAAAATAATCTCTCAACACATAAATCTTTATTCCTAAATCCTACTGATTCCATGGAAGTACTCAATGTAATAATTACCTTAAAAAATAAAAAATCTGTTGGAGAGGATGAACTACCAATAAAACTTTTAAAATATGTAGCGAACATCATATCTAAACCATTGGCTTATATTATAAATCTAACCTTATATACAGGCATCTTTCCAGAGCAACTCAAAATAGCAACAATTAAATCTATCTATAAAAAAGGAGACAAGTCGGACTGGCAAAACTACCGCCCAATTGCTTTGCTGTCTAACATAAGCAAAATATTTGAAAAAATAATATACACAAGAATCATAAATTTCATTGAAACTAACAACCTTATATCTGACTCACAAAACGGCTTTAGGAAAAGGAAGATAACCATACTAGCTATATATAAAGCACTGAAATTAATACTTGAATCTTTAAACAACAATAAGCAGACTTTTGCAGTCTGTTTCGACTTATCTAAAGCCTTTGACAGCGTTGAACATAGCCTACTAATAGAAAAACTACCATGGTATGGGATCAGACGTGTTGCATTGAAATTAATACAATCCTACCTAACAAACAGGAAACAGTGTGTGATAGAACGAGACAATAACAAAGTTGTTAAATCTGGAAAGAAAACAATTAAAAGAGGAGTACCTCAAGGATCTATCCTAGGGCCGCTACTATACATTCTATATACAAACAATTTGCCTCTCATTGTAGATCAGCCGATTGTACAATTTGCTGATGATACTACACTAATTTTTAGTGAATTTCCTGAAATCAATATTAAAAAAGAAATGACAGGTGCCCTAACTATATTAAATCAATGGTTTACAGATAATAACTTACATCTAAATCTAAATAAGACCCAAATGACAAAATTCGCATACTTCCGACAAAAAGACGAAACCATACTTTACCTATGACAACAATATAAAAAGTAGCAGATCCATAAAAATTCTTGGAGTAAATTTGGACTGTAGACTAGACTGGAAATTTCACATTGATGACCTAGCTCTGAATATGGCACAATACTGTTATGCGTTGAAGGTTATTTCACGTTTTGTAAATGTTGAAGCAGTCTTTGTCGCATATCACGCGTATATCCAATCTCGTGCTAAATATGGAATCATATTTTGGGCAAGTTCAAGTAATGCGCACAAAATATTCAAAATTCAAAAGAGATGCTTAAGGTATATACTCAATATGGGGTCAAGAGATAGTTGCAGGCATTTATTTCGCGAGAGGAAAATTCTTACTCTGATATGCTTGTATATTTATGAAGCTGTAATTTTTGTCAAAGAAAATTTTGATCTTTTTAAGCTTCTAGAACACAATTACAACACAAGATATAAAGATAATATAACCACGGATAAAATCAATTACAGTTACATTCAGAAAAATGTTGAATTTTCAATAATTAAAATATATAATCAATTATGTACTGAGCTGAAAAATCTGCCTATCAAAAAACTGAAAGTTGAACTAAAACAATTTCTCATACAAAAGGCGTACTATACGATAGACGAATATATCCATGACATGACATTTTTATAATTCTATTTTGTTCAAGAACTAATTGTGATATATTAATACTTTTATACATTTTATCTATAATACACTTGTAGATTTCTATAATTTTTTTATATATATATATATGTGTTAGTCTTAAGATATTTTTTAGTGTGTACGTCATATTTTTTTTTTCTCTTTTTTATTCTCTGTTTTATCTTGTATTGACATGTTCTACACCCACCTGGGTTTTGTTTATACAAAGAACAAATAAAGGTATATCTATCTATCTGTCTATCTATCTATGAAAAACATTTTGCAGCTGCAAAATAGCGTTTTCGCAGTATGTCTTAATTCAATAGCGAGGGACATATCAATTGTTCTCTCATGATAATTATTACAAATATATAATGACTCTCCATTGATTTGCTAAAATATCTCGTTCATTTTTTTGACCCTGCAAGAAAATCTGAATTCGATTTCATTAAAAACAACACTAACCAGAGCTGGGAGTAATTAATTACTAAAGTAATTAAATTACTAATTTAATTACTTTTTTTAAAAAAGTAATTGTAATTGAATTACATTTTTCAAAGCAGTAATTGTACTTAAAATTTATTAATTCCTCAAGCGATACTCTGAAAATATCGTTTCAGAGTAATTAATTACCGATAGAAATTACTTCATGTAATTTAAATTACTTCTCTAATAATTTCAAATTTCTAGAATAATTTGAATACTGTAGAGTTGAATTGTTTTACCGTAATTAAATTATTTTAGAGTATTTAAATTACTTTACATTCCTATTAAAAGGAAAAATAAACATGTAATATTATTCATATCTGTAACTTTTTTTTGTGAGCACAATCTCGTTTAAGATATTGACTTGAAATTTGGTACACGCATGTGTGCGGGTGCGGTGAATATAATTTGACAATTTCCCCTACATCCCTGAACCGATTAACAAAATTTTTGATGGGCCTTTAGAGACAACTTTAAAGAATGGTACTAGGCTATTGAAAACTAAAGAAGGAATTTTTTTTCTGATGCGAAAATCAAAAAAAATGTTTGTTGATTTCGATAGTCTGGTATCATTCTATCAAGTTCTCTAAAGGCCTATCAAAGAATTTTTTCAATCGGTTCAGGGATATAGAAGAAATTGTCGAGTTACGAAATCGTTTTCTTAAGCACGGCACCGCCACCTTTAATGAGATCTGGAATTAGATTATATTTTGATTTTATTCCGTTGAAGGGTTGGAGGATAAATTGGGGTTAATAGGGAAATCAAGCAAGTAAGAGTCCATAAAATTGGTATTTAGTATATATAAGAGAAGCTCAGGTCAACAAATTTTTTGGCATTAGCCCATTACCACCCCCACCCCATTATTAAAGGGGGTGAAAAAATTAAATTGTGATTTAGTGTGTTTACAAGAATTAAAGGCCTCATTTTTTTTTTACTTCATCCACCCCCACCCTCACTACCAATATGGCATATTGTTTTATGGATTTTTGAGGTATGCGATTTCAAATATTATATTATTAAAGGTCCATAAACAATTATTTCCACATACAAAATTTTTTTCATTGTGAGAGACTTGGATAGAAAATCAGTATGTGGAAGTAGTGATTCCTTGGGCAGCGGTTTTTATATTTGTTTTTAGTTATAGATTTTCATTCTTTTGTGATTACTGTCTTTACTGATTAATAAAAAATTTAGATATATCTTCCTTTCGTATTATTCAGTATTTGTATATAATTATAATTATTTGTACACTAACAAATGATCTTATAATTTACTAAATATCTCCCATTTCCATTATAACAAATGTAGAAGCTGTAGAGTAATTATAAAAGTAATTTATTTATTCAATTACCATTACCAAATAATTAGTAATTTAATTACATTTTTTTAATAGTAATTTAATTACTTGGTAATCGAATTACTTTTTAACATTAGTAATTTGTAATTTGTAATTAATTACTTTTTCAAAGTAATTTGCCCAGCTCTGACACTAACGTTAGGTACATTAGTTCTTACACCGCATTCTCTGAGCTGTATCGTCTACGAGAGCGTTCTTGAAAACTGTTAATCCTAGAAAAAAGTTTCAAATAAAAAAGTTAGCACCTTCATACGTCCTCAATATATTTGGTATCTATTTCGAAAGATAAAAAAGTTTCTCGCTTGTCATATTCGCACCTATAAAAATTTAAGTTTGTCGACATGGTCTTAGAAAAAAAAATCATATTTTCTTTACTTATTAAAATTTGACCTTGATGTTAACACATTTTGTTAACAGACACGGTAAAAAATTGAGATTAATTCGTTGTCCCGTTTTTGAGTTAGGGCGAGTTAAATGAGAAAATAATTGTATGTATTATTTTAGAATTTTCTCACATTTTTGGCTGTATCTTTTGTCTCAACCATCCAAAAGAGTCGTAATTTCTTACTACATCGAAGGATAAGCTTCTAAACACTTTTGTGAAGGTAGTTTCAGTTTACATCTAAAATAAAAATTGACCGGTACAGAGGAGACTGTGGTAAGGGGAGGTATGCGTAAGAGCGTATCTCTCTTTCATAGTATCATGGGTGAAATCTGATTCGTGATGATGCAAGTTTCATTTTGATACCGAATAAGTGCATACAATTATATTATTTACATGACTTTTACAGACTTTTATCAAATACGGAAAGTTTCCTCGACCCATCTCTGCATACAACATAAACATAACAGAAATTAGACAGTACCTACACAATAAATAGAAATGCCAAATTCTTTAATTTCCAAATAGCAGTTGCAGCCACCTTTGTTTTATTTGAAAAAATTATGTAAACCATTATGTTTTGTAATAAATTTGTTTCATTACTATCTAAACGAGTCTTAACTATGATTTTAACAAAGGATTTATCGCCTAAAATTTATTTAAAAAAAATTTTTAATACTTAAAAATATTATATTGAAGTTCAAATATCTCAAAAACCAATGATTTTTCGAAAATGTTCGCATTATAAAAGTCCTTTAGAATGCAATACCCCATCATAAGCGCCTCATTTCAAGATTCCTGAGATCGAACAAGTTCTTTGCATTGCAACACTACACCTCAATTTATAAAATGACCATTTTTACTCAAAACTGAAAGGTCATTTATTTATATATTCTAGTCAATACCCTTTACAGAATTAAAATACCCGTTTAGTTATCAAAAAAATGGTTCTGGGAGTTGGGTTAGGGGGTCACCCTGTATATGAGGCAGAAAATCTCAACAGGAGAAATTAAGAAAACACCACAAGGAAGTTACAGAAGTGCCATAAGCTGATAAATCAAATCAAATCATGTTTTAGTCTTAAAAAAAAAATTGATAAAAGCATCGAAAATTCGATTTCACTATATGACCCCAGTAGAACTGCTTATTCCTAAAATTATTTTTTTTGGTTTCCACATTCAAGGGTTGTGTCTAAATAAATAAATAATTTTTCGATCAATGTTAATATGAACCCTTCATCTCATTTTGAAGACAAGATTTCGTTCTTAAAAGGATATGCAGTTTGCTTTTGAATCTTTCAGTATAAATATTTCAGAAATTGTAGGTACCTAATCTAAATCTGGCGCTTATTTTTTAATATCATTGAAATTGCACTTGACCTTGTTCTTCAATTGGGTGTAATTTAAATACCATTGCTAAATCAACCATTCATTTTTAATCATTGAAATGACACGTTATTTTACCTTCAATTGAAACCAATTTGATTTGGCAGTTATTAAACTTCTGAAGATTTTAAACACTCTTGATTAAAGTGAAAACATATATTTACATACTAAATTTCAAATTATAATTAGTCTAGGTGTCTGGAGGAGAAATATTTTGCATATGTAATGTAATAAAAGAAGCAAAAATGTCCTCCAAATATTTCCTTTACTAATGGTTTCTAAAAATATAATATTTTCAGGCTAGACTTTCAGACTAAAATTTAACTTGACATATGTTTGAGTTGTTAATACACATGTTTCGAAATACATATTCGATGTCCGTAACGCCTGACTGCAACTATCATTCGTTTCGTAATAGTAGGGCATGCTAATTTACATATAAAATTTTTCTGTTAGAAATCATGGTGTTTATGAGGTATTCGGCAACGTCCGACTGCAAATTATATTTGTCACTAACCAGCGATGCAAAATTTCATGAAACTCATTTGAAAGGACACCACACGTTTTATAGGTAAATTGGTGGCATGTCAAATTTGACGAATTTTTTATATTTTGTAGATCAACTGATTCTGAACAATACGTTCCTTTGGCAAAACTTCAAATTATGGACAGTTTCTCCAATAGATGGCTCCAAAGACTGGAGCTACCTCTCGATGCTGTATCAACGATTTCTCAAAACGTACTGCAGGTATTGAAACGATAACTACTGGAAATGGATAACCTTAGATTGATGTGCTCGAACCTCTGGTTTGAAAGTTCAGGCTCATCAATCTAAGACTAAATAATGGTAAATAGTCTGGCTATTCATTTCCAGCAGTTACCATTTCAATACCTGCAGTACGTTTTGAGAAATAGTCGATACAGTCTTTGGGGCCATCTATCTGACAAACTGTCCATAATTTGAAGTTTTACCAATTTTTCAGAATCAGTTGAAGTACAACATATAAAAAATTCATCAAATTTGACAGGCCACCAATTTACTACCTACCTGCGGTGTCCTTTATGAAATTTTTTAAATGTAAAATTAAACATTAGTATCATGAAACTTTCGTGAAATTTCCATGAAACTATCATTTTATGAAATTTAAATAAATAATTTCCTAATATTATGAAAGTTTAAGTGAAATTTCATTGCAATATTTCATGAATGATGAAACTTACATTCTGTGTAACATTCGTATCTAATGTTTTAAACTTCGGAGAGATAATGACTAATAAATGTTATTATTTTGGGAACACGAAAAATACTTCCAAGTAGCACTTTTTGGTTTCATTTTGTTGATTATTATGGGTTTCAACTTTTAACACTTTTAACGGCGTTTCTTCCCTTTCCCGCCGCTTTTAGCTAACCTAACCTCTAAAATAAATGTCAAAACCAGACTTCAATCCGTATTGGTTAAAAACAAGCCGAAGACGCGCGAAATTCAAATTTCGTTTGACGTAACGGAAATACATATTTTGCGGCTTAAACTCATGAAAGTTTCAAAAACATTGTGATTTTCAGATTAATCTGAAACTTTCATAAAATTCAGACATTTCAGAAATTGAAACTTTCAGAAATTTCAAACTGAAATTGAAACACTCAATCTTTTACATTTTTGCATTAATATGTTCTTAATCAAAAATATTTGGAACATTTTTCTTTAAAGTCATAATAACTCAATTTATATAAAATGATCTGATGATCACCCCGTTTGACGGAGATGACTCAATTTCACTAGGGTTCTACTATGCTATTTTGTATATGTATTGTACTTTGCATATGTATCAAAGATTTCAAGTTCACAGAAATTATCGTGTTTAATAGATATTCAGTCGGCAACGCTCGACTGCAACTTTTATTCTTTTCATAACAGTCTTATTAAAAATACCTCAATAATCTGGAAGACGTACTGTATTGCAGTTTAGATATCCTGCATATTTTTGTCTTTTATGTTCTTAATAAAAAAATCTTTGAGCTCTAAAGTTATAATAAACTATGGTTTATATAAACATGACACATCACGCTTCCGACTATCGATTACCCTGTATAACAGATATAATCCAATTTCAGTAGGAAATTTCTAATTTTAAGTCGTCTTATTAAAATACTTTAATGATATTTTAAGGTAACATTGCTTTATAATCTAACATACATAAAGTTAGTTCGAACCTGAGAGACACCCTGTCAACACGTCAAAAAAAAAAAAAAAAGAAAAGATTTTACAAACATTCTGGTACAAGCACACATCACAAGTATAAATATGTATATAACTAAAAAAAAAAAAAGCATAATAATATCAAATATTTGTCCATTTTATATTAGTAATGGTTACCTGCAGCTTAATAATATATCACATTTCCATATTTGCAATTTCACATTCAATTTCTTCTAATGAGAAGAACGCATTTTTATAAGTCTTTAATTAAAGATCTGAATTTGGTTGTTGATTTTTGAATTCGACACATGCTATGCAACTCTCGAACATACAAAAACAGTCAGTTGATTCTTAGGTAAAAACATCTAACAAAATATATTTTTGAGGTGGTGATTTCATTATACAATTCAATACATTCAATATACAAAACTGGTTCCTAGCAAACCATCTAAATCTAAATACCTCAAAAACTGAGGTAATGGTATTCAGTTTAAGAAATATGGAAGAAGTAGATAATCCAACATCAACCAAATTTCTTGGACTATACTTGGACCCGAAACTACTATGGGATCAACATACATCTTATGTCTGTAAAAAAATCTCCAAAAATATCTATTTGCTTAGAAATATTCAAGGCTAAATTTCCCTAAATGCATTGGTAGCCGCATATCATGGCTTAATCCATTCGGTATTATCATATGCGATTCTCGTATGGGGTCATGCGACTTCATCTGCCAACGTGTTTTCCGTGCAGAGGAAGGCCATACGTATTATTACAGGACTCAAGTTTAGAGACGACTGTAGAGAACAGTTTAAAATATTAAATATACTAACAGTACCATGTACCTATATACTCCAATGTCTCATTTACATAAAAAATAACCTGCACAAATATACATCACGCAATGAATTACATTCTTATAATGTCAGAAATAAGTATAATATTCATCAAAATTTTCTACGCCTTACTAAAACTAGGGTACAGGATACTATGGGATCCAGTTATTCAACGCACTGCCTCCCGAAATAAAACTTTTAAATGAAACAATATTTAAAACCAGAATAAAAATGTATCTACTTACAAATACCTTTTACAGTGTCAAAGAATTTTTATCAAGCGACTTAGCTTTAATTTAGATTCATTAAGAGAAGTAATAGGAAAAATAAGAAAGGGTATGTTTATCTGCAGTTTCTTACAAAAAAAGTTATACATCAATCGTATTTTAACCAAATCCATGGGTAGTTACTAAGCAGCATTATTTATTACTTCAAAAATTTTATTTGTTTCGATTGTTTGTGCCACAATATTTGTCTATTATATGATCATTGTTTTATAACTATTTGTAAGTGTAACTCTGTTTGACGTGTGTACAATTTTATAATTTTTAACATGAATAAATCTATCTATCTATCTATCTATCTATCTATCTATCTATCTATCTATCTATCATTTGGAATTGTGAAAGTGGAGAAAATTTCACTTTTTCACCTTTTTTTTACGAAATATACTATTTTCACATTTTTCATGTCTCCAAATTCTGACATTTGTTGTCACAAAAGTTTGATATTTTAGTATTACCAATATTAAAACTTTTCGCTTTCCAACGGTATATGCAAAAATAATATTTGTTATGATATGACTAAAAAATAAATAAATTCTAATGGAGGAGTTGTCATTTTTGTTTATTTACAGGGAAAAAGTGTGGATCGAGGTAACTTTTTTATTTTTCAAAATACCACATAATATAAGCGAGTAAGCTGTAGCAGATGAATTTTCTTTATTTACAAAATGCATAGGAAGTGAGAAAGAGTATCTCGGATATTACTCTGGCAGGCAATTCCCAACCGTATCGGGCAACAGACGGACAACATTTTATTACATTTCTTTGTGAATATGAAGTGTTTAGTTCACTACTGTCTGTTTTTTAGGATATATTATTGTAAATATTGTTATAATTTAAAAAACAGATAGTTTTAATATCAACTGGCTTATGATTAATTATCTATAACATGAAGAGATTATGTGAGAAATTTTTACCGTAAATTACGGTATTAAAGATTGTAAGTCAGGTGAAAAATGTTGCATTAACTGTAAAATAAGGAGCGAAAAACTGGGTCTAAATTTGGATTACCATCATAATGTATGGAGTAGAGAATGTGAGGTATATAAACACATTATGAATAAGAAATCTAAAATAAATACACAATAGCAACTAGCGAAAGAAACAGATATAATATATTTAAATATACAAGGATTGCTGTGTATTTATATAAAAAAGGAATTTGTATATAAAAGAAAAATAAATAAGGTGGTGGATAAAAACTTGTGGATTTGAGGAACAAAAGTGACAGTAAGGAAAAAG
The DNA here is from genome assembly GCA_936432065.2 of Rutpela maculata. Taxonomy (NCBI): domain Eukaryota; kingdom Metazoa; phylum Arthropoda; class Insecta; order Coleoptera; family Cerambycidae; genus Rutpela; species Rutpela maculata. The sequence continues at coordinate 52,627,387 of OW386294.2, forward strand.
AGTTACACATTTATAGGATGTTATCATTCTCCAAATGGGAGCCATGCCGAGTTTTTGAGTAAAATTGAAGAGACCCTGGATGAATATCCTAATGATGATACATGTCTCTCCAGGGGGCACGGGGGTCCTGGCTTCACTGCCCGGACCGCGTGGATGAAGCACCACCATAAAAACTTCCCCAATCCCAAGGTATTGTGCGCGCCGAGGGGATGCATGGTCGGGGGGGAGCCCGGCCGCTAGCGACTAGCCTCGGGGCACATGACGCACCCCGTTGTAACAATGTCTTCCACGCACGCAGGGGGCTCCGTGCGTGGTGACCACCCTTTCCCCCAGACTCGTGGGATCAATATGGACCATAACAATTTAAAAAAACATGAAAAGGGGAACTCCTCAGGGAGCGTCCCCTCCACAGTGCGGGAAGTAATGGACTGCACTGCAAACGATAGAGCTGGTACCAGTCAAGGAGCTCAGGCAGACTTGACCAGGGAGAGCTCTGTCAATAAAAGACTTTCGGGAGCGCAAAGAAAGCAGCTCACGAAAGCTAGGAAGATGGCTGCTGGCACGTGGACGGAAAAAAGACCACGGCCACAGACTAAAATCGTCAAGGACAAGGGAGCAGTTCCGGTCTCTTCCAAGAGACCAATGTCGGACTCCCCTGCCAAACCCAATCCCAAAAAGGCCAGAAGCGCACCAGCGCCGTCTGGCTCCTACAGGGATGTCATGACAGGTATCAGGATGGCGGTGATCAATGTCAACCATCCTGATACCATGCTGAACCAGGTGCAGGCGGACCTGATTCAGAAAAAGCTGGTGGCCGCCATAGATGCCATCCCCCTCGGGGAGGCAGCTCCGCGGTTCCAGCGCTTACCAAAATTTGAGGGGGGGATCCTCAGCATAACCTGCACTGACCCCTCCACAGAAAACTGGCTTGTGAGCGTAGTGCGGGGGATGGGAGAGCTGGGGGAGGACTTGTCGCTGACCGTGGTCAACATCAGGGACCTCCCGAAGCGCCCTAAGTTCCTCGTCTGGGTTCCCGAGCTAGTTGAGGAAACAATAGTCAGGGACCGGCTCAAGAGGCAAAATGCAGGCTTGACCACAGAGAACTGGCTTTTGATGAGTCGCAAAGTAGAGGAGAAGGGGCAAACGCTGGCCTTCTCCTTGGATGAAAAATCGGCTAAGGTGCTTGAAGGTTTGGACTTCAAGCCATACTATAGCCTGGGGAGGGTAACCTTCAAGAAATTGAAAGAGGGGGAGAGAAGACCCACTCAGAATGAGGGTGGTGCAGATCAACCTGCACCATAGCAAGGCGGCCACAGCGGTCCTTGCTAAGGTAATGCAGGGGTGTGATGTGGCACTGATCCAGGAACCTTGGGTTCATAAGGGACAGGTAAGTGGCTTGAAGGGTGTCGGTGGAGAACTGATTTACAGTAGAACCACCGAGACTCCTAGAGCGTGTATAATTGTCAATAATAAGTATAAGGCGATGTCATTAACTAATTTCTGTTCTAGGGATCTAGTGGCAGTTAAAATCAGGGTTTCGTGTGGGGGTATGCCGAGAGAGTTAATACTGGGCTCGGCTTACCTTCCGTACGATGACCCTGAACCACCACCACCAACCAGAGCCGTGGAAGAACTGGTGATGAGCTGCAGAGGAAGAGGATCTCAGGTCATCATAGGATGTGATGCAAACACGCATCACACGGTCTGGGGGAGCACCAACACCAATCAAAGAGGTGAGTCACTTTTTGAATTCATTATGGAATATAACTTAGACATAGTAAATGTAGGGAATACTCCGACCTTTGTAAATAGACAAAGGCAAGAAGTGTTAGATTTAACGATAGGTACAACATATGCGTGTAATTTAATCAGTAACTGGCATGTGTCTGAGGAAGAGAGTTGTTCGGACCACAGACACATAAGATTCAACATAACGGGAGTTAACAGTGTAACCGAAACATATCGTAACCCACGCAAGACGGACTGGGAAGGATACAGGGAAGACCTTGCCAGGGGACTTGCTAGGGTTGCGATCAGTGTTAAAAACAAGGAGGATGTGGAGGTAGCTGCGGAACAAATACAGAACGCAATTATCTCCGCATATGAGAACAACTGCCCTCTTGTAGTGAGGAAATCCACCAGGAATGTGCCCTGGTGGAACAAGCACCTCGATACAATGAGAAGACAAGTAAGAAAGAAATTTAATATTGCAAAAATATCAGCAAACTGGGATGACTACAGGACCTCTTTGACTGAGTATAACAAAGCACTGAGAAAGGCCAAGAGAGATTCCTGGAGGAGACACTGTGAGAGTATAGAAAGTATCTCGACATGCTCCAGACTCCAGAGAATTCTCTCTAAGGATAATCGGAGCATAACTAACTCTCTCTTAACTGAGACAGGTCAATATACCAAGACAGGCAAGGAAATAATGGAGGAATTACTCCTCGTGCACTTTCCTGGGTCCACAATAATAGATCAATCACCTGAGGAATGGCTAGGAACAGAACTGGAAGCGACTGGAAACAGAGCTACCAGGGAAGACTGGACAGTGTCAAAAAAGGTGATAGATCAATCCAAAATCAAATGGGCAATAAACTCATTTGAGCCATACAAATCTCCGGGACAGGACGGAATTTGGCCAATACTGCTTCAGCAAGGTATAGACTTGCTAGCGTCAAAACTCTGTACACTTTACAGGGCCAGCCTAGCGCTGGGGCACATACCAAAAATCTGGAAACCGGTTAGGGTGGTATTTATACCAAAGGCTGGGAGAAACTCCCATAACGAAGCCAAGTCCCTAAGACCCATAAGTCTTATGTCATTCCAACTTAAGACAATGGAAAAAATGCTTGACAGACATATTAGGGATGATGTACTGGTTAGAAGTCCACTACATCAAGGCCAATATGCAAATAGAGCAGGCATGTCGACGGAAACGGCACTCCACCATCTAATTCAGAAGGTGGAAAGGACGTTGGAGCACAAGGAGGTGGCACTGGGTGCCTTCCTCGACATAGAGGGGGCATTCGACAACACCTCCTTTAACTCAATCATCAGAACTGCAAGAGAGCGAGGCATTGAGGACACCTGCTGCAGGTGGATAGGCACTATGCTCAAAGGCAGGGTGGTATTCACCACAATGATGGATGAAACCTTAAACGCGTCAGTTGCTGGGGGATGCCCGCAGGGGGGTGTACTGTCCCCTCTGCTATGGAACCTTGTAGTTGACGGCCTACTGAAGAAACTCACAAATGAGGGATTCGAAGCCCAAGGATATGCGGACGACATAGTCATCATATCCAGGGGAAAGTTCAACAACATAGTCAGGGACCGTCTACAAAAGGCCCTGAATATGGTTAAGAAATGGACCGATGAGGAGGGGCTGAAAATCAGTCCTCAAAAGACCAGCATCGTTCCATTTACCAGAAGGAGAAACCTGGAGGGATTGGGTCCTCTAGTTCTCCAAGACACACAACTCCAGATGTCGGGGGAGGTAAAATACCTTGGAGTCATTATAGACTCCAAACTTACCTGGAACCAACACCTGGATAGAGTAATACATAAGTCTGTTGTCATACTGGCAACATGCAGACGATTGTATGGTAAGAAATGGGGGATTAGGCCTGGTATGGTGCACTGGCTCTATACCAGCGTAATAAGACCCACCATCACATACGCAGCCTTGGTTTGGTGGCCTAAGGTCACTCAAACCACAGCAGCGAACAGGCTGAGCCGGGTGCAAAGACTGGCCTGCCTGGGAATTACAGGTGCAATGAAAAGCACTCCAACAGCAGCCATGGAGACCCTACTAGACCTCCCTCCACTGAGTCTTGTGATTCAGGGGGAGGCCAGAATGGGAGCCTACAGGCTACAAAACTCTCAGAACCCGACTCCTCTTGGAGGCAACTCGGGGCACACGAGAATAGTAAACAATGTAGTGGATCCTCTATTAAGCATGAGGTCGGACTACATGACACCAAAAATTACATTCAATAAGCCCTTCACTATCACCATCGGAGATAGGAAGGAATGGATGACAGGTACTCCTGATGCTCTACGCAGAGGCCTGAGGCTAGAGTATCTAGAGTATCTAGGGAAAGTAGGGCAAGAAAATAGTGCTTTATTTGTTCCAAACAGTCCAAACAAAAATGTGTTTTAAATCCAGCACAGTCGTTATAGGAGATTTTGCTGTAATTGATGGAATGGCTGAATTACAGAATCTGAAATTACAAAATCCATCAACAATTTCCGGTTTGTCGCAGCAATTTTGCAAAAATATAAAAGTTTTCAAGAAATTCATATAATTTTCAATACGTACCTTGAAACTTCTTTGAAGCCAGATGAACGCTCGCGTCGACAACATAGTACAACTCCAGTGTACTACGTGATTGGCAGTAATATGAATATTAATTCCTCTACAAAAGCTTTCATCACATATTCAAACAAAAGACACTTTAACAGAATATCTTAGTAAAGACCTGATAAAGTTAGGATTTAAAAATAAACAAATATTACTGTTGCTTATAGAAACAACAGTGAGTTTACTTATCTCGACATAGTTAAATTGAAAAGTACCCAGGAGGAAGCCGATATAAAAATGTTTTTACATGCTTTTCATGCCACAAAAAGGGGAGTGAAAAATGTGAAGATATTCTCAGCTGATACCGATGTCTCAGTTATTGGCATAAACAAATATCTTCACCTTCCTCAGAATTCATCGATTGTATCTCTTGGGGCTAATAAACGAGAGATCTTGTTGAAGAATGCATATGATGCACTTGGCTCTTTACATGCAAATGCATTGCTAGGAATACATGCGCCGTCAGGGGCCGATATTACTGGATCATTTAATAGAAAAGGAAAAACATCCTTCTAGAAAAATTTTCTAGAAGCAGACGATGCCACTTTTAACGCTTTAGCCTCACTTGGTAAAGAAAATATGCAGCAAGAATTATTTGAATCAACTGAAAGATTCATTTGCCAAGTGTACCAGGCTGAACAGAACATCAAGAATTTGGCAGATTTGAGATGGTGCCAACAACAAGGAGATCACTTAATCCCGCTATTTGAAGGGCAAATTTTCAAACGATTCAGTGGGAACGATGTGGTATGCATCATCCAAATTTACCGAAGGCAACTGATTATGGATGAAGAATTTCAGAGGAAAATAAGTTAAAAATTATTATTTTGGGTATTCAGCAAATAACTTTCAAAGAAAAACATTCGTTTCTTTTATACCATTGGTGCAAGTCTGACCAAAGTAGAAGACCAACAAGAGTTCCCCCTACAAAACGACTTGTCGACTTATTTCCCTACCATATATTTAACATTCAGACTTGCACCAATGGTATATGAAAGAAACGAATGTTTTTCTTTGAAAGTTATCTGCTGAATACAGAAAATAATAATTTTTAACAATGATGTAAGCAGAAATAATAGGTATTTATTTTTGTCGCCGGTAGTTTGTGACTAACGTTGTGCACCTCAAGAACTACTACAGCTAGTTAAATGTACATGTACAAAAAACAAATGCAACCCACCATGTAAATGTACAATAAATAACCCTAGGTGTACGGAAATGTGCAATTGTAAACCGCAGGAAGATTTATGTGAGAATAAGATCACAGAAAATTTGAGCGATGAAGAGGACGACGAAAACGACGATTGAAAGATAATCTAAATTTAATCATTTTTTATTTATTCAATATATATAACCCAATGAAACCTTTTTATTATTAGCGTATTACGATATTCTGAATTACATTTCAATTTAATGCCGTTAACATGAAACTCCAAACAAACACAATAAGATCTGATGAAATTGCAGGAAAACAGTATTGAATTTTAACTCAGAATACCACTGGTTATGAATGTCCATTAAATAGAGTTAGTAGTAGTGGATCACAACAAAAATACGACAGATGAAAGTATTAAGTTTTTTTTTTATTTTTTTTTTTCACAAAACTCCCTAAAAAAATCAGTCGCGCCCATGAGATAGTAACCATCGTGATTCGTAATCTATAAATTTTTCTGAAAACAACGGTACCACCCACTATACTCCTTCATCAAGGAGCACACGAGATTACTTTACGCCAAGCACTATAGTGAATGGTTAAGTATAAATAGTCTTAAATTAAATGTCAATAAAACAAAATTTATGCTCTTAGGAACAAAAAATAGATTAGAACTAATAGAAGAAGAAGTTAACGCACATAAAGTAAGAATAGATAACAATGGCATAGACAAAGGCATAGACAAAGAGAAAGAGATAAAATATTTAGGTATTACATAGATGAACATTTAAGTTTCCATAATCATGCAATCTACATTATGGAAAAAGTATCAAGAAAAACTGGCGTGCTAGCCAGGATAGGAAAAGTTTTATCGGTACATACAAAAGTAATATTTATAAAACCATCGTAAGCCCACATTTTCAGTATTGTTCAACAATATTAATGTCTTTAAATAATGAAGATATGAAGAATTTGCAAATAAAACAAAATAAAGCTTTAAGAGTAATATTGGGATGTAATCGATATGTAAGAATAGTAGATATGTTAGAAATGTTAAATCTGATGAATGTCAAGCAAAAAATAGTTGTGAATGTTTTTATTTTTGTTTATAAAATGTTGCATAATTTACTATCCCAGCATTTACTAGAAAATTGTCAGTTTGTTAGAGATGTCCATAACTATTCTACTAGAAGTAATATTTGAAACAATTTTTATTTAAATAAGGCTAATAGTATTAAACAAAATCAATTATTTCATAATGGTCTTATAATGTATATTAATTTACCCGTTGATATTAGAGAGTGTACAAATATTAATGTTTTTAAAAATAAGTGTTTTTATTACGTAAAACAATTTTATTAGATTTTTACTACTTTTATACTGTTTCTTTTTACTCTAATAACTTTATCAATAGGATTTTTATGTTTGTAAAGATAGCAATAATGGCTAAATAAAGATTTTACTTACTTACTTACTTAAATATGCAGGAAAACAAAGTATTGAATCTACTCTAAAAAAGTTAATTTTTGGAATCCCGTCTTTTGGTGACATTTATGAAAATGCCGTATATTATTGAAGATTGCTTTTAATAAAAGTATGTGGAGCTTTGTAAGTCTTTATTATAAGGTCGTCCAAAATTCACAGAAAGTATGGAAGGACCATTTAGCTCCCCATTTATTTCCAGGCCAAAATATATAATAAAGAAATATCAGATGCAGGGTTGAAAAAAAAAAGTTTTTTTCATTTTAAATAAGAAAAACTTATTTTTTATGTTTAAAACAGTTTTTTTTTCAATGTTTTAAATGGTCTGTTTAAAACAGGTTTAAAACGTTAAAACTTTATTCAACTAAAATTGAATGGTGCCAAGTTACTGTGTCTGCGACTACTATTTGATGCCAGATGGCGTTCTTAAACAGATTTTACAGAAGTCTACAAATAAAATGCTTAGTATACCATTGTGAGTTAACTATGGACCTGAACTGGTCGGAATAGACCATCATCGGTACTTTTTCTGCTTTTTCACAAACTTCAAAACAATACAATTGTTTAAAACATTGCACTGTTTTAAATAGTTGTTTAAAACATCGTATCGTTTATTAAATATGCTTTAAACATTTGTTTAAAACACAGTGTGATGTTTTAAACACTTTGTTTAAAACATGCCAACCCTTATCAGATGTATGTATATGTGTATTCATTTAAAATATCACATTATTATTAGAGACTTATAGTTGACTTAAACTTTATAAGACACGTAAAAAATCTCAAAGCTTTGCCGCCAAGCCCCTTAGGATTGAGTGGGGCATGCTTTATTTTTCTACAGATTATTAAATAATAAATATATTGTATTACTTAATACATAAAACATCATTATTCTCATGTAAAGTATGTTCTGGCATGATTAAAATAAGAAATTAACAGAAACACGCCTGTATCAATTATGATTTCAAATTATTTTGATATCATTACGCAACTCCCTCCTAAAATATTTGACGACCTAACGCTGGTTATAGTTGCTATAGTAACCGTTAGGAGGAGTTGCGTAATTGTATCAAAATAATTTGAAATTATAATTGATGCAGGTGTGTTTCCTTTAATTTCTTATTTTAATCATGCCAGAACATACTTTACAGGAGAATAATGATGTTTTATGTATTAAGTAATACATTATATTTATTATTTAATATGATGTAGAAAAATAAGGCATGACCCGCTCTATCCTAAGGGGATTCGTAGCAAAGCTTTGGGATTTTTTACGTGTCTTATAACATTCTGGGCAACTATACCATCTACGGAAAGCACATTTCGTTGTCATATTCTGAGACCATATATACAATGCGTCGCCCGCTGTTTATAACAATATATCTAAAGCGGAAGACCTGATAAAATTGAAAAAATTATATGTATTTTGTGCGGGGTCCTTTAATAAAGTTTATTATTAAAGAGTTCATGACATGGGTAGAGAATTATTCAGCTCCAGGAAAAGTTTAAAAGTTGCTATTTAACAGTACAAATAATTACATAAAGTTATACCTACTTGTTGGTTGGGACATTTGTAATCAAGTGTATTAATTCAAGACAATGTTAAAAGTAGTTTATTAGTGTAAATTAATAATTAGTGAAAATACTGTGGTAATGCTATTTGAATAAACAGTGTGCTTATCAGTGATTGATACAAAAACTTATCTACTTTATATTCGTGAAGAATATTTAATTTAAAATAATAGTCTGGGAGAAAATAGTGGTTATATTCAATGGAAAATAATGGCTGAAGAATGTGGAAATTGCAAGACGAAAGTGAATCGGAATTCTGTACGGTGTTCTGGTTTATGTCAAAAATATTTTCATCCATATTGTGTAAATATAAGCAACGAAAATGTCAAGCTATTATCCTCAATTAAAAACTTTAAATGGTTTTGCGATAATTGTATGAAATATTTTGAAACTGACAACAATATGAAGCAAGAAATAGAGGACTTGAAATCAGCTGTATATAAAAATTTTGAAGATATGCGAAAAATTCTAGGATCTGGCAGTAATTGTGGTAATTTGAATAATAACTTGGAAACTAAAAAAAGTTATGCTGAGGTAACTGGAGAGGTAGTTGTTATAAAGCCTAAGGAGATTCAAGAAAGTAAAACAACTAAAGAAGTTATAAGAAAAGCCTTAAACCCAACAAAACTAGAGGTAGGAATTACTCAAATCAAGGAAACGAAAGAGGGAGGAGTATTGTTAAAATGTAAAAGCAAGGATGAGGTTGAAAAAATTAAGCTAGAAGCAGAAAAGAAACTAAAAAAGAACTATGAAATATCTATACCAAAACACAAAAATCCTCATATAAAAATAGTAGATCTAGATGACGATATGGATACAAAAATATTAGAATATTGTATACTAAAACAAAATTCCTTTTTAAATCATCACCACCCAGAATTACATGTCAAGATTATTAAAAAAATGAAATCTAAATATTTGGCGATCGTTGAATGTGACCCACTTTCAGCTGATACAATTTTAAAACAAGGAAAATTAAGTATTGGATGGTCTATTTGTCGTGTGTTCGAGTATGTACCAGTCTTTAGATGTTTCAAGTGTGGCGATTATGATCATAGATCTACTGAATGTAAAAAGGAAGAACGTTGTCTTAAATGTGCCAGTAAGGACCACAAAACAGCAGATTGTGTAAGTGATAATTTTAAATGTTGTAATTGTATAGAAGTAAATGAGAAATTAATGCTCAATGTAAAAATAGATCATACAGTATTTGATGTAAATTGTCCGGTATACTTAAGAAAAATAGGTGCTCAAAAATGTACAATAAAAGCAGTCCATGTTGAAGAATAGCAATTAAAAGAAACAATGACTTCTATTAATAATCGGAAATTTAAAATATCTCATCAGAACGTACAATGTATTAGGAATAAAATTGATCATCTGGAAATAGAATTAAATGCAGAAAATGTTGATATTGCATGCTTTTCAGAACATTGGTTGCGAAATCACGAACACGACATTGTTATTAACGGATTTAGTCTATGTAGTATATATTGCAGAACAACATATAATAATGGAGGGGTAGCTATATTTTGCAAAAATAAGTTAAAACAGCACGTTAGGGAATTAAAATGTTTACAAAATATAAATAATGAAAAAATTATTGAGGTTTGCGGTATTGAAATAACAATCTGTAAAATTACTTTTAGAATTATAACTATATATAGGTCACCATCAGCTAGTTTTGATTTATTCAAAGAAAGATTAGATACAGTTTTAATTTAGCTTGCAGAAATGTAAATTGCCAAGTTATTATTTGTGGTGATTTAAATATAGACTTTCTTTCTAACTCAGTAGCAAAAAAAGAATTAGTTGACACATTATCGTCCTATAATATAACAAATTTGGTAACCGAACCAATGAGAATATCACAAAATACATCTACGTGCATAGATTATATGTGTACAGATTTTAATACACTTGATATGTCATGTTCAATAGTACAGAACGCAATATCCGATGATACTGCTCAAATATTGTCTCTAAGTTTAAATTCAAATGATCTTAAAGATAAGTATATTTTTACTAGGTTACTTAGTACCATGAATTATAATAGGTTTGTGTCATATGTCAGTAGAGAAATATGGTCTGAAGTATATAGTTGTAGTGATGTAAACAAAGCTTTTGAAATATTTGTTAATATATTAAAATTTTATATTGATATTTCATTTCCTATTAAAAAGGTAAGCACAAATCAGACTAAAAATAAAAAAAGCTGGGTAACTAAGGGAATACAGATTTCTTCTAAAAATTTAAAAAACCTGCATTCAAGAATGAAAATAACAAATAATGTAAATGATATAGAGTTTTACAGACGTTATAAACAACTATATCGCAAAGTAATAAAGGCGGCAAAACGTTACCATAATGATTCTTATTATAATCGAGAGGAAAATAAATCAAAAGCGGTATGGAATATTATAAACAATAATGTAAAAAGTAAAAATGACAAAAGAAATATATCATAAAACAATTAAATAGTAAATTAGACAATAATAACATAGGTCCAAAATTTAAATTAAATAAAGAATATCCGACTATGTTCTTGGACCCTGTTGATGAAGAAACAGTCTATAATACAATAATTGCTCTAAAATTCTAATCTGTGGGAGTGGATGGCATAAGCTCAAATATTTTAAAATCGGTAGCTCATTTTGTTGTGCAGCCATTAACAGATTTAATAAATCTTTCATTTGAAGATGGTATATTTCCAGATATCTTAAAGATAGCAAAAATAGTTCCATTGCATAAAAAAGGTGAGTTTCATTTGGTTGACAATTATAGACCTGTGTCTCTTCTATCTACCTTGTCTAAAATATTAGAAAAGATCCTATATAGTAAAATAATTCATTTTGTATCATCCTTTAATATTTTCAACCCAACACAGCACGGTTTTAGAAAAGTAAAATCTACTACATCAGCCATTTTTGACTTTTTAAATATTGTTTATGAAAATATAGATGGCAATAAAAAAACTTTTGGTTTATTCATGGACTTAAGTAAGGCTTTTGATTTGGTAGATCATGCCCTTCTCTTACAAAAATTGGAAGCATATGGACTAAGAGGTAAATTGAATGAGTAATTAAAGTCGTATCTGAGGAGTCGTAAGCAATTAGTAGAAATCGACAATATAAAATCACATACCGTGGAAATTAATTGTGGTGTACCACAAGGATCGGTACTAGGACCATTACGGTTTCTAATTTTGGTGAACGACTTACCAGATATAAGTAATAATCAATCAAATATAATTATGTTTGCAGATGATAATAGTTATTTATTTATGTAGTGATGATAATGCCTTGAATGCTGCCAAATATATGCAAGTTATGCTTAATAAATTTATTTCATGGTTTAACTCAAATAGGTTATTTTTAAATTTTAGTAAAACAATATTCATTCATTTTACCCCGAGATTAAAACAAATGAATGAAAGTTACCTTTTAAAATGCAATGGAAAAAGCATTGAACAGGTCAGTGAGACAAAATTTCTAGGTTTGCATATTGACAATAGTCTCAGTTGGGAACCGCATATAGATGTACTGTGCAAAAAAATGTCATCGATCTGTTTTGCTTTTTACAGGCTAAAACAGGTTGGTAATGCAAATATATTGTTACCTTATTATTATGCAGCAATGTATTCGCGATTCAAATATGGCTTAATATTTTGGGGTCGTTCACACCATAGTATTAGATTATTCAAATTTCAAAAAAAGGCTGTTAGATGCATTGCAAATGTTTCCAATCGTACGTCATGTAGACCCATATTTAGAGAACTAAAAATACTTACTTTGCCGTGTATCTATATCTTGGAAATTTTGCTATTTGTAAAACTTAATTATGAGAAATTTATTACAAACAATCATTATCATACCTATAATACCAGAAGAGGTCAGGATTTGTGTTTACCAGTACATAGTTTAGCTATTTATGAAAACAACCCTGCGTATATTGGTATACAACTATACAATAAGTTACCTAATGGTATAAAATGTATTGAAAATATATATTCTTTTAAGAAAAGAATTCGAATGTTACTGATAGATAAAGTGTTTTATAGTGTATCAGAATATTTAAACGATAGTGATATGCAGTGATTTTTTTAAAAGTATTTATTATTAGTGTAAGATGTACTTATATTCTTTGAATTATGTATATTACATGTTTATATGTTTTGTTGTGTGTGCACGTTGTGCATTTTTGACTTGTTTTATACCTTTACCTTGTAAGGTCTCTTAAACCAATAAATTATTATTATTATTATTATTATGTTCATTATGCGTCTATTGCAAACTAACCAAACCATAACTTATGTTGAACAGTTTTGAAGTGGCAAGTTATATTTAAAAAAATGTGACACTTTTTAAGGATATTTTCACCTTATCTCGGAAAATATGCGTTATATGAGAATAATCGATGTAACACAGCTTTTTCGTGGTGAAATTTTTTAAAAAATTTTTTGACCTATTTTCAAAAATGTTCTTCTGTTAGCGGGACGACGAAGGGTCGCCGCACTCAGGCCTTGTGGCCCATTGTGCTACCACTATGAATTTATTGAATTCCCCTATTCAGGCTGGATTCTAATCCAAAGGCCAAAATCCTTCCTATAGGGGCATTCCTCATTTCCTCCAGCACCGGAAAACCAATGCCGAAGTGTTTGTGCCTCAAGTTCATAAGACTAGCTCTTCTCCGAGGAGCTGTGAGACCTTGTCGATGGTGGAGAAGCTTAACTGCGAGGATCCTGAGAGCAATGCCGGCGGGAGCTATCGGCTTCCAGTAGGGTCACCCATGTTGGTAAGGTTGAAGGTGAGCGGTGAAAACTAAGGACAGCTCAAACCCCAGGACCCACACCACACGTGGTGTGGTTACGGGAGACGGCGCACCCGGGGATAATCCGAGCCACGAGTGAACCGTGCCACTCACTCGCTTAATACCGTAATCATGGTTCACAGTTCAACGACCTCTGTGGAAAAAAAAAGGGCACCACAGGGAAATGTTGTGTGGGAACCACAACCGGGGGGCTTGCCTTAACTGGCCGGCTCGCGAGGAGAAGACCTCTATAAATAACCGACAGCGAAGTAGAAAAAAACTGTGGATACTGGGCGACCTTCACAGTGAGTAGCCTTGCCCCCGGAATGAACTTGACCACGGAGGAAAACGAAGCTCCTAAGAGGAGAGTAGAAGACCAAACGGCATACAACCCGCTTACTAAAAGCACAAAGCTTGCGAGGTCCCCAATCAGACAGAGATCCTCATCAACAGCTGGAGTAGTGGGCTTTACCAGCGTCGAATACCAGGCCCAAAAAAGGAAAAGGGAGGAAGCTAAACATGAATTTAACTAGATGAAAAGGAAATAGAGGTGATGACCAGAAAAGCCACAAGAAGAGCAGAGAGCGGAGGACCTTTAGAACCTCCCAAACACAAAGGTTGAAATAAAAAGGGGATAGAGGAGATATATCACCTCCTAAGGAAGATGGAAAAGACGGGCACTAGTTATGCAGAAATGCCAAAAAAAAAATGGACGGAGACACCCAAACCGAAGGACAAGGGGCCAGAGAGGCCTGCACACAGACCGACCTGGACGAGGAAAGGACATCTAACACCCAGGGTGATAAGGCGATCAAGGACATCAGGGAGAAACTAGGCGACGTGAAGGACTACCCTTGCTATAAGAAGCTGGCAGATCAGCACTGGCATCCGCAAACTTTTGAGCGGGTGACGGAGGCGACAGGCAACCCGGTGAGGGAAAGTAAAGAGAAAGATCTGCTGCTATGAATGGAAGGGGAAGACACACTTGGTAAAGGAATAGGCAGACAATTCAAGATGAGGTACCCAGAGTTAGTCCCTTTGGACATGGAAAAGGAAGGCTTTACACACATAAAATATGAAACAAGTGCCGAAGTACTAGGGAAGGTGAGTGAAACAGTCAAAAACTACGTTTATTTCGTCAAAATAATAATAATAATAATAATATTTATTCATCTTTAGAAATGTTACATTATAGACAAGTCAATAAACACAATTAAATGTCTGTACAGAACATTAAATCTAGGTAATAATTAATCAGTCTTTGAATCACAATAAGGTGAGGATAAAAAATATGACATGAAAAGTGTCAACTACGATAAAATGGTAAAATATAAAATGGTAAAATTACAAACATACAATGATAAAATGACAGGTACATATATTAAAGTAAAAGAAAATAATAAAATCAAACACAGAGGCAAAAATAATGCTTCCATTTTCAGCGATAAGTTGAGAGAACTTTTGTATGTTGTAAACGGAGTTCTGTGTTATATGTTTTTGAGTTTCTTTTTGAATTTGATAATTGTGAGGTTGCGGAAGTGTTGTGGCAAGGAGTAGAACAAACTGATTCCAAAGTTATCGTTTCTATAAAGTCTGTTTTGTGGTGTTATGAGAATAAACTTATTTCTTGTATCATTTTCGTGGATCTCAT
Organism: Rutpela maculata; assembly: GCA_936432065.2. Lineage (NCBI taxonomy): Eukaryota > Metazoa > Arthropoda > Insecta > Coleoptera > Cerambycidae > Rutpela > Rutpela maculata. Next base: position 52,642,417 of record OW386294.2, read on the forward strand.
TAGAAGAAAGATCTTTATTTAGGCAAAATAACCTATTACAAAAAAAGAGAAAAAATATATATTACATATATAAACACATCCATACACATATACACAAATATATATAAAGAAATTGTTACACAGTTTACATCTAATCTAAATTATGTGCAACATAACTTTGTAAGTTCTGTTTCACATAAAGCAAGTTCTGATACACGATAACAGAAAACAGTGGAAGGAGTGGCTAGTGGATAATGGCCGGAATAGGGTGGCGCTTCCCAGGACAACAAAGAACTGGAATAGATTCAAGAAAATACTGGAGGCTGCTCTGGCTAGCACCAATATTAATAATAATAATAATAATCTTTATTAAATAGGACAAACCTAATGCATGTCTTCGACACATTCCCAATATATAACAATTTTATAACGATATCTTGCATTTAAAAGAACCAACAAAATATAAAAACTAGTAGACAGTGTGAAAGAGAAAGAGAATAAGATAATAAAAACAATAATGAAATAAAAATAATAATGTGCATAATGTGCATAGGTGACATGCTAAGAACTTTTAACATCTTCCAATAACTTTTGTTTAAATGCAATCAAGTTAGTATTTTCTTTGACTTCATTTGGTAAGATATTGTATTCCTGACTCCCATCAGAAAACAATGTGTGCATATGTTTGGTACATTTCTTTCTTTCAATGTATAAATGACTATTTAATCTAGTTAAGTGATTATTGGGGCGAAGGCATACTCCCCGCAAGCTCCCGGAGGAAACAAAAAAGAGGAAACATCACATAAAGCGGTGGTATAGAAAGGAAATTCCAAAACATGAACGGAAACTACAAGAGGTAGAGGAGCAAGGGGAAAAAGGGCGTCCTGTTCGTCAGCGAGGAAGGAGCAACTTATAATGATCTCCTGAACAAAATTAAAAGAGTAGATGTAAGGGCGTTGGGAGCAGACATCACAGCCTTGAGGAGGACGAAGGGGGGCGAAATGCTTATAGAAGTCAACAGAGGGAGAGGGCCCACAGAGCCACTAAAGAACACCATTGAGAAAGTGGAAGGGGTGGCGGTAAGGATGAAAAAGGCGGGAACAGTAGTAACTATAAAGGATCTGGATGCGACCGTAACCAAGGAAGAGATCAGAAAGGTGATAGCAGAGGAGACTAAAACAAAGGAGGATTTAGTAGTGGGAAGCCTGAGGTTGGCATTCGGAGAGAACCAGGTGGCCACGGTAAGGGTACCAGACAACGGTAAGGGTACCAGAGAACGCTGCAAGAGAGCTCATAATGAAACGAAGTCTGATAGTTGGATGGCTTAGATGCAGGGTGCGCGAGCGAGCTGAGATCCGAATTTGCTACAGATGTTGGAGACACGGGCACACAAGGCAGAATTGCAAAGGCCCAGGTAGATCAAAGGCCTGTCTCAGGTGTGCAGAGGAAGGGCACCCAGCGAAGGAATGTAGAAACGTGGCATTCTGCCCCATCTGTAACAAGGAGGGGCATCGGGCCGATTCAGCGGCATGCCCACTAAATAGAGAAGTCAAGGGGGGCAAGACGAATGGAAGATGGTAGCGGGCCATCTTCAAAGTAAGGCAGATAAATCTCAATAGATGCCTGGCCGCCCAAGATTTTGTATGGGCGGTAGGAAGGAGGAAAGGGGAGGACTTTCTGATTATCAGTGAACCGAACAAAATGGTGTCGAGCAGATCGCGATCCAACTGGTTTACGGATGAGAACCTGGATGCAGCCATCGGGCTGATTAACAACAACATCAGCTTCTACAGGAGTGGGAAGGGCCGAGGGTTTGTATGGTTAGAGCTGAAGGAGGTGTATGTCGTCAGCTGCTACTTCTCCCCAAATAGCACGATGGAAGAATTCGAGAAATCATTATCGGATCAGGAAAAAGTAGTTAGTTAGAGAAATGAGGAGCAATACCTGGAAGGAAGTCATCGTGGCAGGAGACTTCAACGCCAGGGCCCCAGAGTGGGGAATGAGGGAAACGAACGCAAGAGGCAGGCTAGTGACCCAATGGATCTCTCAGCTTGATCTCCTCGTGATGAACGAAGGAGACGAACACATCTTCGTTAGAGGAGACAGTGGCTCCATACCCGATATCATGGTTGCCTCTGCGGGGATCGCGGGGAAAATCACAGGGTGGAAGGTGGCAGGCGACGAGGAGTCATTAAGTGACCACAGGTATAGACATCTTTATTAGATATGTTAGAGGTGTCTCGCAAATAGTAAAATCAAATTATCCCCAAAAAAATTAAAAACTTATTTTAGTGCTGGAGACTGTGATAATAATCCTTGTAGTAGTGAGAAGAAGAGAGCTAATTCAATGACAATTTATTATCAGAATATTGGTGGTTTACGTACCAAATTAGTAGAATTATGGCAAGCTGTATCTTGCTGTGATTATAGTGTAATTATTTTAATAGAAACATGGCTAAACAAGGACTACACTGACGCTGAACTAGAGCTAGAAAAATATAATATATTTAGGTGTGACCGTGATGCCGTTAGCGGCTCTGTTAAAAAACGTGGAGGTGGAGTTTTAATTGCCATTAAGAAGGATTTTTGTGCCAGTGAAATGTTCACACTGATTAATAACGTTGAGCATATTTTTGTATCCATAAAATTGGAGAACCAGAATATTGTGTTTGGTGGTGTATACATTCCACCTGGATCTAATATTGATACGTATATCGATCACTGTAATGGGGTTGAAGCAGTGTTAGATCAATTAATAAATTGTAAAATTGTGCTCTGCGGTGATTATAATGTACCTAATGCTACATGGAATAATGATGCCTTTGGTGTAACAGTAGAATGTCCTGATAATACTCCAGCCCTTTGTTTAGAGAACGCATTTAGTTATTTTAATTTGTATCAATTTAATACCATTGCAAACAGTATCCATCATTCAGCTCTTACTTTTGAGTTGCCAATTTTAGAGGATTATTCGCAATCAGAGTATGATGAATATTACTATCATTATTACAATGGAAATTATCTTATGATGAATGATTACCTTGCTAGTGTAGACTGGGAAATTCTTTGTAACAATAAGGATGTTAATATAGTATCATTATTTTACGACACTTTGTACAATGCAACAGATTTGTGTATTCCCATAAAAAAATATAAATCTTCTTCTTTTCCTGTGTGGTTTAATTCTGAACTAAAAAGTTTAATTTTTGAGAAAAAGCGAGTACATAAACAATATAAACTACACAAAAGAAGAGAGGATTATATTTATTTTTGTCAAATAAAATCACAATACAAAGAATTAAGGAAGCGCTGTTATCAAAATTATATCAGGAAAATTGAGACTAATATTAATAATGATCCTCGAACCTTTTGGAAATTTATAAATGAAAAGAGGAAAGCTTATAGCTTACCTTCTAGGATGTTTTATGGCGACATTATTAGTGAAAATAATCAGGATATACTTGAACTGTTTGCAAGCTTCGTTTCAAACGAATACTCTGATGGTAACTTCAATCAATTTCACAATTTTGACTTTGATACAACTACAGACATTAGTAATTGTGACATCGATGTGAAGGAGATTATTGACAATGTCATGAATTTACCATGGAAAGTTTCTTCCGGTCCAGATGGCATTCCTGCTTATTTATTGAAAGTGTATTTTTACGTTAGCGAAACCCCTACATACTATCTTTAATTTATCTGTAAACTCAGGTGTATTTCCCTGCTTTTGGAAGCAGAGTTATCTGAGACCAATACATAAAGCTGGATCAAAAGAAAACTATAGAACAGTTTGCATACAGTCGGATATTCCAAAATTGTAAGACAAAAAATTTATCATGGGATTGTAAAAAACATAATTGTAAACCAACAACATGGTTTTTCGCAGGGTAAATCTACAGGCACTAACTTAGTTATATACAATAATTTTATGCAGTTGTACAATCCTTTGACTATTTTGTAATGTATTCAAGTGTATAAATATTTATGTAACAATGTCTATGACTAAATAAATATATTATTGTAATGATCTATTATTAACTCTTTGGAACATAAAGTTCAGGCTGACTCTGTCTATACTGACTTTTCTAAAGCGTTTGACAGAGTCAACCATGATCTTCTTATCTCAAAATTAGAAAGGTTAGGTGTCAGTGGCAATGTATTGAAATGGATTGGCAGTTTTCTGACTGGTCGGTCACAGTGTATAAAATATGGCAGTTTTCTACTGTAACATCGGGGGTTCCTCAAGGCTCTTATATTGGTCCCTTTTTATTTAATCTCTGTGAACGATATAGCTTCTGTAATAAAAAAATAGTAATTTCTTAATGTTTGCAGATGACTTAAAAGTGTTCAGAGTAATCGAAAATCCTTCTGATGCTGCATTGTTGCAAAGTGATTTGGATGGTTTGTCCCGTTGGTGTGACGTTAATGTCCTGCACTTAAATGTGAATAAACGTTACAAGATTACATTTGCAAGAATAAACTCACCTTACATTTATTCTTACGAGATTAATAATGAAGTGTTGCGCGAGACTAATCATGTAAAAGATCTGGATATTAATCTTGACAATAAATTGTCCTTTAACATTCATATACATGAAATAATATCAAAGTCATTGAAATGTTGGGGTTCATTCAAAGATCTGGATCAGATTTTTCCGTAGACAGTCTAAAATTATTAAACTGCTCATTGGTACGTTCAATATTAGAATATTGCTCTATAATCTGGTGTCCCAGTTATAATATCCATATTAACAATATTGAAGCTGTCCAAAAGAGATTTCTAAGATTCTGTGGATTTAAGATGGGATACTTGAGAGATGAATATGATTATAATAATATTCTTGCTAGGCTTAATATTAATACATTGGAACATAGAAGGTTAGAGGCTGATATTGCTTTCTGCATAAAATAATTAATGGTTATATTCAGTGTCCTGAGCTGATTAACCCGATAAGTTTTAATGTTCGATTTTCTGATGTTTTTTATGTACCATTTCATCACACTAACTATGGACAAAATAAGACACTGACCAGGATTTTAAGAACTGCTAATTCAATTCAAAATAATGTCCATTAAGTCCATTAAACAATTATAGCTAGTTGTAATATTTGTACAAACTATGTTTATTGTGTATATGTAGTATTCTTTAAGTAAGAAATATTTTATATTCTTGTATGAATAAATAAATAAATAAATATATCTGCTTCGAGGTAGGGCAACAACCCCTCCCGGCGACTTCTAGGCCGACGGGATGGAAACTCAGCTGACTAGACAGACTAAGACTCCAAAGAGCTATAAGGGAGCAGGTAGGAAACATCACCAGAGCTTGTGACAAGGCCATGCCGAAGAAACGGGCATAGAGGCATTTACTGGTGGAAAGAAGGGCTAGCAAGACTCAGAGATGTATGCATCGCCGTCAGGAGACCGTATTCCAGGAGAATCCGGAGACAGGGCAGGCAGGATGATAATGAAGCCTCCCGAGCCTACAAAGAAGCAAAGAAGGCGCTTAGAGAGGCGATATTCGATGCAAAAAGAAAGAAGTGGCAGGAGCTGTGCGCAAGCATAGATGAAGATGTATGGGGTGATGGCTACGAGAGCACCCCCTCCAGCGATTCCACTGGAGAGGATGAGGGCTCTTTCCCCACAGGGGTGGGATGACATGGATGTAGCGGATGTCCCCCCATTCACAGAAAATGAACTGAAGGGGGCAATCGAGGCTAAAGAGCGGCCGATCTCCGGGTCCAGATAACATCCTCCCGGAGGTGATCAAAACAGTCATTGAAGAATCCCTCGGAGCGGTTCTAGGGGCCATGAATCGAGCGTTGGAGAGAGGAGACTTTCCATCCAGATGGAAGAAAGTGATGCTCGTCCTCATTATTAAAGGGAACGGAAAACCTGAAGAACCATCCTCCTACAGGCCCATCTGCTTGATGGATGCCTTGGGAAAGGTGCTGGAATACTTAATCCTGGGAAGGCTAGAGCTAGAAATCGAGCGGAGCAATGGTTTGTCGAACTACCAGTTCGGATTCCGCAGAGGAATGTCGATGGTGGATGCCGTGACCGCATCACGAGCAAGGCAAGAGAGGAAATGGAGGCAAAGAGAATGTGCTTAATCGTCACCCTAGATATCAGGAACGCATTTAACACTGCGGGATGCGGAGCGACTATAAGCAAACTAGAGAGAGTGGAAGTGACACCTTATATCATTAATATCATCAACAGTTACTTCAAGGATAGCAAATAGGAATGGACGCAGATAATAGCTTTGAATGGAGAAACGTGACCTGCGGTGTCCCACAGGTTTCGGTACTTGGGCCAACCCCGTGGAACATTATGTTCGACGACGTCCTACGGATTCCCCTCGCAAGTGGGGTCACCCTTATGGAGTACGCCGACAATCTTGCCCTACCCGTGACTGGAAACTGGACGGTGCTAATCAAGGAGAAGGCGAATGCCACTATTGAAAGAATAGAGGAATGGCTGCGGAGCGTAAAATTAAAACTTGCCCTGGACCATAATTTATAATTCAAAAAAGGAAAAAACCGAAGCAGTGATGATCACAAGGAAAAGCCTGTCGCAACCGCTTTGGGAAGAGTGGTGATGTGCAACACGAAGGGGCCAAAGGCCAGCAAAAGAAGAGTGCTTTGTGGCGTGGTACATTCAGTCATATTATATGCCGCCCCGTACAGTGGGTCAGGTTTAACGTTTTTTGGCCAAAACTCTGAAACTCCTGGAAACGCCCCAAAATCAGATGGCGTTGAGAGGAAAAATAATGAAAAAAATCCCATCGATAAATGGTTTCAGGGGTGGAAATTAAAATAATTGAATAATATTGTGAAACTTTGGATTCGAATAGAATATTGCCTCCAAATTTTAGGAAAAATTGTTAAAAAATTCCACCGATATATGAGGGTGAATTTCAGGGGGTGGAAATTGAAATAATTGGATAAAATTGTGAAACTTTGGATTCGACTAGAATATTGCCTCCAAATTCGAGAAAAAATGGTAAAAAAATTCCATTGAACAATTTCATAAATTGAAATAAATCAGTCATTGCAATATCAGTAATTATATTACTCCTGAAATTGGGTATTTTTAACCTGCATTAACGTATTCAAAACGCCTTAACTCAAAAAACGGCAGCTAGGGGCAGCTGCAATTCACAGAATATATAGAGAACACTATATTCAATATTATAAAAAAATATATAAAGGTAAAGCTTGTGAAAGTGAAGTGTAACAAAAATGAAAAGTTTAATTTTAATCAAAATTTACAGCTGAAACCGCTCACTCCCAAAAAGGCTATAATTCGGACACCAAATAACAAATAAAGTCAACTAACTGCCTACAATAAAGCTCTTGCCTTGTTCTATGCCAGACATGTCCGATTCGTTCAATTGAAGGCAAAAAAAAAACAAAAATCCACAGTCGTGTAAACGCTAAATTTTTACTGCACAATTTTAAACTTACACACGTTTCTTTCCCGAGCTGTAGAATACAAATGCGGCAGGTACAGGAATCAAGGCCTTTTGTTTCCCCAAGAATAACGTCCACCTTTACCAAAAAGCATGTTTGTTACTCATTTCTCGGAAGTTAGTGAAATTTGGTTCATTTGAGTTTTGGCCAGAAATCCCTTAAAATGACCCACTGTGCCCCGTCTGGGGATACACCTTAGAAGAAAGGGCTAATGCCAAAGTAAGCCTGGCAAGGATTTAACGGCAGATGGCACTAAGGGTATGCAGCGCCTACTGGACAGTCTCATACGAGGCAGTGCTGGTGGTAGCAGGGATCCCTCCAGTGGATTTATTGGTCAAGGAACCGCCAGGGAAAGACTGTTCGAAAGATGGCAGAACAGATGGGAGAACGCCCATAAATAAGGAAGATGGACTCACCGCATGATCCCCACAGTCAAAGAGTGGGTGGAAAGGAAACACGGAGAAGTAGGGTACCATCTCACACAGGCCCTGACACGTCATGGCTGCTTTGCCGACTACCTGTTGAGAATAGGAAAGCTGGACTTTCAAGAGTGCGCATATTGTGGCGAAATAGACGATGGAGAGCACACAGTCTTCCACTGTAACAGATGGGTGGGGGAGAGACGAGGCATAAATCGTCTAGGGCCGGATAAGCTTGTGGAATTCATGCTGCAATCTAAACACAATTGGGCAAAGGCTGAAACAGCTATCCCACGGATCATCGCGCATAAAGGAGAAGATGAGAGGAATCCCGACCTATACCCTTGGAACAACTAAAGGGAATACGGGGAATAAAGACACGGGAAAAAAAACAACATCTATACATCGAACAATGATTGACGTGTATCCTGAAGATAAGCGAGAGCGGTTCCAGGATACATCATACACCGAAGAGAAGTGGTTTCATTGGGTACGCCTAGAGGTAGGTCCCACACTACCGTTCAGGTGTCCATAAAGGATTTTCACCAAGAAAAGAAAAAAAAAAAAAACGTTAACGTTACTTCATGCTTCTTGCCATTAGTTAAAATCTCTTTGAAAAGTGGGATATTTTTCGATATAACTTAGCAGATCTTTAAAACTGTTTAACGTAAATTATTCAAATTTCAGCAACTAGTTTATAATAGACACATAATGAACACGTAATTTTTAATCTTTTCAGCTCCTCCATTTTTGAGATGTTAGCGGTTTAATTGGGGGTCTGCTGCCTGTAGCCCGGGATTGAACGCAGTGCGTACAACGCTCAAACTTACTATACTATTACTTATATATTATTTATCACACTACCAAACTGTCATAAACAGCGATTTTTTGTATTTTAAAATTTAATTCAGACCTTACAACTACATTTCAGTCTCTTATACTAGTACTGTAGACTTTTCGACGCCGCTACTGAAAAATCCATATGATCTCGAATGAAAATAATAATAAAAATAATACATTTATTTTCCTTCCATATTCACAAAAACAAATTAAAAAACATACATAAAAACCATTGCATGAGTGAAGAAAACCACTAGGCTGTGTTCAAGCAAGTAGTGCAAAGCACTACCCTCTGGATTAACCTAGGTTTCTATATCATGAGCATACAAAATTAATTAACCGATCAATTTAATTATTTAGATACAACCACCCAACAGATAACCAATTAAAGGGGTGGGAATGTTACACTAGTAAGCATTAACAGTATAAATATCATATACACTAAAAGCACAGTATGTCACAGAAGAAACAAAATACTAATATCATATTAAGAAAAGCTGACTTAAAATACACACATACAAGGTGGACCATTAATAATAGGCCATAGTTCAAGGGTAGATTCTTTGGACCAAAATATGAGGGTATAACCAAACATGCTTTAGTAAATTGTTCCTGTGGAAAAAGATACAGGGTGTTAAAATTGTATTTTTTTTTTGCAATATCTCAACTACCGCTTCACCGATCTTCTCCCAATATGTTAAGGAAACATTTTTTAAGCTAAGAAACAATAATTTATGCATTACATCATGCTAGCCCATGGAGAGCGCCTCATGAGCTATAACTGATGTTGAATATTTTTTCTCTTTTTTTTTTTTAGGAAACGTAGTGGCAGTTTGACATTTTGACAGAACTAAGACGTCACCAAAGCATACTTTTCAGTAAATAGGTCTATGCGGCAGTTTTCTCGAAAACGGTTGGAATTATCAAGTTCCATCAAGTGTGCCTTTTTTACGTAGAAATGACTCCTGCATGAGATTTTCTAGTCAAAAATGCCACTACGTTTCGTAAAAAAAAGTAGTAGGAGGTAGTCGAGATATTGCAAAAAAAAAGAAAAAAATTACAATTTTGACACCCTGTATCTTTTTCCACGGCAACAATATACTAAAGCATGTTTGGTTATATCCTCATATTTTGATCCAAAGAATCTACCTTTGAACTATGGCCTATTATTAATGGTCTACCCTGTATACATATCACATTATGCTGGAAACATGTAAACGGTAATAAGAGAAATTTGATTATACGCATATTCGTTTTATTATTATAGCAGCTTCGATTTTTAAAGCGGAGAAATAGGTCTTTTTATCTCTACGTTTTTCCGTATTTATATCAGAAATAACTTTAGCGGCAGTGTGGGTTATCTCGTTTTTTAAAGACCCAAACTTTTCAGATATTTTTCCCCCAGCACAGTTTCGAGACATTTGGGATAACAGTTTTCATGCCTCCAAGATAGCGCAGGATATTTTGAAACTGTCGTTAACAGATCATTCGATATTTTGATACATTGGATATGGTAACATGCCTCACAAAAACTAGCTTTATAGAACAAAACAGACTGATACCAAACTGTCAGCACGGGTTTAGACAGAACAGATCAACTGAAACTGCGATCAAAGAACTCTCTGCGAAAGCATATATACGAACCTCAATGATAAACAGACTCCGATAGCTCTTTACTTCGATCTGAGTAGAGCTTTCGACACCGTCGACCACGATCTACTTCTGGAAAAACTATACCGTAATGGTATCAGGGGCGTCACCCACGAATGGGCCTCCTCCTATTTAAATGATAGGTCGCAGATCGTAGCTATAGATAAGTATAAGTCACGGCCAGCACCGGTTACTACAGGTGTACCCCAAGGATCGGTACTGGCTCCACTATTTTTCTTAATATTTATGAGCGATATTGTACTTTCATGCTCATCTTCAGACAAAATTATACTTTATGCAGATGACACAAATCAAATTATTTCTAAAAAAGACCTTGCTAACTCAACAGTCACGTCAAATCGGTGCGCAAATGAAATATATCACTGGTGCATTAATAACGGGTTAGCGCGCAATCTGAACAAAACATTTTTCATGTTATTTCAACAAAAAAATATAAGTTACAACTATAGCCCACTAATAAAAATAGATCATAAATCAATCGAACAAGTTGCGGAAACAAAATTTTCAGGAGTGATCATAGACCAAAAATTAACATGGGAAAAGCATGTAAACAATGTAGTTTCAAAATTAAGTGGTGTCTGTTTTGTTATTAGGCAACTGCGTCTAACGGTTTCATTAGACGTATTAAAATTAGCCTATCATGGTCTAGTCCAGTCCTTACTCTCGTATGGCTTGATATTCCGGGGAAATTCAGCCCATATGCATAAGGCATTTATTTCATAAAAAAAAAAATAATTAGGTGCTGTGTAGGAGCAAGCCCTCGCGAACCTTGCAAACAAATATTCAGAAATCTAGGAATACTGACGTTGCCATGTCTCTACATTTACTTAATAATCTTGGACATAAAGAAGAACTACACACTATATACTAGAAATAATATGATACACAACCATTACAGCCGGACCGGTAATGATTTAAGATTACCTTTTTCACGTTTAGGAATAGGCCAAAACTCACCTTCATATCAAGGTATCATCTGCTTCAATCACTTTGTTAGAATATACAACGATATTGGGAATTTTAATACTTTTAAGACCGTACTGTTTGAACATTTGAAAAATAATGTGTTTTACTCTGTAGAGGAATTTTTAAATTATTTTAATATATAGTGTTTGCAACTTAGTCTAATTTTAATATAATTTTTAACATATCTTAACAAAATATTGAGGTCTGTACCTACTGTATGAATGGAAGATTGAACGAATGAATGTACGATTGTATGTATCTATAAATGATGAGTATGTGGGGTTATTCTATTTGACTAGTCTTATAAGTTTGTGCTTTGTAAAACTTCAAACTTGAACTGACGAATAAATTCTATTCTATTCATTCCTAAATAACTAAATTGTGATGCATAGTTTTTTTTTATCTATTTATTTAACGTCGGCCTTTTTCCGCTACCAGGGCCTAGAACCGACGCCAGGAGACGAGCTACTCCCCAACCTGGAAATTTTGCCGAACCTCTTCTCATAAGAAGACGAGGGACCACCTGCTTTACATCTCCTCCGAAGGACGGTATATCCACTTCGTAATCTCATCTTGAAAATACATAGCTTCCGCGTATACACTGATATACAAGCCGTTAGAAGGTGGGACGAAATCGTTGTGTTTCCCAAGATGGATTTCACCCATCCAAGTGCTAACCGCGCTGTACGTTGCTTCACTGGAGTATCGAGATACATACACAGTGAATATGCATCTACGCTCCTCTTGATGTATAGTTAAACAAAACCTTTTCAAAATTATAGTATTTATTATATACACACACACACACCACATATAGTATATCCAAAGCCAAGGCTGCCCAGAAGGGGGTTACACATTTGGAAAAACGCAGACATACATCCATACCCACCGGTGTTATCAGTACTGGGGCTGGGGCTCGAACTCAGAATGATAGACAGTCGGTCAGCATATTCGCCACTCAATACGCCTTAACCAACCGTGCCGGTACCACAATAATTTTCTTTTTTTTTATTTAATACTGATTACTGTATAAGTAACTTGACATATTTATTTTAAATTGCTTCGTGGACATTGTTTTCTTGGACTGCATTATAAAGCTTTGAGATATGAGTAAAAGACCGTTTGTAGAGGCTAGTTTTATGAGATGGTGGTATTATATGATTTCTTTTTTTAGTTTTAATGTTATGGACATCTGAGTGAAAGCAGATTTTATAAAGATAGCTAGGAGTTTTCGTACTAATTATTTGATGATAGAGGCATGTTTGTAATTTGAAGCGATTGTTCATGTTTTAGATCTCTAAGTTCATGAGAGATATGTTCTCTATGCGGTATCCCAAATATATACCTAATACATGAATTTTGCATCCTTTGTACTCTAGTTTTAGTTAGAATATCCAGACAAACAGGGGCGCAGTATAAAAAATTTGACAAAACAAGAGTTTCGCATAATAATGTTTTTATTTTTGCCAATAAATAATTTCTATGTGGATAGAGCAATTTTGGGGCTGAATAAGACCTTTGTATACATTTGCTCATTTGTGCAGAGAATCTAAAGGTATTATCAAACTCTAAGCCTAAGTTACCCTAAATGACTGGAATGGTTGTGTTATTAATCACTACATGGAAATGGTCGGAAATAATAGAAATAGTTAATATTCGTACTACAAAGATTTCGGGTGTAAATACAAAATAAAAAAGGTCCCAAAACTGAGCCTTGAAGCACTCCGACTTTAAGAGGACTGACATTGGAAAGTGCGTTTTTTATTTTTTACGATTTTCTATATAATTAGCTAGTAAACTAACTGCACTTGTATTTGATATTTGGTAAAATTTTATGTATGGTGATCGATTCATTAAGTTTCAGAATGTATGTATCCAAATTCTCAAGCCGAGTCAATGATTATAAAGATGGAAAACGTAAAATACTATATTTCCGAGAAATTTCATAAAAAATGGAATGTGCAATTTTTCTGATTTTGCAATTCTGAATCGAATCGCGACCTCCATAATCGAACTCAGCAGGTCATTTTACATAAGTTTAGTCTAGTGGTTCGTTACGTTACTCCCCCAACTTTGTTAGACTTGGCAAAAGTTGGAAATTTGAGACGCAAGTTGTCAACTTTTATTGAAAACATTTTTTTTTAGATTTTCTCCCCCGCGCTCATCAATTTTTATTTCGGCTGAACTTGGCAAAAGTTATAATAATAATAATATTTATTATTAACCAGAGCTAAAGATAATACACATCAATAGAATAAAATACAAATAAATAGTACAAACATCAAATTTTTTTTACAAACATCTAAAGAAATTAATAAAAATGTGGTTACTTAAATGTACATAACACATCATACAATATTTACATTTTCTTGTATATATTGGTAAGACAGTTTTTTAAATGGTTTACGTTTTCACCGTTAATAGTTTCACTTGGTAACTCATTATATAAAACAAGACCTTTATAAAAAATATTATTTTGTACATAATTAGTCCTTACATATAGATTGTTACTGGTTCTTGTAAAATGTTGATGAATTTCATTTACAAATGTACAATGATCTAATAGATGTTGTGGTAATGACCCATGTAAAACTTTAAAAATGCAAATTAATGTATATAATATTAAAGTTTGTTTTACACTGAGCATTTTTAATTTGTCTAACATTGATTTTATACTTATATATCTATTGCACTTTAAAATTATTTGTAAAGCTCGATTTTGTTTTTTTTGTAAGACATTTATTTCAGCATTTGAGAGCAAAAACAGAATTGTTGAACACTATTGAAAATGGGGGTGTATAATTGATTGATATATAGTTTGTTTTGTCCATTGTGTCAAATTATTTCCTATTCGCCCTAATACTACTTTATTGGTAATATATGTTGCATGATTTGAAAAGGTCAAATGCTCATCTATTATAACACCTAAATATTTTGTTTCTTTTACCTGTTCTATTTTACTGTTATTTACTACAACATCATGAGTGTTGGTATGTGCCAATAGATATTTATTTTTTATTATCATAAATTTTGATTTATTTGTATTTAATTTCAAGTTATTGGTTAACCAACTATACAAATTTTGTAGATCATAATTTAAATCTTCTGTTACCGATTTTACACTGTCACCTACACAAAACAATAGGGTATCATCTGCAAAAAATTGAATTTGGCATCTTTTAACATGTAGAACTATATCATTAATATACATTATAAATAGTTTTGGTCCCAATACAGTTCCCTGTGGGACACCAAACTGTGTTTCTTTTCCTGTTGATATTGAATTATTAAATTTTGTGCATTATACTCTGTCACTTAGATAGTCCTGAAACCGTTTTATTACACACCCACCAATACCCAACTTTTCCATTTTCGATAACATTAAATCCCTATCGATTGTCTCAAATGCACGCTGAAAATCCAGAAACACTACACCAACTACTTTTCTTTTATTAATGGCACTTTTCCAATCCACCAATACTGACTGAAGAGCACTATCACACAAGTTATTGTTACGAAAACCTGCTTGATACTTAGTTAAGTTGGGTAAAAGTTGGAAATTCGAGATGTAAGTTGGCAATTTTTATTGATTTTTTTATTATTATATTTTTTAATTATTATTTAATTAGTTACAGAGTTGGCTTTTTAAGTCTTATGAAGTTGGCAAATTTGAAAAATAACCCACCAAAAAAGTTGGCTCGCTACGCCCCTGGATGTACTGTGTATGATGCAATTTCTGTGCCGCGCTGTTTTTCTTTTAATGGCTATTTTCATAGTAAAAAGTCATGTAAAAATAATGTCATGTCCCATATGTTCGAAAGACCATGATTTAAAAGACTGTCCGAAAGATAGTAAACAATGTTTAACTGCCATAATATTAAAACAAAACAAAAAACAGATATCAAAACAGATCATGCAGTCTGGGACTATGAAAATTGTTTTGCATACAAAAAAGCGCTAGAAAAATTGAAGTGATCTATTTGGGGCACCCATATAGCAAATATCGGCACCTTCTTCCTTCAATCAATTAGTAACTGATAATATTCCCTCCTTAAATGTCTCTTCAAAAAATTTTAACCCCGTTTCTAAATTGTCAGTATATTATCAGAACATGCGTAGAGTAAATAGCAAAACCACTCGCCTATTTAATGCTGCGAATTCAAGTGAATATTCTGTCATTGCAGTCACAGAAAGCTGGTTAGAATCAGGAGTAAATAGCACAGAGTTATTCGATCTTAATAAGTATTGTGTATATCGATGTGATCGCGATTTTATTAATACTAAGCACAAGAGGCGGAGGGGTCATGCTTGCTATTGATGCCTCTCTCTGCTCTGCAGATCTAAAATTAAAAGCAACCACGCATTTCAGAGAATTACACTTTATTGACATTCTTGGGGTTCAGATTAAGGTAGATTTTTATTGCTACTATATAATTTTAACTTATATACCACCCAATACGACCCTTGACTGTTACGACTCGGTATTTGAAATTATTGCTTCACTGGAATTTATTCATAATAATGTTTTATTTCTAGGTGAGTTTAATTTTAATTCCAATTACTTACTTTCGTTAATGCCTACAAGTTGTATTAATTCTCTAATAAATTTTAGTAATTTTCTAAATTTTGAACAATACAATCATATAAAAAACAGAAACGATAACATTTTAGACTTAGTTTTATCAAATATGAACTGTACAGTAGACAAAGCTCCCGACATATTAGTTAATGAAGATATTCATCATCCAGCGCTCCTAATATTATTTAATGTACATGAAAAACATAAAAATAATAAGAACACCGTTAATCTGACTTACTATAACAACCGCAAAGCTCATCTGGTTGACCTCTATCAAAATTTAGCAGATATTGATTGGCATTTTCTATTCAATATTCCGGATGTAAATTATGCCTTCGAACAATTTTATGAAAAAATATATGTTGTTCTTGACTCAACTGTTCCAAAAACTGTAATCAAAGGCAAGAGCTACCCACCTTGGTATAATTCCAATATAATTAAAAGTATTAAACTGAAACATAAAGCATGGTGTGATTACAAAAACCCTATGTTCCTCTTGCACTCGAGGAGTTTAAATTATTAAGAACTTATGTCAAAAATCAGGTTGATATTGAATATATATTGTAGTGACAATGAAAAAAATACTAAAACCAATCCCAACAAGTTTTGGCAGTTTATAGACAATAAGAAAGCTAGTAATAATTTACCGGCAGATATGTACTACAAAGATAGACATTATGTTGGCAACAAAGAGTTGGTTAATGGTTTTGCTGAATACTTTTCTAGTTCTTATATCACCTCAGGCGATCCAATTGAGGACAATCTTGACGCAAATAGTGATTTTTTAACTTACAGAGCAAGAAATTTTAAACTCACTAAAAAAAATCAAACCTAAATGTACGATGGGCCCTGACAAAATTCTCGCCTTTCTGTTACATGATTGTGCTAGCGTATTTGCAATTCCTCTCACATTTTTATTTAATTTGGCCATTAAATCTAATTTATTCCCCGATTCACTGAAATGTTCTAAGATAATTCAAATATATAAAAAAAGTGAAAAAAATAATATTGAGAATTACAGACCTATAACGATTTCAACAATTTCTCTAAAGCTTTCGAAATTTTGCTATATGAGCCAACATTGTCTTACGCAAAGAATCGCATTACTGAATACCAGCACGGTTTCTTCAAGGGAAGATCTACCTCAACCAATCTTTTTTGTATTACCCAATATATATCTGATGCTATCGACGCTAACTCGCAAGTCGACGTAATTTACACAGACTTCACTAAAGCATTTGACAGACTTGACCACAGTATTTTATGTTCAAAATTTCAACAATTTGGTTTCTCAAGAAATTTGCTGTAATTTTTTAAATCATATCTTGAAAACAGACACCAACACATTGAACACTGTGGTCAGCGGTCTCTAGAATTAGTATCCACGTCAGGCGTCCCTCAGGGTTCTGTGTTAGGTCCATTATTTTTCAATATTTTCATTAATGACATTACGGTAGAACTGGGTGTCAATTGTCTCTTATACACAGATGATATGAAGTTATACAATAAAGTAAATGATGTTATTGATTGTGGGGCACTACAAACGGCCGTTGATAAAGTCAATGAATGGTGTAATTTAAACAAATTACAGTTGAACATAAGGAAATGCAATGTTCTAACTTTTACCAATAAACAACAACCTGTCGAATTTAATTATTGTTTAGAAGATTCAGTACTTACACGTCTATCAACATTCCGCTATCTCGGTGTAACATTTGATAGTAAACTAACCTTTAATTGTTATTTAAACACCATAACCAGTGGGAGTTTTAGAACAATGGGATTTGTAATACGATGTTCTCATGATTTTAACGACACTAACATGCTGAAACTACTATATGAGTCTTTTGTTCGATCAAAATTGGAATACTCATCAATTATTTGGTCTCCTCATTACAACATACATATACAAAATATAGAGAGAATTCAGAGACGTTTCTTAAAGACTTTAAGTCACAAGGAAGACGGTGTCTATCCTGCTCTTGGTTTTCCCCAGACTGTACTTTTAAACAGATTTTCTCTTTCGAGTTTGGAGACTCGCCGAACTATTTCACAACAAATATTTCTTTTTAAAGTAATACATAATATAACAGATTGCAGTGCTATCTTAAGTGTACTAAATTTTCGAACACCTAGACCAGGTTCCAGACAAAACTCTTTATTCTATCTGCCGACTCCCAGAACTATCGAACATGAATTTTCGCCAGTGTACAAAATGTGTGAGAACTACAATAATCTTCAAGGCCAGTTTGATATCTTCCACTGCAATGTAGCTGAGGATAAAGAGATTAACTGTATAAATTAAAATATGTTACCACATTTCTTTATATATCTGTATGTAGTTATTATCTCCTGCCCTGTAATTGGAATACTCTGTTGGGCAGTGTATTGTAAAATAAAATAAAATAAATAAAATAAGAATCTGTCTTAGTAGAGTAAAATCTGGAAGTAAAGTCGCTTAGTTTTCGAGGAAAAAAAAAACCGGCGTAGAACCAAACCAGACTTAGTGGGATTCTTTAGTAAGATAATCGTGTACACGAAATCGTTTTTTACGACATTTTTCGGTGGTCGAGAACTTTTTTATTTCCGAAAAACTCAAAAAAATAGATTTTTAATGAAATATGTTTTTTAACGTCTCCACCGCTATATCTCTGAAAATATTTGTGCTATCAAGATATTTTTTTTTTTAGATTAAAGTAGACACAATAGCGCTTCGAACAACGTCCCACGTGAACCCGATTTATTTTTTTTTAAGTTGGTAAAATAATAGGAAACTCAAACTTGTTATTTTCAGTAGCGTAATTTTAGGCAATCGAGAAAAAAGTTTATTTATGAAAATTTGTATATACATGCTGCGTACAAATTGAAGCCAATAGTTGAAAAAAGTTTTTAGGATAAAAATTTTTCATGTCCCGTTCATAGTATTGAGTCAGCGATTTTTTTTAACGGGCCAAAGTCATATTCTTGCGCGCTCGGCTGTAGCAAGCCTGCCGACTGCAACGACGATCCCGGTCGGGGTGTATATGGTAGTTTCACTTATATCAATAGGTACAAAACCAGTAGTGATCAAAAGCATCTAGGGGATCAATATTATTGTTCAATATTTCATATATTGTACAGTAGTATTGATCATATGTTGTTAATATTAAGAAATTGTATAATAAATATTAAATTGTCTCCTTTTAATAATAAAAAGACAGGTGGTAGTAGCACAGTACCTAGAGGTAAAAAATATGCAAAACTTCGAAGTAATGTCATATTGAATGGATTTCGTTCACTTTTGGCAGTATAATAGTAAATGTTTCACAGAAAAGTTTCTATATTGAGCGGGGGCTTGTTAATTAATTTATATTTTTTAAGTACAATCATATTTTAAGAAGAAAAGGTTCTATGCAATTTTTCACATAAATTAATAGTTTTTATGTTATAACGAGTTCAAAATTGCGATTTTAGCTTAAAAAAAGGTATTTCTAAACGGCTTTCGTCAAGTATCTCAAAAAGTATTACTTTATCGAAAAAATGTTATAGACCAATTACAGAAAGTTCAAACTGGGAATTAATTATATTTTTCGTTTATTGATGTAGGATTAATAATTTCGGAGATATTTAAGTTTACATTTGGCATCCAAGTGTTCGTAAGATAACTATTTAGAGTGAGAGTTAAATATCTCAGAAACAGTGACACCTACGCCAAGGATACTAATAGATACAACAATAGGTAATTAATTAAGCTCTTAACTATTTTTTTATTTGTTTATGTAGCATAAAAAACAAAGAAGTTATGACCGAAGCAATGTCCGTCTACACATTATTTTAATAACAACGTCGCCATTTTGTTACTGTAATTAGCCAGTTATTAAAAAAGAAATTTATTTCAAACACGGTTTCTCATTAATATACAGCATGACGTAGATGCTCAAATTTTTTGGTTGGTATACAGCACTTGCTTTAGAAAAAATACAGTTTAAACTATAAAGGTATTTTCGATAAAACGTATTTTTTTTCCTATTCCAAATATCTCAATAAATATTAGCTTTGTTCAAAAATGTGTAGAGACCAAAAATAAGCTCATAAACTAATAATGAATTTCGCTTGTTTATTTATTTACATAGATTTAATAGTTTCGGAGATATGAGTTTACAAATGGCATCCGAACGTTCATAAGACGAAAAATGCAGTTTAAATGTTAAATATCTCAGAAATTGTGACGCATGCTAAGAAAGGAAATTAAAGACAATTAATTGCGCTTTCAAATTATTTTTTACTTGTTTTGTTACTCTAATTAGCCAATAATTTAAAAAAATTATCTCAAATACAGTTTTTCGTTAAAATGTAGCATTACCTAAATACTCAAATTTTTTTTGCTCATTTAAAGCACTTGCTTTAGAAAAAAAATGCATTTTAAACTTAAAGGTAATTTCGAAACCCTTGGATACCAAATATAAACTTAAATATTTCCGAAATTATTAATCCTACATCAATAAACAAAAAATATAATTAATTCCCAGTTTGTAGGTTGGTCTATAACATTTTTTTCGATAAAGTAATACTTTTCGAGATACTTGACGAAAGCCTTTTGAAAATACCTTTTTTAAAAGCTTTTATTTTAAGCTAAAATCGCAATTTTGAAGTCGTTATAACTTAAAAACTATCAATTTATGTGAAAAATTGCATGGAACCTTTTCTTCTTAAAATTTGATCCTATTTCAGCTCCAATAAATATATATATTTTTTAAGTGCCACCCCCTGAGAGGGGGTGGCACATTTTTTATGAATGATATCTAATTTTTTAGATGACAGTAAGCAACTCCACCCCAACCTAGAATGCCATATATTAATCTAAATTCAACTAACACTACTTCTACGCGACTAAACTGACCAACCCTGCATGCGAGGTGTATTAATTGCGTCCCAATGTCGCGTTTAGCGTTGATAAAAAAAATCGCTGTTGCCAAACGGTACACTTTAGGAAAAAACATATTGTTTCAAAAACTTTTGTGATTATTAGGCTTTATTTTCTTCGCTGCATGTATGCAAATATTTTCAAAAATAAAAAAGTTTATCCATTGGTGAAGATTTCAATACATAAAATATGTATTTTTAGTTTATTTGATTTTTAGAGAAACGAAAGTGCGAATTGTGCCCAAACCGTTTATATTGGTAAAAGCGCTACAGTGTGTGCTTTAATTTGACATAAAACAAATTTCGGTACCTTTAATAGTTTTAAAGATATGGCGGTGGAAACAAAAAAAAAACAATTTTCTTTAAAAATACATTTTTTTCGCTTTTTATTGATTTAAAAAGTTCGAGACCACAAAAAAATGTCGTAAAATATGATTTCATATGCCCGGTGACATACTCAAAGGAACCTAATATGTTTGACCTGGTTCTACGCCAAAAAAAAAAAACGACACGATAGACTTACGAAATCGCTGATCTATCTTCAGTTCTTCTATGCTCACAAGTTGTATAGATCACTTTTATTTTGCATATACTTGTCAAAAAATTGAAAAAAGTATTTAATGCTGGGTACATCGAAAATAAAAATTCCAGATTTTTTAGTCATCATATTGATCTGGCACACTTACTGTATTTTTTAGTAGAATGTTTAGATACTATTTCACAAAATATAATTTTTTGGTGTTGATATAATGGATAGTGAAAAAAACTGGGGGTGGATAGTGCCAAAATTTTTTTTGAGACCTTAGCTTCTCTTGTATATACTAAATACCAATTTTATGGACTCTTACCTGCTTGATTTACCTATTTTCCCCAAATTTACCCCCCAACCCTTCGATGGAACAAAATGAAAATATAATCTAGTTCTAGATCTCGTTAAAGAAAGTACATATGTATACCAAAGTTCAAGTCAATATCTCAAACGGTTCCAGAGTAAACATGCGCACAAAAAAGTTACAGACAGACAGAATTTTTTTTTCGCTCAAACTTAAAATCTCGACGTTTCGTGACATTCTAAGCCTATTTGAACAATAAAAATTTTTAAAAATTTTTTTGTCGTTACTATACTTCCACTGGATGTGGAAGTAAAATCGATAAATGCGTCCACTGCACTCTACTGAACTGACAGAAAGCTAAATGTTGGTTGCCCCTACGACTAGCGGTTGTATTATTCATTTGTAAAACGCATCGTTACGCTTGGAACTTCTATCGTAGCCCCAGCAGATGTGACATTCTATTATTTACATCCTATGTGCTTTGTATTTACCAAGATAGAAAAATGGCATGTCTTCGATAAGTTCATAAATTGATGAAGTTCATAAATTGATGAAACTGTATATAAATAAGTACACAAAAGAGGC
Source organism: Rutpela maculata (assembly GCA_936432065.2). Taxonomy (NCBI): domain Eukaryota; kingdom Metazoa; phylum Arthropoda; class Insecta; order Coleoptera; family Cerambycidae; genus Rutpela; species Rutpela maculata. Next base: position 52,664,669 of record OW386294.2, read on the forward strand.
TTCGTCTCCTGTTTACAACTGTACTCCAGAACACTGCCTATTTCTGAATAGACTTAATTTAAAAAATAGATCTGATTTAGAAAAAAATATTATATACTATACAAATAATATTTATACCCATACTCCATACACCTGGTATACACCAATAACTTGCATAGCCCGCAAAAATGTATATATGGAAAACCTTTTGACAAGAGAGCCATTCGTAAAAATAAAACCCTTAGAAAAATGAGCAGCATCAAAAAGTTTTCACATTCACATATTGCTTCGAAAGACACTTCATGCCTACATATACAGATCTAAGGGAATCTAGTTCTACAGGTAGATGAATTAAAACAAGGAATTTTGCTATAGTATTTTTCATTAAAATAAGAATGAAATCATTAAATCTACTAAAAAACTGATCCTAAAGTAAAGAAAATAAAATAAAAGTCATTGATTCAATATAGCGATGGACAATGGTAGGTTCTTCCGCATAGGTAGCTAAGTCAGAATTCGAAAGGATGAGCCAACTCATCTTTCGAAAGATATGTGAACTGAATTCCACGTGTCTGATATTGAGATGTGAACAGATTTCTTAAAATTTCCATGTTTGGGGCAACAGTGTTTACATAGGCATTAACAGGCTCATCTTCCCGGTGTGATTGGATTTGGTAGTGTAAGTAGATCCACATTAAATTAGTTAAAAAAGTAAAAACTCACTCGCTGTAGTAACCGATATGCAACTATATTTAATAGACATAATAACAGTTAATTTAACATGTACCTTACAACTTTGCCCTAATATTGATAATAAACCTCAATAATTAGTGCTTCATTGTCCACTTTTCGTACTAGCTCGCCCAAAAATACATACTTAACTTTGTCATTTCAGATACATTGGAGGAACATTGACAATGCCGTTAAGATTCCTCGATCTTTAATCCCACTGAATGTTAAAAAAGTTGCAGATAACACCAAGTGATTTATTATGTATATGTCTAACAAAGTGACAACTTATGAATGTTGTTTGGTTTAAAATTGGCATTTATGTTTTTCCCAAAATGGCCATGATGGAAAAGGCTAATCTGCCGATGATATAAGAAAACTGAAGGGTAGACGTAACTAAGGGCGTTCGTGGAATAAATGAACTATTAAAATGGTCTTACCATTCATCAGCGCAAGGTACACATTCAAAAAAAAAAAAAATAAATAATAAAATGTTAAAGCTATTAACATCAAAGCGCAAAGAGATACTGTATAAAAACAATACTAACTTTCACCAGATCTCTCGAGACCAGTTGCAGAGGTAGCACGTTTTTTGTTTCCTACATCCAAATCCCTTTCTGACTGCCTTCGCGTTAACGAAGAAGTAGAACATGTGATATTTTGTATAGACGTAGCTTTTCTATGGCCCCAGAAAGATGCACTCATGTCTGTAGGATCTAGCATACGAGGCGTTGAAGAACCAAAGGCGAATACTATATTACTTTTTTCATTACGTTTCTTTGCCTCAATCCTCTGCTCCCGTTCCTGATTCCTTCTTAGAATGGATTCTAATCTATCTCTTTCAGCATCGCTTATTGCTCGCTTTCTCTCTTCCACTTGTTGTCGCCTAACATCGTCTTTTACTCTAAGTTCTTCTAATCGTCTACGCCTCTCTTGTTCTTTCTGTTCCTTAAATCTTTGTGCTGCCAGAGCTTGTGCTTTGATTTCCTCGAGTTTCTTTTGTCTCTCTTCATTCTGTCTGTCTTTTAAGCTACGTAGTCTTGCTTCTTTATCTACTGAAACAAAAAATATATTAATATAACATCCTGCATTCTCTTAACATTAAGAAACATTAGCAATTGCTTAACAGTTTGCAAATTAATCGATAATTATTTTCTGCCATTTGTTCTGACTAAATTAATTAAGTTTCTCGAATGAAGAGCACATATTAAGATTTACAGATGATACAAGACCTTAATGAACCAAATCTATATATACTGCACCCATTTTCTTTTCATTTGTTAATTAACATAAATTTAATTTAAAAAGGGGACATAATAACCTTGTATAATGTACACTAGAGTCTTAATGACCACTTTACATAGTTTTTGTGGATAATACATTTAAAAACCAACTACTATTAATGTGTGCCACGGTGGTATATATAACCGTACAATTGATTTTAAGTTTTAATAAAATGCTTTTATTTGTAAGGAACTAAACAGTCATACAATTTCCACTGGCATAAAATAATTCTTAGTGCAGAAACATTTCAAGTGCCAGGGGTCTTTAAATATTGGTATTCTTTGAAGACAAGACATCTGACGGTTTGTTCAAAATTTGGTAATATTAAACCAGCTTCTTTATTCGAAAATAAAAAAGGACTGTCCTCAAATTTTGCAATAAATAAAGTTAATAATACGTGAATTAATACCTGTGGGAAGCTTCGCGGGAAATTGCATTTTTGATTTGCAGAGAGAGCTTGTGAGTTGTGACTTAAGTTAGGAAGGTTAGGCACAAAAGACTTCTTCCAGTTCTTCTGTGGGTTAGGTAAAATCAGATTACGTTAGGTTCGATTAGGTCAGAAAGGATCAACAAGAAGGAGTGCTCAATAAGGCGAGAGCCAATCAAAACATAGCACGCAAAATGACGTCAAAATTGGCATATTTAGATGCTTAATAAAAATACCTAAAACTTTACGGTCTAGTCACAAAAATAAACACTAAAAACATAAATTACAAAATTTTCCAACAAAGCCTAGGTAAAATGCACAAACCTGAATTAAATAATATTTGTCATCAATCTCTTGACTGTTCTCAGCCATATCGTTAAATACTATCTCCAGTGACGTCACAAAATGCTTGCCGTTCGTGTCTAACAATGTGATGATTGAACACTCCTTTCTGTTTATCCTTCTTGCGATTGGGTTACGTTAGGTTAGATAGATAGGGCTTTTGTTTGCTAGAGTATGCCCACATTGTGCTGGTTTCGCGGCAATGCTCAAGCAAATGTCCACGGAAAATCTTGACGGAAATAGTTGCTCCGCGGACAAAATTCGCTTACATGTATTTGAAAATGCCGACAACCAACATTTACCACTCCTTCCAACACAGGCAGTAGACTGATGTCGTTTTTTGGTAACATTGGTCGACGACATCATGTGACGAAATTATGGCGTCCTGCTGAGACGTCGAAAAAATTTCAAATCGTCCATTTTCTCGCCTTCGAATTTTGTTTCAAACTAAGTGCTAAATTATTGTTAATGATGAGAACATCCTGAATAAAAAATTTCAAGATGAGCATATCTTTGGTTTTTGAGATATGAGGGATTATTAAAGTTGTGATAAGCGTGATGTAATTATAGGCCTTACGAGCACTAAAGGTCGGCCTTAAAGCGGGCCAGAAGTTTGATTTCCGGCCTAATGATGGCCCGCTGATGGGCCCACCTTTAGTGTTTGTTGGGGGAGCATATCAAAAAATACAAAGCCATACAAAAAGTGAATACCTTATTTATCAGTTATGGCATAGCAATCAAGATATTAAAATTAATGTCGTAATGGTCTGTTTACAAACTTCAAGTGAATTTTATAAGGTGGGAGTGCGAGGGGGTGAATATCATTTTAGCGAAAATCCTATAGCAAGAGTTTTCAAGAATGCTCTTTAGGAATGTCATGGCCTCGTGATTCTTTCTTATCGCTGTAGAGAAATTCACAGGGGTTAGAGGGTGCAGTTCTGAGCAATTTTACAATCAATATATTGTATCGAAAAAAATTCTGACATAAAGTATCCGTTTCCCGAACGCACTAGTCTAGAGGTTCGTTTTTAACCTTCAAGTCGATTTTATGAGGGGCTAAGGGAGCGAAGAGATGAATATCGGAGCAATCTCGTAATCGCTGAATTACATAGAAAAAAATACTGATGTAGCGGTTTCCAAGAGTGCTTTTCTCTTATGTCAGGGCCTCTTGATTCCTTTTCATCCCCCAAATAATCCCGACGGGGGTCAGGGGTGAAGACCCACCGATAAGTTTTCGTCCCGTTCTCTTACCCCATCATAGATGTCATAAAATAGTTACAAAAATTCTAGTTATGGTCCCACATTCTTACCTACTGCAATCTACTTGCGATATCTGGTACATTTACTATTTTTTCCCTGACTCAAGTTCATAATTCAAGATACGGGGTAGTTTTTTAACCTGTAATGGATTGTTTTTGTGCACTAATGTAACAGATCGTTTCGTGTAACAGATTTATGGTTCATTCCTATTAATAAAGCTTAGAGGGTTCAAGCTTTTAGGGGATGTTTTTGGCTCGTCTGAATTAATCAATGGATAATACGGATTTTGCGATTTTAGATTTGAATTCTGCGTTAAATATTTCTAAGAATATTTTGATTGCTCTGCCACAGCCGATGAGTATTCATTTTTTGTGCGGCGGTGTATTTTTTGATATGCTCCTATACTGCATGACGCATATCACAACTTCAATCCCTCATATCTCAAAAACCAAACATATGCTCATCTTGAAATTGTATTCAGGATGTTCTCATTATTAACAATAATTTAGAGCTTAATTTAAAACAAAATTTGAGGGCGAGAAAATGGGCGATTTTTTGCCTATTTTTGGGGTCACTCTTTCATATATATTTAAATTTTCGTTTCTGTCCCCGATTCTCCCTGATATGTGACGGAGAGCAGTTTTTGTGACAGTCTATTCCTGGACATACTACCAATTGAGTTACTTGCTAAGAATATTCTTAATTTGCGATGTGTGGCGGTGGCACAATATGTTCTAAATGGGGATGATTATTACAAATGGCTCGCAATCAGGATTACATGTAAAATTAAACAAATTCAAGCCTGTTTATTTCTAACAGTCATTCTAATTGCAACATGTGGTGGAGTCGTTAGTCACAAGATGTCACCTAACGTCTCAAGGTGTCAACAGTGCCTTGGAATTGGAAGAGTATAACTAACGCGAAGTATTCAAACTTATTAGCAGACAGGCGGCGTATTAATGTTTTGAAAATGTGGGTCTGGAGGCGCCCACCGCATCAAGAGCACAATTCTTCAAGAAATATATCTTCCAACGACTCTCCAGCATCGCATTCTCCCAGACAGCCGCGACAGATCGTGTAATGCTATCGGACGTGTCATACAGGAAAGAGAGGCCAACCAAAATAATGCGTGGATCCCAAAACTTCAAGAAGTTGTGACGTTTTATCTATATTTAAATTTAATCGTATCCTTGCTACCATGGAACAAATTTGTTGCATTTTTTATTAATCCCATTATATTTAAGAAGCACGTGATTTAACCATATCTTTTTATAAATTCGGCATTTATATATCTCGAATACAAAACGTATAATCTACTACAACCACACGTATCAGCTGTTTGTTTTGTACAATATTGATGATACATGTAATAAAAATAAAGTACATTTTGTGTAATTTAAACAATGAATTTATTCTATTGATTCACCTTCCAAGTGTTACCTTACTGACAAGTCAATGTACGTGTTGAATGAATAATAAGAAGTAGGTATTATTTTTACTGACAACCTCCTTAAGTACTTATGATTATTTCAACGTTAAACGAAACAAGTCAAAACAAAAGACTTTATAAGTACCTACTTGATTCACTGCAAGTAAAAGTGAATACTTGAATCTATCAAAAATGGGTACATTAACTTTGGTAAAAGCCAAACTTCGCGGCGTCCGCTTTCATCCGTTTCGAACAGCATAATGTGGGCAACCCTTGATTATCCAATCAAAGAAAACTGTGTACTAGTCTAGCTAATAAATGAATAAAAAGCTAACGAAGGCGGTGCCTAACAAACTTTAAAAAATACTTACCTACCTACATAGAAAATCAATAATTATTACAAATTTGTAAGTCGCTACCGATGTTATTTTTTACTTTACACATATTTATTGATATCCAATGCTCCAAATTTGGCGCAAGTTTTTCGCTTTTAAAATGTAAAAAATGACTGAGCTAAGCCTATCTACAAAGCATCATGTAAGTATAAAAAATGTCTAAAAATAATCAGCGACCATGAAAAATTGAAATTCGTTTGAAATAGTACTTCGAACGTTTTCTAAGAGTTCAGCTATGTTCAGTATGTAGCAGCTTGACTATTTTTAAACTAAGAGACAACTAGAAATTTAAGTTAGACTGGAATAGTGGCAGAATAACAGAAACGATTCAGATTTGAATACATTTACGACCAAACCATAAAAATGTTAAGTCTATATTAAAAAATGATCGCGATGGATGACGTAGCAAGTTAACAATTTACCTTGCCGAGGAACAAACAGCCAAAGCGTGTTTTTAAAATAACAAGAGGGATGATAATATACGGCCAAAAATAATTGGATTTTTTTAAAATTGCTTGCTGCTGATTTTAATAATCAAAGATAAAACTATTACACCAATTAAATAAGATGTTCGGTGCCACTTGATTTTAACACAATATAAGTACACACCATTCGTCAAATAAGATTAAAATAAATTAATAATGGAAAAAAGTCAGGTGAATATGAAAAAAAAAAAACTTTTGCGTTTCGCCTAAAAGCTACACGAATCTTGAAAGTTGTGAAAAAATAGACCTAACCAAAGTTGTAGGCAATTAAATTTTCTTAAAAATTACTAGGTAACAGTATAGAGTTGTGTTGTGTTCAAAAATGCGCCATACGAAAAATCCCGATGAAATGAATTTTTCTACAACTGTTAAGAAAACTGTACTTTTTTTCATTAATTTTATTGCGTAAAACATATGTTTATGATAATAGTGAAAAAAAGTAAAAAGCGTGAAAAAATAAGTGATTTATGCATGAAGTAGTACTTTTTCCACGAATGGGAAGTTTGACGAGCAGTAGGTGAGTGCGGAAATACTACAAGTGAAAAAAAAAAGACATATGCATAAGTTTCATACAATAGTTTTCTACGTTTGCTTAATTTCCAAATTTGTATAAATAAATTACAAAATACAAAATTAACTCTAACGTCAAAACACAAATCCATAATTTAACGTTTCTAAAGCTAAGATCGCGAGATAACTTCAATTGTTTTCAATGCACCCAGATCCGGCTATACATAAGAATCAATTAATGTTACTTTTTTTCGCCGTTTTTATTTTTTTCCCTATTATTTGTTTTGACGTTTAAGCTAAGTTTGAAAGGACCTCGCACAGAGCATATGGAAAAGTGGTCCCGGTCAAATTGGCTGAATTTTTAACATGTTGTAGATTTCGACTTTCTGATCTAAAGCTCTTTCGAGGTCCAACTCGATCCTACATCGAGTGTCCGAGATACAGCTCAAGAAATATACAAGAGTTCAATTTAAAAAACCGCTGCCCAAGGAATCACTACTTCCATATCCAGATTCTCTATCCAAGTCACTCACAACGAAAAAACTTTGTATGTGAAAATAATTGTTTATGGAACTTTAATAATATAATATTTGAAATCCTCTACCCCAAAAACCCATAAAACGATACCCCACATCGGTAGTGGGGTGGGGGGTGGTGATAGTGGGGGTGGATGAAGTAAAAAAATATTCTGAGGTTTCTGTTCCCTGTACATACACTAAATCACAATTTTTTTAATAAGGGGGTGGGGGTGGCTAATGCCAAACATTTTTTTGAGACCTTAGCTTCTCTTGTATATACTAAATACCAATTTTATGGACTATTACCTGCTTGATTGACCTATTTACCCCAAATTTACCCCCCAACCCTTCGACGGAACAAGATGGAAATATAATCTAGTTCTAGATCTCGTTAAAGTACATATGTGTACCAAATTTCAAGTCAATATCTTAAACGGTTCCAGAGTAAACGTGCGCACAAAAAAAGTTACAGACAGACCGACAGACAGACAGGAATTTTTTTTCGCTCAAACTTAAAATCTCGACGTTTCATGACATTTTAAGCCTATTTGGACATAAAAATTTTTTTGTCGTTACTATACTTCCACTGGACGTGGAAGTAAAATTTACGAATTCATGATTTTCTTTCATACATTTTATATTGTGACTGATATTTTCTAATAGCCTTTTATAATATTCTGCACTAAAAAGATTTGTGGTTTAAATAAAGATAACGTAGAAAAAAATAAACTTTGAAAAAACGTTGGCGAAGGCACCGGAAATTCTAAAAATATTCAAAAGGCTACAACAAAATTCGAGCAAAAATATATAATAAAGCAGGTAGAGAAGCGGTAGAAAATATTGTTTTAGAAACTGTAAGAGAAACTCCTAAATATCGTCTCGCGAAATACAGGATAATTTAGGAATTCCAAAAACTTCCAAAAACTGCGTTGCGTTGCTTAATAACAAATAAATTCAAACCCTACAAAATTATATGGACAGACAAGGCCCATATAAGCAGTGCCGGAATTTTTAATCGGCATAATAACCACCATTGGGCTCATGAAAATCCGCACGTGACCGCTACAGTTAATCGCCAAGGACGATTTGGATTTCGTGTACGGTGTGGTTTTATTGGATACCAAATAATAGGTCCTCATTTTTTTCACTGTAATTTGAATACCGAAAATTTTATTAAAATTCTACGACAAGAAAAATTAATTTGCCAACACGATGGCGCCTCAGGTCATACGTCAAATGCAACACGAAATTATTTAAATACCCAATTTGGGGAGGATTGGATAGGTATCTATATATCATTCAGGACTAGTTTATCAATGTCTAGTTAGCTAAGTTAACTAAAATGATAACTAACAATTAATTTTGCTAACTGGACATTAATAAACAATAAAGTAGTTTAGATATTGTTTAATTTTTAGAAAATTAACTAGAGATAAATATGACATATGATAATATCGTTGGAGAGCTAATTTAAGTTGTGATAGAATAATGAAATAATTTACAGGGTGTTCCATTAAAAAAAACACAAATTATGTCTATATCTCGAAAACTGAGGGATGCATAATTTTCTTCTTATCAGCAACGGATTCTACTCAAAAAAGTGCCTTAAGAATGTGTTACTCGATTTTCGATTCGACACTTGGTAATAGAGATATAGAGGTCATCCAAAAATTTCAATTTGTAGCTCAGTAGTCGAAAAAGGTAGACGAGGTTTGCGCCATTGTTTGTTTCTCGAAAATCGAGCTCCGGACACCTATATTGGTTTTTGTTTATCTGCCATAGTTTTAGAGAAAACCTCAAATCCCATCTAATTTGGTTCACCTTGTGCATTGTATACTGGTCGTAGCTTGATGAAAAAAACTACAATGGGACCATCGCCGAGCAATAATACTCTACAGTGTGCGAACAAATATTATTATTATAAATCGTTTTCCATTGTCACTAGCATCTGCTAAATTTGCGATTAAAAAACTTATTTCCAATTTCAAACGTTTTGGGACTTTTAATATTATTTTGAAATAAATTATACGCTCCAGTAGTATTACCCCATAATCCTGCCATGTTCTGCATACCGATAAAATTTAAGTGACTTATTAAATAGACATAAATTAATGTTGAAAATAAGAACAGATAAAACTAGTCATCCTGACGATGAGGCGTTGTCTGTCATTTCAGTATATCAATAAATAATTTAAAAATTCCCGTTTTTATGGCTCTCCTGGTACAATACGCAAAATATCTCAATAATGTATCATTTGAAATATGATTTGGAGGTAAAGGACTCCGCAGAATCCTTATGGGAAATGGTTTTCGGTCAAACTCTTTGAAACTCTGGATTCTGATAGTTCTTGATGTGTAAAACAAAAGTTCCCAAGGGCACTAAGCCCTAAAAACTAGTAGCCTTCTGAAGTTGGACTTTACATGCGCTCTACAGCATATCTCTGGGCTATATCTCAAAACCATGAGTTTTTAGGACTTAGTGCCTTTGAGAACTTTTGTTCTACACATCAAGAACTACCAGAATCCAGAGTTTCAAAGAGTTTGACCGAAAGCCATTTCCCATAAGGATTTAACTATGCTGTAGAATGCACGTAAGGTCCAACTTCAGAGGGCCATATCTCAAAACCATGAGTTTTTAGGACTTAACGCCCTTGAGAACTTTTGCTCTACACATCAAGAACTACCAGAATCCAGAGTTTCAAAGAGTTTGACCGAAAGCCATTTCCCAATAAGGATTTAACTATGCTGTATAATGCACGTAAAGCCCAACTAAAGGGCTATATCTCAAAACATGAGTTTTTAGGATTTAGTGCCCTCGAGAACTTTCGTTCTACACATCAAAAAGTACCAGAATCCAGAGTTTCGAAGAGATTGACCGAAAGCCATTTCTCATAAGGATTTAACTATACTGTAGAATGCACGTAAGGTCCAACTTCAGAAGGCTATATCTCAAAACCATTAGTTTTTAGGACTTAATTGCCCTTGAGAACTTTTGTTCTACACATCAAGAACTACCAGAATTCACAGTTTCAAAGAGTTTGACCGAAAGCCATTTCCCATAAGGATTCTGCTTTCAATTAAAAAATCAGATCACATTTGAGAAGCACACATAACAGGGATAATCACGAAAATGCTCAATAACCTTATCTCTAGGTTCAAACGCAATTATTCCCGATAATTTAGTGCTAGATCTAAACAGGTGTTATCATTTTAATGAATTTTATTCCAGATCTCTGGCAGTACAAAGCCTACTATCAATAAAATAAGAAACCAAATGAATAATTTTCTGATCAGCAAGATAACACGTGAATTTCATGAAAAATATTAATTTCAGATAGGTATCTACATAAACAGAATTTACCTACTGATTAAACCTGGACATTTGGCGTCCGAAGTTTCTCAGTATTTAACAACACGGATACTGAAAATTTCAAGTGATGCAGATTACGTGATCTTAACGAAAGTTAAAAGAAAAAAAGTTTTTTTTATTAAATGTCTCAGAAACCCTTATACAGGGCATCTAAGAGTATGGGTCAATACTTCACAGAATATAATATAACACTAAACCCATCTGTAAATTTCTTTCTCTTCGGAACTATTCGCCCTTAGTTAAATCCTGAAGAAGATTTGTGGCGTTTTACATGTCTTATCTTTATTTAGGAAGCCAGGGGTGGAAAACCCCCAGTGATTTTTTCCCTATAAACTTTGACTTAGACACTATTTTGGAAATTAAGGTGACATTTTTAAATTCCTTAATCAATTTTCTAAAACTAAGATAACTCTATTTGGCACCGATATAACACCGATATTTTCGAGAAAAATCGATTTCAGTGATTTCTTAAATCAGAAATGAATTTATTATTTATTTATCAATTCTTTTCTTACGCTTCATGGTTCATGCAGTACGTATTTCGTGTTTATTCATTACTAGGATTTCTCGTTTTTATTTTCGAAAATGTTTTTTCTACATCGTTAATACGACTTCATGAATGTATGAGTTTTCTGTGTAAAGTTCAAATTTTTCACAACATGCTAGAAAATAATTTTTGCTAATTTGACACTTTCAAATTAATTATTAGTGCAATGCAAATGTTGAAATAATTACTTGGGAATAGTATTTGTGAGTACTTTTAGAGTACTTTTAAAGCCTCCCAATTTGTTTAAACGATTAGAAGAAAATTGATGGAACATCGAGGATGGTGTTATTTGACCTTTCACCGCATACTTAGCGAGAACTTTAAACAAATACGACAAAAATGCGCTAAACCTTGTTTTTTTGTGGAGCACCGAATTTTACACAAAAAAAATCCGCCAGATCATACTTTTATGATGATAAAAGTATGATCTCGCGGACTAATAGATGTATTATAGTTTACGAACAACACTGCAAGTAAAAAACGTGCTGTGGACACAAAAAGGAGTGAAGTTATCAACGGATTTGTCGTGAAAATTAGTATTTATAACTACTGAGTGTCTAAAAGATTTTAAAAGTACACCATTTCTTACGTTCTCGGCGTCTACACGAAAAAAAATTTGTATACAATAGTTTGCATTCTTATACAGTGTGTGCCATTTTGCTTGGAACCATCCAATTAAAACGTTTAAGTCTCATTCAGATCGAGTTTTTTTTAAACGTAGACCTCTGAAAAGTGCATTCTTGCAATACATTACATTTTATAAAACATAAAAGCTCGGTCTACTGCGGTCTTTTTTTCGGGGCGGAAAATGAAGAAATTAGCGATTTTTTTATTTCAAATTTGAGGACGCCACTCAATTCGGCCACCACCTCAAATGGGTTTGTACCAAATTCCGTTAAAAATCCTTATTTTTTGGGTTTTTCTTGAAAGACGCCAGTGTGTTCCATTTTGCTTGGAACCACCCCCCCATAAACAGGTTATTTTAGGTCCGCTTTAGATCATTTTTTTTTAAACGTAGATCTCTGAAAAATACATTCTTGTGATAAATTAAATTTTATTAAACATAAAGGCTCGGCCTACTGCGCTCGCTTTACATATGTACATACACTGTATATTTATTTTATTTTTACTGTCTTGTTTGACACGCTTCAAAGTTAAAGTTTTGATAACGGAAAAGAACTATTTTCCGAAACGTCAACTGCCTTTGTTTTAATTTTTTGTATTTATCATTTAACATTATGTTTCAGTTTATATATTTTTAGGCTAGGGGTAAACAGCTGAGATATTTTGGTGTACAACTTCCGGGTATTACTAGGTATTATTTGGTATTTTTAGGTATTATTGGGTATTTTTAGGTATTTATTAGGTATTATTGGGTATTTCATAGGTATTACTAGGTATTATGAGGAATTATTAAGAGAATGCTGGGTATTACTAGGTATTATTCTTGTAATACCAGGTATTTTTCAATACTATGTAGGTATTATTTGGTAATATTTTTGTAAATCTAGCTGCATAAAATTATTGGAAGTTTTTTTAAAATTTTGTATACATCGGAACATTTTTATAATGATATAGATTTAATTTATACCACCAACAAATTTGAATTATTTTATTTATAGGTTATTTTTTTATTTAAAATTATTTTTTTTATTTAAAGAAATATAAAAAAAATTATAAATATTTAATAGATTATAATTTTAAATATATTCTTCGTCGCAGTTCTCTAAAACATACTTTTTATGTAAATGCAAAAATGGCTTATTTTTTCTATTTATTTAACGTCGGCCTATTTCCGCTACCAGGACCTATCACCGACGCCAGGAGACGAGCTACCCCCAACCTGGAAATTTTGCCGAACCTCTTCCCTTAAGAAGAGTAGGGATTTTTTACTTGCCTAACATTTAATAGACAAGGGCCCGCCTGCTTTACATCCCCTCCGAAGGATGGTATATCCACTACGTAATCCTCGTCTGAAATTACGTAGCTTCCGCGTATACATTGATATACAAGCCGCTAGAAGGTGGGACGAGAACGCTGTACTTCCCAGGATGGGTCACCCATCCAAGTACTAACCGCGCTCGACGTTGCTTCAACGGAATATCGACTGACATTCACATTGAAGTCGCCTCTACGCTCGCCCCAAATGGCTTATTGTTTCTGTCAACAGTATTTGGTTTATAAGACGATATGACATATCTGAAAATAACAATAGGAGACTGCAACAAACTGCAAATAACGAGGCAAATTATTTTATGCTTGAAAAATAGATTATACACATTCCTACAAGAAACCGAAATTATTTTGTTGAATCCACTGGAATGAAATTTGCCTATCTTTTTTACTAATTGACATCAACTAAATTAATGTAATTAATTGCACCATGCTAAATTTTTAATAGTATTTGAGCTAAAATTTTTCATGTATCTCGCAGAATACTTCCTACTAAGTAACATTGTAATATGTTTGCTTTGTGCTTGCTTTACCGCGGACATTCAGCGGTCTGTCGCCCAAAGATAATAATTTTTAATGACAATGACATTGAATTTGTTATCATTGTCTACCTGGGAAAGGAAATAAACTATTTAAAAAATATATTTGTCCACGACTATTAAATAATGTATTCATTATGTACGTGTTTCCTCAAGGATAATGCTATCCATTATTCCCTGCAGTGAATAATGAGGACAGTCAGTTGTTTATAAGAAATCACGTTAGTGACTTTTTACTAAAATTTAAAATGTCAAAATTGCAGCAACCAAAAGACAAGTGTTGTCTCTTTAAGTTTTTTAGGAAGCACTCAAATGGTACACAAAGAGGTACTTTAATGAACACTCAAAAACTACATTACTTTAGTAAGTTTTTTTCAAAGCATCATCTGTTAGCAACTCGCGGCAATCTCCAACAATGTTTTTGAAATCATTTACTTAGGTGCAAACTTTATTATTTTATTAGTAAGCCATGACAATGTGTCAAAGCGTAGTTCTGTTGTATCCACAAAAATGTTTATCATATAATTTTGTTTTTAAATTTTATTGAGTAGGCCGCTATGTGTCAAAAGAACGGCTTGTCAGATTGAATTTAAACGTCAATATTACTTACAATAATTTTACATTAAAATGTTAAAAATAGATGGGATTTATAAATTTCTTCAGTAAACAATTTAATCAAAAATATTTAATAGTCGTGGACAAAGTATAGTATTCTACTCGCATATAATGACTACTCTGGTGATTTATGACACTCGCCTACGGCTCGTGTCTTAAACTTCACCCTCGTGAATAATAGCCATCATTATATGCTCGTTGAATAATATACTATTATTAGGATCAAAATATTGTTTTGTCCAGCTAGATTTGAATTTGGGACCAATGTGCGGTGGGGCGAAATATAGCGTGGCATCGACGCATGCGCTTTTAAAACAGTTGCAGATCAGCTGTCAGTTAAATCGTTCACCGTGAATGTTAAGCCAAGTGTTAAAGTAGAGTAATATTGTTATGAGAAGATGACAGGGGCAGAGCCAACATGCACGAATATTTTTACCAGTGGCATAGCGTTATCTGCGGTATAGGGATGTGCAATTTCAATAAAAGGAGCTGTGTAATAGAGTGGATTAAAACTTCCCCAACTGTTACAAGTAACCTTTGTTCAGGAGAAGTGTAAGAATAGTAATTTGTACTAAACTTTACCTAATAAAGTTAATTTTTTATTATTACCGACGCCGCCGCTTTATTGCAGGCCACCGCCGCCACTAGTGTCGACATTGAACGTCACGTAAAGGGGTTACCTGACGTTAAATCAGGTATCTATGCTTTTTTAATAGGATTAAAAATTAATGTTAAATACAAGTTTACGACCTCGGCAGACCTCCGGGTCTTGGTCAAAAATCCAAAAACTGGGAGATTTTTGTTTCTTTTCTGTTTTTATCGATTTTGACACATACGGCCTAATTTTGTGGTAAAAATAATTTAGTATTTTTTAATAGTAGACTAAATTTGCTACAAATTAGTACCAGAGCAGTAGATCAAATAGTATCCGAGATACAGCTGTTCAAAGTTTTGCAAAATTCAGGCCAGAATCTAAATGATTTACGCTTCCAGTGGCTGGAAAAAAATCCTGTTGATTGGGGCTGGGTGCGCACGTCCCAATGCGTCACTCCCAAAATTATGTCCAGGGATGCAGCACCGCAACAACTCTTGCAGTTGATATCATGCTCAGCTGCTATAGTGGCTGTAGCAATGATTATAGTTGCAAAAAATCTGGATTAAAATGTTCGACGGTTTGCACACATTGCAGTGGACAGTCATGCGACAATGCTTCTGATTTAAGTATAAATATACACTCCCCAGACATCGAAGAAGAATCAGACGCCGAGGCGTTGGATAATTTCTTCTGGGCTTAAGAAGAAGAAAAGGTGATTAGAGAGAACAGCGACACAGACGACACGGACGACACTTCCGGACTGTCCAAGAGAGCTAAAGTTGTTTAAAAAGTAGATCTGTTTCTAACTAATTTTTTATATATATTTTTAAAAAATTCCTTCCTCTTTTTCATCTGGGACTTGGGTTCGGAATAAAATAAATTTTCTGAACCTAGTTATAGTAGTAGTACGTATTTCACAGATTTTTAAGTTAAAAATTGTTAAATATGTCGAAAAATGAAAATTTTGCAAAACTTTGAACAGCTGTGTCTCGGATACTATTTGATCTACAGAGTTCGCTCTGGTACCAATTTGTAGCAAATTTAGTCATAAACTTGAATTTAACAATGATTTTTAATCCTGTACAACATTAAAAAAGCATAGATACCTGATTTGACGTCAGGTAGGATGTATAAAGTTACTGTAGTAATACAGATATAGCTAAAGATAGCACATTATTTAAAATGAATTTTATCAAAAATACTACATTGGTTGATTATTTAAAAAAAAACGTAAATAATAACGTATGACTGCATAATGCCGACACATAATTTATACCTTCAAATTAATGCTATCTATGGCAATGCATTTTTGTAGAAAATGTCAATTTTATCAAAAACCATAAGAATTAAAAAAAATGACAAAATAAGTTTTTTGCTTTAAAGGTAGATTAAATTGCTTGCATTCAGTTTGACCAGTGGCGTACGAATACAAAGTTCTTGTGATTTGAATGGTAGTCGATAAGAAAAAAACTATCAACCAGTGTAATATTTTTGACAAAATTCATTTTAAATAATGTGCTCTATTTAGCTATATCTGCATACCAAGTTTCAATAAAATATCTTAACTCGATTTGGAGTTATTGAAAAAAATATCTATGTAATATTATTGGCAACCAATATAATAGAATTATAGTGAGAGAGAGTATAAGTATTGAACAATCCGCTAGTACTTTTCATATTAACCCATTCGCGGCGAGAAAGGGACGAATCCTCAAGAATTTTTCGGGATGGTCAGCCGGGAATCCAATATCTACGCACGACAAGAGGCACACTTAATTACTGGAAACAAACGTATCCGCTTATTACACATTATTGGTTAGACCATTTTCTTACTCCTCCCACCGTTAGTTCAATTTTTTTTTTGTTGCTATTTTATGTTTGGTAAATACAAGTTTTATTTCTATTATTAGCATTTTTTATTGACATTTCCCCTAAATTCATAAAAATGTTGAGTTGGGAGCCGTATATATCTGAAAAAAATCCTTATAGTTCGCGGCTGCAAACGGACTAATCCGCAAGCGCAGTCCGCTGCCGTCTGTGCAGCGTGGCGTTCTAAAACCGTTGCCGTCCTGAAAGGGTTAAGGCACTATCTATTTATTAGTGGGAATTAATGTGTATTACTGGTTACCATTAAGAAATATCCAGGTATTACTATAAAATTTAATACCATTGTATTATTAGGTATTATTGGGCATTATTAGGTATTATCAAGAATTATTAGGTACTATTAGGTATTTTTTAGGTATTATTAGGTATTGTTACAAAATTCCCAGGCATTACTAGGTATTATCACAAAATACCAAGGTGTTATTGGGTATTACTATGCAAAGAGGAATTAGTGTACAGCTATTTTGTCTGCGGTTTACCCCTCGTTTTTAGGTGTGAGACATTCTGTAACAGAAGTATAAAAACGCTTTGATAATTGATTTTTTTACAATAATAAACTGCTGCCCACGGAATCACTACTTCCACATCCATTTTCTATCCAAGTCTAACTCAAGTCTCAAATTTTTACAGTGTTATCACTATAGATTTGTTAACAAAATGTATTAATATGAACGTCAAATTTTAATAAGTGTAGAAAATGTGAATTTCTTTCTAAGAAGAATGTAAAAAAACCGCTGCCCAAGGAATCACTACTTCCACATCTGATTTTCCATCCAAGTCTTACAATGAGAAAAATTTGTTTATGGAACTTTGGCTCTTGTACACACACTAAATCAATTTTATCATCCCCTTTAATAATGGGTAAACACATGGGCGGCATTAGCCACCCACACAGGGTGGCAGGGCAAACCAGGGCAGTGCCCCGGGGCCAGACTAAGGGTCTAAGCCGACGCCTGGGTTTTTTTCGGGTCCCCCCCCCCGCTCAACAAAGAAATGTTGTGATTAAAAAATTTTTTTTTCGGATTGGGATTAGGTATGAAAATAATATAATAGGGCCCCCCCCAACCATTTTTTGCCCTGGGACCACATGACGTCTAGTTACGCCACTGCACCTACACCTTACTATTAAAGAAAAAAAATAATCCTGTCATTTAGTGTGCGTACAAGAACCAAATACCTCAAAATTTTTGAATGGGTGGTGGTAGTGGGGGTGGATGAAGTAAAAAAAAATTATTGAGACCTTTGGTTCTTGTACACACACTAAATCACAATTTAATTTTTTTCACCCCCTTTAATAATGGGGCGGGGTTGGTAAACAAAAAAAATTTTTGAGACCTTAGCTTCTCCTATATATACTAAATACCAATTGTTGTACTTGCTTGATTTACCTTTTTACTCTCCCAACCCTTTAACGAAATAAAATCGATACGTGTACCAAATTTCAAGTCAATATCTTAAACGGTTCCAGAGTAATCGTGCGCACAAAAAAAAGGTTACAGACATAATTTTTCTGAGTTGAATGCCTAGATTGACTGGGGTATAGGAAACATATTTACAGGCACTTTTTGCGTTACTTTAAGCCAAAATATACTCTATCGAAGTTTTGCCTCGTACTCTTAGAACACCCTGTAGATTGCGTATTCTGGTAATTTGTTATATGAACACATGAATATAGTTTTTTTGTTAAGTAGTATCACCTTCCACATTTGTGTTGTGTTGTGTCGTTTGTTACATAACACCCCAACCAGCAAGTTTGTTTTATAATTTAAATATTATAGGATTATTTTGTTTTATTGTTATTTTATTAATGCTTCTAAAATGCGAATTGATTATATTAGAGTTGCAGAAGACACTATTTGGTTGTCTGCAACTGAACTGTTTTATAAACTTATTATTAAAACGTTTTTACAGCAAAATTATAAAATATCTTATAAAGCAGTTAAGAAATTATTTTAGAAACGTTTCCGCGACTAAGCTATAAAACATTTCAGCTTATAAAACTAAATAATTTTATAGTGCCGCCATATTGATCAACCATTAATCAAAATTCTACATGCATTTCCGTCGCTTCTTATTTGAACTGTCCTCCTTCCTTACCTCTATATTCAAAGGATCAACCCAACTTTTCTATTAGTACGTCGGATGGTTGGCTCTAGCGTTCACTAACCCAATACCGAGGTATAACCAAATAAAACCTATTTCATTTTATTCAGCAGGTTCTTTTACATAGGAAATCACGTTTGACGACACTCTCCATTGGTCGAGACTGAAGTTACAAGAAAAACATAAAAAAAAATAAAAATAACAAAAATCAAATTCAACCACGAATAACTTTCAAACGAAAAAAGATAAAATTATATATTTTTTTTTAGTTTTATAGTACAAACGATTCTCTTTAATTTGATATATAATTTATTACAAAAATAATAACTTTAACATTAGAAAATTGACGTTAATTTAGATGGTACACAAATTGTCAATTCTTTTGAAAGTTCTAACTCGTAACTCGCTTATGTATGATATTAGTTGTAATAATTCATTATGTACAACGCGGGTGGTGCGTTAATAAATGGAAAATAATAGGTATCAGATAGAGATTAACTGATTTTCAGATACGTCATTGTTAAACTTATGCCAGCTAGTAAAGTTTTTACTTTGCCTCGTATATTTTAATATTTTCCATTAAGTGTCAGAGGTAACCATATAATCAAAACAATTATGTGCCATTTCACTAACTCGCAGAGGCTCTGACGATTAGTTGGATTTTTGTACATAACTATATTTTTGTTTTCATGTAAACTGGAAGGGTTAAAATCGGTTAAAATTGGATAGACGATCTAAATATGCTTGTGTAAATAGGCTGTTCTCTTTTTTAAATAATACTATTCCAAGTGGGATTTTTTCCATCTAGCATGTCTTCGTTTTGATCAAAATTATCGTATGTAATATCACTAGTGCTTAAAATTTTATCGAAAATTTTTTCGAAAGCGTGTTGCCTGGTAATATAAAGAGTGCAAATTGGCAGTTTATTATCTGATTAAATCCCGACCGCTTTAGCGGGAGGGATTTAATCTTTGATAATAAACTGCCAATTTGCACGAGTTATATTAACTACGGGCGACTTAGCTTGAGAAAAAATTTTTAGATAAAATTTAAAGCACGAGTGGTATTTGAAGAGAATATTTCACGAATAAATAATTCATTAAGTACATCTTCAATATTATGTTTTCTCATTAACTGCCTTCAGACGTTTTCTTGTCACTTTTTGGAGTTTACTGACCTTTATTTTCAATTTCATCACTAATTTGATATACAGAAATATTTCCAGACCGACTCATATTGTCAAAACAGCAAATCTGAAACAAACGCAGTAGAAACAACGGAGATTTGCTATATTTTAAAATAATCTAGTGACGTTTCCATGGCAACTAGTAAATAAAACGAGTTGAAACCTTAGATATTATAATATATAGACTGGCTTAACACCTTTCAGGCGTTTCTGAGGTGCAATACGACAAGGAACGATAGAGAGAGCACTACTTTAGTACCGATGTCTCGCCCAAATAAAATGTACACCCATGGTTCCGAGATTGACATAGAGAGCGCCATCTAGCGCTACAAGTTATATTCCATAATAAATAAATGTTCATCGACTCATATTTACGTATTTAATCCTTACTTTTAACTTACGAAATTTATGAATTATGTTGAGGTTTGCTTTGTTAAGCAAAGAGAATTTTAAATACAACAAATTATAATTTTTGATGCACAGCTTTGATTCAACGAGTTACGTTTTGGTAGATTACCATATGTAAGTACTATACATTTTTAGTTTGTTCCAGAGCGAATGTGTACTTGACATTTATAATAAATGATTTGCTTACCTTTGTAACTACGTTATTAAGCTATTGAAAGCTGTGCTTGACTTGTTCCTGTATTATGAGCTATATTAAGTACAATCTTTGTGTGTAATTGTTACCTGATTGAACACTAGGAAAACTGACATAGTTACAGATAGGCAAAAGTTACAGCCTATATATTTCAGACAAGATTCGCTTTGGAATTGAGGTGTGTTTTTGTTTGCTACTACATAATACAATATTACAATTTACAAGGTAAGTACGTTAACAATTACTTAGTAATAAGCTAGAAGATATTTATAGATAAAACTTAAAAGCTCGACAAAAAACGTCAAAAAATTTTCGCATATTTGCCGCTGCAGCGACCTAAAAAATTAGAGCGATAAATTTTGCATGTTGGTCCTGTCAAAAGCCGATCTAGCTTGAATTACCACTAATAATGACGTTTGATTGGTGCAATGTTTTGAAAAAACGGGCTCTCATTGGCTATAGCGTTAATGAGTGAAATAATCGATGCTATGAATGTAATTGTTTTCTTCAGAACTTACTGGAGGAACTCCAGGTGGTATAAAAATGTCGTCACTAGTTTTTACCAATACGTGACTAGCTAAAGACGTTAAAAATGTCCGTATTTCATCGTAGGAATAACCATAGCCAAAAGAATAAAGCATATCATTAAGTTTTTTTTCTTCTGACGGCACAATACACATATAGTAATATGTATAGGATTAAAAAAATGGCCTAAGCTAATTGTTTTTTTTTTCATACCAATTATTAATATAAATTGCATTACTATACGAATAACGTTTAAATCTTTGTCTGTCCTGACATATTTAATATTCACGACATAAATGTTTATAACAAATCTGAAACTTCTTATTTACATTTATGTTCATTGAGATTAGAAGTCGCGTTTTTTTTAACCCCGACCTCAAAAGAGGCAAGATTGATGCATATGTTTGTATGTTTGTTTGTCTGTCTGTCTGTGGCTTCATATCTCTTCAACGGGTGATCCGATTTTGATGTAGTTTTTTTTATTTGAAAGAGTATTTTGACGAGATGGTTATAGGTCATATTAGATTTTGATGTTTGGTCGCCATCTTGAATTCGCCATGTTGAACTTCTTTAGAAATTGTCCGACTGAAGTAAAATTGAAAATGTGCAGACAATTATGGTAGCCGAACATGATTTAGGCCTCATTTTGATTCGGTCATATGAAACTGGTACGATTAGATACATTGCACATTGATCGGGGGTTTTTAAAACTTTTCAATTTTACTTGTTATAGGTTTAAAATATCCAAGCTGCAGCTTCACTTAAGATACCGGCAGTTTTATCAAGAATTCTCAATTCATTCTCATGAACCAAGTTTTCTTCGCCTGATTCAGCTGTGACTGACAACAAAAATCCTTTTAGCTTTATTATCGCTTGAATGAACGGTTGTTGTATTTTCTTTGTGTTCTCAAAACACTTTGTTTGCTTAGATGTTTTTCTAATCTCTTTCTTATATTTCCGCTGCTATAATAATCTAATTTTTCTTCCGTCATTTCTTCAAATATATCATTAAGGCGTGTTTTTAGAAATGTTAAAGTTAAGAATTATTTTTTTGCAAAACAGCAAGATAAACCTCCCTAAACAAGATGTTTAACACTACTTTAAATTCATTTTTTCTTTCAGTTGTTTAGTTTGTATACATTTAATTTTTTTTTTGCTAATATATTTTGCATAACAAATTTCCATCAGCCCAAATAAATCTGAATAAATGTGTAACCTGCCTTGTATTTCTGTATCACAATGCGACACTGCAGCTTTCTAGTTTCCGCACCCGTTCCTGTACAAATTGCTACTTAAAAATGTTCTTAATTTGTTCTTAATTTTCCTAGATTTTCCACAAATCAGACAATGACATTTTATTTTAAACTAATTTTTTTCTTCTTTATTATAAATAACTACATGAAGGCTCACTTGCATTTTTTATCGCGATACAAATATCACAGACAATACATATTGCCTCTGCTAATATTATTATTATTACAAAAAGATGTCCTACAAGAATAATGAAATCGGTATCGAATAGGGATTGCATTACCGGTTAACCGGTTAACCGGTTAACCGGTTATTAGGACAAAAAACACATGACGATAATTACCGGTTATTTTAATTTTTTACCGGTTATTTCGGTAAATTCTGAACTTACGATATGTCACGTATTCAACGTTTCTATTTATGTCACTGACTAGTATTCACTAAATACAGAGTGATTGTCCCAACACCGAGCACTTTTAACAATAAATAAATAATATTATAAAAAGTAAACTCCAAACACCAAGCCCCAAGAAATACAAGAGAGGCATTGACAATATCTTACGACAGAAAATTGAATATTTCACTGCCGCAAATATCCTTGGAATACATTTAGAATTATGTTATTACCAATTCTCATTAACTTATTGACCCACCAATATCGATTGAAGAAGGGCATCTTCAGCTGGGGTATTCTATGCACAAATATCAGACGACTAACAGATATAGCTTCGAAAAACTAACCCTTTTAACAGGCTATTTTTAAAAAAATATTGTATTTTTAGATTAGGTATTCAGTAAATGCCATATTTGAGTTTATGTTTATAATTTTTGTTATTTAAGTGGATATTTTTGTTATTAACAGAATAATTATTTATTTAAATTTGTTTCATTTATATTTTTTCCTTTTGATAAATTAACTCCTATATAGAAAAGTCTGTTTGACAGTCACATTTTTGTCACTTTGACAGCGATAAAAAAGGTGCATCGTTTTTAATCACCGATAAAAATGCCTGTTCCTCAAAAGCAGAGTACATGTAGTAGTCGCATGTCACTTTGAAATCTGTACTGTCAGCTATAATTTTTAAGTATTGTGGAAACTATACTGTACAATATGAGTCGTTTTGGGAAAATTATAATTATTTTTAATAAATTATTGTTGTTGTTCGTTCACATATTCTGTCGTTAATTTATCTTGCCAAAAAACACTCGAGCTTTTCTTTTATGGATAAAGGACCCCGCACACCGTATAGGGGGATTTCTGCCTCCAGTCAAATTTAATCTAACCCACGTGAAAATGTTCTTTTGGACAAATGTTCAAATGCAGCCAGGTCCGAAAAGGTCTTCGTTTCGAGATATGGAGCCCTAAAGATCGTTCCAAATACGTTTTAAAAATGTAAAAATTAAATTAAAGTTGGCTTTGATTTTATGGAAATTCAGAACTGCATAATTAATTCTTAAATAACACCATATTTCTTACTCATGTTAATGACACCGTGGGTCTTCAATGGCTTCGTTGCAGTTTTTTCAATTCAAGAATAAAGTTGTGGTACTTTTTTTTTAAATAAAAAACTTCTGTTAAGTTCTGTGACTCAAAATTTTATGATGAATTATTGTTCTTCGAGCTTCCTAGGATTAGAATTATCTGAACTTTCAGAGTGTATCATGTTTTTTATTTTAAATGTCCATTAAATGGGCAATTTAATCAGGTCCATTGATTTTTATTTGAACTATGATTATGGAATTTTCTGTGGTAACCTTACCTAAACAATTTCAATCAGTAATTCGTGTCCACGTAGGTACTCAAAAAATGACGATATTTTTTAAAAAATAACACACTCTTTCTTGGATAGTAGGAAATTAAATGAATCAAAACAATGTCATTATAGACAAGTGAAAAAGAAATAAAAAAGTGTGAAATAAAATTTAATAAATATTTCGTTGTTTTACTATTGGTTTCTATGGAAACAGCAATAGAATTTAGTCATTAAGACAAGGTAACTTTGGGCGATTTTGGATTTGGAACGATCTTTCGGGCTCCATATCTCGAAACGAAGACCTTTTCGGACCTGGCTCTCCCTATATATGTGGGTCCTTTCTTTTTAACTCAAAATTTTGCCAATCAGTAATTTTGCTCGAAAAACTGACATTTCACAAAATCACTCGTCCTCCGGTCTCGCGATTTTTTTATGTCAGTTTTTCTTATAAAATCACTGATTTGGCAAAATTATTTCATTACAAAGAGAAATTTATCCGATAAAAAAAAGCTCTTGTGATCTTACTGTTGATAAAAAATCTTTTCATTATATTAAATATACGTATATAAGAAAATGTTTTTTGTTAAATTTAGATAATTTTGTACACGGAAAAAGACAATTGCCATTTTCGCCACCCTAATCATCCATTCTAAAAATTACCGGTAAATACCGGTTAACCGGTTATTTACATTTTTATTTACCGATTTACCGGTTATTAAAACTTCCGGTAAATTGCAATCCCTAGTATCGAAGGGTGTGCAAATAAAAATAAATAAAAAAATGTTTTTAATGAAATAGCATATTTTCTTTCATTTGCACAATTTATAATAGACTTGATGCCAGTAACAGTTGGTTTTTTATTATTAGATTTTTTTTCGCTGTTTTCAACAGTTTCGCAAAACAAACATGTAGTTTTTCTCCACTAATAAAAATGAATCTACCCTATACATAAACTGTAGTAGCCTAAATGTAAATAAAATAATATATACACTTATTAATACTTATCCAGACAATAATGAGGAGAGCAGCCGATACGTTTCTTGATGGGCCGAGAGAGTAGCGGGGGCGAGAGAGGAAGCCTCCCGTCTTCGTCGTCGTAGTGTGCTTCGTTGTGTTTAAAGGGCTGTAGCGCTTTTAGTTAAAAAATTAGATCTAGCATTAATCGAGACAAAATTAAGCCTATTAAATTTAGCAGTTTTTGGTGAAAGAAAAAATTGAATAGCTCATTATATAAGCGAATTATGACGAGTTAAGAATTAGAAAAATGCTGCTGATTTGTGTATCCTTTTGAACTTTGACAGTTTTTTTATGTTCATTTTTTTATTATTGCAATAAATTATACTTCAAATTAAAAAGCAGGGTTTACTTGTCAAAACCAAACAACAATTTTATTTTTATCTGCTTTAGTTTTAAAGTTATATTTGATTGAAAATTAAATTTCTAAATTTCTTTTTTTTTTAGTTTTTTTCTTATATCTTCGATCTCGACCAATGGAAAGTGTCGTCAATTTTGATTTCCTATGTAAAATAACATGCTTTAATAAGTAGTGAAGGTCCCATCTGGTTATACTTCAGTATTGGGTGGGTCAAGAAAGAGAAGGCTTTTCGCGCTCTGCCCGACGGGCTATATGTAGTACACAGCCTACTAACTAACACAACCTAACTTAATCTAGTTGTCATTCTTATATTATTTATTTTTTATTTAATTTACGAGTGAAATTTTCTTACCCAATCCCCACGTGCTTTGATTAATTACCAGAAATTTTTCAAGCACTAGGGAGATTACTAGTGAACATTTTCATAAAATGAGCACATGAAACTTACACAATTTAACGGTAATAGTTACAATAAATTACAGTTTTTATCAAAATATTTGTTCCGGTTATTTTTACAATTTTTCTTCGCTTATAAGTTATAACAAAAATATAAAATAAGACATTTGCGAAAAAAAATTGTTATATTTTTCATTTAAGGCCGCTCCCTGACGGACCGGAATGATATTGGTACGGTATCGGTACGGCATCGATGCAACATGGTGCAACATATGTTTTACCGCACTGGATTCCCTCACGGTCCTACAAATTTTGGTTTTGCAGTTAGTAATTGTGTAGCTTCGATATAAGGATGTCGTCATCTAGCGATGAAGAAGACGTTGTGTTTTATATGTACTTAAGGTTACGAAGAAAAAGGAAACGATTTTGGTTCCATCCATACATTGAACGGAACTTGCACTGCAGATTACTTGTGGCAGCTCAGGAATTGACTATAATTGATGAAAAATTTTAGTCAATGTATATAATGAGTAAGAGGACATTTGAGGAACTTGTTCTGCTTGTCAGCCTAGCTATTACTAAACAAAATACAAACATGAGAAAATAATCTGCTAACTTGAAATTATATAGGCAATCATGTTTTTCTACTTCAAGTACTAATTTAAGTTCGATAGACATAATGACCGAAAAATAATAGCACTACTCTCGGTAAATACAGAGAGGCGACTGACAAATTTGCCGATTGCCTGCATTCCGAAAACGTGGAATCGGTACCTCGTGCGAACCGCGTCGTACCGACCCGTGTGATGAGAATTATTCAAATATACGGAGTCGACATCGGCTCTTCAAACCGAGCGCTTACCGTATCAGTATCGTACCGATACCATTCCGGTCCGTCACGGAGTGGCCTAAGATACGGTCCTGTCACAAGACACATTATTTTATAGACGTTTTGTAAGAATCGCCTATAGTTTAATTACCTTAAAATGCTTGTATTTAACACAAAAGTATTTTATAGAAAGAAGCCATTTCATGAGACCAGCGTTCGAGATCGTAAATATGACGAGGCATAAAAAGTTCAAAAATCACACTTTTATTAATATTTATGGCAATTAATACGTGCTAATTAAAAAATTATAACGATCAAAACAAATTGGCATTAAATTTCATTATAAAAAAATTTTAAAATGTGAAATCAATTTTTATAAAATTCCAAAAATTATTAGAAACCTTCAGAAAACATGAGGGGCACTTAAAATTCATCAAAAACACATGGCATAATTCACAGTAAAATTTCCTTCCCGTCAAAAATTGCAAGCTGTATGGGTTAACACGTCTCTAAAATAATTCTTAAGTAAGTTCTTATCCATTATCCAGTAAAATCACTGAAAGGTTGGTATTTATAGAGATCAGCATATTAAATATTTGTAAGTATATGTATGGGACTTTTTGAATACATTAAACAAATCGTTTTATTTTATTGGTGTTTTATACCAGTAATAACAGTGAAGTATGGGCTTTATAATGCAATTAAATGAAGCTTCAATAAAACTGTTTTAGAGTGGGGAGGTACCGAATTTTCTTAGAGCCTGAGGAATTGTATATACAATTATTTTGTAATGGTTGCAATAGCTATTACAAAGTATCAAGAATGACTAAACTATTTTATAAGATGGTGCCAATGTTACATTTATAGCTGTCGTAATAACGTTTTTAAAGTGTTTCTGAGACTAATGTTGTTTTATAAAATTTGTGTTGGAAACATTTCTTCAGCTTTTATAAAATACCAAATTGCTAGTTGGTACTCTGTATAAAATTTCTTATCAAAATAGGTATGGTGTGGAAATTCTAGTTTAATTAAACAGGTAATAAACACTCTTTTTAATTATGTTCTTACAAAATACCAAAAACGGAGTTTTACGTACTCGCGTAAGATCATAAATATATTTTAATTTAAAAAAGCACTCACGAAATTAATATTTATATTCTGGTGTTCCATTTCTGTATTACTACTTATTTAGGTAGCCAGTTTACTTTATATGTATAAATTATTAAATAATAACTTCAGCAAACCAAACTCGGACAAATTAAATGCTTAAACAAACAAGGAGTTTTGTACAAAAAAATGATACATTCAAGTGAACATAATTAAATTAGACATACTATTAGTCAAGGCTGTATTTAGGCTCGAGGCGGCCGCGAAATACGATCGTATTGAGGATATAATTCAGTTAAATAAGAAAGGAAAAAAATTAGGATTAATAAACATTTCAGAAAAATTTCAATTTTTGATTCCTCTTTTGAAATGTGGAGCTAGTGCAACTCTTGTAAAGCTGTCTCTGAAATAGTTTCCGCAAACACCAAAACACTTAAGGATAGGATTTTGCAGAGTGAGAGGGAAATATGCGTTTATTTTCGGTTTATTATAAATAATAAAAAAACTAAACATAGTATAATTTTTAAAACTGTTTTAAATAATTGCTATTGTTCTAACGAATACAACTATATATATTTTTTATTGTAAAGGGTCTCCGCCGGTTAAGTATATGGAATTGGGTCCAGTGGCTTATTGGGCTATTCATTCACATAAATGTTGCTTACAATAGGAATGCTCAATAAAATATATAATAAATCTATATCCCCTATATTACCAGAGTTATGGGGGTAACAACCCTCAACTTTAAAATTATTTTTTTTTCAAAACTATTGAAGAAAATTAATTGAAATTAATAGGAAACGTTGATATAAAATAGCTTTATATTTTACATTTTTTTACATTTCTATTACATCATTTAATATATAAAAAAAAATTAAATGATTTTTGAGGGTGTTGTTTTTATATCAACCCCTCGAGTGACACCTACCAAATAAATCTATATTATTTAACACTAACATAGTTATCGTGTGTAAAAATTATTTCAAGGTCAGATTGGTGGAAGATGCTTAAAAATATAAATCTAGGTAATGAATACATGCATGCACACAAAAAAATAAATTAAGTGCTAAGACCTAGACCACTTAATTCTTACTCATTTGGAAGCTAATAATCGAAGAAATATACTACTACTTTTCTCTCAATAATTTTTTTTTTTTTTGCTTAGGAAATATTAACAATGTGGTTAAGCCATTTTAATTAATCCGCAGTAATATCTCCTCAGGAAAGGACACTAGCGAAAAATGTTTCAGACAAAAGTTGTTCCGTTCAGAGGGGGGCATCTTTTGCGCAGAACAATTTTCCACCCCTCACCCCTGATGAGCGGGGGGGGTGGGGCTAACTTTTGAATTTTTAATGGCACTCTCCATTTTTGATCACGTATTCTGATTTTACGAAAAAAATTGCATAACTTTTATACCAAACATTTTTTTCTCCCCCCACCCTTAATGAGCGGGGATGGGCGTCTAATATTCGATTTTTCAAAAACCTACAGGCGAACATCTCTGAACCAGCGCATTTTTAGGAAAAATGTTTCAAACAAAAGATTTCCCTCTCTGAACTAAACAACTTTTGTTTGAAACACTTTTGCTAAAAATGCCCTAGTTCAAAGATGTTCCCCTACAGGTTTTTGAAAATTCCCCCTTGCCCATCAGGGTAGGGGGGAGAAAAAAATGTTTGGTACAAAAGATATTTAGTTATCTAAGAACCAGAATACGCGATTAAAAATAGAGAGTGCCATTAAAAATTCAAAAGTTAGCCCCCCCCCCAGTCACCAGGGGTGGGGGTGGAAAATTGTTCTGCCCAAAAGATGTCCCCCTCTGAACGGAACAACTTTTACCTGAAACATTTTTCGCTAGTGTCCTTTCCTGAGAAGATATTATTGTGGATTAATTAAAATGGCCTAGCCATATTGTCTAATAAATTCAATATTTCTTAAGCAAAAAAAAAATTGAGAGCCAAGCTAAAAGTAGTAGTATATTTCTTCGACTATTAGCTTCCAAATGAATAAGAATTAAGTGGTCTAGGTCTTAGCACTTAATTTATTTTATTGTGTGCCTGTATTCATAACCTAAATTTATATTTTTAAGCATCTTCCACCAATCTGAACTTTAAGTAATTTTTACACACGATAACTATGTTAGTGTTAAATGATATAGATTTATTTGGTAGGTGTCACTCAAGGGGTTGATATAAAAACAGCACCCTCAAAAATTAAATTATTATTTTTTATATATTAAATGACTTAATAGAAATGTAAAAAAAATGTAAAATATAAAGCTATTTTATATCAACGTCCCCTATTAATTTCGATTAATTATCTTCAATAGTTTTGAAAAAAAAATTAATTTTAAAGTTGAGGGTTGTTACCCCCATAACTCTGGTAATATAAGGGATGGAGGTTTATTATATATTTTATTGAGCATTCCTAGTAATAAGCAACATTTATGTGAATGAACAGCCCAATAAGCCGCTGGGCCCAATTCCATATACTTAACCGGCGAAACCCTTTCTGTTGTACTTGAATATCGTAGTTTGTCAATGAAAATAGTTCCTAATTTCATTATTAGAGTATGACATTTAACTATACACAAAATTTATGATAAAAACTGTATATGGTTGTATTCCTTAGAGCAATGGGAAGTATCTGAAACTATTTAAAAAAAAACCGCTACCCAAGGAAT
Organism: Rutpela maculata; assembly: GCA_936432065.2. NCBI lineage: Eukaryota > Metazoa > Arthropoda > Insecta > Coleoptera > Cerambycidae > Rutpela > Rutpela maculata. The sequence continues at coordinate 52,695,341 of OW386294.2, forward strand.
CACTACTTCCACATCCAGATTTTCTATCCAAGTCACTCACAACGAAAAAATTTTGTATGTGGAACTTTAATAATATAATATTTGAAATCCTCCACCCCAAAAACCCATAAAACAATACCCCACATCGGTAGTGGGGTAGGGGTGGTGATAGGGGGGTGGTAGTGGGGGTGGATGATGTAAAAAATATTTTGAGGATTCTGGTCCTTGTACACACACTAAATCACAATTTTTATCATCCCCTTTAATGAGGGGTGAGGGTGGTAATGGGGGTGGTTAATGCCAAAAATTTTTTTGAAACCTTAGCTTTTCTTGTATATACTAAATACCAATTTTATGGACTGTTACCTCTTTGATTTACCTATTTACCCCAAATTTACCCCAATTTACCCCCCAATCCTTCGACGGAACAAGATGAAAATATAATCTAGTTACAGATCTCGTTAAAGTACATATATGTACCAAAGGACCACGCTCTGACCTTATGTAAAAGTGGTTTCCATTAAATTGGCTATATTTTTGATATGTTATGTATTTCGGCATTCTGAACAAATGTGTCCATGGGTACAAAGTCCCAAACCCTAAAGATTTCGAGATACGATACGTTGAAGTTGGATATTTTATGTATGTCATGTATAGTCCCTTGAGATAAAGTTTTTACCCCAAAAGTTCTGCGACCGGACCGCAAGATATTAACCCCCCCATTTTCGAGGGGAACACGATGGTGACAATATTTACCGACCTACCGTTCAACCACTACCTCCAAATCGAAAAAACCAACCCTTTTTCCGATTTTTCGACGCTAGGCTTGCAAGGGCTTGTCGGATCGGGTTTTTCTTGGTCAATTTGAATAAAATAAGTAAATATTGACCACAGGTGACCTAACTCACCCCCAGGGGTTGAAAGTACCCCCACATCCAATACCAAAATGCCACGAAAATAACGAAAATCAGCTGAAAACCGGTATACCCCCGTTTTCAAGGTCGAGGAATACGATGGTGATAATATTTCCCGACCTACTCTTCACCTAAACCTGAAAACTACCCCCTTTTCCGATTTTCCGGTGCTAGCTTGTGGGTGAAGGTTATGCCGGGAAATATTGTCACCATCGTGTTCTTCGCCCTCGAAAACGGTAGCATACCGCTTTCAAGCTGATTTTCGTTGTTTCCGTTGCACTTCGTTATTGGGGGTGGAGGAAGTTTCAACCCCTGGGGATGGGTTAGGTCGCCTGTGGTCAATATTTACCTATTTTATTCGAATTTACCAAAAGAAAAATCCGAAACGACAAGCCCTCGCAAGACTAGCACCGGAAAATCGGAAAAGGGGATATTTTTCAGGTTTAGGGGTAGTGGGTGAAGAGTAGGTCGGGAAATATTATCACCATCGTATTCCTCGACCTTGAAAACGGGGGTAAACCGGTTTTCAGCTGATTTTCGTTATTTTCGTGGCATGTTGGTATTGGGGGTGGGGGTGAGTTAGGTCACCTGTGGTCAATATTTACTTATTTCATTCAAATTGACCAAAAAAACCGACAAGCCCTTGCAAGCGAAAAAGGGGTGGGTTTTTCGATTTAGGGGTAATCGTTGGACGGTAGGTCGGAAAATATTGTCACCATCGTGTTCCCCGCTCTCGAAAATCGTCTTGCGGTCCCCGGTCGCAGAACTTTTGGGGTAAAAACTTTATCTCAAGGGACTATACATGATATACATAAAATATCCAACTTTAACATATCGTATCTCGAAATCCTTGAGGGTTGGGGCTTCGTGCCCATGGACACATTTGTTCAGCATGCCGAAATACATATCAAAAATATAGCCAATTTAACGGAAACCACTTTTACATAAGGTCAGAGCGTGGTCCTTCTTTCAAGTCAATATCTTAATTGGTTTCAGAGTAAACGTGCGCACAAAAAAGTTACAGAGAGACAGACAGACAGACCGATAGACAGAAATTTTTTTTCGCTCAAACTTAGAATCTCGACGTTTCGTGACATTCTAAGCCTATTTGAACAATAAAAATTTTTAATTTTTTTGTCGTTACTATACTTCCACTGGGTGTGAAGTAATTATACCATTTATGATTTTTTAAATATTTAGAATAAACCGAAAATAAACGCATATTTCCCTCTCACTCGGCAAAATCTTATCCTTAAACATTATACTCAAATACTTAATTCAAAAAATTAGTTTCAATTACCTCCTGATGATGCCAACATGGCTGGCGAAGTGCGCGTCGAGTGACAGTATTCGGGTGTAATATTCAAGTCACACCGAAATGCCAACCGCCTCCAAAACTAATTTAGATGAGGGACAAATATATTTTTTTTTATCTCGAAAAATATTGGTATCAGCAAAAATTTTGTATTTATTTTTCTTGAATTGTCTAAAATTCCCTAATAATTGAATTTATTTTTGTTCTTGCACAGGGTGGACCAAATTAGATAAGATTTGGGTTTTTTCTAAAACTATGGCAGATAGATAAAATAGATAGGTGTCCTGAGCTCGATTTTCAAGAAACAAACAATAGCGCAAACAGCGATCGTCTATCTTTTTCGACTACCGAGATACAGAGCGTTTTTGGATGACCTCTATATCTCAATTACCAAGTGTCGAATAGAAAATCGAGTAACACATTATTAAGGCACTTTTTTGAGTAGAATCCGTTGCTGATAAGAAGAAAATTACGCATGCCTCAGTTTTCAAGATATAGACATAACCTGTGTTTTTTTATATCATATATCATGTTTATTTCTAGAAAGTGGTTCATTTTCAAAAAATTTAATATATTTGTGAGGAGGCCATGAAAAACTATTAACAACAACAACACTTCTTATAATATAAAATAATTTTGCCAAAAATAGGAAAAACTAAACTACAATAAATGTTCGAATTGTCTTCCATTGACATCTATGCATACTTATCGCATTTCTAATATTTATTGAGAAGGCCATGGTAAAAAAAAAATCGAAATAATCGTAAATGGCAAAAACTAATTTGTGAGGTAATTGTGAGTGAGCATTGTTAAAAATGGTTCAATTTAGTAATGATACCCAAACGACTTTCAAAATTTTATTAACATTCTACGACAAGAAATAGAGCCCTTTGTAGACAATATGCCTGGTAAGACAATTTCAAAGATAAATTTACCAATACGATGGCGCCCCAGGTTATACGTCAAATGAAACACGAAATTATTTGAATACTCGATTGGATAGATAGGCATCTACAGTGTGTCCCAGGATAGATGTAACAAGAGGTGTAATGGACCAAAAATTTAGGAATCTTGGAATGGTATTTGGGGATTGAGTCCTGCTTGTTGTAAAACTAAAGTATACCAAAAATGACTTGATTTGGTGTTCTACAGGGTGTTTTATAAGTTGTAAAAATCACCACTAATAAAGTACCTTTATTTTTCAAAATTTGAAAAAACTCCACTAAGAGAAGTTATTTAGAATGCAACTTTATACCTCTATACCAAATTTCAGGAATATAAAATTATTTTTTTGAAACTTCCCATTTTTTGCGAATTAAGAGTTGAATTCATATTTAAAGTTGTGTAGGAGCAAATGTTAATCATCTCAAAAACCGCTGCCCAAGGAATCACTACTTCCACATCCATATTTTCTATCCAAATCACTCACATCGAAAAAGCTTTGTATGTGGAAATAATTGTTTATGGAACTTTAATAATATAATATTTGAAATCCTCTACCCCAAAAACCCATAAAACGATACCTCACATCGGTAGTGGGATGGGGGTGGTGATAGAGGGGTGGTAGTGGGGGTGGATGAAGTAAAAAATATTTTGAGGTTTCTGGTTCCTGTACACACACTAAATCACATTTTTTCGAATCCCCTTCAATAATGGGGTGGGGGTGGTAATCGGGGTGGCTAATGCCAAAAATTTTTTTGAAACCTTAGCTTCTCTTGTATATATTAAATACCAATTTTATGGACTCTCACGAGCTTGATTTACCTATTTACCCCAATTTATCCCCAACCCTTCGACGGAACAAGATGAAAATACAATCTAGTTCCAGATCACATTAAAGTATATATGTGTACCAAATTTCAAGTCAATGTCTTAAACGATTCCAGAGTAAACGTGCGCACAAAAAAAAGTTACAGACACTCGCTCAAACTTAAAATCTCGACATTTCATGACATTCTAAGCCTATTTGGACAATAAAAATTTTAAAAAAAATTTTTGTCGTTACTATACTTCCACTGGATGTGGAAGTAAAAGTAGGCTATTGGTAAATAAAAAATTGAATATACGAGATGTAAGAAGGTATAATGTTAATCGAACTAATTATTAAACAAGAAACAATTACTAACAGAAGATTAATGAGGTTTAAAAATTATAACAAGTAATAAATGTCAAAAACATAACAGATTCACAAACAAATTAATTATTGACCAATACAAAACAATGTTTACAATTTTTTTATTATTCGACGTAGCTACCACCCACATCCACACACATTTCGATCCTTCGCCTGAAGTCCTTAAAACTGTTTCGAATATGATCTAACGGTATGGAGTTTACGGCATTTGTAATTCTCTGCTTCAATACTGCTACATCGTTAGGAAGTGGTTCAGCGTAAACCAACTGTTTGAGGCGACCCCATAAAAAGAAATCCAATATTGATAGGTCTGGGGATCTCGCCGGCCACTTGATCGGTCCATTCCAATCCAATTTTCTCCAAAATTTAAATTCAATCACCGATTAACCATTTCTGTGGCCAGGGCAACCATCATGTTGAAAATGAACTAAAGGCATATCTCTTAAAATATTTAATGTTCTTCAGAAAATCTTTCAAGAAGCTGTAAATAAGTGTGCTGGTTTAACCTTCCCTCAATGAAATAAGGTCCAATAACTCCAACGTGATAAGAAACGGCACACCACACATTCACTTTTTTATAATATTGTCTTCTACAATGAATTCTAAAATTTGGATTTTCAGGAGCCCAAAACCGACAATTCTGAGATGAAACAACACCATTGGTTGTGAATGTGGATTCATCTGAGAAAATTATGAAATGATGAAAAAATCTCTCTTCCATGATTTTTTCTCCAATGGTCAAACAAAAATCCAACCTACGGCCGGCATATCCCTCTTCAAGCGTATGTTTATAATTTGCTTTATATGCCCTAATTTTCTTTGCCTTGTAAATTCTTTGGAGTTCAGACTTGCTAATATTAATAAGAGCTGATCTCTCTCTTAGTGGCATCCTAGGATTTTCTATAACAGAGGCATGAGCTATAATAGCCCCAACATTGTCTTCATCATATGCTTTTATTTTTCTTTTCATACCACTTCTCTTAGCGAGTTTTCACCGCCAATTCCGTAGTATTCCACAATATAATTTTTTTCACGCACTGCGAGTACCATTTTCACTTAATTTTACTTCCACATCCGGTGGTATAGTAACGACAAAAAAAATTTTAAAAATTTTTATTGTTCAAATAGGCTTAGAATGTCATGAAACGTCGAGATTTTAAGTTTGAGCGAAAAAAAAAAAAATTCTGTCTGTCTGTCGGTCTGTAACTTTTTTTTGTGCGCACGTTTACTTTGGAACCGTTTGAGATATTGACTTGAAATTTGGTACACATATGTGCTTTAACGAGATCTAGAACTAGATTATATTTTCATCTTGTTCCGTCGAAGGGTTGGGGGGTAAATGGGGGTAAATTTGGAGTAAATCAAGCAGGTAAGAGTCCATAAAATTGGTATTTAGTATATACAAGAGAAACTAGGGTCTCAAAAAAAATGTGGCATAAGCCACCCCCATTACCACCCCCACCCCATTATTAAAGGGGATGAAAAAAAATTTGTGATTTAGTGTGTGTACAAGAACCAGAAACCTAAAAATGTTTTTTTTACTTCATCCACCCCCACTACCACCCCCTATCACCACCCCCACCACATTACCGATGTGGGGTATCGTTTTATGGGTTTTTGGGGTAGAGGATTTCAAATATTATATTATTAAAGTTCCATAAACAATTATTTCCACATACAAAATTTTTTCGTTGTGAGTGACTTGGATAGAAAATCTGGATGTGGAAGTAGTGATTCCTTGGGCAGCGGTTTTTTATGCTTGGTTCGTTAATTTAAAACAGAAATTAAGGATAATATTGACTACGTTTGACAGATATGTCAATAATAAATGATAAATATGTATCCACTGCTTTTCTCATAGCCTACTTTTAGCTTCTACATAACTTTAAATATTAATTCACAAAAAATAATTTCTATGCAGTTTTAATTGAATGGTTCAAAATAAAATACTAAATTATTGAAAAAATGGGAAGTTTCAAAAAAATAATTTTATATTCCTGAAATTTGGTATAGAGGTATAAAATTGCATTCTAAATAACTTTTCTTAGTGGAATTTTTTCATATTTTGAAAAATAAAGGTACTTTATTAGTGGTGATTTTTTCAACTTTGCTTATAAAACACCCTGTAGAACACCCAATCAATTTTTGGTATACTTTAGTTTTACAACAAGCAGGACTCAATCCCCAAATACCATTCCAAAATTCCAAAATTTTTGGTCCATTATACCTCTTGTTACATCTATCCTAGGACACACTGTATATATCACTCAGGACTAGTTTATCAATGTCTAGTTAGCTAAGTTAACTAAACTGAGTAGTCGAAAAAGATAGACGATAGACGGCGCGGAGCGGTTTGTGCCATTATTTGTTTCTCGAAAATCGAGCTCAGGACACCTATATTGGTTTTTGTCTATCTGCCATAGTTTTAGAGAAAACCTCAAATTCCATCTAATTTAGCCCATTCTGTACATGTTCCTGATGATTCTACCTCAAATATCGTTTACAAAGAAGCTTTTTGTTAATTTAAAAATTCCACGCGAAAGTAGTCGCGCACAGCTAGTTGAAAATATATTAATTAAATCATGAAAAGATGCCAATTTCATAAGTTTTAATCAAAATAATCTTCCACAGAAACCAAACATAAAAACAATTAAGAATATTTACAACATTTACATATATATAAATACAAACTCGTATCTAGGTTATAAATCATCAACCATTCTACAATCATCAAAGGAGTTTACGAAACGAAAATCATACATATCCAGTTATGAAAAGAAGTTAAATGACTATTTACCAATTCTAGAAAATACCAGCCACCGTTAACATCTTACCTATGGTTCTGGATCCTTTTAGTTTTCCACTGGTCATCACTAAAAATGCAGGAATTTCATAATTACTTTTGTGTAAGTTTCAAAGATTATATAAAAAAACTGGTTGTTTCCTACATAATATTATGAAAAAAAAAAAAAAAAAAAAAAATATTTATTGCACGTAAATTTTGTCAAGAATTTATGTACAGGGTTTGCCATACATGATTAAAGTTTCCGGTGAAATATTTAACATGGTGTAAAATATTCATAATTTATAGTTTAATTAAAATGACGATGTTTATTAGTATTGTAGGTATATTTAGATACACTCAAATACAAAAAAGCGGCTATCAAAAATTTTGCCTAGCGAGATTCACAGCCAAAAAGCACTGAGAAAAATTTGTTGAAAATGGACCTGAACAGTAGGTCATTATAATGATGAAAATTAGTGAAAGTACAAGCCTTAATCCCGAAGAGTACACTATATTTTATTTTTCAAACGAACGTTTGTTTCAGGGAGGTTTCACAATAGGGTAAAAATGACCCATTTTTGCGAAAGTATTTTTTGAGTGGCCCCTTATCAGCAGTGTTATGTAAACAGCAAAAAGACAAAACATTAAGACTAGGATTTTGCAGAGTGAGATGTGAGAGTGTATTTTCGATTTATTGTAAATATTTAAAAAACTACACATAGTATAATCTTAAAACTGCTTTAGATACTTGCTATTGATCTAACGAATACAACTATATATATTTTTTATTATAAATTTCTGTTATATTTAAATATCGTAGTTTGTCAATGAAAATAGTGCCTAATTTCATTATTAAAGTATGGCATTTGCCTATATACAAAATTAATCATAAAAACTATATATGGTTGTATTCCTTAGAGCAATGGGAAGTATCTGAAATTATCTTAAAGATTATATCATTTATGATTTTTTAAATATTTATCATAAACCGAAAATAAACGCATATTTCCCTCTCACTCTGCAAAATCCTAGCCTTAAGGCTTCTAAAATACAATGGTTCAGCATATAAAAGAGACTAAAACATAAAACTTATATTAGGTGCTTTCATTCTATCGTAAATAAATCATAAATATCGTTATGTTGACCGGGACATTTTGAAAAATATGTGTACACAGGGCACGCGCTGCGGGGGGTAGAGAGGGGCGGTAGCTCCCCTTAGCGCTCTTCAGATTTTTTTTTAAGTTCAAGGTCATCATGATTTTTAAAGTGCCATAATTTGCATGGAAATGTTATTTTGGTACAAAATAATAAACCATAATAATTAACAGAAGGTGGGCGGGTCGGCGTGGCAAGCCACATTCGTCTAATTATTCATGAAAAATAATTTGTTTCTTAAACCGGGACATTTAATCTGATGACCGGGACATCGGGACACAGCTTTGCAAACCGGGACAAGTCCCGGTGTACCGGGACGTTGCAGATCTATTCTACCGGTAATCTTAGCTTACCTAATAGTCCACAGTACAGCGCCCTTTTTTTTAATGATTACTAACAGGCTGAATTTTCGTGAGTAGCTTCTTTTTGACGGGCCGCCCAACTTTTCTCTCTGCGAAAATTCTCGATAGTGGTAGCTATATAAACTGCGCTTGAGTATATATGTCCACTGGGTGGTTATTGTTCAAATTCAAAAAAACATGAAAAAACGTTTACAAAACCGAAGCGTCCCAACATGTTCAAGTAACGAGGTCACAAAGAATGATTACTAACCAGGTGATTTTTTTACTATTGCTTAATAAATGTTTTTAAAATTAAATGACCACATTGTCTTGCAAATTGAATGGTATGTTTTTCCAGTCCTACGCTCGGAAATTGTCAGTTCCACGCAATGGCGTATCCAGGGGGGGGGGGGGCAGGGAGCAAATGCCCCACTGCTTATCAATTTTCCATTTTTTTTCTCACCGCGTTACTGCCTTGGTAACAGGTTAAGTAGAAAATAAAAAGTAGGTCAGTCAGATCGGGGTTAGCCCCCCACCCAGGATTAATTTCTGGTTACGCCACTGTGAACGTAACACTTTTCTCATTACTAACAATCTAATTTTTGTTTTTTTGTCTTGGGAATAAAGTGTGGAACACGATTTTACTAATGTCCTACAAAAAAAGTGGTACATATTGATAAAAAATTTAAAAAACTTATTTTGAAATTTGTAACTACTGGATGTTGAATATTTTATTATATAAAAGGTTAAATAAGTATATAGGATATATATATGTGTAAGGAAAAAAAAATCAAAACTGCCGCTTAAATTAGAATCATGCGGGCTACTGGCCCAAGCTAATCTGATGAAATTTATTTATTTTTTTATACAATAAAAAAGCATAATTCAAATATGATAACTATGCATATTTCTTTTTTTTGCTATTCAAAAAAGATATTTTTTTTATACAAATTTTTTTTAGTAATTTTCCTACTTTTTTCATAAAGTTTTCATATAAATTATGTTATTTTTGAATTAAACAAACAATTAAACATTCAAAAAATATAACATTAGAATTATAAAGAAAATTTTTCGGTCTTGTAATTGAACATTTAATAAAACATATAAAAGTGCATGAAAAATAAAAAATTCGCAACGAATGTAAATTTGCAAATTAAAAAATCATGGGAAATGTTATTTTTTGATAATCTGAATCTATGTGCAAAATTTGGTAGATATCAAAATTCCGCTTAAGTAATAAAAGCTAATATACTTTTACCAAAATCGCAATTATAAAATAATTCGTTATTTAAAATAATTTTTGTCGGACTAGCGATACATACCAATTTTTTTGTAGGACAGTATTTTATTTGGGCAGAGAATACATTAATCTATCATGTGTTATCTTTGTCCTACAGTTAGTAATGAGAACAGTGTTACCGTGGAACTGACAATTTCCGAGCGTAGGACTGGAAAAACATACCATTCAATTTGTAGGACAACGTGGCCATTTAATTTTAAAAAACATTTATTAAGCAATAGTAAAAAAATCAGCTGGTTAGTAATCATTTTTTGTGCGCAGTTTATTAGCTACCACTACCAAGAATTTTCGCAGAGAGAAAAGTTGGGCGTCTCGTCAAAACGAAAATTCAGCCTGATGTTAGTAATCATTCAAAAAAAGGGCGCTGTACTGTGGACTATTAGCTCTTTATTGATGATGTGCAAGCTCCCTGAAGGTCTACGGATATGAAACCTTGCTAAAAACCTTTTCGACAAAATACTTTTTCATATAAGAAAACCACATCAACATCGAATCACCGTTGAAGATATATGAAGCCACAGACAGACGCACAGACAGATACACAAGCACGTCAAATTTGTCAAACTTACAACGTCCCTCCCTTTTGTTTCGGGGGTCAAAAATAATTAAGTGACACAGCTATTAAGTTTGTAAAGCTATTCATAAAATAAATGAGTCAAATGACTCAGTGAGTACTACACAGAAATTAAGCAAAATTAATATAATGGAGATGTTATGTAGTAAAATATGTTGGTGAATTCAATTCATCCAGGAAAGAACAAAACTCTTGGTAAAACAAGTGCACATCCAGTAAGTTGCTTATACAATAGACAATGTCCCTGATTTCCACAAAAAAAATCACTTCAATCGGTCAAAACAAATAAGAGAAATGAAGGGATATAAAAAATATGTAAATAAAAAAAATGATATTTTCTACTTGACAATTATGAAAAAAAAATCTGTTAAGAAATTGTTTATAATAATTAGTAATTATTAACCTTAATATGCAACAACAATATGTTTTATTTATGATTTATGCTAATTCTATTATCATAATAAATCCATTGCTAGAAATATAATCGCAGGAAAACTAGTAGTAAAACTAATCCATAAGTTGGAAATTAATAACCTTCGCTATGGTAAATTCCGATAACCATATGTCTATGAGAGATGGAGCTTATGTGGGCTCATGCTACAAATGCCCTAAAATATACAGGAAAATGGGATCCAACTTCGACCTCTATTAAATCGCTTATTTCAAATGGAACATATTTTATAATCCGATTCGCTTCACTCTGTTATTATCTTTCAACTTATATGTGCATTTTCTATAGCTAAAATCTACAGTTATTGTGTTATTAAAAGTTATTTAGAAAAATGGTTAAATTAATATCAATATCAACAATAGTGTGCCATGGAGAACACAGTAATTTACAATAATCACAGCAGTTTCATTAAACTTGCTTAAAGTTCTTCAGGGATGGTAAAAATTTCGATTTTAGTACTCGCTCTCTCGAAAAAAATTAAATGTGCAGAAAATACATGTATAATATCAAAATCATTTCATACTGGGACAAGATGAAGGAGATGATTTCATAACCTCCACTAAGAAGGTAGTGATCCAAAACCAACTAAAAATAAACATTTCAAGCATTTCTCTGTCTAAGTGAGCTATTGGAAGCAATATAGAAAAACACAGTATGAAAGGACCCCGCACCATACACATATTTTTTAATATCGAATATCTTAGTAACAATAACTTTCATGAAAACAAATGATTTGGCTTTCGATTACACCTTTTAAGCTCTCTAGTTTTATTGCTTCAAAAAGTTTGATTTAAAGATTATTAATTTTGAAAATCTATATTTTTATATTTTTTTGCGCACACTATATAACAAAATTGAAGTTTATCAACGTGAATCGTATTTATAAAACAAGTAAAAGAAATGATGAAGAATGACTTTTTTTCGAAAAGCAGAAAATAAAAATGTTTACGAATATAGTTAAGCCCATCCGTGGACACACTGTATAAATATACCGCAATAAGGGGGCAAATGAGGGGCAATTGAGAAGCATCCCTTACGAGAATACTATATAAAGTAAACCTTGTTCTTATAATTATTATTTTCCACTGTGGATCAATCCGCGAGAAGCGAAAATCCCTACTTTATATATATTTTCGACTGCCAGTAACTCCGAAACGGCGGGTTTTCAGACTCAGGTTACATTTGAAAGTTTGATCGGGACAACGAGAACTCCCTTTTCCCAAACTTACAAAACTTTTCATCGAGACCCATTTTCCCATATATTTGGTGCTGGGTCCTTTGTATAAAATAATGCAACAAAACTATTAATTATTTCTTAAATATTTAAAATAACAAGAAAAACTAACAAACGCATTCTCTAAACTAGTAACTGCTCGATATCCATTAAGGATGGAATTTTGCAGAGTGAGAAGGAAATATGCGTTTGTTTTCGATTTATTATAAATATTTAAAAAAAAAACAAACCGTATAATCTCTAAAACTGTTTTAGATACTTGCTATTGCTCTATCACATCTACCGTGTGTGTAGTCGCGGGCTAGGCATGGGGAGTAGAATTGCAACATCGCGTGTGCCAGCTGGCTGAAATGAAATAACAGAGCTGGAATGCTCCACCGATGGACGAATTTACGGCTGCCGGTGTTGTCATATTTCTCGCGCTACGTGAATGTATATGCCTAATGGGAAATTACACGCACGGTATATATTTTTTGTTGTAAATTTCTGTTGTACTTGAATATTGTAGTTTGTCAATGAAAATAGTTCCTCATTATTTCATTATTGGAACATCGCATTTAACTATATACAAAAGGACAAGGGTAGATAAGCTATACATTTTCGCCCACTAATTTTATAAAAATGAAAAGTTCTTAAAATCATCAAACGTTATTTATTTATAGTTGAACATATGATCTATGTTTCTATACGTTTTACATTTGAAAAAAACAGTAAGTTGAAATAATAGCATTTCAAAGTAAGCATGTTTGCAGTTTATTTGTAATTTTTGACGTTTTTTCGAACTTTTAATGTATATTTCAGTTAGATGGGCTCGATGAACCAAGAAAATCTATACCTCATTTCATTGTTGAGTATTTATCTGCTCTTATTAGGTTATATACTAATTAATGAACTGCTTTTGAGCAATTAATAGTATCCATAAACAAATAGAGTGAGTTATTATAAATCACTAGGTACAGAGCCAATCACCTTTATCTTCATGCCTATCCTGTCCAATCGACGTAACGCGCGACACGAAGGTGGGGCTCTGTCCGAGAGAAATTCTTTTCCGATACGGTGAAATAGTCCATTAGTGTTTGGAAAAACCGAGTATTTTGGAAAACTTGTTTAAAACCGTTTTTTTTTTGTTATTTTAAATTAATCATAATTTAATCATTTAGAGATCTTAGGACAAGAATTTAAAAAATTTATTGTATTATGATGTACGCGATAAGCCGGTAAAGTACTACATAATTTGCACCCTACTTATGACCCTATGAGATAAATTTCAAATTCAATAAAAATGACAGGTTTCTCGAATATGGATGATGGCTGAACTGCCACATCTTCGACTATTATGCTAAACGACACACACATTGACCAAGAAGAATAAACAGAAGAAGTGCCCAATCTTCACATTTCTAAGACAAAAACAGCAAATATTTTGTGGCGTCATTGTAGACAGTAAGTCCATTCCTTTGCCCAAGAAGTGTGACGCTAATTTTGAGTGACAGAGATGGCATCAATATGGATATCATAAGTTAAAGAGAGACAAAATTGCACCAGTGCAGCTCAGTGCCACACTTTTAGTGCAAAGGAATAGACCTAGTATTTTATTTAACAATATGGCTGAAAACAGTCATAGAGAGTAGTTAGAAAGTAGATGCTGAGTAGCAGGTTACACTGAACAATCAATCATGTTTATTATATGTTAAATGCAATGGAAAAAAGTAAACGCAAGACCTATTTCATTTTATCTTTCCACTAGGTGAACGTGGAAAGTTGTAAATGTTGCGTCAAAGGAACCATTTTTGTCAAAATAAGCGTGTTTGTGATAAAACCGGTTTTAATAAAAAAAAAAGACCGGTTAAAACCGGTTTTAGAAAAAACCGTTTGAATCCGGTTTTAGAACCAGTTTTTCCAAACACTACGGTCCATTATTATTGAAGGGGGGAAGCTGATTTATCATGTTTCAATAGTTTCGACGTTTTCAAATCAAGTTAAGTAATAATCGTGCCAAAAATGATGAATTCGGTTAGTGAAGATGAACTAATATGTACACCACCAGAATGAAAACAAGTAGCTAATAATACAATACACAATTTATTACTCGAAAAATCGCAGAACAAAATAAATATAAAAGTGTGTACAAAAATTAAATTTTACAGTTAATTCTATTAATAGTAGGTATGCTTTTAGAGGGCAGAATATTTACTAGTGAAATATTTTTGTCGAACTCCTCTATACGTTTCCTTAAATATGTAAGGAATAAAAACCAGACTGCAACCAACAGCTATTCTCCGGACTAATGCCCCGCCGAGCCGCCGAGCGCTGAATTACGAATTACAAGCCTGGCCGCGTTAAGTGCAGCAATAACTCTGTATTGCCACAAAACGCTAAAGTTTCGATTTTAATAGACACCAGCCGAAAGACTTATTCCTACTTAAAGGAGCTCTCGTGCCAGCCACCCCATACCACTTGCAGACTGCAGTTTCGAGCTATTGGCTCTCGTCAGTGCAAGGTAGGTCTGAGATGGCTGGAACGAGGCATTTGTTCACTCTTGGTACATGACGAGATTTATAAAACCACGACATGCAACAAAAATGGCAGGCTCCATCTAGCGGCTAATGTCCATTACAAACGAAACAGCAGTAGCCCTGACATGGGCATAGTTAGTAGGTATGCTTTTAGAGGGCAGAATATTTACTAGTGAAATATTTTTGTCGAACTCCTCTATACGTTTCCTTAAATATATAAGGAATAAAAACCAGACTGTAACCAACAGCTATTCTCTGGACTAATGCCCCGCCGAGCGCTGAATTACAAATTACAAGCCTGGCCGCGTTAAGTGCAATAACTCTGTATTGCCACAAAACGCTAAAGTTTCGATTTTAATAGACATTTTAATAGACAGATAGATAGATGGAGCCTGCCATTTTTGTTGCATGTCGTGGTTTTATAAATCTCGTCATGTACCAAGAGTGAACAAATGCCTCGTTCCAGCCATCTCAGACCTATCTTGCACTGACGACAGCCAATAGCTCGAAACTGCAGTCTGCAAGTGGTATGGGGTGGCTGGCACGAGAGCTCCTTTAAGTAGGAATAAGTCTTGTTTACAATTAATTATTTTTTATTTATTTGCTTTTATCATGTTTAGAGAATATTATTTAGATATTATGCAAATCACAACTTACACACTTTTTTATTTATTATGAAAATACCTACTTTCTGTATATTGTTGCCCTAATCTGGGCACGCTAATATACTAGTAAATACTTTAAAACACTCATTATTGTAAATAAATGATTTAAATATTTTCAATATATTTTTTTTTCTTTAAAATGCTAAGAATCCTATCATGTAATTCAATACTTCGTCAGTATTAGCTAGAAGAGTAGTTGTTTTGATTGGTTCTCCAATAATGAGTGTTTTAAAGTATTTACCTAACTAGTATATTAGCGTGCCCAGATTAGGGCAACAATATACAGAAAGTAGGTATTTTCATAATAAATAAAAAAGTGTGTAAGTTGTGATTTGCATAATACCTAAATAATATTCTCTAAACATGATAAAAGCAAATAAATAAAAAATAATTAATTGTAAAAAATAAATCAAGAATAGGCTTGTAAATAATGAATGAATGTTTCTATACTCTACTGATGAGAACTAACGAGTTCGAAAAAACTTGTACAACTTTTCTAGAGTTGAAATAGAATGTAAGGTTCAATAATTGTTGTGAATGACTGAATTTCAATTAATAATTTAAGTAGTTTGAATATATTTTTTGCCTTAAAATGCCAGGAATCCTATCATGTAATTCAATACTTCGTCAGTATTAGCTAGAAGAGTAGTTCTTTTGATTGGTTTTCCAATAATGAGTGGTTTGAAGTGTTTTCTTAAGTAGTATATTAGCGTGACCCAATTAGGTTACCAATATACAGAAAGTAGATAATTTCATATTAAATAAAAAAGTGTGAATGACTAAATGTAAATAAATGATTTAAATATTTTCAATATATTTTTTTTCTTTAAAATGCTAAGAATTCTATCATGTAATTCAATACTTCGTCAGCATTAGCTAGAAGAGTAGTTGTTTTGATTGGTTCTCCAATAATGAGTGTTTTAAAGTATTTACCTAACTAGTATATTAGCGTGCCCAGATTAGGGCAACAATATACAGAAAGTAGGTATTTTCATAATAAATAAAAAAGTGTGTAAGTTGTGATTTGCATAATACCTAAATAATATTCTCTAAATAGGAATAAGTCTTTCGGCTGGTGTCTATTAAAATCGAAACTTTAGCGTTTTGTGGCAATAAGAGTTATTGCACTTAACGCGGCCAGGCTTGTAATTCTGTAATTCGTAATTCAGCGCTCGGCGGGGCATTAGTCCGGAGAACAGCTGTTGGTTGCAGTTTGGTTTTTATTCCTTATATATTTAAGGAAACGTATAGAGGAGTTCGACAAAAATATTTCACTAGTAAATATTCTGCCCTCTAAAAGCATACCTACTAACTATGCCCATGTCAGGGCTACTGCTGTTTCGTTTGTAATGGACATTAGCCGCTAGATGGAGCCTGCCATTTTTGTTGCATGTCGTGGTTTTATAAATCTCGTCATGTACCAAGAGTGAACAAATGCCTCGTTCCAGCCATCTCAGACCTACCTTGCACTGACGAGAGCCAATAGCTCGAAACTGCAGTCTGCAAGTGGTATGGGGTGGCTGGCACGAGAGCTCCTTTAAGTAGGAATAAGTCTTTCGGCTGGTGTCTATTAAAATCGAAACTTTAGCGTTTTGTAGCAATACAGAGTTATCGCACTTAACGCGGCCAGGCTTGTAATTCGTAATTCAGCGCTCGGCGAGACATTAGTCCGGAGAATAGCTGTTGGTTGCAGTCTGGTTTTGATTCCTTATATATTTAAGGAAACGTATAGAGGAGTTCGACAAAAATATTTCACTAGTAAATTTTATTAATAAACAAACTGGGTAATTTAAACAAAATTTTCTCAATTTAATATTTATTGTTATAATCGTAGATAAAGTATAGTATTCAAATTGCGGTAATGGTAATTCATCAATTCATAATTCATTTGCGTGAGTTATTACCTACATTACCGCTCGTTGAATAATATGCTATTAAATAATGGTCAATTTATACAGTATCGGAAAGTCCTAGATTAGGTATTGCGTAGTTTCAACGACTTAACCGACCGCCCACAATAAAGGCGTCTACCAGTGCTCTAGAAGATGGGCAAATAGTGACACGCGCATCAAGAAAGTCATATGTACATCATTGACCATTTTAAATAAATAATTTATTCATCCTGTAAGACCATACAAATTTGGTATTAGCATTTTGACGAAACTGAAATTACCTTAAGGCAAATGCAAACATTTAGATACCGATACGATCAGTGTATCACCTCATACCATTTGCTAGCCTTCATTCTAGACCTTACGAAAACAAAGCATAATTAACAGAAAGCGGAGAGAATCGTGCTTTAGAAGTGGTTTACTACCACTTTCACTGATTATTAAATTTCTGTCAAAATCTGAGCCTTTTGCCGATATTATGTTTCATGAAGAAATTCTTAAAAACATAATTTCCCAAAGAAATATTGATATTATTGGCAAATTATTCCCGATTATCAAGCAATTTTCTGCTGCAGCTAGTTCTGCCTTGGTTGAGAGAATATTTTCGACATTTGGTTTGATTTATTCTAAGATTCGAAATCGTTTAGGGACCGAAAAAGCAGCTAAGTTAGTTTTTTGTACAAACTTTACAATAATTAACCTAATTTAAAATTTTTGTTCATGTTTTATTTTCTTTTAGAGTTGGTTCTGTTTGATTTGTTTACTTTATGTTTCTGCTTTTATGTAGACACCTAATTTATAATGTAAAATGTACATTTAAGAAGGTAACTTTTGTTTTATATGTGTAACTTAACTGTCCTTTTCTTCTTTTTATTTGAATTTTTTTTTCAGTTTAATTTGTATCTAGCTTTTAAATAAACTGTACTTCTTATTTGAATTTTCTGAAGTTTGATTTACTTAGATTATTGGCTTTACACAACTTGATTTAAATCATGATTTAAATTTAAAAAATCAATTGATTTAAATCACGATTTAAATCACGATTTAAATCAAACTGATTTAAATCGTCGCAACCCTGTTATACATTCAATATAGTGGACGTGGGAGAGGTGTGGGAGGGGTGGGAAGTGGTGGGATGGTGTGGGAAGAGGTGGGGATGGGGTGGGAAAAGGCGGGAAGAGATGGGAAAGGGGTGGGAAAGGGGAGGAAAGAGGTGAGAAGAGGTGGGGAAGAGGTGGGGACGGGGTGGGAAGAGGTGGGGAAGAAGTGGGAAAAAGGAGGGGAATGGGTGGTAAAGTAGTGGGAAGAAGTGGGGAGTAGTGTTAGAGGGTGAGAAGACAGGAGAGGGAAGGGGTGGGTAGCGGTGGCAAATGAAAGGGTTTTGTCTGTCTGTTTGTCTGTAAAATAAGTAGACTAAAAAGTAAAAAATAAAATTATATAAAAAAATTTTTTAAGAAAAATATTTTATTTGAAAAAACTACTAAAAAGTAGCGCTATTGCATAGTTACTTTGCTCAATTGACCGCCCCCAAAGCTTTTGGTTTTCAGGTGTATGAATTTTAAAAAAATTGTTTTTACTTTTTAGTAGTTTTTTCGAATAAAAGCTTTTTCTTAAAAATTTTTTTTATATAATTTTATTATTTTTAATATATAATAAACCGAAAATAAACGCATATTTCCCTCTCACTTTGCAAAATCCTATCCTTAACGCGTAAAAAGTTTAATATTCGAGTCATAACACCGCTAGAGGTTGCCCGCCGAACTTCGTTTGCGTCTAGGTCTTCAAACGCCCTTCTAATTTCCAATTTTAAGCAACTTTAATGAATCTACTGATTCTTTTACAAAATGACTGTAAATTAGTGTGTTCTTTATGGCACACTATTGTCGATATTGATGTTAATTTAACCAGTTTCCTAAATAACTTTAAATAACCGTGCATTTGCGCTATAGGGTTATAAAATACAGTATGTTCCATTGGAAATAAGCGATTTAATGGACGTCGAAGTTGGACCTCACTTTCTGGGCACCCTGTATATTTTGGGGCATTTGTAGCTTGAGCCCACCTAAGCTCCATCTCTCATAGACATGTGGGAGAAAAATTGGTTATCGGAATTTACCATAGCCGTAGGATTTTCAACTATGGGTTAGTTTTCGCATCAGATTTCATTAATCGAAATATCTCAAGAACTATTGTAGTGTAGCGGCGTGAGCCCCCAAAGATGCATATTTAGCGAGCAACCTATCAATGGGGTAGAACAAAAGAAACTATATATGAAAATTAGGGTGGCCCATCTTTTTCGAAATCGAAATTTTTTATTTCTCACCCCTGCAAATGGTTCCATTTGAAGAAAAAACAGTCCCCTCAAAATATTATTGAGGCAAATTGAAGGCAAGGGGTGCCGCAGAATGGATTATTATGCAATAATAAAAGTAAATGGAATTATTTACATTCTTTGGTTGATGCATTGTTTTTTTTTTAATCAGCAACATTTATCTTTAGAATGACTAATCAAGTCATACAAATATCAAAGACATTATCTGTTGTGACTATGACATGTGTCATACTACTGTAAATTCGTAGTCTAAGAAAACTAGACTAGAAGTTTTTGAAATAAAACTCTCTTTTATCTTTGTGTATTTTATTATGAAACGTTTTTTTCATACATAGTACCAAATATTATCCTAAATCTACAAGACATATAGTAATAAAAACAATATTTTTTGCACTAGGCCAAAGCATGCGACAGGGTTTCTTTTTTTACATTTGGAAACTGTGATTTATAATCATTTACAACTTGGAGTAAAAACTGTTTTTGGTCTTCATTTTTTGTTAAAATGTCATTATAGTCAGTAATAAGTTTGATTCCTCTCTCAGCGGCATAATTTACAACTTTAATTTTGTTTACAATATTGAAACATCGGGTATAACTTTCATTTTCCCTCCATGTTGTTGGATCATTTTCCAAAAATTCCATAGACAAACCTAATTTTTGAAAAAACTGTTTAGTGTTCTCGCATATGAAGTCCTGAATTTCCTTGTTTTCAACGTCAGTAATGTTACTAATCATAAGTCGTTTAATACCCTCTTGATTTGGTGCTTTCCTATTCAAAGCTTTAACCATTTCTCTTTTAGTGGTAACTGAAATATCGTCATCAAAGAAAGATAAGCCAACATTTACTGAATTAAGGTACCACAAATGGTTCACTATTTTCCTACTTGCGGCTTGAGATATTTCTTTGTCAATATTTTGATAATTAATGAGTTCTTTACAAAAGTCCTTTACATAAACCTTTACAATAAAGAGACATATATCTTCAATACCTATTTTTTCTTTTTTAGTTAGTTGGAACTGATCTTGGAAAAAAAATATTTTTAGACAGTAAATGGCTTTGGCCATCCAACGTGCATGATGAAATGCCCCTGGTTGATAGAATGTCGTGTGAGTGGGCTCTTCTTCAACAAAAAGTTTAGAAAGCATTAAAAATTCTTTATAATCACCACGAGGCTGTTGCAAATTTAAAGCTGCATTTAGACACTTTACAATTTCGGCTTTAACTGGTTGTAAAATGTGTTTAATTTTTGATACCTGAAATCCAGTTTTTAGTTTATTTTGATCTATTTTAGGCCAAAATTCCCTAAAACGTTTAAATAGTGGCACATTTGGACCAGATGAGGAAGGCATTGTTGTGTCAAACACACTTCTCAAAACCACTTCAAAAATATGATGTCTACAAGGAAAATATAGAATATCTCTTTCTAATTTTTATTGCAATAGTGTGGCTGCCCCATTTATATAACCCATATTTGATGCTGTTGTATCACAACACAAAGCTATTACTTTTCGTCCAAATTCCATTCACAAAGCACATCATAAACTGCTTCAGTCTGTTCTCTTCCAGTTGAATTGGGCAAAGCTGGTACTCCAAGTAGTTGTTCAATATCTCCACTAGTAACTAAGATAGCAAGTCTATCGATATTTCCCATTCCAGTGAGAGAAGGTAAAAGTTTGCCATCCCAATGGATGACTGGGGCCGGCAATTCAGAATTACCGAAGGCAGTTTTTAATATTTCAGCTCTTTCTTCGCGGATGCGTTGTCTAGAGCGCTGAAGTGTGGTTCTGCTGATGGACAAAGATGTGGTGTCATGTCCTAGTGCTTCTGCTACTGCCGTCAAAATATGGACTCCATACCTGTCGCTTATTTTGCAAGTATCAAATGCAGCGGCTATTTTTGGTGTGATGATGTTACATGTTCCATACAATCTCCTCTTTTTTGGCTGTGACGGGCCAGGCTGGTCTTGTAACAACTCTTCTTGGGCTTCATTTTCGTTGGAGTCGGCTGAATTACTACTTGATGATGGACAGGTGACTGTTTCCTCTAATCTAGCTTTTTCTTGTTGACTTCGTTGCATTCGTTCGGATAATTTCTGTAATTTCTCCTCAGCTGATTTTTCTTGAGAAGCAAGTTGGTAATCAATACCATGCATAAATCCAGGACGTCCCTTTTTTTCTTTGGTTAATTAAAAACTGCTTATCTTCATCTATTTTCATCAACTCCAATGCATTTGCATGAGAAATGTCAAAAAGATCGTCCAATTTTTCAACGAAATTTTTTTCTTTATCTCCCGCACTGGCCCTTTTAGCCGATTTTTGTAAGTTCCTCCACTCTGCATAAAGTTTATCTAGTTGTTTAACACAATGAAAATCCTGACGTGTCGGAATGCGAGCTTTATCCCAAAAAACTGACACCTCTTTTATTGTTAATTTAGCACTTTCATGTACACTTAGCTTCACTTCACGAATGTTATAAAAGAGCACTTGTAATACTTGCCTATTAGACGGCAATTTATTGCCAATGATTTGTGACGAATAGTGTCCAACTAAGTAAATGAAAGTATGATTTCGTAAGGATCTAACATCAGCCATCGTTAAATGTTTTTCCAAAAAGGAACGTATGCTAGAACTTATAATATCACCACTGTAAAACACAATTGCAAACTGACATAAAAACCTACCGTAGGTGCATTATATTTCCAAACTTCCAAAACAAATAATTTCTAGGAAATAATTACACCAATAAAACATTATGAGAAAAGAGGTAGATATTTGTATTTTAAGTAAAATTTAAGTGTATTACCGTAATAAAATCTTATCTACAAATTTCTACCTGAATGCGGCACGGGTTACCGTTCACCGAATTATCTGAAACTTTGACATAAATTATTCCTAGTATAATAGTATATTTTCGTGGGGTGAGACTTAAAAAATACGCAAAAAAAATTCACCCCCTATAGAGATGGGCCACCCTAATGAAAATGTAACTTATCACATCAGGAAATGCATGTTATCCAATCTATAAGTTGGTATAAGGGGTAGGTAGTTACAGCCCACAAAGTAATTTTTTTTAAAACATGTGTTTTTACTTACCATTTTTACTCTAATTCGATAAACATTGATGACAGAGGATATTTCTTTATGCCAAAATGTTCACAATTATTTGCTGAATTCGTCCATATATACCAACTATATAAAAATCGCAAAACTAATCATTCACGGTAAATCAAAGGGGGGGGGAGTAACAGTGTGTGTGCTACGGTAAGTCTAAACTTCTATTGGCCATAACTTTTGATTTTACGCTTACCAAAATTCTGATACATACATAGAAAACTTTGTTATTCTCTTAGCTTTAATTTAAGTACAAATACATGGAGCTATGTATTTCATTTTGTGATAATAATAGTATAAATTATAACGCAATGTCACGAATTTCTGCGCACCAAAGCTAAATCGGTCTTATAAATGCATGGCCATGCGCGCTCGAAAAATCGCCTTATTGCTGATTTGCATAAGGCATGGAAGAGAAATTATGCCGTTAACTCATGTTATAGGGTTTTGAGCTGTAATAATGAACAATTAAAATTAAGTATGTAAAGTAAAATGTTTATCTCATGACTTTTTAAACATACAACACTTTTACTTAATAATAAATTGACAGTTACAAAATAAATAAAAAGTTATTGTAGGAAACAAAACTTAAAAGCGATTTTACATTTTTAGGATTATTATTCCGTACATACCGTGTGTGTAGTCGCGGGCTAGGCATGGGGAGTAGAATTACAACATCGCGTGTGCCAGCTGGCTGAAATGAAATAACAGCGCTAGAATGCTCCATCGATGGACAAATTTACGGCTGCCGGTGTTGTCATATTTCTCGCGCTACGTGAATGTACATGCCTAATGGGAAATTACACGCACGGTATAAGTCTATACAGCAAAAGCTGTATAGACAGATTTTATGAACAAAAATAGCATTGCTTTAATTTGTTCACTCAAAATGAAAATGTTTATTTCTAATAAAACTTATTTGCGATAATGTCAAACAGTCAAATGACAAGGAAAACCATCACTAACCTCATCTCATGCAACATACACATGTATAAAAGAACAGAGGTGTCATCAAATATTGGGCTACAAGCATGAGCATCCACAAAAATATTTTCAGGGAGAGCATAAAACTAAAGTGAAAAAACTAAAGTGAAAAAACTAAATAAAAATAAAACTAAAGTAAACAATAAGACATCTACTAAAATTACTAGTTCGTATGGGGTACCACAGACCGCAGGGCAGTGTGCTAGGGTCTCTTTTATTCATTATATACGTGAATGATATAAATCATTCATACCTAAGAAGTTCATATATAAGCCTTTTTGAGGATGAGGAATATAGGTATCTGACAAAAATCAAATTGAAATCACAGATATAATGAATAAAGAGCTTTGTATGTTATATATATGGTTATGTACAAAAAAAATTTAAACTCTATATAATGACAAAACTAAATGTATGGTTCTTGGAACTAAAGCTAATTGCCGAAAATATTTAAATGATCAACTGTTTCTGTACATTAATAATGCGAAAGTTGAATTGTAAGTTAAATTAAATATTTAGGAATTATTTTAGAACGATAGTTGACGTTTTCAAAATATATTGATTATCTATATAAGAACATTGGCAAAACCAACCAATTGGGTTGGATTTCAGTGGAACAAAGTATTGAAAACTGAAACAACTTTAATATATAAAATCGAGAAAAATCTAATACCTACCTACCTACCTTAAACCCTTCTTAGTTAAAAGATCGAATCAATTATTTGGTAGGGTCTGCTGAAAACTGCAATATGAATACAAAAATAATATCATTCTTAAAAAACTGTTAGCGATGGCCTACGCGTATTCAATGCTTTGCCCACGGAAATCAAATATTTAGTAATTTAAAATTGTTTACTAAAAAGTTACTGAATTATATATAGACGACAGAGCACAAAATAATAAATGACTATGTACAAATATATGTTACTTTTGAAGATAGCTTATGCTAAATAAAATTTATTCTATTCTATTCTAAATACATATTCACCTACGACATATAAAATACGACATATAAAATACGACATATAAAATATATACCAATTCGTAATAATGTACGGATTGGTATCTGCTCGTCACTGTCCACCATACATGCTTTAGCTGGATGCAACACGACTAGTGCTTTATACGGGATTAGAAAAAAAATTGCATATACCTTTTTAAAACAAAATAAGAGCACGCTTGAACTTGATAAAGCGACAGCCTTTATAAACGATGCCGTCAAAATTGCTCGTAGATATGTTCCGTTGCTATACAAATCAAAAACTTGTAAAGATGTAGATGATTTAAGGTACAATCTTCTTCAAAATTCGACCATTGCTAATTTTCTACCAATTGAGGATTCCTTTATGCATCACGTAAGACGTTTCTTATTACTTCTTATTATTTTGGAACAATATAGAATTGGAGGTTTTATACGCATCTAGCAGCGAAGATAAATTTTAAACTGTATATTACATCTGTAGACATGGTTACACAGAGCAAATCTAGTTATTTGCGATACTGTTAAATTTTTCAGCAGATAGGGATATATTTTACTCTAATGTCGTAGGTGAATATACATATTTGCTCCCCTTAAGAATATTTTTGTGGACGCTCATACTTGCAGCCTAATATTTGTTGACACTTTTTGTTTTTTTGTTATGTATGTGTATATTGCAAAAGATTTAGTGATGGCTTTCCATGTCATGTGACTGTTTGACATTATTTCACATTAAAATATTATTAGAAATAAACATTTTCAGCTTGAATGGACAAAATAGAGCAATAATGGCTGTCTGTACAACGTTCGCTGTTTGATGCTTTTACTATTCGAAAATTTTCATTACACACTATATATACGAAATAATAATTCTAACAATGTAAACTCGCTTTTAAGTTTTGTTCCATATACATACAATAACTTGTACTTTTAACAAGAACTTTTTGTTTAGTTTGTAACTGTCAATTTATTAATAAAAGTGTATATATGTTTAAAAATTATGAGATAAAACATTTTACTTCACATACTTAATTTTAATTGTTCATTATTACAGCTCAAAACCTTATAACATGAGTTAACGGCATATTTTCCGTTCCATGCCCTTATGCAAATCAGCAATAAGGTCGATTTTTTGAGCGCGCATGGCCACGCATTCATAAGACCGACTTAGCTTTGGTACGCAGAAATTCGTGACATTGGGTTACAATTTATACTATTATTATCACAAAATGAATACGTAGCTCCATGTATTTGTACTTAAATTAAAGCTAAGAGAATAACAAAGTTTTCTATGTATGTATCAGAATTTTATAAGCGTGAAATCAAAAGTTATGGTCAATAGAAGTTTGGACTTACCGTGGCACGCACACTGTTACTACCTCTTTGATTTACCGTGAATGATTAGTTTTGCGATTTTTAAATAGTTGGTATGTATGGACGCATTCAGCAAATAATTGTGAACATTTTGGCATAAAAAAATATCCTCTATCATGTAGTTTCATTGAATTAGAGTAAAAATGGTAAGTAAAAACACATGTTTAAAAAAAAAAACCGCTGCCCAAGGAATCACTACTTCCACATCCGGATTTTCTATCCAAGTCACACAACGAAAAAGTTTTGTATCTGGAAATAATTGTTTATGGAACTTTAATAATATAATATTTGAAATCCTCTACCCCAAAAACCCATAAAACGATACCCCACATCGGTAGTGGGGTGGGGGTGGTGACAGGGGGTGGGAGTGGGGGGTGGATAAATTAAAAAAATATTTTGAGGTTTCTGGTTCTTGTACACACACTAAATCACATTTTTTTTTCATCCTCTTTAATAATGGGGTGGGGGTGGTAATGGGGGTGGCTAATACCAAAATTTTTTTTAAGACCTTAGCTTCTCTTGTCTATACTAAATATCAATTTTATGAACTCTTACCTGCTTGATTTACATTTTCCTCAAATTTACCCCAATTTACCTCCCAACCCTTCGACGAAACAAGATGAAAATATAATCTAGTTTTAGATCTCGTTAAAGTACATATGTGTACCAAATTTCAAGTCAATATCTCAAACGGTTCCAGAGTAAACGTGCGCACAAAAAAAGTTACAGACCGACAGACAGAATTTTTTTTTTCGCTCAAACTTGAAATCTTTACGTTTCATGACATTCTAAGCCTATTTGAACAATAAAAATTTTTAAAAATTTTTTTGTCGTTACTATTCTTCCACTGGATGTGGAAGTAATTACTTTTTGGGCTGTAACTACCCCTTATACCAACTTATAGATTGGATAACATGCATTTTGTGATGTAATAAGTTATTACTAATATTTTGATATATAGTTTGCTTCGTTCTACTCCATTGATAGGTTGATGACACAATTTGAATAGGCGGCCGCTGCATTATTGGTTTTTTATATAGGGAATGATATTGAAAGTTACCTTAAAATAATGAATAGAATTCGAATCCGCATAAAAAATAAGGCATGCCAAAATAAGGAGGTTATCAACTTCCGGTATAACCGGAAGTGTCGCATACGCGACGTTATTTTCCTGATAAGCCCTCTTCCTAAATTTTCAGCTTCAACTTATTTGTAGTTTTTCCGAAACGTCTAATAGGCCACAAACCATGTGCACCCTGTGTAAACACATTACAGTTAAAATTTTTATGAAACAAAGGTCCGTTTACAGGATTCCCAATAGCACAATCCATACATAAAACGTAAGGCTTTTTTTGCAGCACAAATACACGGCTAGCTTTACCAGTATTACCCCAGCAAATCACTCCTGTGGATTAAAAATTTCAATAATAAAATTTTCACTATATCACTGTAATCTGACACAATCTTTTTTGAGCAAAATATTATTGTCTATGCAACCAAATACACTTAACAAATAAAGCCATAGCTTTGTTACTTGTAAACATGATTTCAGGACTCATACCTGTCATAAGACCATAAAATATCATAAAATACGCTGACCAGGAGAGGCTTCGATTTTTTCCCGAGATGTAGCATATACAGTGTGTGCTATTTAATACCACAACACCCCATTATTTTGGGGCGTTGCGTTGGCCAATTTTAATTTTTTGTTTTTTTTTGAGATATACTGCTCGATGAGCTTTATTTGACTCTTGAAAAATTTGTAATTTTCATGTTTTCAAGGCTTACTAAGCTCCTCTAAATGAGTCGAAATTTCGAGAACGACTATGTATTAGGCAATTTTTTTATCGGCAAATTGGATAGAGTATTCGGTTCGCAGTTGTTTCAAATACGTTTATACAAAATCTTAGCTTGATACCTTATATAGGGTGTTTGTTGTTCAATAACCAAATTTAAAATTTCTCACTTTTCGACTGGCCCTGTATAAAAGTCGGTTAGGTTTACTCAAACGGTAAGGTAGTCATTCGACTTAAGGAACATCAGACACTAAATGAGGAAGAAAAAGAAAAGTTATTCTTTAAATAAATAGTGCTTCTATGCATTATTCGGTTGCTGTACATAGGTGCCTTAATGGAAATTTTTCAAACAAAAGGATTGGACGGAATAGCTTTTCTTTTTTCCTCCTTATCTAGTGACATCAACATCAGATACTAAATAAGGAAGAAAAAAGAAAAGTTATTTAGTCTAATCCATTTGTTTGAAAAATTTTCATTAAGGCACCTACGTACAGCAACCGAATAATGTAAAGAAGCACTATTTATTTAAAGAATAACTTTTCTTTTTTCTTCCTCATTTGGTGTCTGAAGTTTCTTAAGTCGAATGACTATTTTACCTTTTTAATAAATCTAACTGACTTTTATTCAGGGCCAACAGACATTTTAAATTTGGCTATTTAATAACAAACACCCTATATGAGGTATCGAGACAACTGTGAATCGAATACGCTATCCAATATGCCATTAAAAAATTGCCTAATAGTCGCTCTCGAAATTTCGACCCATTTAGAGGAGCTTAGTAGGCCTTGAAAATGTGAAAATTACAAATTTTTCCAAAGTCAAATAAAGCTCATCGAGCACTATATCTAAAAAAAAAAAAAAAAAATTAAATTGGCCAACGTGTTTAGCCGTAGGCTATTCTACCACTCAATCAGGGCACACACACACATAGACAACATCATCAGCATTCCCTGTGATATTGCCATCTGCCGCAGCTGAGACTCGAATTCAGGAGAGGAGAGCGACTAGAACGTGTTGTCTCTCACACAACCGCAGACTAGGCCACTGCTGCCGTCTCGGCAACACGTGAAAAATGCCACTACACATTCATACCCTAGGCCAGGTTTCGAACCCAGGGCCCCGTGATTGCAAGCCTAACAAATTACCAAATCACAATATCTTTATTTTATTTAGCTTCTTGCACATGTCAAGGTATTTAATTTATATCAGTTTACAATTTATATACATTACGTTACATAAACGCGAACTGAGCGCGCGAAAGTAATGCAACGGCCGGGTGTGTCGGCTATGAATTTCAGACTAAGTGTTTCTAATTTTAAAACGATCTCTGAAAGTTAAATCGTATTTGGATGGAAGTGTATCAAGGATTTCAGTTAAATAAATTAAAAACCGCTGCCCAAGGAATCACTACTTCCACATCCAGATTTTCTATCCAAGTCACTCACAACGAAAAAAGGATGGATGAAGTAAAAAAATATTTTGAGATTTCTGGTTCTTGTGCACACACTAAATCACAATTTTTTTTCATCCTCTTTAATAATAGGGTGGGGGTGGTAATGGGGGTGGCTAATGCCAAAACTTTTTTTGAGACCTTAGCTTCTCTTGTATATGCTAAATACCAATTTTATGGACTCTTACCTGCTTGATTTACCTATTTACCCCAAATTTACCCCAATTTACCCCCCAACCCTTCGACGAAACAAGATGAAAATATAATCTAGTTCTAGATCTCGTTAAAGTACATATGTGTACCAAATTTCAAGTCATATCTCAAACAGTTCCAGAGTAAACGTGCGCACAGAAAAAGTTACAGACCGACAGAATTTTTTTTCGCTCAAACTTAAAATCTCGACATTTCATGACATTCTAAGCCTATTTGAACAATAAAAAATTTTTAAATTTTTTTGTCGTTACTATACTTCCACTGGATGTGGAAGTAATAAATTAAGGCATTTTAAGGATGTTTCGTGTGTAATATTAAGTTATGTAGGGAAAATAAATACAAAAACCCTACTTCAGCTGTCAATAGTTAAAAACAATTATTTGCCTGAAGGGCAAATTGTTTTATGTAGTATAGTTTCGAGGGAGGGTCAATGGGGGTAGAGCCGGTAGCGCAGTTCTGGAGAGCTTAGAAATTTTACTTCAACATTCGGTAGAAGCATAGTAGCACGAAAATTTTTATTGTTCAAATAGGCTTAGAAAGTTATGAAACGCCGAGATTTTAAATCTGAACAAAAAAAATTTCTGTCTGTCGCGTCGGTCTGTCTTTGCACGCACGATTACTCTGGAACCGTTTAAGGTATTTACTTGAGTTGAAATTTGGTACACGTATGTATTTTAATGAAATTTGGAACTAGATTATATTTTGATCTTATTCCGTTGAAGGTTTGGGGGGTAAATAGGTAAATCAAGCAAGTAAGAGTCCATAGCATCGATATTTAGTATATATACCGTGCGTGTGATGGTAAGTTAGACATAAGAGTAAGAATTGCAACATCGCGTGTGCCTGTTGACTAAAATGAAATAACAGAGCTGGAATACTTCAGTAGTCGAGCGCCGAGAGGCGGGTTTTGCTGTTGCTGGGTTGTCATATCTCTCGCGCTAGGTGGATGTACATGCCTAACCCACAATTACACGCACTGTATCAGAGATGCTAAAGTCTCAAAAAATGTTTGGCACTAGCACCCAATTATTAAATGGGTGAAAAAAATAAAATTGTGATTTAGTGTGTGTACAAGAACCAAAGGCCTCAACAATTTTTTACTTCATCCACACCAACTACCACCCTCACCCCCACTACCGATGTGGCATATCGTTTTATGGGTTTTTGGGGTCGGCGATTTCAAATATTATATTATTAAATTTCTATAAACAATTATTTCCACAAAGTGGAGTGCAAATATAGTATCAAATCTTTTTTATTGTGAGACGCTTGGATAGAAAATCTGGATGTGGATTCCCTCGGCAGCGGTTTTTTATAGAAAAATAGTGATGATCTCTTGAATTCTTATTTTTCAGATTATTAATACTTTCAATAATACTGAGTAACGTTAACATGTAGGAATATCTACATTGTTGAGGTAATTTTCTTAGTTTAGATTTTGTTTACGCTATTTACAAGTAGTAGTGATTATGTAAATCTATAATACTTTTTTATTTGCATAATTAACTAGAATACCTAAGTTTAGAGTTAATATATTTTCATGTTTATTTAGATATAATGCTAAATATTTTTGTCGACAAATTAAGTTTAGAAAAATTATTGAAAGGGATAAAGGAGACATCTCAGATGTTAACCACATCAAATATAGTGATTTTCAAAATGAAGGCGCAGTGAATAAATATTCGAAAGTAGACTGTAATCTTTAAATTACTTACCCCTATCTAGTGGCAGCAATTTTATGTTCTGGAACACTGTTTAGGATAAGGAAACAAGGGATCAGGTTCCAGAGTATCACTATAATCACTACAATTTATGCACTATTCAATCAAAAATTGAGCACGAGTCTATCTGTCGGCAAGCCTAATGTTAATCTTTTTACACGGTTCTCCCGCCTATCTATCTGTACAAAAATCACGCGTGCTCATATGCTATCTTAAGGAGCACAGCCTATTGTCCTCTTTTGGCATTAATTGGAACCAAAATAAGGCGCCTAAACACAAAATGTTCATAAAATATACAGATGTAGGACATCATCGTTATGTAAACAGCAAAAAGGCAAAAACACTGAATCTTGTAAAATAAAATAGTTCAGTACGTATCCGGCAAGTTTGAGACCAAGACTAGGGTTTGCAATACCGGTTAGCCGGTTAACCGAACAAAAAACACATGATGATAATTACCGGTTATTTAAATTTTCTACCGGTTATTTCGGTAAATTCTGCACTTGCGATATGTCACGTATTCAACGTTTCTATGTCAGTGATTAGAATTTACTAAATACAGAGTGACTGCTCCAACACTGAGCACTTTTAACAATAAATAATATTAAAGTAAAACACCAAGCCCTAAGAAATACAAACAAGCTAAAAACGTACTCTTCGCCTGTTCACTGAACTCTTTATATAATTATTACACATTCTATAGGATACTCTTCGCAGTTATTTGTACATAATGTTAGTTTTAGACATTTTTAATTTTATAGTACGAACTTAGTTGGTAAAATAAAGTTGGTAAAAATAAAAAAAACCGTACTAAACCCCATTTGGGTTTCGAACCCGGGATCTTGGATTACGAGTCAAAAGCGTAAGAACTACACCACCACCTTACACATAAAAAAATGTAAATTTTCACATTATAAGACACGAGCTAAAATCATATTTTCACGGTTGTATATTACATTATGAAATGTATATTTGTACAATATATAAATATAATTCCACCAGATTTCTATTCAATTACAAAAACATAAAAATCAAAAAATTTTTTTTCAAATTTAAATCATTAATAACATTTTTATTTACCGATCGATTTTGTTCTTCCTCTAGCTAACACTAACTTACTGCCCCAATTTCAATACAATCGGATTTTTCCTTCTTGAGTTATCGTGCTTACAAGAAACGTGACGGACGGACGGACGGACGGACGGACGGACATTTTGAAAGTTGTTCAGAATTCGTTCACTAACAAAATGATATGAAAATTTTTTGGCTGCGAGCGATATTTACGGTTTTAGAAATGTGCCGATCAAATGCAATATACTTCGTTTTCGTATTTGCGAAGAGTATAATAAGAGAGACATTGACAATATCTGCGACAGGAAATTGTATATTTCACTGCCGCAAATATCCATTTAGGAGTATGTTATTGCCAAGTCTTATTAACTTATCGACCTACCAGTATCGACTGAGGAAGGGCATCTTCAGCTGGTGGTATTTTATGCACAAATCAGACTACTAACAGATGCAGCTTTGAAAAACTAACCCGTTTAACGGGCTATTATTTTAAAAATTATTGTATTTTTAGATTAGGTATTCAGTAAATGCCCTATTTGAGTTTATGTTAATAATTTTTGTTATTTACAGAATATCTATTTATTTAATGTATGTCATTTATATTTTTCCTTTTGATAAAAAACCTTTTGTTTGTTCATTATATTAATTATATACGTATATAAAAATGTTTTTTGTTTTTAGATAATTTTGTAAATGGAAAAAAAAACAATTTCCATTTTCACCACCCTAATCATTCATTCTAAAAATTACCGGTAAACACCGGTTATTTAACGTTTTTATTTACCGATCTACCGGTTATTAAAATTTCCGGTAAATTGCAAACCCTAACCAAGACCAATAAATGTCATATTGTGAATAAAAGGCAGTATATTCCACCAAAATTTTGCATGAACCCTGGACCGCCTGGACTCTAACTACTAATTTTGGTGTAATTTTCCAATTAAAGAACCGATTTTAGTTGTATCTTCTGTAATTTATAGCTGTTTGCATCTACTAATAATTTTAATTCTTTACTTATTCATATTGCGAGTAAAGGATTGAAAACATAAATAACTTTTCTGGGGCTAAATTTTGAAAAACCCTGTAAATTAAATTTGAGGCAGTAACAAATTTGCATAAGCTGAAGAATTTTGTGTGTTGTTTCATAACATTTCTGCGTTTTGAATCACCTCTCTATCTGCATTCTTTTGCTTCAAATATACTCATTTTTCAATAATGTGTACGTACATTTTAGAATAATTTTAATGAATCACAAAATGTTCGGCAAGACGTTGTGAACAATTAGTATGCATATAATTTTACCACAGATTACTCTAATTCTGGTTTAACAGTCGGCTCAATTCAGCAAGTCTTTGAAAAACAGAATTATGTATTTGTCACATTATTGTTGTCAAAAGCACATATTTTGTATCGTACAGTGTGGACCAAATTAGATGGGGTTTGGGTTTTCTGTAAACTATGGCAAATAGACAAAAACCAATATAGGTGTCATGAGCTCGATTTTCGAGAAACAAACAATGGCGGAAACCGTGACCGTCATCTTTTTCGACTACCGAGCTACAGAGCGTTTTTGAAAAATGTCATTTACCAAGTGTCGCATCGAAAATCGAGTAACACATTCTTAAGGCACTATTTTAGCAGATAAGAAGAAAATTATGCATGCCTTAGTTTTATATAACTTGTGTTTTTTTAAATGGAACACTCTATAAATTATTTCATTATTCGGTCACGACTTAAATTAGCTATCAAAGGATATATCATATGTCATATTTATCTCTAGAAAAAGTGGTTAATTTTCGAAAAATTTAATATATTTGTGAGGAGGCCATGGAAAACTATTAACAACAACACTTCTTATAATATAAAATAATTTTGCCAAAAATAGGAAAAACTAAACTACAATAAATGTTCGAATTGTCTTCCATTAACATCTATATGAATGAATGAGTGGTTTATTTACAAAATTTGTTACATAAATGTTACATGATTTTACAAATAAGTTAAGTACATAAAAGTTTTGAAAATAAGTATAACGAAATAATAATAATAATAATTGTGTAAATAAACACAAAGATGCCCCACTAAAGGCCAAGGCCTGCGCGTGGGTTTACAAAAAAGAATTATAAAGCTATATAAAAATATATATATATGAAATTATATGTCATAGTGTAAACTATGATTACCATAACATAATATAATCTAATAGTATGGTATTATATAAAATTAATAAAACTATATAAACAATAATCAACACTAATTGTACGTACTAAAAGAGACATTAGAACGAAATGTTGCTCAGATATTTAATTTGGGTTAAATGGTAATTATAATAAGATAAGTTATAATAAGATAAGGTATAGTAGTTAGTAAGATAACATTTATAAAAATAAAAAGGAAACAGTATAATGCA
Organism: Rutpela maculata; assembly: GCA_936432065.2. Lineage (NCBI taxonomy): Eukaryota > Metazoa > Arthropoda > Insecta > Coleoptera > Cerambycidae > Rutpela > Rutpela maculata. The sequence goes on from OW386294.2 coordinate 52,730,037, forward strand.
GTCTCAGAACAATAAGCCATTAAGGGTCTAAATTTTTAAGTCAACCATATCATGAATCATGTCTCTGGGTGTGTAAAATATAAATTGCTTGAGTTGCTTTTTAAATTTATTGATATGGTTTATATTTTTCAATTCTGCAGGTAAGTGGTTATAGAGCCTAGGACTCAAATAGGTGAACGATTTCTGACCTACGGTTTTCTTCACAAAAGGTGGTAAATATGCATGATTTTTATTTCTCGTGTTATATTTGTGGTCATTTTTTTTGAATTCATCTTTCGTTTTTTGTTGGTGGAGAATGGACTGATAAAAAAAGAGTTGCCGTGGGTCAAGTAGGCAGGCCTCTTTGAAAAGTCTGTCAGAAGGATATGTGACTTCTTTATTAAACATTATTTTAAGGATTCTCTTCTGGACAATTATTAAATTATTAAGAATCGTTTTACCAACTCCACCCCATGCCAAAATTCCGTAGTTAATATGCGACTCAACTAAGGAGTGATATATAATTTTTAAAGGGTCTATGTTCAAAATAGTTTTCAAAGTTTTTAATTTATATATGAGCGATTGTAGCTTTTTAATTACATAAGTCACATGTTTATCCCATCTTAGGTGGGAGTCAATAATAATGCCTAGATACTTAAATTCCGTTTTACGAGCTATTTTGAGTTGATTTGAGACTGTGAGGTTTTGGAATGTTTGCAGATTATTATTGTTAGTGCATATAGGTAAGTAATATGTTTTATTAAAATTGATTGTGAGCAATTTGTGATCAAACCAGTCTTTAATATTTTTTATGTCTTCTTCGACTATGGATTTGAGTGACATCCAGTTTTCAGCTGTGTAGAATATTGCAGTATCATCGGCATATGTTATTATACTTCCTTTAGTTTGGATAGAAAATAAATCATTTAAATAGATATTAAACAGGACCGGCCCTAGCACGGTTCCTTGTGGAACGCCATACTCTATCGTTCTAAAGTCACTTACAAAGTCGTTTATTTTAACACACTGATGTCTATTTGAGAGATAGCTTTTAAACAAATCTAACGTATTTCCTCTTATACCTATACTATCCAGTGACTCCGAGAGTAGCGCATGGCTAACCGTATCAAAGGCTTTGGCTAGGTCTATAAATACACAGAGTGATGGTTTATTACTGTCCAGTGCAGAATACATTTTGGAGGTTAGCTGAAGTATAGCATCTTGCGTTGAGATGCCTTCGCGAAAACCATATTGTCTATTTGATATTATTTTATATTTATTAAGATACTCGCAAAGTCTTTTTTTAAGAATTTTTTCAAATATTTTAGAGTAAGTAGTTATTAGGGATATTGGTCTAAAGTTAATTATTTGCTGTCGATCTCCACTTTTATAGATTGGCAAGATGATAGATGTTTTAAAAGCAGAAGGGTAGTGGCCTTTTTGAAAACATTTATTTATAATATAGGTTAGGGGTTCTGATATATTTGGTGAAATAATTTTTAGTGTCTCTGCCTTTATTCCATCTACCCCGGCCGATTTGCCGTTTCTTAACGACAAAATTATATTATTAATTTCTACAGGATTTGTAGGTGTAAGAAACATGGAATTAGTAATGTTTTTATTGTTCGGTTTGTCATAATTGGGGTTGGAGATTATCTGATCCGCCAAATTTTTTCCGACTGTAATATAATGGTTATTAAAATTGTTTGCTACTGATTTGAGGTCAGTTATAATTTGTCCGTTGTTGGTGATAGTATTTATCCTATGTTGCATTTTTTTTTGAGAACAGATTTCCTTTACAGTATCCCATAAGTTTTTAGTATCTTTCTTATTTTCCTCTATCTTATTTTTGTAATAATCAATTTTTATTTTTTTAATTAGATTGTTTGTCATATTTCTGAATGTTACATAATTGTCTTTAAGCAGTTGGTTATTCGGGTCTTTTATAACTTGCTGGTACATTTTGTCACGCATATTTATGGATGTCATTAAACCATTAGTAATCCATGTTTTACGTTTTCTATTTTTCAATTTTATTATTTTAGTGCTTTTTCTGATTATGGTGTTTATGGTACTAATGAATTCATTTGTTGCATCTTCAATATCGTCAAGTTGGTAGATTATATTCCAGTCCGTTTCTCTAACCCTTGATTTCAAGTCATTGTAATTTATTTTTTCAATTTTATTGTTACATATTTTACTATTTTTTATAATTTTATTTGGTATTATGATTTGTAGGTATATGAAATAGTGATCAGTGAGTGAACTTTTTATGATGATAGGAAGGAGAAATTCGGAATCAGATTTTGTTTTTATGAATATATGGTCAATACAAGATTGACTGTTATCTTTGCATCTAGTGTAATTATTTATTGTCGAAATAAGACCAAATTCATTCATTATGTTTAGATATTCAACAGTACTGTCCGTATTTTTTAAAATGTCTATATTTATATCCCCAGCAAAGATGAAATAATCTATAAAACTTAGGTCAATATTAATAAAATAATTTCTAATGTCCTGCAGAAATACACTGGGATGTGTTGATGGAGATCTATATGCTGCAACTATGCAAATATCTTTATTAAAATATTTTACACACACAGAGACTATGTTATTATTAGTTAGTGTTATGATGTTGTGCGTGAAATCGTACTCTGATTTTATATAAATGACAATGCCATCGTTCTGATTATACGTACCTTCATTATAAATTATATTATAGCCCTCAATATTATGCAAGGCTAGATCTTGTATTTGCCAGGTCTCAGTTAAAATGATGCAGTCAGGTTTATAGGAGAATTGATTTAGGTAACATTCAAATTCATTGAGATTCTTTTTTATGCTACGTATGTTATTATGTAATATTTTGAAATTTGGGGTTTTCTCATTTATTTTTGTTACCTGGTCACATTCGTTACAGGTAAGTACCGTTTCAGTTTTAATTTCATTGAGTGTAAAATCTCTGATGTAAGGGTCCATTGTACAAATTATCAGAGAAGACATTGAGAGAAGCAAGAACTTGCGTTGTTATAACAATAATATCAATTACTAATAGGAATATAGAGAAAAATAATACATGTAAAATATTACTAAGAAAAATAATTAGGTACTAATAAAAGAAATATTTTCAGTAACAAAAGGTCGATCAGATAGTATAGATTAGTATTAAAATTAGTATTGAGATTTATTTCTTGGTTTATTTACCCTTATTTATTACTTCTGGTCCTGTTTGATGACCTTTGACAGAAAGTGGAGTATATTTTTGGTTTTGTTCCGGTTGATTTTTCAGGACTCCCTTCTCTGCTTATCTTATTTCTATCTTCTTCTTGTGCTGTTCTTGTATTTATTTTTGACATGGATCCTGTTGCCTCTGTTTTTCTCTTCGTATCCTCTATCAGAGTCTCAGGGGGGTCTTGGTTTGCGAAGTTCACAATTGGGGTTTTTGGATTTGTTGGTACTAGTTTTGTCTCTTTCTGTTCTATTCCTTTCTGTTCTGTATTGGTTTTTACGCTTTCTTTATTTGTGTTTCTGGTTACATATATTTCATCCCCATCAGTTGATTTTAAATCCTCACTTGTGTAGGTTTCTCTGTTTATGATTAGCTTATTTTTGAAAATTCTTGCATGGCACTGTTTTTCTTTCGCTAATTTTAGGTGATGGCGTAGTAATTTCTGCTCTTCTCGTTCCTCGGGGGACAAATCGTTCGATATGCTAATTCCGGTTCCCTTTAGTTGCGTAGCGTTTTTAAATATATCCTGCTTTACGGTGGTTCTTACTAGTTCTAGTATACAGGCTCTTGGTTGGTATGGATTTTTTTGGCCTACTCTATATACGTCATTTATGTCCGTTTCTTGGAGATCTACATTCAGTTTTGCACTTACTATTCTTTTCACTTGGTTTTTTATAACTAGGCCATCCTCCTCTGGAATACCAAATAGGACTAGGTTATTTTTTTTTAGTTTTTTTTGAGTGAGCAGCAGTTTTTCTCTTAAATTTTTGTTTTCTGTTTCCAGCACACTTACTCTGCTATCCAGTGCTTTAAGGTGCTCTTTGTGTTGTGATAGGTCTGCTTTTATGTCTTTCACGTCTGTTGCTATTTCTTTCAGTATTTTGAATAGTTCCCCATTTGATATTTTCTCGCTATCTCCCATATCAATTAGTTGATTTTCTTTTTCTTATATTTTTCAAATGTACCTATGATTTAACGCAACGTGTTTTTTTCTTCATCCAGTATATTAGTTGGGCAGAGAAGGTAGTGTAAATGTTGTGCGGTTGTATATTGTAAATTTGCCCGTCCAGCCAGTGTCAATGGTCTCGGTCCCTTATTTTACTAACACGTGTTGACCACTTGTTTAGGGATGTATCGAAAGTTTTATCGAAATCTTACTCTCAGCACTCAAGAGTTAATTTTTACTTTACTATATTCCGTTTTTCTAATTTTATATGGTTTTTATTTGTCTTTTGATTATATATATTTATTCAAATTGTCCTTAGCCACTATCTCACTAATTTTTGACACTTTCACTTATGTTTTTACTTAATTTTTCACAGATTTGTCAGGAGCGTTTCTTAGTGCGTCCGTTTTCGGAGGCTTGACCTTATACTTGAGAGGGAAAGTAATAGTGAATCGATGCATATTTATCGCATTTCTAATATTTGAGAAGATCATGGTAAAAAAAAGGAAAAACAAAATAATCGTGTAAATGTCAAAAACTAATTTGTGAGTTAATTATGAGTGAGCATATAAAAAATGGTTCAATTTAGTAATGGTGAAAAATATGATATGATTAAGAGTTTTATAGAATGCGGAGAAGATTCAAATTGAGCTTCCGAGCTTTATTTTAATAGGTAAGTTATAGACAGCAAAAGTTTGTGCCAAAAGTGATGCCTAAACAATATTTTTAGATATCTAGACATAAAAATATTCAAAAGGCTACAACAAAATTTAAGAGTTTGGATCATTTGTAAAACATCGAGCAAAAAATATATTATAAAGCAGGTAGAGAAGCTGTAGAAAATATGGTTTTAGAAACGTAAGAGAAAATCCTAATATATCGTCTTGCGAAATACAGGAAAATTTAGGAATCCCAAAAACTGCGTTGCGTTGTTTAAAAAAAAATTTATTCAAACCCTACAAAATTAGGACTAGTCACCATCTATTATACCCAAATGACTTTCAAAGGCGTCTCGATTTTTGCCAGTGGTTTTTGCGTCAGTGCAATGAAGTGCCAGGATTTGAAAGAACAATTATATGGACAGACAAGGCCCATATGAGCTGTGCCGGAATTTTTAATCGGCATAATAACCACCATTGAGCTCATGAAAATTCGCATGTAACCGCTACAGTTCATGGTCAAGGAAGATTTGGTTGGTGTATGGTGTGGTTTTATTAGATACGAAATAATAGGTCCCCATTTTTTTCACGTTTGAATACAAAAAATTTTATTAACATTCTGCGACAAGAAATAGAGCCCTGTAAGACAATTTCAAAGATTAATTTACCATTTATTTATGTCAAATAGTAGAGAGCTCAAGCGTCCGAAAGTGCCTTAAAAAATGAATCTGTACGGCTTTAAATACTAAAAGCTGACAACTGGATAAATCGATAGCATATACAGTGTGTCTCAGGATAGATGTAACAAGAGGTGTAATGGACCAAAAATTTTGGAATTTTGGAATGGTATTTGGGGATTGAGTCCTGCTTGTTGTAAAACTAAAGTATACCAAAAATGACTTGATTTGATGCTCTACGTTTTATAAGCAAAGTTGTAAAAATCACCACTAATAAAGTACCTCTATTTTTCAAAATATGAAAAAATTCCACTAAGAAAAGTTATTTAAAATGCAATTTTATACCTCTATACCAAATTTCAGGAATATAAAATTATTTTTTTGAGACTTCCCATTTTTTCAATAAATTAGTATTTTATTTTGAACCATTCAATTAAAACTGCATAGAAATTATTTTTTGTGAATTAATATTTAAAGTTATGTAGAAGCTAAAAGTAGGCTATGAGAAAAGCAGTGGATACACATTTATCATTTATTATTGACATATCTGTCAAACGTAGTCAATATTATCCTTAATTTCTGTTTCAAATTAACGAACCAAGCATAAAAAATGAAGTGAAAATGGTACAGTGCATGAAAAAATTTATATTGTGCAATGCTACGGAATTGGCGGTGAAAACTCGCTAAGAGAAGTAGTAAGCCAATTTAATTTGAAATTTCCAACACTGCTTTGTCACGTCAGCGCGAGGACCCTCCAGAGATGTTGCCAAAATTTTTCACATCCCCCCCCCCCGCTCAAAAATTATTAGGAGTGGGGGCCCGCCAGTGAATTTGGTACCGGGGCCCATGATTTGATGTGGGGAGCGTGATGGCCTGATACCAGCGGATGTTTTGGTAATAGTTTAGGCGTTTTTAAATAACTTACCAGCGTTTCACGCAATCACAGGGTGTGGCACTACTGGTCAATTTTCTGGCTGCTGGGAGTATATCTTACATATTACAAATTGCGTATTCGAATAGCTAATTTTGATGATATTTTGTTTACAGAAGTTCATACCGTTGCTCTAAAATTATATACAAGCAACGAGGAGATATCGTCGGAGAATAATTTACGTGGTATCCTAGCAGCTTCAAAAATGCTGGATAAACTACCACCTACTGAGGATAGTTTAAAACAACATTGTTTACGAGCTCATTACCAAATCATTATTTGACTCAATGCTCTTAGCACAGTAGAGAAAAGCCCAGTAGTTTCACTCGCAGCGGTCCCTTTGATATTTGTTGTACTCGATTTTATTTTTTTTAATCCACTGCGCATCTACTGTTTGTATCCCACGCGCATTTCGTCGACAGTGGCGACTGTTCAGAAACGTAAACGTAAACAAAAATAAACATCCGCCCCACCCTATATCATCACTGCCGTCCACTGTCGTCGTGCCGACCACTGCGCGTCGAATAGTTTAAGCCCACGCGCACTGAAAATCTTATACAACTGTTCTGGCTGAGTCGGACTACTGGTCTTTTCTCTACTGTGCTCTTAGTCCCATCATAACCCCCCTCACTGTGCTCGAATATGGTTGGCAACCTGTCAATGCTACCGATATTTCAAACTGCTCCACCTTTTTCACAAGATTTCACCATCTTACACAGCTGTGGATGTAAAAAAGGTACCTGTAGTTAAAGTTATCATTTCTTCAAAAAAAAGTAATTTTTGTTTTCGGATTGTAGATATAAATGGTGTAGCTGTAAAAAAAAAATAAAATGCCGTGTAATTGCATGGGTCAAAAATCTTGTTCAAAGTGGCCGTCCATAAATAATGTCACGCTTCTTTTTCCAATCCCCCCCCCCCCCCCTGTGGCCACACTAGCTTTTACGTAAGTTAATAAAAATTGTAAATTTCTAATTTGAACCATGACATATTTCATAAGGAAAAATTCTTTCCCAGGTTTTAGTTTATTTGTATAAAATATTAGGCATAAAATTATTTGCTTATATTGTGACTTCACAATTGCTTGAGCTCCTCCCCCTGTCACCAAGTGTCACAACATTCAGAACCCCCCCTAAAAGCGTGACATCGTTTGTGGACGGCCCCAAATGTTTCCACCAAAAAAAAAAAATATATAACTGACGAAAATATGTGTGAAGATCTAGAATAACATTTTTGTGAAATTCTAGTAGTATGTAACGGGCTGAAGGACCTCGGTCAATTGCCCTTTGATTATTAGTCAATAAAGATCATTATTATTATTATAGTAGTAATTAGAGTAGTATTTTCCATAAGTTTAGGCGTTACTCCAAACATCATTTAATTATTGTGACAATATTAATTACTGTTGTAAAATAACTGATACATACACATTACATCACAGACCGCGGGGAGCAGTGACATTTTAGACCTCGTTGGCGGGGAGTAATGCAGGCGATCGACGTTTGCAGTTCTAACCACTTGGAGATTTTGTAACCGCCATAGTTTTAAATTCATAACTCAGTTATTATTTCACTAAAAATATTTTTAAAAAGTACCGTCGTGGTCAGAAAGTACAGGCCTTCATTTCACAAAGAATATTTTTTCTTAATTTGAGACTTAGTTTTCGAGTAATTCAGTGTGTAATGTAAAAAAAACGGCAAATGAGATACAGGCATTTAAAGTTTGCGTTTCCCATAAAGCACAATGCTTTTTTGAAAATAGTTTATTTTTTACAGCCTTACATCTATAGAAAATATTATATAATTTTTACCAAAGAGAGATATGTACTTCGGCTAGGTGATGCACTATATAACTCGAAAATTTTGAATAACGCCCTTTTGCACAGGACAATCTTTGGACAACTTTTTTTGGAAGTTTACCTATATATATATGCTATCGATTTATCCAGTTGTCAGCTTTTAGTATTTAAAGCCCTACAGGATGAACATTTTCAGCCTCTGAGCTCTCTACTAAAATGAAACACGAAATTATTTAAATGCTCAAATTGTGGAGGATTGGATGGATATCTATATATCACTCAGGACTAGTTTATCAATGTCTAGATAGCTAGGTTAACTAAATCGATAACTAATATTAATTTAGCTAACTGGATATTAATAAACAACAAAGTAGTTTAGATATTGTTTAATTTTTAGGAAATAATGGTCCTTTTTTTGTGGCCCGCTAGATCTCCCGATATAAACCCTGCCGACTTTTGGCTTTGGAGTTATTTAAAAAATATTATATATAGAGAAAGTTCTAATAACATAGGCGAATTGGAAAACAAAACATTAGCTGCGTTTCGAACAATAACTCCTGTCATGATTGGAAATGCTGTAACGAAAATGTGTCAAAAATGCATAGATGTCAATGGAAGTCAATTCGAACATTTATTGTAGTTTAGTTTTCCTATTTTTGGCAAAATTATTTTATATTAGAAGAAGTGTTGTTGTTAATAATTGTCCATGGCCTCCTCACAAATATATTAAATTTTTCGGAAATTAACCACTTTTTCTAGAGATAAATATGACATGGATGTCAATGGAGGACAATTCGAACATTTATTGTAGTTTAGTTTTTCCTAATTTTGGCAACATTATTTTATATTATAAGAAGTATTGTTGTTAATAGTTTTCCATCATTTGTTTCTCGAAAGTCGAGGTTTCTGTCTATCTGCCATAGTTTTAGAGAAAACCTCAAATCCCATCTAATTTGGTCCACCCTGTGCACATTTACGATTAATACTATACTTACTTAAGAAAAACTGAACTAAAACCGATTACTTAAGTCTAATGACAAATCAAAACTAGAGTAACTTTTTGAATTTAAGGTGGTGTGGGGTTGGGAGGTTGGCACTGGACTTAGTCCTTTAGCCACAAAATTTGTTAAATGTACGCAATTTTTTTTCTTAATTCAATCGCCACACTGAGCTTTTGATCGCATAGAAAAAAAAAATGTTACTGAAATACAAATATTACAGAACATTTCTAAATTATGGTACACACCACCGGCAGGAGGAACATGAGAAAATATATTTTTTAATCCACTGAAATAAATAGAAAGAGTTGTTTGGTTTATTACAGTACCTATCAATGTGACTTGAAATATTTTTTTAAAATTTGACTTTGTTGCTGACAATATTTCTTTCACATTTTTAAAATTCTCATCATTGTATTGTGTCAGAAAATTTTGAACAAAAAATCGATACACGATATTAACCATATGTTTTTTGTAACAACAAAGGTTAAGAAAGGAGGAGAGATAAGGAATTCTCACTCCGTTTCAATGCTACTGCCTTCAGAATTAAAATTGTTACTTACTGTTGATAAATCTGTGACAATTTACAGTCCAATATCTCAAAGCGTTCAAAAGATGTAAAATATGTTATATTGTTTATAGTTCAATCATCAAACGATATTTGACCAAACAAAAAAATTACTGTTCAGATTTTATATGCAGAGCAGGCCCATATTAATAGTACGGGAGTTAGCGACACTTTTAGTTGCTATGTTTGTTTAAATTTAGTTTATTTTTTTTTCGATCATATTAATGTAACTTGTCCACAAAATTCCTGCCACCTTGTTAGAGGGTCAACGCTTGGCAACAGCATTTTAATTAATTTTAAAAGAAAGTATCAATACCATACGTGTTTAAAGATGAGATTCTTTATATTCTTCATTGACATTACAGTATGACGGAAAATGATTTCCTGCCACTTTCATTGTAGATCAGCGTGCTCCTGTCATCATAAATATATAATTAAAATTAAGTCAGTTGGCAGTAATGTTTAAAGCTGAACATTTTTTTGTAAGTAGTTTATTACTTGAAATTGCTAAAAAACTTATGCTGCTGCCCATTCGACGGAACATGGCTTTGGCAGGAGCAATAAAGTCCTGTCAGGCATTGGCCTGCTAGTGCGCCTGCAGGCGCGATTTTGTGAAAACAGCCTAAATATAATGCAAAAAATAAGAAATTAATTTTAAGCAAATCTTTCAAAAAACAGTGTCGCTGGCTTCCAGACTAAAAGGTATAGAACCTTTATAGATATACAGATTGCTTCAGGCTATGCCCGAAAGCATTACGGCAAAGAAACTTCAGATGTCAATAATTACTTTAAACGAACTGGACTGTACTTAAAATTACATCGCAGTTTTTGTATCATTTTATTTACTTTTCTCTCAGATCGTGATATCTCTGAAAATTAAATATAAGTAAATACATAGTCAGGTATTTATAATTCTTAATATCAATATAATTATAAAATAAGACCAAAATAGTTGAACAAAATACGTATATTTAATGGAAAGGCTTGTACAAATTTCATTTACTCCGGCCCAGGTAAAGGGGTCTACAGACGATCCAATCAACCAACCGACCTTCTCGGTGCACTTTGAAGATTGACATGCGAACTTGTCAAAGCTAAGGGGTCTACAGACGACCCAACCAACCATCTCGGTACACTTTGAAAATTGCCATGACAACTCATAAGTGAGCTGGTCTGCTGGAATTCCAGCGTCTTCAAAGCGTACCGACAATGTTGGTTCGAGTTCTCACGGCAATCTTCAAAGTGTACCGAGAAGGTCGGTTGGTTGGTTGGTTGATCTGTAGACCCCTTTAGCTGGTCTGCTGGAGCCAACATTGCCGGTACGCTTTTGAGACGCTGGAATTCCAACAGACCAGCTCACTTTTACGAGTTGTCATGGCAATTTTCAAAGTGTACCGAGAAGGTTGGTTGGTTGGTTGGTTGGTTGGTTGGTTGGTTGGGTGATTAGATCCTCTGCGGCCTTAAGACAGCCGTACAAAAGCTATTTATGTTTATCTTTCCTTAAACAAACAATTTTTCTGCGCTCTTTATAACAACGTGATTTCATGGCTGGTTTTTCACCAGTCCTTATACATAGGGTGGTTCGTAAGAAATGGTCCATACAGCAACATTTCTGACATATAAATACTGCGATTCAGATAAAGTTACCTTAGTCCAAAAGTTTATATTAACAGAAATGGGTGTTAAAGTCAATATCATATTTTTCATTTTCTCGCATAACTCAAATATTGGTAAAAAAATTTGTGAATAGGGGTTTTTTTAAGATGAGAAATTCAAATCTGCTCCCATTTTGATGTAGATCCTAACTTTTTACCCGTAATGTTATCACTTCTTTTATTAAAAATAACTAACTAACTAACTAACTAACTAACTAGATGACAACTTTTCAAATTCAGCTATGAGAGATATTATGTTTCTTATTTATTGTCAATTTAATTACAGTGGACGTCCTGGGCAATGTGAATATTTGCTAAGATTTTCTAACAGCTTGCAACCTAGTCATCGACTATTTTAAAATCTGGACATTTCCAACGCGAGTGCGAAATTAATGTTTGCTGTGGGATGGATCTGGATTGTTTAGCGGGGGGTGAGCTTGTGCTCACGTGCACTCAGGCCTCATAGGCGGGCCCATTGTTCTGCCCCCGTAAGTGGTGGCATGTCCACCGAGCTCCTCATTCCTCAAGCCAACCAACACTTGTGATGTATTTGAGGAGAAGGCCAGGTGAGATGCCACCTATGCTGGCCATACTGGGCCAGAAGTCCCCCAGTATGGATCCTGTTTTCGTTGAGAGAGCAGGGCAGTGACAGAGCACATGCTCGGCAGTCTCGTCATCCAGATTACACCCTCTACTCTACACTTCGGGTTGTCTATGAGTCCCAGTGTATGGAGGTCTTTGTCTACAATGTCCGGTTAGTAATCCTACATAAATGCGCAGATTACTCCTAGACGTTTGAAGACAGTGTTTGCCTAGCTTACGACTGGGTGTGGCCAAAGCCATTCTGCTATGTCTGCAGCTGCTCAGACCCTCCAACAGTACGCATGGGGTCTAAGTGTATAGTTCTTCAGCAGGGAACTGTGGACTGAATCTGAGAGCGCTATTGCAGGTTCCGGACCATGCAGGGCGCTCTCAGATCCTTTGCGGGCTAAAGTGCCCGCTTCTTCGTTACCCTGAATTCCATCATGTCCTTTCACCCAATGGAGCGGGACTATTGTTTTGTGCGAACACATCTAGGGCCTTTCTAATTTCCAGAACCAGCCCCAAGCCTGTCCTACAGTTGTTTAGGGCAAGCAGGGCTGCTCTGCTGTCCGTTTTACCACTGACGTTTGCCTTCGTGGTTTCTATTACCGCTTGCAGGATCCCTACTAGTTCCGCCTGGAAAATAGTAGCATGTGTGCCTAGCGGTATTATTGAGTGTAGATCTAGGTCTTCTGAGTTTTGAACCATCGGTGTAGCTTGATATGTCTGGCTCATCATTACCGGACACATTCAGACTCACCTCAAAGTTCTTGTCGAAGTATTATATAGGGGAAATACGGTCGGTCCCCATTCTCAGAAGAGGAATTTGTTTTGTAGCCTCCTCTAGGATAAGGGCATGTCTCGTAGCCGTGCCCTTAATATTCCATTGGCCTACAGATTGCAACCTCAGAGCAATCCTCAACGCCACTTCCTCTATGTACAGATTTAGAGGGGGGATGCAGAGTATAGTCTCCATTGCAGCTGTAGGCGTCGTTTTCATCGCACCTGTAACGCAGAGATATGCCAGTCTTTGAACATGCTCCAGTTGAGATGCTGCTGTTTTTTGCCTTACTCTGCGCCACCAGACTATGGCTGCGTAACAAAGCATGGGTCTTATCACAGCAGTGTACAGCCAGAGGGAGATTCTGGGTGAGAAACCCCAGGACCTACCAACCGCCTTGCGACACTGCCAGAAGGTTGCACATGCCTTGTTTATCTTAACTTTCATATGTCTCTTCCAAATCAGAGTGCGGTCAAGTATGACCCCCAGGTACTTGACCTTACTTGCTACGTGGAGTTGAGTGCCCGATAGTTTGGGCATTTTCATATTTGGTAGTTTCCTTTTCTTGGTGAATAGCACTAGCTCAGTTTTCTGGGGGTTAACCGAGAGGAAGTGTTCTGTGCATCAATTATCGACCAACTTGAGGGCTGTTTGCATAAGTTCGCATAGCAGGCCCTCAAAGTTTCCGTTTAGTAAGATGGTAATGTCATCTGCATAACCTATTGTGAAGAAATCAGAGTCATTGAGGCGGTGTAGGAGGCTGTTGGCGACCATAACCCACAGTAGGGGTGATAGGACGCCACCCTGTGGGCAGCCTCTATTAACCATGCCTCTAATCTCTATGTTCCCCACATTTATTTGGACGGCTCTCCATTTGAGCATGTGTGTTATCCATTCACTAAGTGTGTTGGGAACACCATGCGTTTGGAGGGCTATGCCTATACTCTTGAAGGTTGTTTTATCAAAAGCACCTTCGATATCTATAAACGCTCCCAGGGTAGACATTTTCATACCCGCCGATCTCTCGATACGAGATACCACGGAGTGAAGTTGTGGGATCATTGGGAACCATTTTCTAGGACCACATGAGTTGCCAAGCAAAGGGACCCCGCAAGATGGCAATGGAAATTGGTTCTCGGTCAATTTTGCTCAAATTCTAATATCATATCCCTCTGACCTTCCTGAACAAAAGTCTCCAAGGGCATAACCTTCTAACTCCTTTGCTTTAAGCTACAGAAGCCTCAGAAAATGATGGGGTCTCAAGGAATGATAACTTCGTTATTATACATAGATTAGCTAGTAAATGCATATTTAAAAGTAAATAAGAGGCTCTGTATGGCTAGCTATATGTAGAAATAGACAAAGTCGCTAGTTTACATCTGCATATTAACCCTTAATAATTTCTACGTGTTAGTTTCCTCACCATTTACATACACACGAGTGTTAATTAATATTAGTAATACTAAATCTCGCATATTCATTTAAACTCTGAGGTATATGTAAATTGTAAGGGAGCTTACACTTGAATGCAAGCGTAAATGCAAATATATATGCGTTGATATGGGACTGTGACTATTTTCACTTACTACTAACAATGCATTGCATTTAATTACCTCTAGACGCTTTCCAAAGAGCTTACACGTAGTTTTCACTCTATGAGACCCCAGCATCTTCTGAGGTTTCTGCAGCTTAAAGGAAAGGAGTTAGATGGTTATGCTGGAGACTATTATTCGGGAAGGTCAAAGGAACATCATACTAGAATTTGAGCGAAATTTCCATTGCCACCTTGCAGGGTCCTTTAACACATTCGTGAACAGTACTGAAATTGCTGAGGAACTCAGAAACACATTTGAAGTAAGTACTGATGCGATTTTTATGAAAATCTGGCTAAATATAAATTGCATAAACTAACGTACAATATTCCAAGTTATTCAATACAGTTGTATTAGCATAAGTTTACAAAAACTCCATACTATCTCAACTACGTTAGCTTAGCAAATTTGAATAACTTATAAGTATAAAAAATAAAGTGAGTACAAACGAGAGGACACTATCTGCTACACTTGCATAGATCACAATGGCAATATTACTGCATATGCAGTAGCTGCCCTGCGATATACCCACGTAGTTCGAAAATTACTTGTTACCAATGAAGCATTTACAAGAAATAAGAGGACAGTGTCCAAAATTGTATAATACTGCTGTGGGACAGTAAATAGGCAACTTCACTTATTCTTACCTAAAAATGTACTGCTACAACAGTAGTGTTTTCTGGCCTCTCAAATATGCACTGCTATAGCAGTAGTGTCCCATAACATTATCTGAAATTTACTGCTATAGCAGTTTCTGTCCGCGAATGTGTTAAATGGTAACGATTATTTACATTTTTTTAAAAACGATTTTATTGATACGCTGGATTGGTTAACTCTGAACTTAGAGGCAAAAGTATGTCATTCATGCAGGATGGTGCCCCGCCACATTTTAATAATCAAGTACGATCCTACTCGTACACCCATTTTAATGAATGCTGGGATTGGCCGTGGTAGCCCGTTTCCTTGGCCGCCGCATAGACCAGATTTTAACTCTTTGTATTTTGATATGTGGGGCGCAATAAAAGAACTTGTTTACAAAAATACTATAAATACCCACGCCCAATGTTGGCAAGAAATTAGTACAGCAGCAGCCTTTTTGGATCCAATGGTATTATTTAATATGAAAGGATCCTTCATGATTTGTATGGGCAAGTGTATCGAGGTAAATGGTGGAGATACTGAACATTTACTGTGAAATAATATTTCTTTTTTTGAGTTTCCTGACACATTCTATTCTTTATTTGTTGAACCCTTGTTTAAAACATAAATAATTTTGTTTAATTAATTTTTCTTTTCATTTGTTTCTAAAAATCAGAATATTTAATTATCATAAGTATTGTTGGCATCGGCGCCTACTACGTTAATATTTTTTATATCTCGAAAACGGTCAATTTCCAAAGCTAAGGATAAGTAGGTATACTTTATTCCGTCAACATGAGGTAGGTTTAAGATTTCTTAATAAAAAAATGCGATAACATTACTGATAAAAAGTTAAGCGTAAATTTTACATCATTACAACATTGCTTAACACCAAAAATGAGAGCAGATTTGATTTTCTCATCTTAAAAACATCTCCTATTCATTAATTTTCATACCAATATTTGAAACACTTTAAAAGTCGTGTGAGAAAATTAAAAATATAATATTGACTTCAACACCCTGTATCTTTGATAATATCAACTTTTGGACTTTGCAACATTTTAATGTCAGAATTCCACTGTTGCTCTCGGGATATTACTTGCGGACCACCTTGTATACTGTATATATTCGTAATGTTGCATTTTATTATGGAAAGAAATGTATTAATGCTTTCAATCGATATTATTTTCATTAGTTACTCTATTAAAGACCTGTTAATTAGGAAAGGAAATTGTAATTTTCATTAATGAAATAAATCACACGCCTAGATAGAATAAAAGTTTGCTAGCACTTGACACGACTGCGTTTTATAAAATGGCTATACATAACAAGAATGTTGTTTGTAAATAAATAAAACATATTTGCATAGCTGTGCAAGTACACAAAAAGAAGTACTCAAGTACTTTTAAAAAATTGTACTTGGCCGTGAGTACAATTACATTAGGAACAAAATGTATTTAAGTACAAGTAAACGTCATTTAAAATGGACTTTCAAATAGTTTTTAAAAGTACAAAGTACATTAAAACAGCACACATGTTAATGTTAATGCCCGTAATATTGAATGATGGAAAAACTTTTTAGAAAATAAATAACTTAATTGTTCCAGAGAGATACCTACAGGGCCGTAGCCAGGGGGGCAATTTGTCAGAAAAGTTGGGCAAAAATTGGAAATTTGAGGCACAAGTTGGCAAGGCAAGGAATATTTTTTAGATTTTTCTCCCCACCGACCGACCGGTCTCAATTTTCATTTCGGTGGGAAATTTTTTTTTTTTAGATTTTCTCCCTCCTGGCCAACAATTTTTATTTAAAATTAATCAAAATGAACCAAATTAATAGTTGAAATGAAACGAGCGGAAAGTTTTACTTTCGGATATGACTTTCAGCACTTACAAAATTGATCTCTAAAGGTCATCTTTACTTTACTCTTGAACTTCAGTTTTGTAAGTGCCGAAGGTCATACCCGACGTAAAATTTTCCGCTCGTTTCATTTCCGGAGTTAAAAGTAGGGGGTTCAATTTGAAAAAATCGACTTGACATTCAGATGACCTTGAAGGTCACGGTCAAGGTCAAAACCAAGGCCACCGTCAGATAGCCAAGGAAATTTCCTATAACTTTCGTATTTAAAGTTTTTTTCTAGGATTCGTATTCGTAAGTTCAAGAGTAAAGATGACCTTTGGAGGTCAATTTTGTAAGTGCCGAAGGTAACCCCTATATCTAAACGTAAAATTTTCCGCTCGTTTCATTTCCTGGGTTAAAAGTAGGGGGTTCCATTTAAAAAAACCGACTTGGCCCTCTTATGACCTTGAAGGTCATGGTCAAGGTCAAATCCAATCAGATAGCCAGGGAAATTTCCTAAAACTTTTGTATTTAAAGTTTTTTTCTAGGATTCGTATTTTTGAAGTTATCCTGCTGTTCCCATACTTTTATGCTACCCTGTATAAAATTATTCATTAATAAGAAGCAGATGTAAATTTACGATAAAATCAATTAAACAAATTTAGATATAACAAATTGGTAGTTTTGTTATAAATTTTGAAACAGAAATTTGGACTAATCATACTTTAAAGAATTCTATGAATTATTGGAAGAATAAAATAAATCCGAAGACGATAAAGGTACTTCTTATTAAACAGTGAATTTGAAAATATATTTTAAAAGGACATGGGCGCAGCCAGGGGGGGAGCCATGGAGCCCGGGTCCCCCCAAGCCGTCTTCCATGAGCCAATAAATAAAGAAGCAGTACAAAGCAGTATCTAAATTATCCCTTGAAATAAATATTTTGTAATTAATGCCAATATTATCTAATAGAGGAATCTACATACACATCCGTTTTCAACCATTTTCTGAAAAATTTTCCTCATCCTCTGGGGAGGCCGGTTCTAGTGCTAAATAGGTTTGTATACCGTTTTATTTTTAAACTTGAATATTAGAATTTTCAGAGAAAATAATTGTCCTAAATCAAATATTTCACTAGTTTTGTATAATAATAAAACGTCTAATCTGGTAATTTCAGTTATTTATTCATTGATTTATTTCCTTATATTATTATTTTTGGTTAATAAAGTTGTGTACTATGGATCTAGGATTTTCCTTTAGCAAATTTTTAATAGCTACTTTTCTTAAATGTATGTAATTTATTTGTCTTTTTTATTTGCTTAGGTAAACTATTGTACAATCTTGATCCTAAATAAGAATAACATTTTTGTCCGATGGTTTTTGTTGCTTTTGCATTTTCACAGTTGTGTTCTTTAGTTCTTGTTGTATTATGTATTACCGTTTCGATGGAGTTTTGTAGAAAATATAGGTATTGTGAAAATTACATCACGTTATTTCAAAAAAAAATGTAGGCTGCTCCAAAAAATTTTCAATACATGTAATCCAAGCAGTTGTTCATTTATATATTTATTAATATGTCGAGTTTCTAACCAATTTATACTCTTTTTCTTTATTTATTGTAATTAGTACGTAAGTTAATGCATTATTGTTTAGTGTTAGCCTGGTGTTATAATTTCTGAACCCACGATACAGGGTGTTTACTAGGGGGGTGTAAACACGTAACATTATCTTTGCCAATTTGACTGTTACCTCTTTTATAAGAGTTTTGTGAAAAATATATGTTATAGCTTATTGTATGGTGCATAATTAATAAAAAAAATTGAGGTGGTCGCTATTGTCTGAGTACGTATGTATTTAAAGGGTATAGCAGAATAAGTATGGTAAAATGGCCCCAGAAGCGTTTGCGCCAAATTCGGTGTCAGTAGATCGACAATAGGCAAAGAAATGTTTTCCTCGAGTTTTAGCCCCCCATCACCACGGGTAACCCCTGTACCCTAATAAACATGACATTTCGTTTTCATTTCTTACTTCTGCAAGTTATGCGTTAATTATTATGAAAAAAATAGACGATGTACATGTAATTTAAATGCATCTTAGAAAAAAAAATCAGCTGATTTTGCTGCCTCCTTCGAATAAAAAAAAATATTTAAAAACTAGAATATTTATTTTTTCATGAAAATAATGATTCGCATACACAAAACTTTTACCAAAAATACATCGTTATGAGTAATTTATTGTAGATTTTTTTCAAATTTTTTGAAGCGGTGCGCCATAATTAAAAAAAATAAAAACTGTTACGACCATTGTTTAGTGGTGCTTAACCATTGAAACTGTCCGTTGGACAAAAAATGGTCTGTTCGACGGACCAGACCAGTATATTCTTATGTATTTGGACCTGCTGAAACCGAATCCGAAGTCAGATTGGCTCGTTTTTCACCCCTAACCCCGAAAAACACACCACCCCAAAAAAATAGTCTGTCCGGCGGACTATACCAGTGTATCCTTATGTATTTAAATCCGCTAAAACCGAATCCGAAGTCAGAATTGTCAGATTAGCTCGTTTTTTTACTCCTAACCCTAAAAAACACCCTCAAAATAAAAAAAAGTGGTCTGTCCGGCGGACCATACCAGTATATCCTTACCAAATACTTAAGGATACAGTGGTATGGTCCGCCGGGCAGACAATTTTGTAGGGGGAGGTGTTTTTTTCTGGGTTGGGGGTGAACACGAGGCAATCTGACAATTCTAACCTCGGATTCGGTTTCAGCGGTCCAAATATATAAGGATACACTGGTATGGTCCGCCGGACAGACCACTTTTTTTGTTTTGGGGGTGTTTTTTAGGGTTCCTTGTGAAATACGAGCAAATCTGACACTTCTAACTTCAAATTCGGATTCAGCAGGTCAAATTACATAAGGATTAACTGGTATAGTCCGCCGGACTGACCATTTTCTTTTTGTTTTGGGGTTGTTTTTTGGGGTTAAAAGTGAAAAACGAGCAAATCTGACAATTCTGACATCGGATTCGGTTTCAGCAGATCCAAATACATAAGAATACACACACCCCGTTTTTTTTTTGGGGGGGGGGGTTGTGGTGAAAAGGGGGGTGAAAAACGAGCCAATCTGACAGATTCGGTTTCAGCAGGTCCAAATACATAGGAATATAATGGTCTGGTCCGCCGGACAGACCATTTTTTTTTTGGGGTTAGGGGTGAAAAACGAGCCAATTTGACAATTCTGACTTCGGATTCGGTTTCAGCCATTCAAATACATACGAATACACTGGTCTCGTCCGTCGGATAGACCACTTTTTTTTTGTGTGAATTAAAGTTTCAATGGTTAAGCACCACTAAGCAATGTGTCGTGAGTTTTTATTTTTTTTAATTATGGCGCACCGCTCCGAAAAATTTGAAAAAATCTACAATAAACTACTCATAACGATGTATTTTTGGTAAAAGTTTTGTGTATGCGAATCATTATTTTCATAAAAAAATAAATATTCTAATAATTAAATTTTTTTTTTTATTCGAAGGAGGCAGCAAAATCAGCTGATTTTTTTTTCCTAAGATGCATTTAAATTACACGTACATCGTCTATTTTTTCATAATAATTAATGCACAACTTGCAGAGATAAAAAATGAAAACAAAATGTCATGTTCATTAGGGTACAAGGGTTACCCGTGACGACGGAGGGCCAAAACTCGAGGAAAACATTTCTTTTCCTATTGTCGATCTACTGACACCGAATGAGGCCCAAACGCTTCTGGGGCCATTTTACCTTATTCTGCTATACATTTTTTCAAAAAATTCAAAAGCATCAATTTTTGTTTGCCTCATGAAAAGATTTCCTGAAAAATATCATTAATAAATTGCCTTGAATAGATTTACAACATATGTGGAAAACAAACAAATTGGTCCATTTGATTAAGAAAAAAATTTTTTTTTCGGATTTTCGAAAAAAAAAGTTTCCCAGATATGAAGTTTTTGAGGTCAAAAATTTTTGTAGTGGTATCTTCCGCAAGGATACATCACTGGAAGGAACCACATGAAAAAAGGTTGCAAAGGCACGGACACTTATCTTAACCTGCCATGGCCTTTGAATTTATAATAAGGTTCAAATTAAGAACAAAAAAAATGAAGGCGATGCTCGATGAGGGTACTGAAATACTGAAAATCCTACCCCTTTAAAGCGGTCTGCTGAGTGCTTCTGGCAAAATGGAGTTACACTAAATTATTATAAAAGTACATATATTTTTCTACAACTGACATTCATTGAGACGATTTGCAAGGGTAGTGAGATATCCAATTTAATCCAATAATTAGCCTTATTAAAAACCCTTCCGACATAAAATGTTTAGTGATTTCATATTTTCAAAAAAAAGTTTCCCAGATATGAAGTTTTTGAGGTCAAAAATTTTTGTAGTGGTATCTTCCGCAAGGATACATCACTGGAAGAAACCACATGAAAAAAGGTTGCAAAGACACGGACACTTATCTTAACCTGCCATGGCCTTTGAATTTATAATAAGGTTCAAATTAAGAACAAAAAAAATGAAGGCGATGCTCGATGAGGGTACTGAAATACTGAAAATCCCACCCCTTTGAAGCGGTCTGCTGAGTGCTTCTGGCAAAATGGAGTTACACTAAATTATTATAAAAGTACATATATTTTTCTACAACCGACATTCATTGAGACGATTTGCAAGGGTAGTGAGATATCCAATTTAATCCAATAATTAGCCTTATTAAAAACCTTTCCGACATAAAATGTTTAGTGATTTCATATTTTTTTTATATGATTCTATTTCACATATAATTTTTACATCGTGATGGTTCACCAGGGTACAATTTTGCCGCTAGCTCTCCACCTGTAATATGTACAGAGTGGACATAAAAAGAGTATATGCTTATTTGTTACTATATTTTACAATTTTGAAATAATTTATGATACATAGTCCTTCTTGCTAAATATGGTTGTTTTTTTTTTTTTTTTTTGGCATTAGGACAGTCCATGCAGTCAGATACACTGTCTTATAGCAGTAAATAGCTAATCTAAATATGGTTAAAACACTACGTTAGCATCAAAATTAGGGATTCTTGCCGGATTACCGGATGCCGTATATCCACCCCAAACCGCCACACAGCGGTTCAAAGTGAATCTTCACGTTAGATGTTCAAAATTTTGATGCACCTTTAGTTTCTAGCGTTAATATCGGGAAAAATATGGAAAAAATCTAGGAGTTTTAGGAACTTTAGATTTTTGTAAATTGAGCTATATAAAATACAGTGGGTCGTTAGAAGGTACTGGCTGCTCAAAACTTATGATATATTCCAGCAACTACAAAAATTTAGTGTTCTGCTAGATTTATGAGACTTGGAATTATGCTTGTCAAAGAGATGGTAAAGCTTATAATTTTTTATTTTGAGCTCTGATTCGTATTCTTTCATGGCCTACAGGTATTTTTTGCGATTTTAAACTTAGACCCTTTTTATTATTTTTTTCAGAACGAAGAATGAAAATTACTAGAAGGGAGTTTTACGCTATGTGGCGTTTATACGCCAAATCCAGGCGAAATACCGATCTCTACCTGTAGTGAAAATTTAGATCATAAATATAGTAAAAATATAAAATTACAAAGTGGTATACTATAAACTTATTATTACACTAAAATCATGTTTAAACCACAGGAAATATATTTCATGCACTTTATATGTTCTGATGTTTAATGGACTATTATAGTTAATGAACAATGTATTTTATACCAAAGATTAAAACTTGTAGTGAAAGGGCATATCCGGGTAAGCATGGTGAAACTGCCCCCAAGCGTCTGGCGCTTATATTTGTGCAGAAGAAATCAATCTCGGAAAGTAGCAATTTCACAAAATATTAGCCCGAGAGGGGGACCGGTTTGGGGTGAGTAAGGAAGGGTTGGCTTTAGCAAAACAATTTCTTTTCTAAGAAACGGCGCATTCAATCACTTTGTAAGTCTGTACCTACTGAGAAAGTACTAAACAAAAAATCACGCTCAAATTCCGAAAACAGATACAATGAAAAAAAAACATACATTAGTTTCAGATTTTTTTAGGGTAATTTATCCCTGCGGCGTCAGCCTGAAGTTGTAGCATGTCTGGGGACTCACTCATGTTATATTTCTTCCCCAGTCTTGTCCGAAGATTACGCCATACTTTAAAAAATGCCGAAGTGCGCAGTGCCATATGCATATTTTTTGGAGAATTAACCCTTTGTAAGCAAAGGCCACCCTGCAAAGTAAATATGGACACCTACATACTAGTGATTAGTGATTATTTAAATGGTGAACGTTGTAAGAGGAACCAATATAAAGCTGCAACGCTGACAGTTAATTAGGTGATCAATAGAGTTGAACTCTTCAGTTTATAGACATTAAATATAATTAACGGTAAAAGCTAAAGTCAGCGGCACTATCGAGTACCTCGTTAAAAGCCTGTCATTATTTACATATTACCGTCGGCAGGGGTAGGTTGGTCTTAACAATCACGTGTTGTTAACAGTTTGCAGTGCTAGATCGTAGCATTACTAATCTGAGAAGCATATAATCTTCGTCACTGTCATCTGCAATCACTTCACTCTTGCTATCTTTCTGTAATAACAGGGAAAGAACTTCTGCTGGTTTAGGTATGCTTGATAGATATCGTCCATAAGAAAGATAATACATGACAGCAGCTACATGGGAGCAACATCCAACAGTTCGATTCCCATTGGCACATTCACAGAAATGTCTTCTAACGCCGAACTTCCGATACTGTGGGGAATATAGTCGATGAAACATCAGTAAACCTTCGTTTTGATGTGATCTGGTGTAAAACAGTTTTAAATCTTTTTCAGGAAAGTCCAGTAGATCTTTGCTGGAAATGTCTACAAAGGCAGTTTTGGCAATTTCTGTGAATGTGCCAATGGAAATCGAACTGTTGGATGTTGTGCTGTCTTGTATTATCTTTCGTACGGACGATATCTATCAAGCTTACCTAAACTGCCAGAAGTTCTCTCCCTATTGTTCCCAGAAGGATAGCATGATTATAGTGATTGCAGATAGTGAGGAAGATTAACATCCATATGCTTCTCAAGTTCGTAATGCTATGATCTAGTGCTGCAAACTGTTAACAACACGTGACTGTTAAGACCAAGCTCTTACCCTTGCCGACGGGAATATGTAAATGACAGATTTAGTACCACTGACTTTAGTTTTTACCGTTGATATATAACATTAAGGCTATAAACTGATTTTTATGGAGCAAGAGAGTTCAACTGTATTGATTACCTAATTAACTGTCATCAGCGTTGCAGCCTTATATTGGTTCCCCTTACAACGTTCACCATCTCCATAATCATTAATCACTAGTATGTATACACTACTCAGGTGTCCATATTTACTTTGCAGTGTGGCCTTCTTTACTTAATTGTCCACAAAATATGCATACGGCACTGCGCACATCGACATTTTTTTAAAGTATGGCGTAATCTTCGGACAAGACTGGGGAAGAAATATAACACAAATGAGTCCGCAGACATGCTACAGAAAAAAGTTCAGGCTGGCGCCACAGGGATAGGTTACCCCAAAAAAAATTTGAAAATAATGTATGTTTTTTTTTTATTGTATTTGTGTACGGAATTTGAGTATGATTTTTTGTTTAGTACTTTCTCAGTAGGTCTTTAACACCTTACTCACCCCAAACCGGTCCCCCTCTCGGGTTAATATTTTGTGAAATTGCTACTTTCCGAGATTGCTTCCTACTGCACAAATATAAGCGCCAGAAGCTTGGGGGTAGTTACACCATGCTTACTCGGCTATGCCCTTTGGGTTAATGATATTATCAAATTAAAAGTAAAAGAATTAGGTATGTTTATTACTGGTTTATGACCAACAATTTCATACAAATAATTAATACATACTGCAAATATGAAATTTTTGTTACCTATATATTATTAATAGTATTATTATTATTATTATTATTATTATGAATTTTGATACTGATGTATTCAGAATTTCTGTTATCTCTTTTTAAAATTTCAATTTTTCATGAAAACCACCCTTTGACACATTAAATATTCTCATTTGTATATTTATACCCGGTTAAAAATTAACTTTTGCACGTCAATTTTTATATATTTTACTGATTCGGAATATGATGAGGGTTTCGAATGGTGTACATGAGAAAAACTGTAAACAGCAGTAGTTGTTAGTATTTTTATATATTCCATTTATATCATCATCTTATCGCTTTCTTAATAGGTATTGAAAGAAAATGATTTTTTGAATGCCAAGATTTATAGTTATATTCGAAGAGTTTTAGTAGTCTAAGCACTGTCACAGAAAATCTGGTTAGCAAATAACAAACCCGAATAAGCTCAAAATGCACAAATTTTAATTGTTACAATGGAATAATGAAGCTAAAACCCAAAAATAAATACAATTTTTTACAACCTAAAGTATAACTGACCATGATCGTAAAAAATGAAGATTCTCGTACTTGTCAAAATTTAAATAAGTGTGCTCTATTTTATTTAAAAAGGTCATATCATCTTAACCAAGTACTTAAGGTTTGTTCAGCTAATTTATATAAATTACAGAGCTCACTAAAAAATAGATGACTTTTTAACAAAAAATGGCATTATTTACCCCAATATTACAAACTAAACATAGAACGTTAAAATTTTATGTTTGATTATGTATCATACTGTACAAATATGTACAAATATTAATATCTACCAGCATTTTTATAAATCTTGAAATTAATGTACCGATATGACTGGTTAAGTATATTAAATTAACCTTTTGTTCTTTGATCAATAATCAAAAGACAGCCTTATGCGACTGCAAGCATGTCAAATTACAACACAAAACAAATACATTATTTTATTCATATATCTCAATAGGTAGTTATACTTTTATGCAAAAAACAAAATATTTATTACAACTGTCTTCGGAAATTTTGCCTTGACATGCTTTTACTAATTATTCAATTGTGAAAATGTGTTAATTCTTTATAAACTCTATTATTTTCAAAGCTATACACAAATAATATCAAAGCATAACGAATATAAAACTGTCTATCAATGTTTTTGAAAAAACGTCAGTTTTAATGAATAAGATGTTGATAAGTAAGGCACCTACACATATTTTAAACTTTCACGATTCATTTTTAATTATGATATCACATGCTAAGCTATAATTAGCTTATGAAAAAATATATTTTCTTTAATTTCACTTCGACTTTAAATGTCAATGTTCAAATGACTACATGCAGTGTTAAACTACATAAAGATATTTAACCTTCCTCAGTGATTATTAAATTAATATTATTACCGTGAAATTTGTTTCGAAGTACACTGTCACATCACTAGGACACTAGGTATTATAATTCACAACACTGGAACTAATAAAACTTGTCACTTTCAAGCATAGGTACCTTATTTACCAGTCTCTTCTTGTAATTAGTAGACTAAGAAGTGTTTACATGATTAATAAGATTATTTTCTTAAGCACTTCGTTCAGCACATAAAACTACAAACGAACAAACCAAATATTTTACTTCATAATATTTTTATAAACTCACCTAGATCTATTTCAGGAGTGTTTGCTACAACCAGGTTAATATACATTAATGAAAATAAAGTAGGTATTTGATAAATTTACTATACACACCTACTCGTGTGCCTAGTTAATTAAGTATTTAAACTAGTAAAAAACAACTACATTTTATTGTATCTTAAACATAACCTTTGAGTAGGTACCCATAAATTGTGAGCTACATTTTGACATTTCTAATAAAATTAAAAACGTTATCTTTTATTATTAACGAACTGCATGTATTAAAAATATTTACTCTTGTTGATATTTACAGAAGCACGTGAAATTATATTAGGAAAATACACAGTACCAAAGAATGAATTGTACAAATAAATACAAACCCAAAATGTTTTGCAATAAACTCCAAGATTTGTAGCACCCACAGATGGTGGACTTTTTAACTTATATAACTATGATTCACTAATACAACAAATGTACTTGTCATTTTTCAGTTTAATGGAAAAGTGTATAAACGTTACTTTGAAAAATCTAACAGAATCTAACCTGAAGTTTTGGATTGCTCAAGAAAATCTCGTCCATTTTCTGCCATTTTATCTCACACCACTATAAACCACCACTCGCAACACGCGTCAAAGACATATCACAATTCACAAAGTCTAGGAGAACTGACGTTTGGAGTTTCTATAAAACACCACAGATGTCGCCTCTGAATGTGCCGATGGTCACAGTTTATTAGTTTCGTGCGAATTTTAATTTCAAGGAATTTTATGGAAATGAAATAACGAACACAAAATAATAATAACTTATTATCTAAAGAAATTTATCGGGAAATCTCGCTTTTAGGTATATGCATTCCTACGCAAATAACTAAATATGAATGATACTCAAAAAGTATAAAAAAAGATGAGGCAGAACGTCTTGCGCATGTCTTATTTAGTGTCAATTATCCGTAGTACTTCGAAGGTAGTACTCAGAGGAATGCAAGATTTGATGGAATGTATATAAATATTGGAATAACGTATATTCACTGCAAAAGTGGCAAGTATGCAACCATGAAAGCATTATCGTGTAGAGGTGATTATCTACATATTTCT
Organism: Rutpela maculata; assembly: GCA_936432065.2. Classification (NCBI taxonomy): domain Eukaryota; kingdom Metazoa; phylum Arthropoda; class Insecta; order Coleoptera; family Cerambycidae; genus Rutpela; species Rutpela maculata. The sequence continues at coordinate 52,757,570 of OW386294.2, forward strand.
GCAATGTAAATGTTGACTAAACCGGTTATAATCAGTATTATAATCCGCATTAAAATGAATATTTAACTAGAGGAATTTTTTAATGACATCATAATATTGGGCGTTTCAAGTTAACGGTAATAAACTACAGATGGGGCAAGCGACAAGTTAGTCATTGAGACTGAGAGTACAACGTACAGGCGGATTTGCAGCTTGCCACCATTTTGAATAAAACAAATCCTCATAAATTTTAAACAAACTGATAATTAACTAACCGCACATTACTCCATGAGGCATGACTTCTTAAAATGATTAAATTTTATATACACTGTATCCTGAATTGGGGTTGCATGCAGTTTGCTACTTCGGTTATTATTAGAGATAGAGAAACGGTTTTTGAACTTTATGACCATTTCAATGGCCTTTTTAATTTGACTTTTAGCTAAAAAGTGAAAAAAAAATGTATTTTAAAATACTTCCCACACGTTTCTAATTTGATAACTGATGGTGGTATTTTAATAAATACATTGTTGGAACACATTTTTAAAACACTATCGTTGACGTTACCAGAAAATCTCTATCATCATTTCTTTTCGAGTTAATGCCACTTTTGTCTGAAAAACAAGACGGTAGAAATTTTCTGGCAACATCAACAAAAGCATCTTAACAAATTGACTGCCATCAGGGTCTATAAGACCGAGGTTTTTATTGTCTGTGAGCGTAACTCGGTCTATAAGACCGAGTACTTATATTTGCTCTGTAGGCCGACTAGTCATTTTTTCGGAATCTCTACGCCAGCGACTCGGTCTGGTACATTTCTGTCGTTATAAATAGGCCGAGATGGCGCTATAGAACCGAGACTTCTTTTGACGTTTTTTGGCTTTCTTTTCAAAATATTGTGCGACAATGTAGCTATTCATAATGTATTAGCCGATGGTATTCATCAACTAGGGGGACATTTTTGGTTAACCCGTTGCTACTGGATGGCGCCTTATGAGAAATTTGTGTTAACCCATATGGCAGTCAATATGTAAAAAAATGTATGTACAATGTACTAATTAAAATATCACCAGTATCAAATTAGGAAAATACAGAAGTTTTTTAAAATACACCTTTTCAGTTTTTTTAAAATATATCAAAGGTGGAGACAGCTATGTCAAATTTAAAAAGCCCATTGAGAAGGTTATAACATTCTTCCAAAATTTACCCTCTTTTAAATGTTTCGCTATGTCTAATAATAACCGAGATAGCACTGCCAGTTTGAAACACAGAGTATATAAAGATTGTTTTGAATGTATTCAGCTCATATTCTCAATTAGGTAGATTTGTTTCAGAAATTAAATTGTTCACCATGAATACTAAATATTTTTAAAGTGCTAAGAAGCAACGAGGATTAAAATATAAAAAAACAATGCGTTATTTGTTTTCATAAGTATATATATCAAGATAAAACAATATATAATAAAAAGAAATTATAACATGTTGGAAAAGTTTAATAGTATGATTATTGGCAATTCAAATTAATTCCACCACGAAAATGTTTAGACAGCTAGTCAGCAACAGGTACACTATTATTGGTTAATACCAAAGTTCACATATACGCTTTCTGGCAATAATATGGAAAAATCGACATACTTGGAGCTTGTTGATCAGGCACCAAACATCATTTAGAATAATGCCTATAGAAGGACCACCATGACCACCTGATATCGGATAGTCTTCCAAAGACAATAACATAGTGTGTTTAGCTAGCAGAGCAAACCTGCACTTTGTGGTACCTCATGATCAGCCGCCAATTGGCATCACTTAGCTTTTTGCTAAGCTAATTTGATGATACAAAATTTTTTCTGTATTATTTACAAATAATCTATCTAGGTATATAAAAATGTGTAACTTATTGCATCTAAACCAAAATATGACAGGATATATGTGATGTCTGTAGTATATGTAAGTCTTTATCATCACAGAGGTTCAAACTTTACTGTTGTTTCTCAGACCATCTCTTAACTACGTCTTTTTGATTATTCTCCCACAAAACATTTGACAAATTTCCAACGGTCGCCTCTATCGGTTTATTTTGTGACCAGTCTAATAAAGCTTGGTATATCACCTTAAAAAAAGCAAAATAAGTAATGACATTTCGTTGAAATATTTGAAAAATTTTGTTTTCAAAATTTTCGTTTCATTTGTTATAACTCTTCCGTAAAATATACTTCTGATATTTATAGTAGTAACACAGAATATTACCTCCTTAATTCCAAAATGTGTATGATTGATAAGAAACTGTTGGATTTGGCCATCAGAAAAATTTAAAGCCCTGGCAACATCTTGCCACGTTTCATCCATATGTGTAGAAACAAATAATAAGTCATCTCTTGTCAATGCATTTGTATTACTTCTTAGAGACTTTATAGCATTTGTCTCTACTATCTCTGGTTTTTCTGTATTTTTTTCAGATCTATGAAGATTGTATGTTATTTTAGCACCAACATGTACATCTCTGGAATTATTGATATTTATTATACTCGCATAGGCTGGAACACAAACGAATTTTTATAAGTAATCATACAGTTCAGTGAACACCCTGACTAAATATCTAATTTAAGTATTTATTTAAACAATGAAATAAACCACAAGAGATATCTGATACCAGGGCCGGAGGAAGAGGTAGGTACGGTGGGCAGTATTACTCACCTGAAAAATCTGTAGGTGGGGAATTACCCACCTCAAAACGTATTATTCTACACCAAGGGCAGATCTAGAAATTTCAATAATTTTTTTCTCGTCTGTGGCGCACATGGGACCCATACGAAATATGGGAAATAACATCTCGAGAAGCACTTCTCTAACGAAACCTAAAAAATTTTGAAAAAGCAGTTTGCGAAAAAATGTTTTAAAATTTGGTTACCCCCCAGGTCTAGGGACTCCTGTTTAAAATTATTTTTTTTGTCAAATGCATTTTACTTTTCATAAAAATACAACAATACGTTTTGAAGTTTATGAAAATATTTTCATTACTAACTGAGATACAACGAATTGAAATTTTGTGATTTGTTAAATTGTAAATCACAAAATTTCAATTCGTTGTATCTCATTTAGTAGTAAAAATATTTTCATAAACTTCAAATCATATTGTTGTATTTTTATGAAACGTAAAATGCATATGACAAAAAAAAATAATTTTAAACTGGAGTCCCTAGACCTGGGGGGGGGGGTAACCGAATTTTGAAATTTTTTTTCGCAAACTACATTTTCAAAATTTTTTAGGGGTCGTTAGAGAAGTGCTTCTCGAGATGTTATTTCCCATATTTCGTATGGGTCCCATGCACCACAGACGAGAAAAAAATTATTGAAATTTCTAGATCCGCCCTTGTTCTACACTATTAACATGTTTTTTTAAGAATTCCTCTGCACTACCCACCTGGATTGATCACGTTTTACCCACCTGGATTGGTCACGCTTCGCCGGCCCTGTCTGATATACTGATTTTTTAAATGAGGTAAAACTTTATTCCGTCTTAACGGCCAAGTCAACTTAATAATTAAAAAAATATGTAAGTATCTATTACTACTATATTATTATTGGGCATGTTAGTCATTTACAAGCATCTAAAATTTTCTCAAAGATTAGACAGATACATCAAAACAAACTTCTATCAAAAATTATTTACTGCCTCATTCTTTGCCAAATCTGCACAATATATTATTATTCTATCAAGATGATGTACTATTATTATAACATAAAAAAAGAAATGGCATCTAACAGGTGAAGGAATGATTTCAATAAAAGATTCAGCAACATTTTGAGCGGTAAATACTGGAGTAACATGTTGAAAGTTAATCTATATAGGCTTCACTTCAGAGAATAACAATTACTTTAACAATTAAAATATTTTATAGCCTTATTGTTCTATTACATTATCTAGGTCAAATTTTACGTTTATGCATTAATAATGCGATTTACAAATTTAGTTATATATCTCTAAAATCGTTTATGTCCCTATACCTACTAACCTGTTGCTGGATTAGTCCTTTTTACTTTAGTAAATCCCCGAGGTTTAGTTTTCCTGTAGTAGGCGCGGCTATTATTTGTATTTATTTCCTCATCAAATTCAGTCTCTTTGTTATCACTTTCATCACTAGAAATTTTCCGAGAATTTTGGTTGTTGTCTCTAGGGGGACTAGGAAACGCGTCCGTTGTAAGATTATTATCTTCACGTTCTGAGGACATTATCACTGAAATTTAACTTTTTTAAATAAAAAATTAACTAGGTGAACTACTGACAAGATCACAGCATACGACAAATAAACAAAAGACCGAATGGCAAAAATTATGTAAATGTACAGTACAACCTGTAAAAGGTCGGTAAAAACAATTATTTGCGGTTTACTGTGATACTAGCGTCTAGGCACAAGAACTCTACTTATTTGCCAGGGCTTCTGCATGCGCGATGCGAATTATGCTCGTTACTGTCTAGACCACAGTTTAATAATGGACCACAATAGTCGTGACGTCATTCACGAGGAGGTTAATTTGAATTCCTTTCCATCCACTCTTTGAAGCATGCCTTATGTACATGTGCTTTAAGGGTCAAAATAAATTACTTAAAAATGTATCTGAGGATTGGTACGTTATTTTTCATATTTGAAACCTAACTACTAGTATAAAAATAGAGCTGGATTATAAGTATTTTACATGTGGTAATCAATTTTCTCTACGGAGAATAAATAAAAAAATGTTTTCTAAATTGTTGTTTATGCGCATGCGTTCTACAAGTGCCTGGAAAATTATTGAGAACGTAGTTCTTTGATTATTTCTTTGTGCTCTAACCTCAAAGCCTGTTTTATTTATTTTTATTTGAATTGCTTTCCATTATTTTATACTGTTATCATAAATTTTCGTCCTCTAACCAGGCCCCTGTACTAAATTCACTGGCAGGCCCCCGCGCCTAGGAGAAATTTGTCCAGGTCTCTTAAATGAGCGAGAATTGTATTTACTAGCCTAACCGGGCCCAGGGTACCACAGTACCTACTGACCCTCCCTTGTGGGGGCCTTGCCTCTAACCTCGTGTTTAAATGTTTATTTGTAAGTATTTTCACTTAGAAACGCAAATAAATAAAGAAATTACGTATTGTATCGTTTATTCAGAACTTACTTCTATTTGATTAAAATAGTTTAAAATTGAACTGTCTAGTAAATACGACATATTCCATGAGCACGCTTCATTTGTTACAGCACGAACATGCCGAAGTTGCTACGCAGCTTGAAGTTCAGACCACAAATTCAGTAGATGCATCGAAGTCATCAATGTGTAAAACAAATCTATACATTTAAATATAACCGCACATACCGTCGATGTTAGAAGGGTGAACTGCTCCTAGTACAAATTCATGGCTTCAATGCATCGACTAAAACTGCGGCCTGAACTTCTATAGCTGCATAGCACCTTTGGCATGTTCGTACTCTTACAGAAATATTATAGTGTGCAAAGAGAGCCAGAGCAGCCATATGATGGCATAACCATAATCCCCTTGGACAAGCACATTCTGCATCGGTTATATTTTTACCGTTATTCAAAAAGTAAAGTAAAATATATTTATTTTTTTAAAAAAGCACACACCTCTACTTTATAGATTCTATCTCTCATGCTAGCATGAACTTCTCCCTTAACAGTCAGCACTTCAGGATCATAATTCCTTTCATGCGGCCCGCTTCACGCTTCAACAGAACTTTCTACCTTGACCATGAGTGTTTCTTTATCCTTAAAAAATTGAGCAATCGCAGAAAAATTTAATTTTTTGACCATTTTTGATATACAAACACTTTAAATACTGTAAAATCCTTGAAAATTATAAAAGAAATAATCCACTATACATAACCTTAAACTTCAACCAGGAAAACAAATAAAAATAAGAAGATGGAATTATGCCCGACATACGTATTACGCGTGCGCAATAAACAATTAATTTCCGAAAAAATTACAGTATTATTACAAGAATGCGCAGCATTTAAAGTTAAAACATGAGGATGATAATTCAATAGCTAAATATTCACAGATTTTCTGAAATTTCAAATTCAATTTTAACCCTGGTCTTATGTACAGTGGCGATAAGGTCGATGTGAGAAATAGGTTGGAATAGTTAGAGTGGGAGTGAAACGTCACACTATTGTGGTCCATATACAGTTGGGTCACTTCCCCTCATTTTTGTCCACGACCCCCCACTTACGCTATCGACGCGTGGACTACACTCAGTAGCAACGGTGGTTTGTTGACATCGTGTTTCTAACCTAAATGCAAAATTAGGTTATTATTTTATTTTTAAAAGCCACTTTACATTAATGCAATATTGCACGTGGCATGCAAATTTTTATTGCGCACATGCGTACATCGAGCTATTTCGATCAGCTGATGGCAATATTTTTCATTGCATTGAATTAGCGCGTGTTCTAATTTGATTGCATGGCAGATGCAATATAGTTACTTTATTTGGGAATATTTGGGTTGCCAACCCAAGTATTAAAGGAACTGAAGCAAGAAACATAAGTTATATTTTAAAGAGTTATTGTTTGTAGAAAACACAATAGAACACGAAAGTAAACAATAAGCACGTCACTATTTTGTACCAACAGATCAGATTCGGGGATTAATAATTTGCTTGTTTACTGCGAACATTACCTCATAAAAGTTTTTTTTTTCGTTTGGTTGGTAGGCCCAAAGATTTCACAAAATTAAGTACATTTTTGCGACATACCGGGTAAGTTGTGGTATGTATTATTAGCTTACCGTTTTATTTTCGCGAGAAGTGGTTTAATAGGGGAGTACGGTTTCACGTGACTCTTGATATGTCAAAACACTAACCGCAGCTTACTCAGCTCTCGACGTAGGTTAGAAGCGGTATGTATCGCTGTCCTTGTTTACTGTCAAGCCCGTAAACTGACATATTTTTGAATTTGTAAGAAATTATTTAAAGTAACTATCTATATTTTCGCGACACCGGTTTGCAAATGTATAATAATATGGTGGGGGTTTAACCACTACATACCACTCTTATTTAACCCGGTATGTCGCAAAAATGTACTTATTACAGTAGTGTAAAACGCTTTCAAGGTGCATGCCATCCTTTTCATTGCATTGCATAAATGTAAAGCCGCTTTAATGCAGATAGTTAGAAACAGTTGTAAAAACCAATACTGATACTGATAGAAAATATCATTCTGCTCCTGGTTGTTCGAGCAGTACCTGTGCTAGGGTGATCGTTTAATTTCTTCCCGTTTTCCTAAAGTTGAACCAAGGTAAGTTAAATTCACCAATAATAATTTTTTCGTGTTCTTTACCGAATTTTGTATTTAATGGACACTTTTTCAATAATTGTGCTCAGTACCCGTGTCAACATTGATAATTTTTGTATTGATTTCTTTTAATTTAGTTAATAAGAGCCAAATAATAACAGCTACACGTTTTGCTATTTAAAGACCTGTAAGTAAATAGGAAAACAAATGTTTTTCATATCATTCTGTAGCCACACCTTTTAGTATTAAAAGAAGTTTTTTACTTGAACAGAAAATTTTATATATGTAGTTTAAATTCATCGACCATATTCAATGATCATGTCGTGAAGTGCATGGTTTCCCAACAAACACTAAAGGTCGGGCCATCATTAGGCCGGAAATCAAATTTCTGACCCTGTGATGGCCCGCTGGAAAGCCGACCTTTAGTGTTTGTAGGGTTTGATTTAAATACTTTGACACATTTGAAAGCAGTAGTTGTTTGTTGGATATAAACTGTGTTACCTGTATGTACTTATAATTTTATTAATGTAATTTAATATTTGCCAGGTTACTTGTGGAAACAATTCGTAGATAAATCTGAAGATAATAAATACAGTTCAGAAAAATGCTGTGTTCGACAATTTGGGTATGCAGTGTGCATTTCAAAAACGAGTATACAAGACGATTCCTATAAAAATGATGCATTACTCTCATATTGTTTTGTCTTGGTGAGTATATACCTATTAAATAAATATAAAAATATGATTTGATGTTTTTGATGAGCACGATTATTTATTTCATAAGTATGTAGTAAAAAATAGAAAAAAATCATTATTCAGGTTGTAAAATATTTTCGTTTTGTAGTGAAGTCATTTGTTCAAAATTTGCAATATAAATGTAAATAAAAAAAGTGAACTACAATAATTTTTAGTTAAAAAATCATTTCGCTTTGTATTCTTATTTTCTATTTGTTACTTATTTACTTGGGAACATATATTTATTAAAAATAATGTTTTATTTTACAGAATAATCCATACAAAGTTAGGATGACCACCATCTAATTACCTCAACGTCTCGTTTAGAAGATATAAGCCATCAAGTGTTGTTTTACTTTAGTAATAAGTACCAACTTGCTTTATCATCACTTGCAATTTGTACTCTCGTCTTTTATTGCATTTGTCACGTATGTAGGTAAATATAAATAGAAATATTTTTAAAATGTGTTATATTCTTAATTTTAATAAAATAATCTTAATATTTAAACTCCTGATTGTTAAGTTACATAATACTTTATGTTTATATTTATTGATGGTTTCTCACTGTATTATATGTATATATCCATCTATTATATTTTTCTTACTTATTTGTTAATCATTAGAAAATATAGAATTAATCTGTTATTAAATAATGTTTATAATATGTTTATTGGAAATTTATATGTAATTATAGTTTTCAATAGTTATTTATCTAACCCCACTATGAAATATCAAATTTTAAATGCATTTTTGACGTTACGAAATGTCACATTTTTCATAACTATCAGTTTCCGGTTTCATTACATAACTAGTGATGTAATGAATTTTTACGTAACTAATTTCTGCAATTTTTTTTCCTATTTTAAAGCGGGATTAGATAAAATTTTGTACTTAACACGTTATGCAAAAGTAATTTTATTTGGCTCATGTAATTTGCAAAACTCGCTCTCTTTGGCAAATATTACATTCGTCAAATAAAATTAGTCTTTTTATAACTGGTTACGTAAATAACTATTATGTAACCAGTTATGAAAATTACTTTTTCATAATGTGTTAAGTACAAAATTTTATCCAATCCCGCTTTAAAATAGAAAGGAAACGACAGAAATCAATTACGTAAAAATTAATTACATTATTAGTTCAGTAATGCAACTGGAAACTGACAATTATGAAAAATGTGACGTTTCACAACGTCAAAAATGCATTTAAAATTTGACATTTCATAACGGGGGAAGAAATATAAATATTTGGAATAGAAATTTATGTACTTATTTAAGAGATATTTTCTTAACAAATTTTTTAGGTCCCACTTAAAAAAAAAACACTCAGATTTTACTTACTTTATTTTATAAACTATTTTGTTAACAGATAATTAATAAAATAACATACCAGCATAAATTTACATAAATCTCAAAATACATAATTTTTTCCGGGCAAATTAAGTATTAAATAAATAAAAAACTAAGTCTAAAACTTTATACATTTATGTTTGTTTAGGGGTGAGCGTAGAGGCGACTTCAATGTGAATATCAGTCGATATTCCGTTGAAGCAACGTCGAGCGCGGTTAGTACTTGGATGGGTGACCCATCTTGGGAAATACAGCGTTCTCGTCCCACCTTCTGGCGGCTTGTATATCAGTGTATACACGGAAGTTACGTAATTTCAGATGAGGATTACGTAGTAGATATACCATCCTTCGGAGGGGATGTAAAGCAGGCGGTCCCTTGTCTATTAAATGTTAGGGAAGAGGTTCGACAAAATTTCCAGGTTGGGGGTAGCTCGTCTCCTGGCGTCGGTGATAGGCCCTGGTAGCGGAAATAGGCCGATGTTAAATAGTAAAAATGTTTGTTTAAAAAGCAAATACTTATTTATTTTAATTAACTAGCTATAGATCAATGTTTACTGTATAACCCACCATTAAACAAATTTGTGTGATTAAAATATATTAGGAAAGTAACACAAAGTACCAGTACTGTAAGAAATTACAATAAGAAACTAATACAACAGTAAATTTTCTAAATTTACATACCCATAACATTATTTTGTTATTACTATAAGTACAAAATGTATTTAAAATCATATATGTCAGTGACGTAGCCAGTATTCATTTTTTGTAAGTAAATTATGTATTGTTATGTAGCTTTCGAACAAAGGACCCAGCATAATTCTTATGTAAATTGGCTGAATTTTTAATATATTTTAGACTTCGACTTTCTGATCAAAGGCTCTCATGGACCCAACTCGATACTATGTCGAGTTTCCGAGATACTGCTCAAGAAATGTACAAGAATGACCTTTTGTACAATTTAAATAATTTCGAATTCATAATTTTTTTCATATATTTTATATTGTGATTCGTTATAATAGCCCTTTATATTTTACACTAAAAACATTTGTTGTTTTAATAAAAATAGAGTAGAAAAAATTAAAGTTTGAAGAATGTTGGTGAAGGCGCCGGGAAATCCGTATAAAAATAACAAGTGTAAAACAATATTCGGTCAAATTGGCTAAACATTTTTTACATAAAGTATGTGTCTTCCAGATCAAAAAACTTTAATTGAAAAACTTTCGGAAATTGCTTCTTTGACCTTTGACCTCTAATACCCTATAAATGAATTAAAAGTTCGATAAGATACAGAATTTTACAAGAATTTATAGTTGTATCTCGGAAACTAGACATAGGATCGAGTTGGGCCCTTGAAAGCTTTTTAATCAGAAAGTCGAAATCTACAACATATTAAAAAATCAGCCAATTTGACTGTACGCCAATTTACATAAGAAATGTGCGGGGTCCTTTAGGTAACTATTCAAAAACTTATATTTTAAGTAACTGGCGACTATGCAATTTAACGTGTAATTTCTGCTATATTTTTCCCTAATAAATTATTCTAAATTTATTTTTATTCTTAACTTATTATCAGAAGGTTAAAAAATCTGTAACTTAAAATGTTTATCGTTATTTTTGTGATCTGAAATATATTTGCCCTTCCACCTTTCGCACTTTGCCTATGCTCTCATTCTTCATAAAAATTTTCTTCGTGTCCTCCGATTCCATTCATAATGAATCCAAAATGACCCAGCTGCTGATAAATCTGTAACATATTTCAACAGTAATAAGGAAAAATGAACAATTTTACAATTATAATGTTACATAACTAACTAAAAATAGATCTGTTTTGAACTTGACAAAATACACGAAAAATTATTCAGAGTTCAATAATGGATTTTTGTGAATGTTGCAAATTACCCTCAACTGATTGTTAATTTTGAAATGAAGCACCCAAAGCGAGAGGGTTAATCCCTATGCAATATGGTGTACCTAGATATCGTCAATTAAATACTTAAGGGGAAACATGTCCACATAAATTAGACCATGAATGTCTTGTAGTACAGATATGATGAAATATCGGTACTGTAGTGCAGCGGGTCAAAGCCCGTAGGATAAGAGCTCACTTGGCCACAGGGTTTATCGTGTACTGGATTTGATCCCCAGTTCTGATGCTTGCAATGTCGGGTAATGGATGACCTAGGCTTTGGACTTGAGAGTTGTGTACCTATATATGTGTGTATATGTTTTATGCTTAATATTCAAAAAAATAGGAAGAGAATATAAAAAACACTAGACAAATTAGACAATGAAGCACCGAAAGTACCCGGAGAATGAGATACCATAAAAAAAATTCCACTACTACTCCTGATTTAAGTATAGTAGAGATAAATAATTTTTTAAAATGTGATTGAATTTTGTTGAGCTGCGATTTATAGTATATTATTATAGAAAGGGCAAAACATCAATTTTTTTTGGACAATTTGTATATTAATATATAAAATACTCTATTTTTGTACAATCGACTCCAAAAGTGTGACGTTTCATCCCCACCTTAATGTTTCCAATCCCAATTTATAATAGACCTTATTGCCTCTTGACATACGGACATATTAAAATCTATTTCAAATTTTCTTACTCAATTAAAAATATCTAACGACTGAAATATTTTTTCTAATAATTGTCACTAAAGTTTACTTCTTTCTATATTAAGATGGTATTAAAAAGTATTTTGGCATAAGATTTAGAAATTTTGTAATTTTACTAGGCATGCGTTCATCAATTCTGACGTGAGTCGTAGCTTGTTCTTGTTATGTTCTGGCGCAGAGGCAGACCGAAGTGGCCAAGTAACATTTTCTTTGTTTTTGTTGAGTTTAGATGTTTGGTTAGGTTATTATTTAGTCGTGTGTACTGAAAATTAATTCTGTAGTTTGGCCAAAGATTAGAATCTTTGCTTTGGTTTTGAATATTTTGATATTAAAATGTCAGAAAAACATGATAAAACTGTCGGCAATAATGCAGTTTTTTAAAGAAGAAAAATTAATCAGCCATGGTGAAAATTCCGTTGAAACGTCATAATAAACATGACATTGTATCTGTCAATAAAAATCACGAGTATTATACTCCCTTAGAAAGTAATATTTTTCAGAAAACATTGAAATCCTTCAACAGTAGTGATGCGACATCGAACCGAAAATATCGATATTTCATATCGATGGTAACATCGAACAAACTTATCGATATGTGATATTTATCGAGTGAAAAATATCGATATTTGCTCATCGAAAATCTTATCGATATTTGATAAAAATTGATGAGCTGGGGGGAGAAATGAGATTTTTTTTATAACGAGTGGGGGGGACAAATCAGAAAAAAAACGTATCCATATCTCAAACTTGAAGAGAGGGGGGGGATATAAGAAAAAAAATAACATTATTTCATTATATCGACATTTTACTAACATCGATGTTTAATAATGTAAGTTATCGATGTAAAAACATCAAATATCGTCCATCGCAATATCGATGTTTTCGATACATCGATATATATCGCGCATCACTATTCAACAGTTTTATGTTATAATCACATAGAATTTTTAGCTGGAGAAAAAAATATATTAATTAGGCAAGATGTTTACAGAATCAACTATTGTACTTTTTATTATTATTCTTCAACATTTGGCAACATTATATACATATTTCTTCTCATACGTGAGCATCACCAGTTCGGCAATCTTATAAGTAAACTTTCAAAAAGAAAACTTGAAACATATCTCCACAATAAACGATTTTTTTAATGAATTGATATTATAGCTACAAGTGAAATAAACTTTTATTTTAGTAAATTTTTATATATTTATAGGTAATAGCAAACATAAAAACACAAAATTAATAAACAAACACAAGTTTAACCTCAAATCGGCACAGAAACAGAATCCATAAAAACAGTAAGTACGAAATCCAAGACAGACGTCCTCTCACACGCATGCGTAGTGCATCTAAAATGTAAATAATTGTTTTATTAATTATTCCTACATACTAAAGCACATTTAACTTATAGAACATTCACATCAATTTATTATAATTACATAGAAATAAGTACTAGTAGTTTATTGTGAGGAATAACATCAGAATAATCATGTTTACAAAGTTGTTTCTGATTTTGATCCTTATAGCATCAGTGAATAAGGGACACCGTAAAATGCACTTGGAAACAAAATCAAATTTTACCGCGCAATGGTGACGTCACGACTTTTAGCGTGGATTACACATACCTGAACCACATTTCTGATTACTTTCGATACTCTTCAAATAAGAATTTATGATACCTACCATGATTTAAACTTTTATTGTAACAAAAAAAATATTAAGATACGATTTTTGATGTCAAAATAAAGGTTTATTTATTTATCGTATAGCTTTCCATTATTAATAAAACTACAAGTTCTTAAATTATTTAAGAATAAATTTAATAACATACCTGGTATAAGCTCAGTTTCCAATACAATTTTTAGAGTCCTACGAATTTCATTAATATTGTTTGATTCTTGCCTTTATAGTATATATATTATATAGCACCATGAGAATATTTATTGTTTTAAATATTCAAATTATTTGCATTTTGTATTCTGATTATTTACAACATAACCAACAAATTTGACAAGCCACAATGACATTTCACCACAGGTCCGGCACCTCTAGTTGCTCGATTTTAAAATTGGCGCGTTCCCCTACATGCGCGTGGACTACACTCACTCGTCCTAGACTAGACATAAAAAACCAAACTAAGGTCCACTGAAGTCCATAATGAAAAAATAGAGTGGGTATACTGTATATTCCTATACTGTGTCTAGACCCCTGTTCTCCTGCTTAAGGCGCGTTTGCACGCATCCAGTAATTTAGTCGAGTCGTTTAGTAATTTAGTACTCGACCAATGCGGATAGCGTGTTTTAGTCAAGTAATTTAGTGGAAAGCAATTACTAAACAGAGCTGGGTAATTACTTGTAATTTAAAAATAATTACAATTACAAATTACTTTTTTAAAAAAGGAACTAATTACAATTACAAATTACTTTTTTTAAAAAGGAACTAATTACAATTACAAAAAAGGAATTAGCAATTACTTTTCTAATTACTTTTATGATAAAATAAATTATAGTGACCAAACAGACAAAAAGGAAAGTTAAAAATTTTAATTAAAAGTGTTGTGTAATATTGCGTTTTTATATTTATTAGAATCGTTATTAGAATGTTTGACCTTAAGAGTAATCAGGAAAAATTAAATAAACATATAGAAAAGGCAGCTTAATAGTGGAGTCGGTTTAGGAAAGAATTGGGAAAATTTTTAAGATGGATGCAGACCCTGCGGAAATTGTTTGTCATGATGAGTATGGTGGAGCCATGCTTTTTTGGCCGAAAAAGGGTATTTTGGACATTTTAAGGGTCAAATTTGTTGTTTTAATTTTTTTTTGATCACTTAAACAACTAGTTAAGAAAAAAAAATGGTATCCTTTTATTCTCAATATTAAAGGAACCTTCAGTTTAAATTTGTATATGTTGTTTCTTAGGTTTTCGCGGGTGTTGAATGAAGTGTTGGTGTACTTCCGGGTGTTTTCCCACGTAGGTGGACTGAGTCCAGTTTGAGCAACGAGGAGCAGCAGTAGGCCGCTTTCAGCGAGAACCTGAAGATGGCAGATGGGATTCTGCCGAAACGTCGTTTAGACAACAATGACTCCAGCAGGAGCCTACCAACTGCATGGGAAAACACCCGGAAGTACACCAACACTTCATATATATATATATATATATATATATATATATATATATATATATATATATATATATATATATATATATATATATATATATATATATATATATATATATATATATATATATATATATATATATATATATATATATATATACGAAAAAAATTGAGAAAATCAAATTTCGGCTATCTTGATCAGATCTCAACCGATTTGGCTGAAATGGAAGTAGTCTTTATCACACAAAAACTGTTAACCAAATTTCAGCCAAAAATGTTAAATAGTTTGGCTGAAATTGCAGTTTCAGTCAAATTTTCTGAAATTTTCAAATCGAAATACCTTCGGACCCAAAAGTCGGATCAAAATTGGCTTTGTGGCTACCTGAGTCACGCAAAAATAAAAAAAAATAAAAATTGTAACACATTCACATACTTACAGAAATAAATATACGCACGCACACACACATATATAATATAATATACATTTATCTATACCTAGTCAAAGCAGTAGGCACGACTATACAAATAAAAAAATATATATTTTTTAAAATTTTATAAACAATAAATACAATTGTTTTCTGCTTTATACCAGTGCGCGCACACATAGTCACTGAGTACACATATTTTATATATATAGTGCAAATGACTAAAAAACGACCGAATGTAAAAAAAGTGATTCTTGACTTATATCATGTAAAAGTACATAAAATAACCTACCTTTTGCCATAAAGCAAAATTCGATCCGTCTTTTAGGTCCGGAGATATTTCAATTTGAACATTTCAGAAAATTTGACTGAAACTGCAATTTCAGCCAAACTATTTGATATTTTTGGCTGAAATCTGGTAAATAATTTTTGTGTGATAAAGGCTACTTCCATTCCAAATTTCAGCCAAATTGGTTGAGATCTGATCAAGATAGCCAAAATTTGATTTTTTCAATTTTTTTCGTATACATATATAATATACAGGGTGTTTCAGCTAAAAGTCCCCGGATCATTATCTCGTAAAATAATAAAGATACTTAAAATTTGTAAATCGCGGATAATTAACACAAAAAAAGGGCTTAAATAACTGCAGTTAGAATTGTTCCTTCGCAGTGCACAGAGATGGCGCTGCGGTGATAAGTTATTTTTCGATAGCTGGAACCTTCAAACACGATTCATACGATTAATGAATAAATTGTGAATAATCTTGTCTATATAAAAAATTTTGTAAATACCAACCGTTTTGGAGCTACATGAATTTTTTTTGTCTCTGTAAATTTTGAAAACTTTTCTGTTTATCATTTTAAAACAACAATTATTTAGAACTTTTATCTTATTATATTCCATACTTCGCAACTAATTTTTAAAATTTGAAATTAGTAAAAATTTTCAAAATATTGTAATAATATAATGGAATATAATAAGATAAAAGTTCTAAATAATTGGTGTTCTAAAATGATAAACAGAAAAGTTACAGAAGTTTTCAAAATTTACAGAGACAAAAAAATGGAGAAAAAAATTCATGTAGCTCCAAAACGGCTGGTATTTACCAAATTTTTTACATAGTCAAAATTATTCACAATTTATTTATTAATTGTTGAATCATGTTTCAAGGTTCCAGCTATCGAAAAATAATTTCTCACCACAGCGCCATCTCTGTGCACTGCGAAGAAACAATTCTAACTAGTTATTTAAGCCCTTTTTTGGTGTCAATTATCCGCGATTTACAAATTTTAAGTATCTTTATTATTTTACGAGATAATGACCTGGGGACTTTTAGCTGAAACACCCTGTATATATATGTATATCTATATCAGGAGGGGGAATGATCTGGTCTTCACCAAATTTAAACTGGAGGTTCCTTTAATATTAAGAATAAAAGGATACTATTTTCGTTCCTTAAATAATTGTTTAAGTGGTCAAAAAAAAATTAAAACTGCAAATTTGACCCTTAAAATGTCAAAAAAAAACCCTATTCGGCCAATAAAACACAGTTCCACCCCCATTTGGAAATTAAGATTTTAGAGTTTTGTTATACTCGCCATGACAAACAATTTCCGCCGGGTCTGCATCCATCTTAAAAAATCTTCCAACCTCGCTATTTTATTGATTAAATCGACTCCACTATAATAACAATGCCTAATAATAATAAGAAAATAATAAACAGTAAACACATTTAGTTTTTAAAAGTTTATTGAACAAAAATACAAAAGTTTATGTACTTAATAAAAAAACATAAATGTGCAGCGGACCACGGCAAAAACTCGTTTGTAGTCAGTAACTTTTTTGAACTTTTCAGATTCATTTTAAACTATGCAACTGTAAAATTCTTCGTTAATGTATTCTTGTTTGTTAAATCACATACACATGTTCTTAAAGTAATTGTAATTAGAAGAAGTAATTGTAATTGGAAAAAGTAATTGTAATTGGAGAAAGTAATTGTAATTGTAGAAAGTAATTGTAATTGGAGAAAGTAATTGTAATTGGAAAAAGTAATTGTAATTAGATAGTTCAAATAATATAATTACAAATTACAATTCCTTCAACAATTTTCCTGCAATTACAATTCCAAATTACTTTAATAAAAAAAAGTACTTAATTACAATTACAATTACACGAAAAAAAAAGGAATTGTAATTGCTAATTACTTTTTCACGAGGAATTACCCAGCTCTGTTACTAAATTACTCGACCGTCTCTATACTCGACTAAATTACGCGCCTTTAGGAGAAGTGAATCGAGGTATTTTTCTCTTTTTATGTCATTATGTTTCCTATTTCTTTCTCTTTCCCTTTCCTTTCTCTAACTAATTCTACTCTCTCAAGTCAAGTCAATTCGTAGTCGTAGACAAATAAAGTAGATATAGTCCCATATAACACAGTTTGTACTTAGTATGTACTTGTACATGCTAAGTACAAACTGTGTCATGTGGGGTTGGATGAGCCATTGAACCGAACACGGTTGACAATTCGCATCGCGCATTCGGAAGCCTTGGAGGAGAAGTATAATTCTTGTACTTAGGCGCTATTAATGCTATTAACCGTGCTAATAAAATAGCATTCGCAATCGTAAATCGTAATACTATCAAATAACGAGCCGCTGCAGCTAGTGATGGGCGATATCGTGATTTTTCAATCACAACGTAAATCGTTACTGTGATTTTCTTATATCAGTGAATTTAAAACGTGATGTGATCACGACTTTCATAATACGACTTACGGGCACCATAGATAAAAGATTGTACAGGCACAGATTAGAAACAAATCAGATATTTCACTTATGACGTATCATGGTTTAGATAATAAATCAACTCCAGGCAGGTACCAATTTGTGCCGTGATCTGCGCATTGTCCAATCAGTCTTAACCAGCGAGTATAGTCACAGGGAGGGACCTTATGATGCATAACAATAATTATATTCCGCGCCTCGTCCTCAAGATCACAATGTAGTAGTACCCCTACTTCACGCCAGTCGTCACCAAAGATCTTTAACTACTAGATGGTGACACCAACCAGCCGCCGGAGAGGGTTCAACAAACTTTCTCTGAGCGAGCTGAAACGGGAAAACGTCTACAGTCCAACGGCAGTTCACATGACCAGCGGGTAAAGAATCCCTGCGAAAGTGAAACTGTCAAACCCTCCTTTAAGGTAGTCGCCGAAGAAATCAACCTGAAGTCTACGCACGTCAGGTGCCTACAGGCGAATCTACAACATGCCAAGGCCGCCACATACGTCCTTGGCAGAAGATTCAAGGAAGGGCAGATTGACATTGCCCTTATCCAGGAACCTTGGACAACCAATACAGGCCGAGTAAACGGACTAGGAAACACTTCTGGCAAGATAGTATCAGTCGGCTCTGGAGAAAGACCCAGAGCCTATATCTTGATCAGAAATAACATAAATTACTTTGTACTCTCAGGTTACTGCACCCAGGATGTTGTAGCCATCCGCTTATCGCTACCGGTGGGGGAAAGCAGAATGGACATAATAGCCTGTTCTGCATACTTCCCGGGAGACAGGGGTGCTGATCAACCTCCTCCACCTGCGGTTAGGTCGTTAATCGCCTACAGCAAGAGGAACAACATTCACCTTGTTATTGGATGTGATGCAAATTCCCACCATACGGCATGGGGCAGCACAGACATTAACCAAAGAGGTGAGTCACTTTTTGAATACATACTAGGTGAAGGGCTAATTGTGAATAACATTGGAACGGAACCAACCTTTGTCACCAGAAGTAGAAGAGAGGTACTGGATTTAACAATCAGCTCAAGCTTTGTGAGCAACAAGATTACTGATTGGAAAGTATCCTCTGAACCCTCGTGTTCAGACCACAGACACATTCTATTTAACATAGAAACTGGACCAAGACCTGTGGTGACGTACAGGGATCCTAGGTGTACGAACTGGAGTGGGTATAAACAATCCCTCCAGGCACACCTACAATCCACTCTCACCACAATCAGGAATCGTGATGAAATGGAAATTGCGGCGGAACAGACCCGGAGCGCAATTATTTCAGCATATCATGAAAACTCTCCACTAAAAACGAAAAAAGACAACAGAGGGGCATCTTGGTGGAACAAAAAATTAGATAAAATGAGAAAAGAAGT
This sequence comes from Rutpela maculata, assembly GCA_936432065.2. Classification (NCBI taxonomy): domain Eukaryota; kingdom Metazoa; phylum Arthropoda; class Insecta; order Coleoptera; family Cerambycidae; genus Rutpela; species Rutpela maculata. The sequence continues at coordinate 52,777,262 of OW386294.2, forward strand.
TCGACGCCTCTGTAATCGAGCTAAAGATTCGGGCAACTGGGAACAATATAGATCTGCGCTAACGGACTATAATAAAGAAATCAGAAGGGCAAAAAGGGAATCTTGGAGGAGGTTCTGCGAGAGTATTACTGACTTACCTAGCAGCACTAGAATCCACAAGATCATTTCCAGAGAGCCGGCAAGAGAATTTGGTATGGTAAAACGTCCAGATGGCTCATTTGCTGAATCTGGAAAGGAAACCCTTGAACTCCTTACACTGAACCACTTCCCAGGGAGTTCGATCCTGGATAACCAACAACCACCACCATCGGGAGGCCGAACCAAACGACCTCACAAAGACGACTGGCTGGTGGCCAAAAAGGTTATCACAGCACCAGCGATTGAATGGGCGATCAAATCTTTTCAACCATTCAAATCGCCTGGTGAGGATGGCATTTTTCCAGCGTTGCTACAAAACGGACTGGAAATACTGCTACCTTTCCTCATCAGACTATACAGAGCTGGTCTGGTATGGAACTATATCCCATCCAGTTGGGCGGCGGTAAAAGTGGTATATATACCAAAAGTGGGTCGGACAGAACCAGACCCCAAATCGCTAAGACCCATCAGCCTGACATCATTTCTGTTGAAAGGCCTAGAAAAGGTTCTGGATGGACATATCAGGGGAAACATCCTGAGCACCTATCCTCTGAATGTTCACCAGTATGCCTATCAACCCGGCAAATCAACAGAACTGGCACTAAATAACCTGGTCGGGAAAATCACACAATCTCTTGAGGAAAAAGAGATTGCGGTGGCAGCATTCCTTGACATCGAAGGAGAATTCAACAATGCATTGCCCAACTCCCTATATACAGCTGCGGCTGCTAGAGGGGTTGAGCTAACTATAACTGGCTGGATTCAAGCTATGCTTGAAAACAGAATCATAACGACTTCTCTACAGGGAGAAACAGTCAGATTCAGGGCCGCAAGAGGGTGTCCACAAGGCGGGGTACTTTCCCCCCTTTTATGGTCACTGCTTGTGGATGATCTGCTGGCCATTCTCTCTCTGTGGGAAGCCGAGATTCAAGCATATGCGGACGATCTAGTCATTATGGTTAGAGGAAAATCTGAAGAGGTACTCTCTAATACCCTTCAAGAGGTGCTAAATACAGTCCATATTTGGTGTGAGAGGGAGCAGATGACTGTGACCCCCACAAAACTGTAATAGTACCTTTCACCAGAAAAAGGAGGCTGAACAATTTAGTGCCGCCCTTCTTAGCAGGTGAAACTATTCCATTTGCGGGGGAAGTGAAATATCTAGGGGTTACACTAGATAAATCACTCAACTGGAACTCCCATCTGGAAAAGGTAATCCACAAGGCGCGACTCTCCTTGTGGACATGTCGCAGAATTTGTGGAAAAACCTGGGATGTAGGTCCCCAACAAATATACTGGCTATACGTTACGGTCATAAGACCAATGGTAGCGTATGCCTCCATAGTTTGGTGGTCGAAAGGGCTACAACAAACGACCAAAGCCAAACTCTCTGGTCTACAGAGACAAGCATGTCTGGCAGTAACTGGTGCGATAAGTACCACACCGTCAGCAGCTCTGGAAATCCTCCTGGATCTACCTCCTCTCCACATCTACTTGGAGAGAGAGGCCAGGTGGGCAACATACAGACTTCAACAAGCGGCAAATAATATGCCGCAGGCTAGCATCATGGAACGTAACAGGCTGTCAGATGACATGGAGTGTCATGGCATCCTGGGAATGCTTTCAGATGTGATGCCTACCACCACCAACTATGAACTGCCTTTTACCGTCCTTTTTCCTGGAAGAGACGAATGGGATCGGAATAAAACTGACCTACAAAGAGCAGACATCTGTTGGTTTACAGACGGCTCCAAAACCCCTGAGGGAGTTGGAGCTGGAGCATACAGTCGCAACCCAAAGATAAGAATCACTTCGAGCCTGGGTAACTATGCGACTGTCTTTCAGGCAGAAGTTCATGCCATTGAACTGTGTACAAGGAGGCTTGAGCAGATGCATCCTAGACACAGATCAATAAAAATCTTTTCAGACAGCCAAGCAGCTCTTAAAGCTCTTGGCTCACATCGCTGCAATTCTAAATTGGTCTGGAATTGCCAAAAGGCTCTAGCCCGATTGGGCAGATACAACAAATTAACTCTGGTCTGGATACCGGGCCATTCTGGCTTGGAGGGCAACGAAGTAGCCGACTCCTTAGCCAGGGAAGGTGCGGTATCAAAATTTATCGGACCGGAGCCAGTGCTTGGCATATCGGCAAGCACTGCGAAAACCACCATCTTGGCCTGGACTGAGGGGAAAATCCTCCAGTACTGGCAAGAACTCCCAGGATTAGTTCATTCAAAGGAGTTCATAACATATCCTTTGAAATCAAGAACTAAAAAACTATTAGAGTTAAATAGGTTACACCTAAGAACTCTAGTTGGCCTATACACTGGGCACTGCAGACTTAACCACCACCTACACAGACTCGGAATAGCGGACAACGCTGAATGCCGACTGTGTCTGGAGGAGGATGAAACGGCAGCGCACATTTTATGTACCTGTCCTGCTGCAGAAAGAACCAGATTCTCACTTTTTGGCAAAGGGCAACTGCTGCCAGAGGATCTGGACAACCTCTCACCCAATAAGGTAGTCGACTTTATCAAAAAGCTGAACCTATTGGGTGAAATATAATTAGGAGTGAGCCACAATAGACCAGATGGTCGCGGTGGAGGGTCTGTTACTAGCCCACTCACATATCAACCTAACCTAACCTAACCTAACCTAACTAGATGGTTTAACCCATAAGGAATTCGTATATGACAAAGCAGCAAACATCTCAACGGAGAGAGCAATATTAACACGCCTCAAAAAGCGAGACACCAATGTTGGAATTGCCGGACTTTACCATTGCTATTCAGCCCTATGATGGAACGTTTACGTTAGTCATAACGCCTATGTTACGGTCATCTGTCTCTCTCACTCTTATATATTTTTTGGTTAGCGCTCAACATAACGGGTGTATGTTAAGTAACGTAAACGTTCCATCATAGGCCTGATTGTCGGGTCAGTTCGAGTTTCTCAACAAGATTTTACGCTCTTAAAGCGCAAACGCAATCAAATCTCAAGCGGCACTAACAACTGATCGAAGCAACCAGCGGTGTTGCCGGACTGTCACCATTTTCTCTACATTTTCCGATCTCTCAACGTTATTGCGTTTGACCACTTCAAAATTCCCCGCTTTCAGCGGCTTTTGTCTCTGATCTTTGACAACGTCGCGAAGGTTTGCGACAGGACACCAACTAGATGCGAGGCATGCGCATAGACAACACGAGTGTTTGTAGTTGGGCCCGGAGTGGAAGCAAAGTGGGAGAGATAATGGGCGGTTCTTTACTTGAAAAAGTGGGATATGTTTTATACAAAATTGAGATAGAGTTGAGCGATCTAGGAGTTAAAACATCTTTGGTCGTCACCACAATTTTTAAAGCCAAACAGCTTTCTGCATCCTGCTCTGCTCCATGGTGTCGCATGCGCACTCCACATTTAACTAACTTCATTACTCTTCTTTGTGTCCAAGTCACCACATCGAAATTTGAAACGTGTTATTTAGAAAATTAATAAGCGGTTTTAAGTGTTTTCTTGCGGAATGGGAAAGCGAAAGCGAAATTCCTCGTCCTCAAGCAGCAGCAGTAGTAGCTCTGAGGATGAAACTTGGCTTCTTCGTAGAAAATTACGTAAATTAAAAAAGAGGATATGAAGAGCTTAAAGATGGCCGAAACCCTGATAGTGACAAGGAAAATGATAGGGCCGGTGAGGCTAGTAGAGAACGGTATCGTTCTTCGAGGATTTTATCCTCTACGGAACCCGGTGAGGGTTCCCAAATTTTCCTGCCTGTTGATAGCGGTGAGTTATCCAGGGTTATAGCTTTTGTCTTGCTTAGCTTCAGCGTCGCAGATTAGAAACAAATTAGTCTGTGTCAGCGTCATGTATATGACCTTGGAAACATGGTTAATTCGTACACACGAGTTATTTGCTAGTAATGGTACAGATAATTTCATCAAAATGCCGGTGGTGGCATGTATGGTTATAGTGAATTTTCCTATATAGGAAATTGTCTTATTCTGGCACACATAATTAAAACAGTTTTAATTATTTTATCTTGCTGTCGAGCTCGCCCTTCAAAAATCTTTATGTATTTCAGGTGATAACTCTGTTCAGGGAGAGACCCAAGTTTCTCAGAATGCCGAGGATCCATTATCCCTTGAAGAAATTTCTCCTTTGAATGATAACATACTTAAATTACTAGGCGGTGAAAGTACTGACCAGACAAAATTCGGCGATGGTATTCATCACGACCTGGCCGTTAGGTGGGAGCATGTTTTAAAACATGGTCTTGACGAAGATCTAAAGTCTGAGCTTACAAAGAAGTATCCACCAATAGTAAATTGTCCACTTATGGCAGCACCTAAATTAAATTCTGAAATTAAGGTAGCAATTAATGAATCGTCCTTAAAAAGAGATGAGAGATTAGCTAAGGTTCAATCTCAGGTAGGCGCAAGTCTCTCGGCTTTGGGTAAAGAGATGAACGTTTTATTTGAAGGAAAGGAGGGAGGAGATATCAACCTGGGGTTAATCGAGATAATAAGTGATTCCGCTAGACTTCTGGCAGATGTGCATTATCAGGAGTCTCAGTCCAGAAGAAGTCTTATTAGTCTCAACTTAAAAAAGGAGGTTATGAATACGTTGTCCGATGTTGCTTTTGACGGATGGCTGTTTGTCGAGAACCTTGGCGAAAGGGTAAAAACAGCAAAGGCTATTGAAAGATCGGGGATTGAATTGAAGGATGTCACTAAAATTAAGAAACGCAAAAATACGGCTTACCGGGGTTCTTTAAACTTCAAAGGACCGTCCAGGTATACAACGACAGGGACTCACTTGGGCGGTCAGAAATATCCTCGCAGCAAGAAAGATATGATCCTGCACAGGAGTTACCAAGACCGTCAACTTCATTTCAAGAGCAGCCGGGACAGGCCCAAGCACAGGACCAGATAACTAACGTAAGTTTCAGGGCTGGTAGGCTTTCATCTTACATAAAGCATTGGGAAAAAATAACCAAAGACCCAATGATTTTGTCTTGGGTGAGAGGGTATAATAAAAAAGTTGTCCAAAATTCACTACCAAAAATTACAAAATGGTCCGAATTAGAAAAACAACATATTAATTCTGAACTGTCTAGATTACTGAAGATAGGGGCTATAAGTAAATGTGAGCCCTGTACGGGTCAGTTTATATCAAATATATTTGTTGTACCAAAATCTAATGGGAATATGAGACTAATTTTAAATCTTAAAAGTCTAAACGAGTTTTTAATAGCACACCATTTTAAATTAGAAGACAAAAATACTGTTTGTAAGTTAATTTCTCCTGGCTGTTTTATGGCTTCAGTTGATATACAGGATGCATATTTTTTGATCAATGTTGATAAAAATTCTAGGAAGTTTTTACGTTTTTGGGTTAATAATACCCTTTATGAATTCAACTGTATCCCATTTGGATTATGTACAGCCCCATATGTGTATACTAAACTTATGAAACCAGTTATATCTGTTTTGAGGAAACAAGGGTTTTTGTCAGTAGTATATCTGGATGACCTTTTATTGTTTGGTAACACATACAGTCTCTGTTTAACTAATGTTAAGCAAAGTATTTTCTTATTAACTTCTTTGGGGTTTGTGGTCAATTACAAAAAAAAAGCCAGTTAACCCCAACTACTTGTTGCAAATTTCTAGGGTTTTTGTTCGACTCGAAGGATATGTCAATAAAATTGCCAAGTGAAAAACGTAATAAGTTATATGAAATATTACAAGACCTGTCCAATCAGGTTTCTTGTCCGATTAGAAAATTTGCTAGAATAGTTGGAGTTATCGTATCAGTTTGTCCTGCAATCAAATATGGCTGGCTTTACTCAAAGAACTTCGAGCGAGCCAAGTATTTAGCATTACTTAGGTCTAATGGTGATTATGATAGAATGATGTCGGTTCCAAATTATATAAAAGACGATATTAGCTGGTGGCTAAAAAATATAACATCTGCGGAAAATGTTATTTTTAGAGACAATTTCCAATTAGAAATATTCTCAGATGCTTCGACTACCGGATGGGGAATTTTTTGTGAGGGTGACAGAGCTTCTGGTACGTGGTCGGAAATGGAAAGAACGTATCATATAAATTATCTTGAACTCTTGTCTGCCTTTTTTGGCCTAAAGTGTTATGCTAAGAATTTGTCAAATGTAAATATTTTACTACGAATAGATAACACCACCGCCATTTCCTACATAAATCGAATGGGGGATTCGTTTTCAAAATTTAAATCAACTAACGAGACAGATTTGGCAGTGGTGCGAGTCAAAAAATATATGGATATTTGCTTCATACATTAAATATATTGATAATGTAGAAGCTGATTCAGAGTCTAGAAAATTACCTATGGAAACTGAATACGAACTAGATCAGGAGGCTTTTGAGACTATTACTATGCATTATGGTATTAAACAGCAAGTCTACAGGATACGAGTTATGAATTCGAAAATTCCAAGGTGCAAATTACAAAATGCAAGTTAGCCATGTGCAAATTAACCAAACGTAAGTTAGCTATACGTAAATTAGCTATACGTAAATTAGCTATACGTAAATTAGGCCGGCAAATCTTCTCGCAGAATGGCCCTTCTTTTAAATATAATCTAACAAAATTCTCTAGCCATGTGCTCGGTGCCCCAACAGCTTCTTAAAATGGCCGTTACTTCCTTCTAAACCCTCTTTTCTGAAACCGAATCCATGTACGTTGGAAACCCGTAATGAAAAACAATTGGTATTTAAAATTCATACATCGCGCAATGACGCGCTCGCCCTATACCGACAGTGCGCTTAGCCAATAACCTGATTCTAAACTAAACGTAAACAACTAACATGGCTGTTTCTGTCCGAAAATTGGCGTAAACAAATGTTAACTGAGAAACTTATGACTTTCATGTAAATAATCCCAGGCATAAAGTGATTGAAAACGCACACAACGTTATTTACAATACTGGGAAAAGGTTTCACTACTGCTTTGCCCTGTTGTAGACGCCCGCATACGCCAACAATTTATCAACAAATTAATTTAAGCACTATGAGCCATGCTAATTACCAAACAAACTCTGAAGGTTCCTAGTACCATGAGGGAGTCGAACATTCTTCCAATAGGTATAGTAATAATAAGGTAACATGCTACTTCCTTAAATTAATCGAATCAAACTTTATACCATAAAGATATAATTATAAATGTGTTGTGTCGCTCCTATGCGCTCAATGAAGAAATGTTCCTACCACTTATGTACAGGACAAGGTAAGGTATACCAAAAAGGAACCATGCATACAGGGTTCGCCCCAAAAAGTACTATTTACCCGTTACACAATCGTCATCCTGATATAGATCTTTTTGCGTCTAGAAATAACACAAAATGTGAAAAATATGCATCGTGGAAGAGAGACCCAGATTGTTTTGTGGTGGATGCCTTTACGGTTAGCTGGTCAGGCTTTTATTTTTATGCTTTTCCACCATTTATCATGATTTTACCTATGTTACAGAAGATAATTAAGGATAAAGCTCATGGTATTATAGTTGTGCCACTCTGGGTCTCACAGCCGTGGTTTCCTCTGTTTAAAATGTTTGTAAACTCTCCTCTTTTATATTTTTCCCCAAGGAATAATTTATTGTTATCTTTCAATAGGAATCCACACCCCCTATGGAAGAAACTTACCCTGGTAGCAGATGTTGTGTAGAACAAGCACTTAAGCAGAAGGGATTACCCACTTCTTCAATTGACATTTTCATATCCTCCATAACAACAGCTACACTGAAACAGTATAACCAGGGCCTTAAGCTGTGGTGGTCTTTTTGTAAAAATAATAACAATAGTTTTTTCAATAGTTCGATACCTACAATTTTGGAGTTTTTGACAGAGGTATTTCACAATGGAGCTTCCTTCGGAACTCTAAACAGTATAAGATCATCGTTATCTCTAATAATGTCTCCTAGTGTTGGAAATGATTACAGAGTAAAGAGATTTTTGAAAGGTGTTCAGAATTTACGGCCTGCTAGACCTCGATATAACTATATCTGGGATCCCTCTGTAGTCTTAGGATATTTGGGAAAGTTATATCCAAACGATGACCTGGATTTAGAATTATTATCTTATAAACTAGTAACGCTGTTGGCCTTAGTGACTGCCCACAGAATACAAACCCTAGCTTCGATTCTGATACAAAATATCAGAGAAACCTCATTAGGTATTGAGATTATGATTCCAGATAGGATCAAGACTTCTAATAAAAACAGGATTCAGCCTTTACTTGTGTTACCTAAGTTTATCCAGGATCCTAGGTTATGTGCTGTAAATACCTAAGTAAGCTATTTAAAGAAAACTGACAGTCTTAGAACTTCACAGAATAAAAACGGAAAACTTTTAAACTTTGAGCCGTTGGGTGAAAACAACATTAAAAAATAGTGGCATCGACACAGAGGTTTTTACAGCACATAGTACTAGGCACGCAGCCACATCTGCTGCCAGAAGAGGGGGGAGGTCAGTATAGATGTGATCCGCAATACAGCAGGCTGGTCAGAGGGATCCAGGACATTCGCTAATTTTTATAACAGGCCACTGTGTAATAAGGATAAATTTGCTAAAGCAGTTTTAAACATATAGAGGGGAGTAGTTTTAGTAAATTACTAACTTGTAAGTTAATATGTATAAGTTGAGATTTTGTTAGTTTCTTAGTATTGAGAAAAATTCAAAATGTATCTATTTGTGTTGCTTTCCTATAATAAAGTTTTTGATGGCGCAACTTCTTTAAACATCTACATTGTGATCTTGAGGACGAGGCGCGGAATATAATTAGATAATCAAACGAACTTACCTAAGTGAAGTTCGATTCTAATTATATGAAGCGCCTCGTCCGAGATGATCACTCCCACCCTCCATTATATCCCATACCCGTGATCATCTGGTTGCGACCATCTATGCTTTAAAAGTAATAAAGTTAGGTAGCTGTGGAGTGCGCATGCGACACCATGGAGCAGAGCAGGATGCAGAAAGCTGTTTGGCTTTAAAAATTGTGGTGACGACTGGCGTGAAGTAGGGGTACTACTACATTGTGATCATCTCGGACGAGGCGCTTCATATAATTATAATCGAACTTCACTTAGGTAAGTTCGTTTGATTATCTAATTAAAAGTGACCTAATAAATACTCAAAAAACTACTTAAATGTATAACAATAACTCTAACCTTCAATACAATACACCACATTCCAAAATAATTAATATAATCGATGGAGCTGTTGATGACTTCCGTCTCTGAGATTTCAGTACTAAATACTCCCTCCTGTGAGATTATACTCGCTGGTCTTAACTTCCATGTCAACCGCAAGATTTCTCTGTTTGTCTTCTGCGCAGAATCCTGGCAGGTATACGTCATATCACAAAAAATGAAACTGGTAACATAGGGAATACTATTGAGTGAAACATCTGATTTGTTTTAGTCTATGGTACGGGTGAAATTGTTAATAGTGATGGGTAAAAGCAGTTATTTTTTAATAACAGTTTAAACTGCTACTGCTGTTTTGAAATAACAGTCTAAAAATAACAGATCGCTGAGAAGTACTAGCATGCGCATACCGCAGCGCGCAGTTTGCAAATGTTGCAGCTGCTTATCTGTTATTTTATCACCTGTTATTCTCGAACAGAAATAACAGTCTGTTAATGTTATTTACAAATAACAGTTATAAAATAACAGGTTGTTAAATAGCAACTCATCTCTAATTGTTAATCGTTCCTAAGCGCCGATAGACGGTGAATCATAGATAAAAGATTTATATATATCGGTGAATGGCGAATTAGCTTTGGTAATCCGTGCTGCCACAGATATGCATAATATGTATAATATATAATTTGTTTATCCAAATAAACTGATGTATGGATTGGTAATAAAGCAAAAGCACTAGGTTTTGAATAGAACTTGATAATAATAGGGTATTTTTGTAAAGTTGTACAAACATTAACATTTCGGAAGTATCAATAAATTTCTTGTTTATATTTATGTTTATTTTACACGAATATTTGTTAATTTAAAATGGTAAATTTATTTTTTAATGTTATTTTTTTTGTTGTTTTATAATATATAAGGATGTTTTTTAAAAATATTTTCATTTGCTTATTGTCGAATTCCATATTTTTATTCATATTTCATGCCGAAACATAAATGCTCAATATTTGCAATAAAATTGCTAGTATATTTATAATCATATAAAATATTTTTACGCATGATTTTAGTACTTAGTTCTGGTATTATAACAAAAATGTTCCGTCACGACTGCCCCCAATCGCCACCTCGCATCGCCAGTCAATAAAACACCAAAGTTGTTTAACTCCTAGATCGCTCAACCCAAAAAGGATAGGATAGAGTGGAAGGTTCCATATGGCCACAATGTATTTTTCCGTACAAGGTTTTCCTGCGCCACCTGGGCGAGTCCTAGGCAGCATGAAATCCCCCCACTATCACACATAGCGGGAAACTGAAACTCAAGGTCTTCAATCCATGCACCCTGCGCGGGTCGAGCTCGTAAAGGAACTTTCAGCCTTCAATTTTTAGCGGGAAATTTAAATTCGGAAGTACCGAGCCGGCGCCCTCTGCAGGTCAGATGCGTAACTAAATCCCCCACTGCCCACTACCGCCATTACCGGGAAATTTAAACTCTCGAGGCACCGCACTCGTGCCACTGGATTTCTTAAAAATCAAGGGAAAAAGAAGCGATAAACGTGAAAAAAAGAAGCGATAAACGTGAAAAAAATTACTTTATTTTAAGAAATAGCCACTGCACTAACAAAACAAATATTACTAGTAATAAGTGAATTTAAATAGTATAAATAATTTATAAAATATTCTACAAATGACACTGTATAATAACTTATAACTAGAAATTTGTATAACACTGATCAATAGTTATGCTACAGTGTTGTATTGAACAGAAAATAAAAATTCTAGCCGTAATGAATTCAACGTGTGCAATTGAAAAAAATTAATCATACAAAATTAATAAATAAAACGGACACAAAACTGACAGAAAAAATAACAAATATAAACATGTCAGCTCCAATAAAAAAAAATCGTAATCGTATACTAAAAATAAATTAATGGGTAAAACAAAAATCACTAATTGGTGGTAGCTCAAAATACAACCATTACAAATTATCGAAAAATATTATTTTGTGTACTAATTCAGCAGATAACTTTCAATGAAACCATTCATTCTTTCCATATACTATCGATCCAAGTCTGATCATACCAGTATATCAACAAAAAATGACTCTTACGAGACATCTTATCAACTGCTTTCATCTAACAATATCAATATCAAAAACAAGAAAATTATATTCTTTCTATATACTGATGATCAAGGTATGATCATGCAGTGGCGGCTGGTGATATTTCAATTTTTTTTTCTCGTTTGTGGCGCGTGGGACCCATACGAAATATGGGAAATAACATCTCAAGCTGAACTTGGTTTGAACTTAGTTGGTACAACTCGCCCTAAGTGCTAGCAATTTGCAAGATTTGTATGCTAAGTACATGATAAAGATCTTCGTAAGGCGGAGGGTACCAAGCTGGTAGCATATTTTCATAACAATTTCAAATCAAACTGGCATCTGGGATCTTAAGGCGAGTTTATAAAAAAAGTCCCAGTCCTAACTTAGCCTGTCTTAGTCTTAATTTTTCCCTAAAATATATCTGATGTTTTAAGACGGGTTTATAAAAACTGGCCTTTGTCTTAAGTTGATCGTAAAATAGATACGCGAACTTTTCATGCCAATTGGAATTGATTTCTGATCTATTCAGTGGTATTAGCCCCTAGGAAAAATTAATCTAAAAATTTTAGGTTAAGTTAGGACAAGACAGGATTGCGACTTTTATAAACGGCATACGGGTAACCTGTACATTTAACTTTTTAGGGAAAAAATTAAGACTAAGATAGGCTAAGTTAGGACTGGGACTTTTTTTATAAACTCGCCTTCACTCACATTTCGAGTTCCTTAGGGACCATAAAAAACCCATGCCCTTTATATTTATCGTTTCTTCTACGACAGTTTGAAAAATTGCAGGCCACAACCATTATATACTTTATAACTATAATCAAAACTATAATTTTTTACACATATAATACTCATTTGCTTTTTCTACATGTGACATTTATTATGATCACCATTACCATTGCATTGCATGATTGTAAGGTTAGGTGCGTTTTTTTGTCCACGACCGGTAGAGTTAGAATTACCAGAATGATATTTACCAATAAAACGACAAAACTGAAATTCCTAGGTGGGAGGCGACAAATTTCTTAGGATTCTTAAATAACGAATAATGGCATCGACATTCATGTGTATGGAATCAGAATGGCGAGCAAAAAACGACAAGATTTGATATTCCGGTGTCAGAATTGTAGCAAAAAAACGCACCTGTTGATTATAGACCAACAGCAAGGTCAATAGTATAGACAACAATCTCTTTCATTGATGCCGATGCCTGTAAATATGTTGTTGCTGCCTAAAACTCGACAGATGGCATGTGTACGCGAGCCTTCCGCTCTATCTTATCCTTTTTGGCTCAACCCTATCTCAATTTTGTATAAAACCAAAAAGGATAAGATAGAGTGGAAGGTTCCATATGGCCACAATATATTTTTCCGTACAAGGTTTTCCTGCGCCACCTGGGCGAGTCCTAGGCAGCATGAAATCCCCCCACTACCACACAGCGGGAAACTGAAATTCAAGGTCCTCAATCAGCGACATAATAAGGACTTTAGACCTCGTTGTCCTCAATCCATGCACCCTGCGCGGGTCGGGCTCGTAAAGGATTTTTCAGCCTTCAATTTTTAGCGGATAATTTAAATTCGGATGTACCGAGCCGGCGCCCTCTGCAGGTCAGATGCGTAACTAAATCCCCCCACTGCTCACTACCGCCATTACCGGGAAATTTAAACTCTCGAGGCACCGCACTCGTGCCATCGGATTTCTTAAAATTTAAGAAAAAAGAAGCGATAAACGTGAAAAAAATTGATGCCGACAAACATGATGTGGAAGCAGAAGGAGCGAGACCCACTGGTACCAATGAGAGTATAAATGAAAAATAAAATAACATAACTTTTTAATTATTTATGTTTATTTTAGATACTGAGGCCGATAATTAAATATTTTTAACATGCTTAAGTTTTATTTCACTTTTCACTTATAACACCCTCTAGTTGTAGTGTGTGCTGTAGAAATTTGATGGAACATATTTGGTCAAAATTGAAAATGAATGGATGTGTAGTAGAACCAAAAGCTTTGCTTGTTACATATATTAAAGGCTCACATAAGGTTGAAATATGTTTTAGTAGGTCGTCCCCAAGAGCACACTCAATTAAACAATAATTCATAATTTTTATTTTTCTTATAGAAAGATGTAAAATAAAGGTGCATACATAAGTTATCAAATAAAAATGTAGGTAGGATCAATAAAATCTGAGCTATAAAAGTTTGTTGATCTGTTCTTTATAACTAATGTCAAAAATCACTTTTCTATATGTATATAAAAAAAAATATATGAATTTGAATCTCCAGGTGTACAGTCTGAAAATATCTTTTTCTGACTAAAAACGTTGCAAGATCTGAGATTGTTGCTTATGGGCTTTTTATAATACACGAATTTTGATGATAATACACCAATTTTTTACAGCACCGGCTGCCAGTCAATAAAATGTCTTACGTTTAACCTCTTAAAATTTTTTCAGGTATTCCATTCTTTTGCCGAATAAATATAAGTACAAAATGAACCTAAAGGGGTACCGCACTCTTGTAAACTTTCTTACTTGTCACACATAATTTTATGTGGTGATTTTAACATAAATTTTCTCTGTAAAGATAAAAATACCACCGATCTAACAGACCTAGTAAATTCATATTATGTTTCTACTGTTTTTGATGAGCCTAATCGAATACAAAATAATACCAAGTCAGCAATCGATTACGTAATGACAAATTTCACAGATAAAATAATAAATGTTTTATCTAGGCTCAAAGAACCAATGTTTTGTGGTTCAATTTAGGATCTATGATATGTTATACATATATGATACGGCATATATATATATATATATATATATATATATATATATATATATATATATATATATATATATATATATATATATATATATATATATATATATATATATATATATATATATATATATGTATATATATATGTGTGCATTTGTATCGTGTCCGCCTCCTTACAAATTTGTGGCGCCCGCACCTCCACTAGAAATAATATAGATAGATTAGTTTTGTTTACATATACATAACCGCCAAATTTCACTTACCAAGGGCACGCGGAGAGGGGAAAGGATTTTTATCTTTTTTTACATACACTTTTTTGTTCATACGATTGGTATGTTTACACCTCGTTATATAAATAGTACCTCTCTGACAATGTATTTAAAACTGTTATATATAACGGTAGACTTTGCCTCCTTCGAGGTTGCCAGACTTCTATAGTGTAAAATGCTCTAGCGCTTGCGCAATTAGTTGCGCTATGCAATCGTGTGCGTTTGTTATTATGATGATTCATATTGTGTAAGTTATACTCTATCAGATTACATTGGTGTTTTACCCGATAATAGAGAGTTATTGGAAATTATAAATACTGCCACGCAGTATTAAGGGGCTACCTTATTTTATTAGTGCATTACCTTTATTTCATCAGCGAAATGTTAGTTATTGGAACACACCTTCGTTTATCGTGTCGTTATTTCTGTGCAATTCTGACGCTTGCGCACTACTTTCTCTAACTTAAAAATAATAAATAATTTTTTTATATAGTTTTTTCTATCCTTTGTGTTCTCTGATGGTGCTTGTGTATTGCTTTGTTTAAATTCAATATGGAACAAATTCTGGAAGCTCTTATCCTAGGAGGGGCAAATGAGGATATCGAGTATGCAATTTTGGACAATGTTTTAACCAACATGTCTATTAATAATATTATATGTTGTTTAATTATTCTAATTAATTTTTTTTCAGTGATAATAAATAATGTTGCTGAATAGTTTCTTTATTCCTGGGGATCTATGGTTGCATGGGTTTATGTTTAGTGATGGGCATAACCGATTAATTTCAATAACCGAATACTAGGTATTCAAGTGATTTCAATAACCGGATAATCATTCGAGTGATGGTCACTTGAATGCTACGCCTTACAAGGCTATTTAACAATTTTTGTTCAAATTCCAATTCATAAAAATTTTTTCGATATTTTCATGTGAAAATCAATCAACCAATCAATTTTTGTGAAAAGGAAAAAATTATTCTTTATAAAATCGCACGTAGTTTGATTATTCTTGACATAATAAATAGAAATAGAAATAAAATAATTATAAATAAGAGGTAAAGTATATATGGATACTGGTTACTACCATTACTACATTAATCAGTTCGAATTCATATACCTAATATTTATTTAAAAAACGTAGGTTAATAATGATGTTCACTCATTTATTATATGATACGAGTTAACATTCAATTTATTTGTAAGAGTGATGAGTGATATGACTACTTCAATAACTGTTTAACATTCGGTTATTTTTCACTCGAGTACTCGTTTACAATAACCGAGTAATGCAGGTTATTTCAATAACCGGATAACCGGTTATTTTTCACTCGAGTGATCCCATCACTATTTATGTTTATAAATTGTTTTGTAAAGTGCAAGATCGTCTCCATAAGTAAATTTTAACCTTGTATTTTTTTTTATTAATTTTAGGGGAGAATCGAATTAGACATAGGTACTTAGATATGATATATTATTTATTACTGAAACAAAAACACTGTAAAAAACACCGGCAGTCGGCACAACATAACACTGACGAAAAAATAAGGTTATAGTAATTCAAACCAGTAAACAAACAAAAATGTGTGAGCGATCGAACGTCAAAGTTGCTAAATGTCAAAATACGGCGAACTTAACGCACTGCAGTATCCCTTCACTAATAAGGACAAGCACTATCCTTAATAAGAGATCCCTTATTTGCGGATCAAATTGCGCAGGCGTAGATGCCAAAATAACGCTGACTTTAATACTGCTTGCCCTTACTGCGCGTCCAATAACTCCCTAATGTGCGATTATCTGTTTTAAAATGAACCGTTCACGCTAAATATCTATTGTAGAATAATGTATGTAATTCAAAATATGTTCTTAAGGGAATTATTATTACTATTTAAAATGCTTTTCAAGAAAAGACATCATTGAATCAGTTCAATTTTGTAACACAATTGTTACATATTAGTCCACGTAAATTAGATATTTTAGAAGAAATAATTTATAAAGTAATAATATTTGGGATGCGTAATCTAGATAGGGTTCGAAATAGATACCCGAATAGTTCCCCACAATTTAGGGGTAAAACGTCCGTAATGATTATGAATAGAGCTGCTTCGGTCATATTACGGGAACTTAACGATGGTTTTTCACTTTTATCTTGTAAACCGTTCGTCGAAAGAGAAAAAAGTATAGGAAATAAAAAATCGTCATGTTAAATTCTGCATTAAAAATGTACTGTTAACCTTGTAGCTTATCCTCACCTATTTCGCGCTAACAGCGTCCGAACAGAGGCGTAGTTTGGGGCGCAGAGGTAAAAATCCATCCTATTCCAAGTTTAACTCCGAATATCTTAAAACCGGTTACTTTAACGAGAAAATGCTCAGGAATGAATTAATTGAGCAGAATTTTCTCTATTAGATGCATATATAGAGGGTTTTGTCGCAAGTAGTTTATGTATTTTCCCCTTTGCAATTATATTAGAGGATGATCTGTACTGTTCACACAAAAGAAGATTTGGAGTCATATTTCAACTCTGAGCTTGCTTCAATTCCACTTCTTCTCTTCAATAAGAAAGGGTTAATGAGGAAAATTAAGAAATCGTCTGTATGATATTTTCAATGCTGTACGAGAGAGGCCAATAGATTTTTCCAATTGCCAGTTCATTGTTGATGGCGGCAATTTGATTCATCGTGTAGTATGGCCGAAGCTGCTTTATTCGTAAACATTACGGCCAAAAAGTGACTGTAGTGTTTGACGGATATGCTGACTGCAGTATGAAGAGCATCGAAAGACAGCAGCGTCTTTTGAAACGCATTTCACCGGAAATTGTTTTTCATGAGAACACGCCACTGACTGAAACGCAAAATAAAATGATAAACAATCTCACAAAAAGGAACGGTTTATTTCGCAATTGGTGGAGAGATTTAGAAACGAGGGAATCAAAACAATTACTGCTGTAGACGACGTTGACGTACTCATAGTTCAAACCGCCTTAAACGAATCTCATGGAAACGATAAAGTGGTCATCCTCGGACAAGATATTGATCTTCTCGCATTGATTATCGCTCTCGCACCTGAAGATAAAGATATCCATTTCTTAAGAGAGGCTCAGAGATAAATAAAAAATAAAGATTACAGTTCTCGTGACTTGCAGTCCTCGGAAGTTTTAAAAAGCTGTATGGCCACACGTTCAATAGATGCGATAACACTTCAGCTTTCTTTGGTAAAGGAAAAGTGCAAACGGTGGAATGCGTCAATAAAAGAAAAGATCTCGAAGAGGTTGTCCGTATATTCAACAATCGTAGCTCAACGAAAAAAGAAATTATATCTTTGAATCATCAAAGATTCATTATCTTCAATAAGTTAGTCCGCCAATCTAGTACTACCGGGATTCTACGAAGACTGCCAGCAACATCCGAGGCATTACGTCAACATTCTTACAGAGTATTTCTCCAAATTCATGTTTGACGAGGAGAAAACTTGGAACCAACGGAATGCAGAAAAGCAGAAAATAATATAAAATATTTCAAAGAGATGATATACTTAAAGAAGTAAAATGTTCAAAACTTAATCATTTTGGAGCAAAAATGTAAATATTTCCCTCCAGCAAGAGAAAAATTTTTGAATTGTTTAAAATTTTTTGAAAAGCATTCGAGATGACTCCAACAAACTATCATTAATTAGTATAGCAAAATTTATGATTAACCAACAAATATATTCTCGAGTTTTGGTCTCGAATGCTTTTTAAAACATTTTTATTTCTTGCTAGAGGGAAATATTTACATTTTTACTCCAGAATAATCTAGGTTTTTAAAATATCTTTGGAAGGTGGAAGATTACACTGGTCAACATTCAGTTTGAAAAAATACACCGGACTCTACCTAGGTACCAGGGGTTTTGGGGTCGCTGATTCCGTTGCCGAGGTCGGTTAAGCTCTATCACGTCAGGTTCAAGGTCATTTGAAGGTCAACCTAAGAAAAGGTTTTTGAAAAAATCTAAAAAAATTCACACATAGGCTCTTGGGGGGTCTCTGAGTCCGAATCCGATATCGGTTGACCTTTATCACCTCATGTTCAAGGTCATTTGAAGGTTAAAGTAAGAATAGGAGGTGAAAAAAATTAGAAAAAATTTATACGAATGCTCCACCTGCCTACTTATTGTATGTTTATCTGTCTGCCCTTATACCTGCACACCTGTTTGTTTGCTTGTTAGTCTGTATTTATCATCCGCCTGCATTTTCTCTCTGTCCATCTATTTGACATCCTGCCTTTCTGTCAGTAATTCTATCTCACTGAATGACTAAATGTTTCTATCTGATAGTCTGTCTGCCTCCTTGTCAGTTTGTCTGACTCAGGAAACCATTAAATTACTTTGACCCTGACAGGATTGAGCTCAGGGCCGGTTTTAGGTAACCGGAGGCCCTAAGCTCTAGGTATGTTTTTCGTTGAAGCTTTCTCTTCTAATAAAATAAACGTGCATATCTGCGTATGAAATCTGAGTTCTGAGGCCCCCTAAATGCGAGGCCCTAAGCTGGCGTTTACTCAGCTTATAGGCAAAACCAGCACTGATTGAGCTCCAAGTGAGTGAAGCCAACGCCCGTGGTACTCTTTACTTGCATGTTCGCTCTGCTTCTGCAACTATACCTAAAGGCCATCCTTTCACAGAAGAAAATAGGTAGGTGATTCATTGAGTTAAATATATTTGCACTGAGATAGCCGAAGAATCTTCATGTGCAGCTAAAGCTGGCGGACGAATGCCGGCTTGAAATGACCTCAGAATGACCTTGAAATGACCTCTGGATGCCTCTTTTTTTTAAGGGTAAGCGAACAATGGATTCGGACTCAGCGACCCGAAAAACCTGTGTGAATTTTTTCAGATTCTTTCAACCACCTTTTCTTACTTTAACCTTCAAATGACCTTGAAACTGACGTGATAGAGGTCAACCGACATCGAATGCAGACTCAGCGACTCAAAAAACCTATACATAAGTTTTTTCATATTTCTTGACAGCTTCTCCTCTGTTTTTCTCAAATTAATCTTGAAATGATCTCCGGATGCCTTTTAAGGGTAAACGAACACCGGATTCGGACTCATCGATCCCAAAAACCTATGCGTGAATTTTTTCAGATTTTTTCAATCACATTTTCTTAGTTTGACCTTCAAGTGACCTTGAAACTGACGTGATAGAGGTCAACCGGCATCGGATACAGACTCAGCGACCCAAAAACCCTATATGTAAATTTTTTCAGATTTTTAACAGCTTCCTCTCCGTTTTTCTCAAATTAACCTTGAAATGACCTCCGGATGCCTTTTAAGGGTAAGCGAACACCGAATTCGGACTCACCTATGTGTAAATTTTCTCAGATTTTTTCAACCATCTTTTCTTAGTTTGACCTCCAGATGTCCTTGAACCTGACGTGATAGAGCTTAACCGACCTCGGCATCGGAATCAGTGACCCCAAAAACCCCTGGGTACCTAGGTAGAGTCCTGTGTATTTTTTTAAACTAAATGTTGACCTGTTATTATTATTCTTTTATTTTCTGCTTTTTAGCCCACCCCCCAGCCCCAATAAAAATCGTCTTCTAATTTTTTTTTTACATTTACTATATAAGGCCTCAGCAGTGACAAATAGTGGATTAAGGGCAACTAGTTACGTTAAGGAATGTTCGTGTCCTGTTAAATAGATACCTTAAACAAATACCTTTTTTAATTTGCTCTAAGCTATAATATAATAAAAATATTTGTTTCTGAACAAAATAAACGTTTTTTTATTCCCAAATTGAAAAAATTTAAAAACCCATTGATCTCTAGAAAGTATTATTTCTGTGTATTAAAGTTATTTATATTTTTAGTAAGATAATTTTAGTTACCATATCTATAGATGTATTTAGGAATAGTATGCCTCTTTACTATGTTGCCAAGTTTAGGAGGCGATATCGCTACTTTATTGTAAGGAAGCATTTAATACCTATATACATCAAGTGTTTAAAACAGCAGCGCCACCTGGTAAAAAATGTAGTGGACTATGGTGTATGTTTACATATGTTTATAGGTATTTTCCGCCTCCAAAAAAAGTGTCGTTAAATGCTTCTATCTCTCTATTTCTTCCCTTTTTGTCATAATCTTATATGCGCACCAATAAAGCTGATCATTATTGATAATAATGAGTCATGAATTTACTAATTATCAAGACATTCGCGATGAAAACAACACAAAACGTCTCCGCCTCCGAAATCGGAGGCGAACGCGTAAAATCGGAGGCAAACACCACCTAACCATATAACATTCGGAGGTGTATGAGTACTAAATGCATGTATATATATATATATATATATATATATATATATATATATATATATATATATATATATATATATATATATATATATATATATATATATATATATATATATATATATATATATATATATATATATATATATATATATATATATATATATATATATATATATATATATATATATATATATATATATATATATATATATATATATATATATATATATATATATATATATATATATATATATATATATATATATATATATATATAGAGATATGCATGGTCATATACAGGCCCGTTTCATACACTGAGCGGTTGTAGTGCAGCCCGATTTGACTCTGTGAAGCCCGGGGTCGGGCTCATCAACGTACCCCCGTGTATATCATCACTAAATGGTCGCAAATCATGTTAGTTTCCTCCCTGCAAAATTTTGAGGTGGGCTTCAAAAAGTCATATTTTCATGTTCCGAGATACACTTTTAGTTCAGCACTTCTGAGTCAGGCGGCGCTGTTCCTGTATATCCAAGACTCTTATACAGTTGATATCCATCGCTCGTTATATAGCCCGATATTTGGCATCGTTGCAGTGGCTCGATAGCGTTCGATTCTTATTTCCTCTTAAATACTTTCTTTATGAAGTCACAATCGTTGAATGAAAGTTCTTTCTTCATATTCGAATAATTTTTCTAAATTCAAAAATTTGTATATACGTTCTAAGAATTATAAATTATGTGGTACGGTGCTATGAAAGCAAAATAGTAGCATCTAAAACATCTTAAAACGTTTTTTGAATTGTAATACATAATTTCAAATAGAGCGATAAAAGGTAGCATTTATATCAAAAGAGAAAAATTATAATAACAAAATATAAAATCGAGTATAAAATGCATTGGCTTTGTCCATTTGTTGTACTAAATTAATGTTTCCATGTCCCTAAATTAGGTTTGTGGTTTTTTGCATTCATGATTCAATAATATTCCTCATTTTTATTAATTTTGGTGCTAAAATTTTCATGGAGAAATATCGGGACATTAAACAATAATTATGCAGAATGACGTTTTACGTACCTATTATAAGGATAGATAGGCATTGTCCATGACGACTTCCACATCCCTGTAGTTTAGTGGATAGTAACAGTAAAAAAACATGTTTTTTATTTAAATAGGCTTAGAATGTCATGAAACATCGATATTTTCAGCTTGAACGAAAAAAATTCCGTCTGCAATTTGTTTTTGTGCAAACGATTCGAACCGTTCATGATGTTGACTCAAAATTTGGTATACTTGTGTATTACAACGGAATCTGGAAATAGATTATGCGTTGATCTTATTCCGTTGAAGGGTTGTTGTAGAGTCGATAAAATTGGGTTTTAGGGTATAAAATATTAGTCTTTAGCATTAAATCGCTTATAAATTTTGAATGGAACTGTAGCTATTTTATTGTTTTAATTTGTTTTATGTATAAGTGCTATAGGCAGTTTTGTTTCTTGTATAATTTTAAAAATTTATTTTTCAACAGTGAAATTTTCTGCTATTATCCTTATTATCTCTGATTCTAGTAATCGTGCCACAAAAATAAAAATAGGGCATTGAGTTTTGAATAGGACTAGGTCTATGAAAAATCTTTCTGATAATTTGTTAATTTAAAAATAAATAAACAAAAATCACAAAAAAGTACTTTTTTTGGCTATTAAAGAAACAACGTAATAATGAATCAATTTTATTTTATTGAACTAAACTCTCGTGCGAAATTTTAACCCAAAATATGTTTTCAAACGGCTAAAAGTCAATAATAAATTCGAAATTTCCATCGCTTACTGCTTAAGGGCATCGACTCGTAGGAGAAAATGTTTTTTTTTTCAAAATGTAGATTTTTGTATGTTTTTTGCAATGGTATTAAGAAAAAATTATATCTTCATTTAAACCGTTTATTTGAAATTTGTTTATGATTTTCAAAATTGTAGTTGTAAATAAATTCAAATAACCCTGTGATCTTTTTTATCAAACTAAAAGCGGCAAACGAATTATGAAAATACGTGAAATATATAGCATTTCTTAAAAAAAAAATAATAGTCTGCTTGCATTTGAGGTCGAGAGTCGAGATACGTCAGTTTTTGCATTAAAGTCACTTATAAATAAACCAAAAAACTATTTCTTTTTGAAATTTGGAGTGGTTGTTTTTTAAAGCTTACATCTTTGTCTCTGATATTTGAAAATAATCTAAAATTACAATTTTTGAAATAACATTGAATAGAGCGGTTATTTTCTTAATTTTTGTCGCGAAAAGGAGGAACTAATCTAATCTGAACGAATATCCTTATGTCCATGGACACAGCTTTGTAAAATTTTTAATATTACCGATACAATAAAAAAAAAACAATATTCGCGGTCAGGTCAGGAGTTGAACCCTAGACGTCCGCATCCTGGTAAAAAGTGCTATCATCTAAAATATTAAAATCTAATTTGTAAAACAGTAATATACCGTTTAGAGCTAATTGACAATTATCGGATCTCTAACATAAGTTCCAAAGGCCCGACTTTCGGGCCTCTATACATTATCTTTTAAACATTGTGCTTCTGGTTTGTTTTCAACTAGATGAGACAAAAATATAGGTATTGAAAGAATAACAGGGCTCAATTTTAAGAAGAAATATTAATTTGTTTATTTATAAGCGACTTAGTTACAAAAACTGACGTATCCTAGCTCCAAATGCAAGTAGATAATTATTTTTTTAGAAAAATGTTAAATGTTTCATCTATTTTCGTAATTCGTTTGCGTTTTTAGTTTTATAAAAAATCCACAGGATTATTTGAAGTTGTTTATAACTATAATTTTGAAAATTATAAACAAATTTCAAAAAAATAGTTTAAATGAAGATTTTTTTTCTTAATATCATTGTAAAATACATTTAAAAACCTACATTTTTAAAAATAAATTGATTCATTATTACGTTATATTTCTTAAATAACCAAAAAAGGCAATTTTTTGGTGATTATTATTTTTTTATAAATTAACAAATTATCAGAAAGTGTTTCATAGGCCTAGCCTTATTTAAAATTTTATTGCGAACAAATGGCTCTTTTTATTATTGCGATACGATTTCTAGGACCGGAGATAATAAAGAAAATAGCAGAAAATTTCACTGTTTAAAAATAAATTGTTAAAATTTTACCAGCAATGGACCGATTTAATGCAAAACTTCACATACACTTTCTGTTATATATACTGGCAACAAATTCAAACAATAAGAGTGCTGCAGCCAGATAATTCCTTATTCACCTATTTTGATGCTTAATTTGACTTCACCATTAGGGGTAATCAAAAATACCAATATTTCGAAAAGAATTTATATCTTTTGAACGGCTGGGCCGATTTAAATTCGAAAAAATGTGCATTAGATATAATAGCTACACCCTTATTAGAGAATTGAAAAAGACATTTGATAATGGGAACATTAAAATAAAAAATGAATATATTTTTATCTTTTCATATCACATTGTTCTGACACACTCACTGCATGTTTTTAGTACAATCTTTAACTACTATATCATATTATCACAACATATATTTTTTGGAATCAATAAAATAGATACATCATCAAAAATATGATATACTTATATTTCTCGATTTATCTTGTCCCCATATTTTCTTGTTGCTATTTCCGTAGTTTCTTTTATAAATCTTTAGGCACTAGTTTACAAAATATAATTTTTTGGTGCATATTGGCATATTTCTTCCTACCGTTAGGTACTATACTGTCATATAACTCCATCGTGCTTCAAACAGGCCAATAATTTCAATAATTCTTTTGACACTTGAGACGCTTTGATTGTTTTATTGGGCTGTATTGTAAGATGTATTTAAGTTGAATGTAGAAAGGTACCAGAGAAAAGGCACCCGCTTAACTCAGCGGGGCGTACGGCAATAAATATAAAACAGATCGCTTGAAGCGTATGACCACGTGCTCACCGAAATGTAAACAATTTTTTAACATCATTGTAACTATTTTTCATGTGAAAATAAAAATTCTGCCAGTTCCAATTTCATATCAAAAGCTCTATTTGTTAATTGACGAATGCATAAACTTATCAGCTAGTAAATTTGTGGATTTTTTTTTGGATTATTCATAATTTTATGACCCCGTTACGTGAGTAAAAATTTTTATTTTTATAAATTGATGGTTAAAAATATATTTCTATAAGATTATATCAAGACCCGAAAACCTCAAAATGCGGTGACAATAGGAAACATTTTTTTTTAATTTAAATAGCAACATAAGTTTTAAAAAGTCCGTTGTGTTTTAAAAAATGTTTTCTGGAACCTACAGATGATGTGTGCTTTTTCAGATTTTTAATTGCATTTTAAATGACTGAGGAGAGTATAAAAAAAATGACAAGCGTCTCTGTACCTCATTTTTGATAATTTGGCGGCCGGTAAAATTTTAAGTAAATAAAATAAATAAATAAATGAACGTTTATTGTGTACAAAAGAATTTACACACAAAAGGAAAAGGTTAGCCTAAACTATCTTCGACCTCCCATATGCATTAGGAAAAAATATTATTACTATAGCAGTATTACATTAAACTAAGAAAACCTATTAAACTAAATTTTTAACTTAAAACTAATTATTTATATTGTATTACTTATAATAATAATAATAATAATTTAACTATCAAATGTGCCGTTTTTTTATTATGACCATTATACTAGGGAATTTTATGCTCTGACAAAAAGGTACATATACAGTGTGTCGCACTTTTCATGGAGCCACCCTCATATCTCGCTCATTTGATATCCGAATATTTTGAAATTTTAATGGTGACTATATACCTATAGAGTAAGTCTTTAGACGTAACCACATTTAATTTTAGACGGAGGCGTTCGATTCTAGAATGGAAAGAGGAGGTCGATTTTCAAAAAATATATATTAGCGATTTTTTCAGAAAAGAACTAGTAAGGTATTCTTAATCAGCACCTTTGGGAACCCCTTTGTACAAAATTTCATCATAGTGGGTTCAAAGATGTTGGAGATAGGGGCCGTCAAAAACAGTAATTTTTATCAAATGAAAAAAATGTATTCTTCATTTTTGTTCAGAATAATGTGTTGTAAAAGTATGAATTGATTTTACAACAAAATAATTATTTATTTAATAAGGCAAAAATTCTACCTACTATACCTACCATTTTTCTAACAAATAGTCTTCAATAAAAACCTAAGTAAACCATGAAAACAAATGCTATTGGGCAATTAATTTAATTTAATGAATTAATTAATTTATTTATTTATTTATTTTTTATTTATTTTACTTTTTAATTTTTGTCTTATTAAATAAACAATTATTTGGTTGTAAAATCAATTCATACTTTTATAATACATTATTCTGAACAAAAAATGTAGAATACCTTGTTTCATTTGAGAATTCGTTTTACAGATAAAAATTATTTTTAGTTGAAAGAATAGTTTTTTTGACGGCCCCTGTCTCAAACATCTTTGAATTCAATCTTGTACAAATGGGTTTCTAAAGGTGCTGATTAAGAACATCTTACTAGTTTTTTTTTTGTAAAAAAATCGCTAATACTTTTTTTCTACACTTATACGCTACTTTTCTACGCTAATACTTTCTACCATTTGTCCGACGTATAGTAGCATCTGACCCTAAATTAGGATTGTGTTTTTTTGCATTCAGTATTCAATAATACTATACTTAATTATTATAATTTTGGTACTAAAATTTTCATGGAGAAATATCGGTCATTAAACAATAATTATTATGCAGAATGATGTTTTACATATTATAAGGATAGATAGGCATTGTCCATAATCACTATAAGCTGGTACTACTTCCACATCCACATAGTGGAGTGAACGTATAATAAAGGTAAAAAAAATGTTTTTTTAAACAGGCTTGGAATGCCACGAAAGGTATTTTAAGTTTGAGCAAAAAAAATCTGTCTGTAATTTTTTTTGTGCGCACGATTACTCTGGAACCGTTTATGATGTTAACTCAAAATTTGGGACACCTGTGTATTATAACGAGATCTGGAAAAAGATTATGTTTTGATCTTATTCCGTTGAAGTTTGGGATGGGGGGATAAATAGGCAAAGCAAGCAAGTGAGAGTTTATAAAATTGGGATTTAGTGTATGTACGAGAAGCCAAGTACCTAGTCAAAATTTTTTTGACATCAGCCACTTCCACTATCACCCCCATTACCATCCCTACCCCATTATTAAAGGACGAAAAAAAAATAAAATTGTGATTTTGTGTGTGTATAAGTACCAAAGGCCTAATTTTTTTTGCATCAGCTATACCCCCCACTACCATCCCCACTGTCGATATGGCATTTTGTTTTATGGGCTTTTGTGGTAGACGATTGCAAATATTATATTATTAAAGTTCTATGATCAGTTATTTCCACATAATGGACTGCAAATACAGTATCAACTTTTTCTCTTTGTAAAAGACTTGGATGTTGAAATAGTGATTCTTTAGGAAGCGGTTTTTTAAGTCAGGTTCCCTTTACTGTATGGTGCACCTAACTGCATGACGTGATCTGTCTTGGTTCCCTGTTAAGCCTACATGGTCTCTAAAAACACAATTTAGATGGGCTAACTTGAATCGTTTTATTCTATTTGGACGTGCAAAAGAGAACAACGTCATAACTGCGGAATACTTATTACTTACACATCCACGTAGTGGAGTTGAAGTATAGTAATCGTAAAAAAAATTTTTTTGCTCAAATTATTGAAGGTGATTATGGAAGGGAATAAAAAGATAAAATTGTGATTTAGTGTGTATAAAGGAACAAAAGGCCTGAATACTTTTTTGGCACTCGCCACCACCTCTACCACATTATTAAAGGGAATAAAAAAATAAAATTATGATTTATGTGTACAAGAGCCTCTAAATTTTTTGCCAACAGCTTCCCCCTCTACTACCTCCACTACCATGTTGCACATCGTTTTATGGGTTTTTGGGATAGACCATTTCAAATATTATATTATCAAAGTTCTATGAACAATTATTTTTACACAGTGGATTGCAAATATAGTATCGACATTTTTTTGCTGTAAAAGGCTTGGGCAGGAAAATCTAGATGTGGAAGTAGTGATTTTTTAGGCAGCGGTTTTTTTATTAATGAACACATATATTTTTATGATGGTTATTTGAATTTATATTTCTAGTCGGTCTCCCTGCATGGTGCATCTGACGTCATGCACCTACCTTGATTGCATTGGATTCGGAATGACGTCTAGAAAATTGTGCAAAAGTTTTAAACCCGCACATAAATAATTGCAAAAGTTATAAACTAATGAAGATTGAAAAAATAACGAGTTCCGTTTTTTGCAAATAACTCGAAAACTATTAAAAATTTTAAAGAAAGAAAGATTCTTAAAGAGGAAGAAATTCCCAATAAAAAAGTCCCGACTCCCGAAACTCTACATCTATTATTAACGAGATTATTAATGATTTTAATTTAATGTTGAAAATAGAGCTCCGCGCAGTGAACACTAAGGCGTTACGATGCTCTGGAACCGTCCAAAACAAGTAAAAATATTTTTTGTTATTAAATATTAATTTTAAAATTCATAAAAATTATGTTATTATTTAAACACTTAAAGGAACAATATCCCGAAGGAAAAAATTTTTTTTTATTAATTTTAATTACTCTTACTGTTTTTATATTCAAAAATACTATAGGATTACATAAACTTAAAATTTTTATTGCTACTTGTTTAAACAAATTTTATAAACAAATATATAAATTACGTATTTTTGAAAAATATTTTTCTGCCATTTTATTTGTTATAGAATATTATGATTAAAAAAAATTCTTAAAAATTGTTTTTAATTGTTTATAATCACCTTTGTCTTTTTTCATTATTTAAACATGTTATTAAGAAAAATTTTTATTCCTAAATTTATTATTTGCAATTATCCAAAAGGTGGAAAAAAGAATTTTTTTTGTTGTGAATTTATTTGTTTATTTAATAAACAATTTGTTATTAATAATCTCCGAATGTGTTTATATTTTTTTTAGATAGAAAAAAATAACAAAAACAACCGTATACATAAACATGAAAATTCTTTTGTGAATAATAATTCAAAAATCGAGAAAATACTCGTATCAAGTATGCCGTGGAAATTGACAAAAACTAGATTCAAAACATTAATTTTGTCTGCATAACCAAAGCGTTCTGTTCGAAATGTCCATTTTATTTAACACATGTTAGAATCAAAACATAGCCCATTGCTATTCTTGTTTTATTATATGTAGGCAAATAATATACCTACATATTTAAATAAAAAAGGTATATTTTAATCACAGTTAGAAAACACTAACGAAAATATTAGTGGGAAAAGAGCAGAGCGTTTGCCCTAAACAACTTTATGACAGCATCAAAAAAGGTGATTAAGGAATTCTTTCTGCCGCGATTTTATTATTTTAGTTTGTTTTTGGTTTTGGTGTGGTAACAAGTGCAATAAGAAGTCCTGAACTAAATCTAAGCATTGAATAAAAATAGACAAAAAACTTTCTGATAAATTGTTAACTAGCAAGAAAATAAAAACCATTAAAAAACCGCTGCCCAAGGAATCACTACTTCCATATCCAGATTTTCTATCCAAGTCACTCATGACGAAAAAATTTTGTATGTGGAAATAATTATTTACGGAACTTTAATAATCCTCTACCCCAGAAACCCATAAAACGATACCCCACATCGGTAGTGGGGCGGGGGTGGTAGTGGGAGGTGGATGAAGTAAAAAAATATTTTGAGGATTCTGGTCCTTGTACACACACTAAATCACTTTTTTTTTCATCCCCTTTAATAATGGGGTGGTGGTGGTAATGGGGGTGGCTAATGTCAATTTTTTTTTTGAGACCTTAGCTTCTCTTATATATACTAAATACCAATTTTATGGACTCTTACCTACTAGATTTACCTATTTACCCCAAATTTACCCCAATTTACTCCCCAACCCTTCGACGGAACAAGATGAAAATATAATCTAGTTCTAGATCTCGTTAAAGTACATATGTGTACCAAATTTCAAGTCAATATCTCAAACGGTTCCTGAGTAAACGTGCGCACAAAAAAAAGTTACAGACAGACCGACAGACAGACAGACAAACATTTTTTTTCGCTCAAACTTAAAATCTCGACGTTTCATGACATTCTAAGCCTATTTGAACAAAAAAAATTTTTTTAATTTTTTTGTCGTTACTATACTTCCACTGGATGTGGAAGTAATTACTGTCTCTGTATAATTTAAGAAGTATAGTGTAATAATGCATAAATCTGTAACGAAAGTGAGTGAAACTATATCTTTTATTGCTTTATTTTTCGAGTTGTTTATAAAATATTGAAGTTAAAATTATCACGTGTCTATTCAAAAAATAAAGAAAAACTTTGTACCTTCTACAAATAATTCTTTTCGTGAAGTATACGTCATTACCTCTAGGACTGCAGTTTTCGCCATGTATTTTTACGGAATTGAAAATTATTTTTTCTGTACTAAAGCACTTCTTATAAACAATGACTTTCATTTTATTTCAAATTTCCAACTGCTCAGTTAATTTGTTGTAATGTATTCTAATGTTTTGATTATTTAATTTTAACAAATTCTAACATAATTCTTTATACTTCATTTATACATTTTATTTTCGTCATAGTAATTTAGGACTAATAATGTTTTAGTTAGATTTATGGCTGAATACTGTAATATAACTATCTTGCTTTAAACAGTAGATTTTGTATACCATTGGCAACAGTTCTTTTGGCATTTGAGACGCTTTGTTTTATTGCTCTGTGCAAGAAAGCAACTGTCACCAGATTTAAGTTGAATGTAGGTAGAAGAATGTAAGAAAAAAAGGTGCACAAAAGAGTTTACGCACAAAAGGAAGAGGTCAGCCTAAACTAGCTTCCCCATATACATTAAGAAAACATATTATGACGATACGCAGTATTACATTAGATTGAGAAAACTATTAAACAAAATTTTTATATAATTATAAACAATTATATAAAATAAAATATAAATATTATACTACCTTTAATAACGATAGTTTAACTATCAAATGTACCGTTTTTTATTATAACCATTATACGAGAGAATTTTATGCTCTACCGAAAAGTTACGTATATTGTTTTGCCTTATCTTGCTTAATTTTCAAAATATTGACGAAAACGCATTGCATTTTGTTGTAATTATTGTTAGTAACTTTTGAACCCGAAAAGAAAGAAAAGAAAAGAATATCACACAAATTCCTTTTTAAGCGTATCTGCGAAGACTAATTAATGTCGGGCACAAGTATATTATATGCTTGCACTAATAGTACAGTGTAACTAGAGGTTTTAACTTCGGAATAATGTCATATTGAACGGATTTAGTTCATTTTTGGAGGTATAATAGTAAATGCTTGACAGAAAAGTTTCTATATTGTGCGGGGGCTTGCTAATTTATAGAGGGTGAATGCCACCCCCTTTCAGGGGGTGGCACTTAAAAAATATATATACATATATTCATTGGAGCTGAAATAGAATCAAAC
The DNA here is from genome assembly GCA_936432065.2 of Rutpela maculata. Taxonomy (NCBI): domain Eukaryota; kingdom Metazoa; phylum Arthropoda; class Insecta; order Coleoptera; family Cerambycidae; genus Rutpela; species Rutpela maculata. The sequence goes on from OW386294.2 coordinate 52,808,577, forward strand.
TTTAAGAAGAAAAGGTTCTATGCAAATTTTCACATAAATTGATAGTTTTTAAGTTATAACGACTTCAAAATTGCGATTTTAGCTTAAAAAAAAGGTATTTCCAAACGGCTTTCGTCAAGTATCTCGAAAAGTATTACTTTATCGAAAAAAATGTGACAGACCAATTACAGAAAGTACAAACTGGGAAATAATTATATTTTTTGTTTATTGATGTAGGATTAATAATTTCGGAGATATTTAAGTTTATATTTGGTATCCAAGTGTTTTGAAATTACCTTTAAAGTTTAAAATGCATTTTTTTCTAAAGCAAGTGCTTTAAATGAGCAAACAAATTTGAACATCTAGGTAATGCTACATCCTAACGAAAAACTGTATTGAGATAATTTCTTTAAATTACTGGCTAATTAGAGTAACAAAATGGCGACCTTTTTATATAAAAAAATATAAATACGCTCATTTTTACATCATAACTTCTTTACTTCTTATGCTACAGGAACGAGTAAAAAATAATTTGAAAGCGCAATTAATTGTCTTTAATTTCATTTCTTAGTATGCGTGACGTAGGTGTCTCAATTTCTGAGATATTTAACATTTAAAAACTGCATTTTACGACCTATAAACGTTCGGACGCCATTTGTAAACTTTCATATCTCCGAAACTATTAAATCTATGTAAATAAATAAACAAGCTAAATTCATTATCAGTTTATGAGCTTTATTTCTGGTCTCTACCCATTTTTCAATAAAACTAATATTTATTGAGATACCCATTTGGACAAGGAAAACAAAATATCGTTTTATCGAAAACACCTTTATAGTTTAAACTGTATTTTTTTCTAAAGCAAGTGCTGTATACAAACCAAAAAATTTGACATCTACGTCATGCTATATATTAATGAGAAACAGTGTTTGAAATTCCTTTTTTTAATTACTGGCTAATTACAGGAACAAAATGGCGACGTTGTTTAAAAAAAAATGTGTAGACGCACATTGCTTCGGTCATAACTTCTTTGTTTTTTATGCTATAGAAACAAATAAAAAAACAGTTGAAAGCTTAATTAATAACCTATTATTCTACCTACTAGCATCCTTGACGTATGTGTCACAGTTTCTGGGATATTTAACTCTCACTCTAAATAATTATCTTATGAACCCTTGGATGCCAAATGTAAACTTAAATATCTCCGAAATTATTAATCCTACACCAATAAACAAAAAATATAATTAATTCCCAGTTTGTACTTTATGTAATTGGTCTGTAACATTTTTTCGATAAAGTAATACTTCTCGAGATACCTGACGAAAGCCGTTTGGAAAACTTTTTTTTAAGCTAAAATCGCAATTTTGAAGTTATAACTTAAAAACTATCAATTTGTGTGAAAAATTGCATAGAACCTTTTCTTCTTAAAATTTGATTATACTTCAGCTCCAATAAATATATATATTTTTTAAGTGCCACCCCCTGAGAGGGGGTGGCACTTACCCCCTAATTAGCAAGCCCCCGCACAATATAGAAACTTTTGTGTGAAGCTTATACTTCCAAAATGAACGAAATCCATTCAATATGACATTATTCCGAAGTTTTGCATATTTTCACCTCTAGGTACTAGACTATAATAATAATAATTATTTTCATTAGTGCAAGCATATAACATATAAGCAATAAAAGAAAATATTAAATTTTTGCTTGCCATACTTAAAAGGGAACTTTGTGCTTTATAGTACGTCGGGTACATGGCTATATAAGCCAATAATCTGCACTTTTTGATTGGGATGTGCCACTTTCTGTGGTCATAGTTGATGCCAAAAGGTAACTTTCCAGATAGGGAGCCACTTTAAAATCCGTGCAACACCAAAATGGCGATCATTAAAGATGGCTGCCATTAGCCACAATGAATGTTTTTTTATCTCAGCTCCTAATGGTTCGATTTCTATTTTCTTTTTTTTCTTTTTTGTTTGAGAGCTCTTGTAAAGAAGACACTTTTTTGTCCCTATACGTTTATCTGTACACTTTAAGGGTTCTGCGCAATTTAAGAAAATATATATTTTTTAATTTTTAAAGATATTTCTTTGCACAGTGGGACAAACTGAATCTGAAAACTTATTTCATATAATGCAACTTTCAATTGATGTTAACTTGGGACAGCTGGTACATAGTAAAGGTCATTGTAATAACTTTTTCAAAATTAAGCCTATAAGTATTATAGTGACAGTGAAATAAAATTAAATAAAAACTTATAAATACTTCAAAGAGAACTTCATGCTTTGTTGTTATTTGATGGCAATCATTTTTTGCTCATATTTGACCCATGTACTCGGAAACACAAAGGTCACTTGCTGTCTCAAAATAAGTACATTTTCAAAAGAAAAATTGCATCAAGGGATTCTTTTACTATTATACCTGATGTTACTGTACTATTAAAACAATTCGTTTGATATATCTATGTTAGGCAAATAAACGTAATTTAATTTCTACCCCTTTGCATCTTTTTATTTTACTGTTAATAATGCAATACTTTAAAAGTGGAAAACAAAAAATGAGGACAAATTCAAAATATTTAAATACTTATAGGCCTACTTCGGAGTAATTACATTATCAGTTATTAATAATTAATGTCTGCTTGCATAAAAAAATTACCTAATATTTTATTAGGTTCTTCTAATATATCTTCAAATTCGTAACAATGAATAATAAAAAACGTAACTGTTATATTATTTTGGCGATCAAAGAATGAATACATTTCCTTTAATAGCTGGCCCTCCATTAGCGTCTCTACTGTAAACAGTAATGGTAGTGGCGCAGTATAGCAAGTACTCCTATTATGTTGTGCTTCGTGACGATGCATGCATCAAAGAAATATATATTATAAAAATATAACCTAACCTACTGAGGCCCGATTACATTGGCAACATCGCTGGGACGGAGAACGAACGCTAGCTATATTCTTATATACAGCGGGCTTTGAAAGGATCAGTAAATATATCCGGGCTCTGAAATATGCCATGTTTATATAATTGAAAGAAAAATAATAATTAGCTACCCCTAGTGGCTTCCTATTAGAAAAGATTCATAACAATCGCCATATTTAATAAATTTGTTAATTTATACACTCGGGAAATGCCGGGCTAATGAACGACCTGTCGATATATCGGGCTACACAATATACCGTCTATACCTATATATATATATATATATATATATATATATATATATATATATATATATATAGAGATATGCATGGTCATATACAGGCCCGTTTCATACACTGAGCGGTTGTAGTGCAGCCCGATTTAACGTTGTGCAGCCCGGGGTCGGGCTCATCAACGTACCCCTGTGTATATCATCACTAAATGGCCACAAATCACGTTAGCTTCCTTCCTACAAAATTTTGGGGTGGGCTTCAAAAAGTCATATTTTCATGTTCCGAGATACACTTTTAGTTCAGCACTACTGAGTCAGGCGGCGCTGTTCCTGTATATCCAAGACTCTTATACAGCTGATATCTATCGCACGTTATATAGCCCGATATTTGGCATCGTTGCAATGGCTCGATAAGGTTCGATTCTTATTTCCTCTTAAATACTTTCTTCATGAAGTCACAATCGATGAATGAAAGCTCTTTATTTGAATAAATTTTTTAACCTCACAAGTATTGTATCATATTTGAACAATTTTTCTAAATTCAAAAATTCATATGCCTACTAAGAATTATGAAATACATGGTACAGTGTTATGAAAGAAGAATAGTTGTTAGCATCTTAAACGTCTTAAAATGTGTTTTGAAGTGTAATACAGAAATTCAAATAAATGTCCCTAAATTAGGATTGTGTTTTTTTGCATTCAGTATTCAATAATACTATACTTAATTATTATAATTTTGGTACTAAAATTTTCATGGAGAAATATCGGTCATTAAACAATAATTATTATTATGCAGAATGATGTTTTACATATCATAAGGATAGATAGGCATTGTCCATAATCACTATAAGCTGGTACTACTTCCACATCCACATAGTGGAGTGAACGTATAATAAAGGTAAAAAAAATGTTTTTTTAAACAGGCTTAGAATGCCACGAAAGGTCGATATTTTAAGTTCGAGCAAAAAAAATCTGTCTGTAATTTTTTTTTTGTGCACAAGATTACTCTGGAACCGTTTATGATGTTAACTCAAAATTTGGGACACCTGTGTATTATAACGAGATCTGGAAATAGATTATGTTTTGATTTTATTCCGTTGAAGTTTGGGATGAGGGGATAAATAGGCAAAGCAAGCAAGTGAGAGTTTATAAAATTGGGATTTAGTGTATGTACGAGAAGCCAAGTACCTACTCAAATTTTTTTTGACATCAGCCACTTCCACTATCACCCCCATTACCATCCCTACCTCATTATTAAAGGACGAAAAAAAATAAAATTGTGATTTTGTGTGTGTATAAGTACCAAAGGCCTAAATTTTTTTTTGCATCAGCTATACTCCCCACTACCATCCCCACTGTCGATATGGCATATTGTTTTATGGGCTTTTGTGGTAGACGATTGCAAATATTATATTATTAAAGTTCTATGATCAGTTATTTCCACATAATGGACTGCAAATACAGTATCAACCTTTTTTTCTTTGTAAGAGCCTTGGATGTTGAAATAGTGATTCTTTACGCAGCGGTTTTTTAAGTCAGGTTCCCTTTACTGTATGGTGCATCTAACTGCATGACGTGATCTGTCTTGGTTCCCTGTTAAGCCTACATGGTTTCTAAAAAAGCACAATTTTGATGGGCTAACTTGAATCGTTTTATTCTATTTGGACGTGCAAAAGAGAACAACGTCATAACTGCGGAATGCTTATTACTTACACATCCACGTAGTGGATTTGAAGTATAGTAATCGTAAAAAAAATTTTTTCTCAAATTATTGAAGGTGATTATGGAAGGGAATAAAAAGATAAAATTGTGATTTAGTGTGTATAAAGGAACAAAAGGCCTGAATACTTTTTTGGCACTCGCCACCACCTCTACCACATTATTAAAGGGAATAAAAAAATAAAATTGTGATTTATGTGTACAAGAGCCTCTAAATTTTTTGCCAACAACTTCGCCCTCTACTACCTCCACTACCATGTTGCACATCGTTTTATGGGTTTTTGGGATAGACCGTTTCAAATATTATATTATCAAAGTTCTATCTATGAACAATTATTTTTACACAGTGGATTGCAAATATAGTATCGAAATTTTTTTGCTATAAAAGGCTTGGGCAGGAAAATCTAGATGTGGAAGTAGTGATTTTTTAGGCAGCGGTTTTTTTTATTAATGAACACATATATTTTTATAATGGTTATTTGAATTTATATTTGTAGTCGGTCTCCCTGCATGGTGCATCTGACGTCATGCACCTACCTTGATTGCATTGGATTCGGAATGACGTCTAGGAAAATGTGCAAAAGTTTCAAACCCGCACATAAACAATTGCAAAAGTTATAAACTAATGAAAATTGAAAAAAATAACGAGTTCCGTTTTTTGCAAATAACTCGAAAACTATTAAAAATTTTAAAGAAAGAAAGATTCTTAAAGGGGAAGAAATTCCCAATAAAAAAGTCCCGACTCCCGAAACTCTACATCTATTATTAACGAGATTATTAATAATTTTAATTTAATGTTGAAAATAGAGCTCCGCGCAGCGAACACTAAGGCGTTACGATGCTCTGAAACCATCCGGAACAAGTAAAAATATTTTTTGTTATTAAATATTAATTTTAAAATTCATAAAAATTATGTTGTTATTTAAACACTTAAAGGAACAGTATCCCGTTGGAAAAAAAATTTTTTCATTAATTTTAATTACTCTTACTCTTTTTATATTCAAAAATACTATAAGATTACATAAACTTAAAATTTTTATTGCTATTTGTTTAAACAAATTTTATAAACAAATAGATAAATTACGTATTTTTGAAAAATATTTTTCTGCCATTTTTTTGTTATAGAATATTATGATTAAAAAAAATTCTTAAAAATTGTTTTTAATTGTTTATAATCACTTTTGTCTTTTTTCATTGTTTAAACATGTTATTAAGAAAAAATTTTATTCCTAAATTTATTATTTGCAATTATCCAAAAGGTGGAAAAAAGAATTTTTTTTGTTGTGAATTTATTTGTTTATTTAATAAACAATTTGTTATTAACAATCGCCGAATGTGCTTATATTTATTTTAGATAGAAAGAAATAACAAAAACAACCGTATACATAAACATGAAAATTCTTTTGTGAATAATAATTTAAAAATCGAGAAAAGTATGCCGTGGAAAATGACAAAAACTAGATTCAAAACATTAATTTTGTCTATATAACCAAAGCGTTCTGTCCGAAATGTCCATTTTATTTAACATATGTTAGAATCAAAACATAGCCTACTGCTATTCTTGTTTTATTATATGTAGGCAAATAATATACCTACATATTTAGATAAAAAAGGTATATTTTAATCACAGTTAGAAAACACTAACGAAAATATTAGTGGGAAAAGAGCAGAGCGTTTGCCCTAAACAATTTTATGACAGCATCAAAAAAGGTGATTAAGGAATTCTTTCTGCCGCGATTTTATTATTTTAGTTTGTTTTTGGTTTTGGTGTGGTAACAAGTGCAATAAGAAGTCCTGAACTAAATCTAAGCATTGAATAAAAATAGACAAAAAAACTTTCTGATAATTTGTTAACTAGCAAGGAAATAAAAACCATTAAAAATTACTGTCTCTGTATAATTTAAGAAATATAGTGTAATAATGCATAAATCTGTAACGAAAGTGAGTGGAACTATATCTTTTATTGCTTTATTTTTCGAGTTGTTTATAAACTATTGAAGTTAAAAATATCACGTGTCTATTCAAAAAAAACCGCTGCCCAAGGAATCACTACTTCCACATCCAGATTATCTATCCAAGTCACTCACAACGAAAAAACTTTGTATGTGAAAATAATTGTTTATGGAACTTTAATAATATAATATTTGAAATCCTCTACCACAAAAACCCATAAAACGATACCCCACATCGGTAGTGGGGTGGGGGTGGTGATAGGGGGGTGGTAATGGGGGGTGGATGAAGTAAAAAAAATATTTTGAGGTTTCTGGTTCCTGTACATACACTAAATCACATTTTTTTTTCATCCCCTTTAATAAGGAGGTGGGGGTGGTAATGGGGGTGGCTAATGCCAAAAATTTTTTTGAGACCTTAGCTTCTCTTATATATACTAAATACCAATTTCATGGACTCTTACCTGCTTGATTTACCCATTTACCCCAAATTTACCTCAATTTACTCCCCAACCCTTCGACGGAACAAGATGAAAATATAATCTAGTTCTAGATCTCGTTAAAGTACATATGTGTACCAAATTTCAAGTCAATATCTTAAACGGTTCCAGAGTAAACGTGCGCACAAAAAAAAGTTAGACAGACAGACAGACAGAAATTTTGTTTTTGCTCAAACTTAAAACTCGACATTTCATGACATTTTAAGCCTATTTGGACAATAAAAATTTTTAAAAATTTTTTGTCGTTACTATACTTCCACTGGACGTGGAAGTAATAAAGAAAAAAATTTGTACCATCTACAAATAATTCTTTTCGTGAAGTATATGTCATTACCTCTAGGACTGCAGTTTTCGCCATGTATTTTTACGGAATTGAAAATTATTTTTTCTGTACTAAAGCATTTCTTATAAACAATTACTTTCATTTTATTTTAAATTTCCAGCTGCTCAGTTAATTTGTTGTAATGTATTCTAATGTTTTGATTATTTAATTTTAACAAATTCTAAAATAATTCTTTAACCTCATTTATACATTTTATTTTCGTCATAGTAATTTAGGACTAATAATTTTTTAGTTAGATTTATGGCTAAATACTGTAATATAACTCTAACTTGCTTTAAACAGGCGTTGTGTAGCTTTTGTATACCATTGGCAACAGTTCTTTTGGCATTTGAGACGCTTTAATTGTTTTATTGCTCTGTGCAAGAAAGTAGGTAACTGTCACCAGATTTAAGTTGAATGTAGGTAGAAGAATGTAAGAAAAAAAGGTGCACAAAAGAGTTTACACACAAAAGGAAGAGGTCAGCCTTAACTAGCTTCCCCATATACATTAAGAAAACATATTATGACTGTACGCAGTATTACATTAGATTGAGAAAACTATTAAACAAAATTTTTACATAATAATAAACAATTATATAAAATAAAATATAAATATTATATTACCTTTAATAACGATAATTTAATTATCAAATGTACCGTTTTTTATTATAACCATTATACGAGAGAATTTTATGCTCTACCGAAAAGTTACGTATATTGTTTTGCCCTATCATGCTTAATTTTCAAAATATTAACGAAAAAGCATATTTTGTTGCAATTATTGTTAGTAACTTTTGAACCCGAAAAGAAAAAAAAGAAAAGAATATCACACAAATTCCTTTTTAAGAGTATGACTTGCGAAGACTAATTAATGTCGGGCACAAGTATTTTATATGCTTGCACTAATAGTACAGTAACTAGAGGTTTTAACTTCGGAATAATGTCATATTGAACGGATTTAGTTAATTTTTAGAGGTATAATAGTAAATGCTTGACAGAAAAGTTTCTAGACATAGAATCAAACTTTAAGAAGAAAAGGTTCTATGCAAATTTTCACATAAATTGATAGTTTTTAAGTTATAACGACTTCAAAATTGCGATTTTATCTTAAAAAAAAGGTATAAGTACAAACTGGGAAATAATTATATTTTTTGTTTATTGATGTAGGATTAATAATTTCGGAGATATTTAAGTTTATATTTGGTAGCCAAATTTCGAAATTACCTTTAAAGTTTAAAATGCATTTTTTTCTAAAGCAAGTGCTTTAAATGAGCAAAAAAATTTGAACATCTAGGTAATGCTACATCCTAACGAAAAACTGTATTTGAGATAATTTCTTTACATTCCTGGCTAATTAGAGTAACAAAATGGCGTCCTTTTTTATATAAAAAAATATAATACGCTCATTTTTACATCATAACTTCTTTACTTCTTATGCTACAGGAACGAGTAAAAAATAATTTGAAAGCGCAATTAATTTTCTTTAATTTCATTTCTTAGTGTGCGTGACGTAGGTGTCAGTTTATGAGCTTTATTTTTTTAATAAAACTAATATTTATTGAGATACCTATTTGGAAAAGGAAAACAAAATATCGTTTTATCGAAAATACCTTTATAGTTTAAACTGTATTTTTTTCTAAAGCAAGTGCTGTATACAAACCAAAAAATTTGACATCTACGTCATGCTATATATTAATGAGAAACAGTGTAGTCCAATTAAATAAGTCGGCAAATCAGAATTTTGAGGTAAATACTTGAATTTTTGATATAACTTACTCTGATGTATTAGAACACGATTAAAGAAAGAAATTTTTTTCTGAACCCCCGGGAAGGGGTGAAAAAAAATAAAATAAAGTGTTTTTTCAAAATTACTCAAAATGTGTAAAGGCTAGTAAAAAAAGTTTCAAACAAAAATTGTAAAGCATGAAATTTTATATAAAAATGATCTCTAGACTTTTTTTGGTATTACTAAAATTAACGGAGTTGGGCTGGTTAGAAATTAAGGGATGATATGTACAACTTTAAAAAATCATAGCGTGCTGAAAAGGTAATAAATTTAAAAAAAAAAATTTCTATTTACTCAGAAAAATATAAACGTTCCTTTCAGAGAAATTGATTTTTTTTTAAATTGTTAATAAAAAAGTTATAAAAATTTTAATTTTTTTATTTTCAATTAAAACCACTTTGAACGGTGAAACGAATTTTTTTTTATACCATTCTCTTCATTATTTAATATATTGAACATCTACTTTTAAAATTTTTTTTTACCCTTCATTTTCAAGAAGGTATGAATTTATTTACTTGCTTAGTTTTTTCCAAACGTAAGACACTGCTCTTGTGAAGTCATGATAACTGAAAAGATATAAAGAATGCATACGACAAAGATAAAATTGTTTCTTAGCTGCTGCGTTGTCTACAAGACGCGCATGCGTCACATCTATAGGGCATCTGCACGTGACGTCACAGCTAACCTCAAAAATATGTGTTTCTTAAGATTTAAGAGTATTACGCAGCTATTATTAAAATTTCTGCCTGGTTCCCGTATTTTCAACTAAAATCTAGTTCAGTGTAATACTTATGAAGTTCTAAACACTTTGTCCTAATAAAATAGGTCTCTTTTTGTAGGTTGGAAATCTAACCTGTAATTAGCAGTCTATTTCTATTAATCAAGAATATTGAAAAATTATTTACGTGAATTTTTAAATGTTTGCTTGGAGCCAATACCGGCTCCAAGCTAAAAATGCGTACACAAACATTAGAAATGAAAATAAACTTGAAAAACTTAAAATTTAAGGTTATGTTAGGTACATGATGCAGATGCAGACTAGTTTACAAGTTCAAGGCCGTGTTAGTGCTTCATAAAGCTCGTAAAAATATTAGTGAGGGCTCATTGAATTCGGAATGACGTCTAGAAAAAGTGTAAAAGTTTCACACCCGCACATAAACAAAAGCAAAAGTTATAAACAAATGAAGATTGAAAATATAATGAGTTTCGTCTTTTGCAAATAACTCGAAAACTATTCTTAAATAGGAATGAATTTCCAACAAAAAAGCCGAACTCCCGAAACTCTATCTCTCAACGCTCTGCGCGGCGAACACTAAGCCGTTACGATGCTCTGAAATTGGCCGTAATAAGTAAAAATATTTTTTTATGTTATTAAAAATATTAATTTAAAATTTTTTAAAAATTATGGTATTATTTAGAGACTTAACGGAACAATGTCCCGTTGAAAAAAAATGGTTTCGCCGATTTTTCATAAAATGAGCCTATTGTAAATTAACAAATTTTTTTAGAGTTTACGTTTATATTTCAAGTCGGATAATTGTTAAACAAAAGCCACTAAAATTATTTCGCTTTGTGGAGAACTTATGTCAACTATACTTTATGGGATTACGACATTGCGATGTTTTTAATTTTTAATCACAATATTTTTAGGCTATTGTCTATGTCCAAAAAAAAGGGGTTGAAAGGAACTAAAACGTTAAAGGGTTTTTATTGTTTCTTATGTTCAATTGACCCCAAAATATGAGAAAACCGCTGAGTGCTACCATTTAAAGGGGTGCGTTTTTGAGATCGAAGAAAAAAGGTCTACTTTTCACATTTTTGAGTTTTACTGGAAAACTATGCATTTTTCCTATAAACACGTCAATAGAAAAGTTGTAGAGAACTAAATTTCCAATCGAAATGGTACCTTCAGAAGTAAATTTTTTTTTACAAAAATACGCCCAGAAAACAAAACAAAAAGAAACGGAAAAATGCATTTTTTTTTTTAATTTAAGCCTGTAACTTTTTTTCGGGTACATTTAGGCATAGATATCACAGCCCCACAAAAAAAAAGTTCAAAGCACCACCCCCACGGGGTTGAGAGACGCCACCCCTATAAAAAAAAACTATGGAAATGAAACGAATAAGCAACAGTATAGCTTTTTCGTTACATCTTGAATTACGGTAGTTTACATCCTTTCTGGGGGTGTTACTTAATAACATTTATAGGACATGAGTTTCAAACCCTTAGTGTACAACGCGATTTTTGCCAATCATAGCATCCGTGAAAATGTAAATCCGGTTAGTTTCTCTCTGTTTTTCCAGCATCCTACAGATATAGCGGTAGTATCTCGCAACCCCGTGGGGGTGGTTTTCAAGCACATCGTCGAACATAGTCTAGTTTCTTCTCTCTTCCACACAACGCAGGTGTTTCGAATTTTTATAGAAGTCACTGTAACTTTTTATAGTTAAATCTTACAAGGTTTTCACACTCTCTGAGGGTTGACAGTGTAGGATGTTGATGGTACGTAAGTTTCTGGTTCTATTTTAGAGTACTACGCAATTTCAGCCAATTATAGCTTCCATGAAAATAGAAATCCTGTTGGATTCTACGTTTTTTCTTGTTTTTCTCGTGTCCTTTGAACTTAAAGGTGGTTGTTCTCAACCCTATAGGGGCAGTTTATGAAGATTACGTCGGACCTGATGTAGTTTCGGCGGTCATTATTGTTTTGGATCGATTTTTTTATATATGGGGGCTAGTTTTCGCCCCTCCCTGGGGGTGTGTTTCATATCTATTGTATGTACGCTGCTGTATAACCTTAATTTGTATAATTCGATTGATTAAGAAGTAACAACTATTCTGTTAGCTTAATCTTCCTTTTGGGGGTGTAAGATTTTTTTTTCCCCGGATTCGGATTCAGCGACCGAAAATACATAAGGATACATGGGTCTGGTTCGCTACTTTGAACTTTTATTTTTTTTTTGTGGGGCTGTGTATTCTGCATAAAAAAAGCTGACGTTTTACCCGTTAATAATCATTTTAACGGTAAAACGCCAGTTTTTTTACGCAGCAATGTCTATGCCTAAATGTACCCGAAAAAAGTTACAGGCTAAAATTTAAAAAAATAAAAAATTGCATTTTTTCGTTTTTTTTTGTTTTGTTTTCTGGGCGTATTTTTGTAAAAAAAAAAATTTGACTTCTGAAGGTGCCATTTCGATTGGAAATTTAATTCTCAAAAACTTTTCTATTGACGTGTTTATAGGAAGAATGCATAGTTTTCGAGCAAAACTCAAAACAACAATAGGCTCATTTTATGAAAAATCGGTGAAACAATTTTTTTCCAACGGGATATTGTTCCTTTAAGCGTCTAAATAATACCATAATTTTTTAAAATTTTTAAATTAATATTTAATAACATAAAAAATATTTTGACTTATTACGGCCGGTTTCAGAGCATCATGACGGCTTAGTGTTCGCCGCGCAGAGCTCCATTTTCAACATTAATAGACGTAGAGTTTCGGGAGTTCTTACTTTTTTATTTCAAATTCATTCCTCTTTAAAAATGTTCCTTTAAATTTTCTTAAAAATTAATAGTTTTCGAGTTATTTGCAAAAAACGAAACTCGTTATTTTTTCAATCTTCATTTGTTTATAACTTTTGCAATTGTTTATATGCGGGTTTGAAACTTTTGCACATTTTTCTAGGTGTCATTCCGAATCCAATGAGTCCTCACTCATATTTTCACGAGCTTTATTAAGCATTAACACGGCTTTGAACTTGTGAACTAGTTTATATATCCCAATGCAGCGGTGGTGTATGTTTTGGTGAACAAATGCTCCTAAAAATTGTTAACAAATTTGTTTTTAATAATTCTTATTTTAACTTTTTATAAGATTAATTTAATATAGAATGGATCATACATTTTGTTTCAAGAATGAATTATTTTCTTCTAATTGTTATTATCCATCCAAAAAATGGTTCAATTATTATTATTTAATTTATCCAATTTTATTATTATTTAGATTAGGAATAGAATAATATCAATGATCTATTTTAATGGAAATGTATCGATCATTTTTTTTTAAATGTCATTTTGTTTTCATTCAAAATTGAAATTAATGATCCAAAAAAAAAATTTGTTGATTAACATATTTCTGTATACACAATTTTTAAAATATGTATACAATTATAATAATTTTTATAATAATTTCTTATGGTCTTAAAAAATAATAAATTAAAATAGTTGAAATTTTGTAATTTAAAAAAATAAGTAATGTAAATATTTGTAATTGTCATTTTTTGCAACCTTGGTTAAAATACGCGAATTTCGACTAATTTAAAACGATGTTTCAAACAATTATTTCCAATGCTCCAATAATTCATCTGCAAAATTTTCTCGCAAAAAAAAATTATATTGTGTACTTTATTTTTAATTTGTATCAATAATGTCAAACAAATAATTCTAAATTTAGTAGAAATCAGCAAGTATTAACAGTAATAATAATTTCTTTCATTACAATTCAAAGATTAATTTAAAAAATATTTAGATCACGTAAACAAAATTCCACGTGTCTAATACCTATAACCAAAATGTACATAAAACGAAGCGTGTATAAGTATGTAGATTTCGCAAAACACTCTCTTTATACTTGACCACAATTAAAAATTTTGTTAACAATTTGTAGGAGCATTTCTTCACCAAAACATTCACAACCGCTACATTGAGATATCGGGCATCTGCATCATGTAACCAACATAACCTTAAATTTTAAGTTTTTCAAGTTCATTCTCATTTTTAATGTTTGTATACGCATTTTTAGCTTGGAGCCGGTACTGGCTCTAAGCAAATATTTAAAAATTCGCGTAAATAATTTTTCAATATTGTTGATTAATAGAAATAGACTGATAATTACAGGTTAGATTTCCAACCTACAAAGAGTCCTATTTTATTGGGTCAAAGTATTTAGAACTTCATAAACATTACCCTGAACTAGATTTTAGTTGAAAATACGGGAACCAGGCAGAAATTTTAATAGCAGTTGCGTAATACTCTTAAATCTTAAGAAACACATATTTTTGAGGTTAGTTGTGACGTCACGCGCGGATGCTGTTACTGCCGTCTTAAGGTGAAAAGCCGCATCTAGATATTTGTCATAAATGAGATCCTACTAATATATGAGCACCCAAGAGTTCTGCAGTTAAAAATATTATTAAAAAATTATAAAGTACAAAAACATAAGTGGATAAAAAGCAGCTACATGATTTCCTTAATTAATATTTACTAGTTGGGAAAAAACAAACGCCTTTGTTACTTTCCTCGCCAACCGACAATTTGCAGATGGGCTATTCTCCTTATGACTTATGACGGCAGTATAATAGATGTGACGTATACGCGTCTTGTAGGCAACGTAGCAGCTACGAAACCATTTTATCTTTATCGTACGCATTCTTTATTTCTTTTCAGTTATCGTGACGTCACAAGAGCAGTGTCTTACGTTTGGAAAAAAATTAAATAGTTAAATAAATTCATACCTGCTCGAAAATGATGGATAAAAAAAAATTTCAAAAGCAAATGTTCAATATATTAAATGATGAACAGAATGGTGTAAAAAAAAATCGTTTCACCCTTCAAAGTGGCTTTAATTGAAAATAAAAAAATTAAAATTTTTATAACTTTTTTATTAACAATTTAAAAAAAAATCCATTTCTCTGAAACGAATGTTTATATTTTTCTGAGTAAATAGAAGAAAAATTTTTTTAAATTCATTAACTTTTCAGCACGCTATGATTTTTTAAAGTTGTACATATCATCCTTTAATTTCTAACCAGCCTAACTCCGTTAATTTTAGTAATACCAAAAAAAGTCTAGAGATCATTTTTATATAGAATTTCATGCTTTACAATTTTTGTTTGAAACTTTTTTACTAGCTTTTACACATTTTGAGTAATTTTGAAAAAACACTTTATTTTATTTTTTTTCACCCCTTCCCGGGGGTTCAGAAAAAAATTTCTTTCATTAGTCGTGTTCTAATACATCAAAGTAACTTATATCAAAAATTCAAGTATTTACCTCAAAATTTTGATTTGTCGACTTATTTAATTGGACTAAGTGTTTGAAATTCCTTTTTTTAATTACTGGCTAATTACAGTAACAAAATGGCGACGTTGTTTAAAAAAAAATGTGTAGACGCACATTGCTTCGGTCATAACTTCTTTGTTTTTTATGCTATAGAAACAAATAAAAAAACAGTTGAAAACTTAATTAACAACCTATTATTCTACCTACCAGCATCCTTGACGTATGTGTCACAGTTTCTGAGATATTTAACTCTCACTCTAAATAATTATCTTATACTTGGATGCCAAATGTAAACTTAAATATCTCCGAAATTATTAATCCTACATCAATAAACAAAAAATATAATTAATTCCCAGTTTGTACTTTATGTAATTGGTCTGTAACATTTTTTCGATAAAGTAATACTTTTCGAGATACCTGACGAAAACCGTTTGGAAACCTTTTTTTTTTAAGCTAAAATCGCCATTTTGAAGTTGTTATAACTTAAAAACTATCAATTTGTGTGAAAAATTGCATAGAACCTTTTCTTCTTTTAATTTGATTCTACTTCAGCTCCAATAAATATATATATTTTTTAAGTGCCATCCCCTGAGAAGGGGTGGCATCTACCCCCTATAAATTAGCAAGCCCCCGCACAATATAGAAACTTTTCTGTGAAGCTTATACTTCCAAAATGAACGAAATCCATTCAATATGACATTATTCCGAAGTTTTGCATATTTTTACCTCTAGGTACTGTACTATAATAATAATTATTATTTTTATTAGTGCAAGCATATAACATATAATCAATAAAAGAAAATATTAAATTTGGCCTGCCATACTTAAAAGGGAACTTTGTGCTTTATAGTACGTCGGGTACATGGCTATATAAGCCAAAAATCTGCACTTTTTGATTGGGATGTGCCACTTTCTGTGGTCATAGTTGATGCCAAAAGGTAACTTTCCAGATAGGGAGCCACTTTAAAATCCGTGCAACACCAAAATGGCGACCATTAAAGATGGCTTCCATTAGCCACAATGAATGTTTTTTTATCTCAGCTCCTAATGGTTCGATTTCTATTTTCTTTTTTTTTTTTTTGTTTGAAAGCTCTTGTAAAGAAGGCACTTTTTTGTCCCTATACGTTTATCTGTACACTTTAAGGGTTCTGCGCAATTTAAAAAAATATATATTTTTTAATTTTTAAAGATATTTCTTTGCACAGTGGGACAAACTGAATCTGAAAACTTATTTCATATAATGCAACTTTCAATTGATGCTAACTTGGGACAGCTGGTACGTAGTAAAGGTCATTGTAATAACTTTTTCAAAATTAAGCCTATAAGTATTATAGTGACAGTGAAATAAAATTAAATAAAAACTTATAAATACTTCAAAGAGAACTTCATGCTTTGTTATTATTTGATGGCAATCATTTTTTGCTCATATTTGACCCATATACTCTGAAACACAAAGGTCACTTGCTGTCTCAAAATAAGTACATTTTCAAAAGAAAAATTGCATCAAGGGATTCTTTTACTATTATACCTGATGTTACTGTACTATTAAAACAATTCGTTTTATATATCTATGTTAGGTAAATAAACGTAATTTAATTTCTACCCCTTTGCATCTTTTTATTTTACTGTTAATAAGGCAATACTTTAAAAGTGGAAAACAAAAAATGAGGACAAATTCAAAATATTTAAATACTTATAGGCCTACCACGGAGTAATTACATTATCAGTTATTAATAATTAATGTCTATTTGCATAAAAAAATAACCTAATATTTTTTTAGGTTCTTCTAATATATCTTCAAATTCGTAACAATGAATAATAAAAAACGTAACTGTTATATTATTTTGGCGTTCAAAGAATGAATATATTTCCTTTAATAGCTGGCCCTCCATTAGCGCCTCTACTGTAAACAGTAATGGTAGTGGCGCAGTATAGCAAGTACTCCTATTATATTGTGCTTCGTGACAATGCATGCATCAAAGAAATATATATTATAAAAATATAACCTACTGAGGCCCGATTACATTGGCAACATCGCTGGGACGGAGAACGAACGCTAGCTATATTCTTATATACAGCGGGCTTTGAAAGGATCAGTAAATATATCCGGGCTCTGAAATATGCCATGTTTATATTATTGAAAGAAAAATAATAATTAGCTACCCCTAGTGGCTTCCTATTAGAAAAGATTCATAACAATCGCCATATTTAATAAATTTGTTAATTTATACACTCGGGAAATGCCGGGCTTATGAACGACCTGTCGATATATCGGGCTACGCAACATACCGTCTATACCTATATATATATATATATATATATATATATAGAGCCCTACTAAATTTAGATTGTTCTTTAACTAGTCGGACGTGACTATCCTTCATTATATATATATATATATATATATATATATATATATATATATATCTATATAGAGAACAAGTACAAAGTTACAAAAATACAAATTAACAATAAAATAGGCGAAGGACCAGACTTTGCTTTGCGGAAAGACAAGTAAATAAATGCTTGGAAACCAACCTTTTACTGCACGCTCCCAATATGTAGGTCCAGGTGATTTCTCCACTCCAATAAATGTTCATAACAAAAAGACGTGGCAAGGCACTAGGTATACATGAAGACTAATGTTTCAATACATCAAGGGGCACAATCTTGACGGACGTTGAACGGACACGATGTTGACTCGTGGAAATCTCTCGCTCAAGTGTATTTTCTTGGTTAGCTCGGCAATAACGCGCGAAAACTCTTAACGGGTTCACCACTGCGCGTGCGTCGGCAGGTTGGTCACACGTTTGCCAAACTCATAGCAAAGCAAAGTACCAAATTCAAAATTTGAACTAAATGACATATATATATATATAACTAAAATATAACGACGAAACAATAAACAAAAGTATTTTAAACACTGGCGCGTCATTATGGACAAAAAATTGTTTTTGCTGTAGAGTTTACTCAAAAAGAAGAGTACTTCAAATTCAGATCTTTTTCTAAGAAAAACATTTCAAAATTCATTGAGGCATTAAACTCCGAATCTTGGCAAAATATTTATAATATAGTGTCGATACTAAGTACCTGGCCTTTGATCAAATTATAAGTTATCACTATAATTCATCTTTCAAATTTGTTACAAGAAATATTCAAAATGACAACAGTTGGATAACCACAGGAATTAAAGTTTCATCATCTAAGCTAAAAGAATTACTCTCATTGCAAAGAAAAGGCATGTTAGATATAAAATACTATAAAACATACAAGAAAATCTACAAAAAAGTTATAAGACGAGCCAAACAAATGTATTTCGATGAACTCATAACAACCTCATCAAACAAATCTAAAACGGCATGGAGAATAATAAATAACTCATTAAAAAATAATACCAAGACAAATAAATATGAAATTGAAATAAATGGCAATACAATATCTGACAATTCGATCATTTCCAACGAGTTTAACTCATATTTTGTTAACTTACCAAAATCACTACGCACTTCCTTAAATTATCAAAATTCAGCCAATCAACCATCAGTAATTACCACGAATGAATCAATTTATTTAAATCCTGTAACAACTACTGAAATAATTAATATTATAAATAAGTTAAAACAATCTAACTCTGTAGGCCCAGACGATATATCAATTAAAATTATCAAAAAATGTGCTCATCAACTAGCTGAACCCTTATGTCACATAATAAATAAATGTTTTCAAGATGGTACATACCCCGATATGTTAAAAATATCCAAAATTCTGCCACTTTACAAAAAAGGTGACTTTAAACTTCTTAGTAATTATCGACCAATAGCAATCCTATCTGTATTTTCAAAAATATTTGAAAAACTCTTGGCAACACGTATAATCACATTTTTAGAAGCTAAGCAAATATTGTTGCCAAATCAACACGGTTTCAGGGAACACAAATCTACCACTACCGCGCTTTTAGCTATACTTGATCAAGTCTACAAAAATTTAGATCAAAACAAGAAAGTCCTCGCCAGTTTTGTTGATCTCTCTAAGGCTTTTGACTGTGTCGACCATCAAATTCTTCTAGAAACTATTAAGTCTTATGGTATACGTGGCATTTGCAATGACTTACTAAGGTCTTATTTAACCGGTAGGAAACAGTTCGTAGATTGTTTTGGCAAAAGATCAAATGAACTTCTGGTTGACATAGGTGTACCACAAGGCAGTGTGTTAGGCCCGCTGTTGTTTATTTTGTATATAAATGATTTGGACAATTTCATTTCTTCTCATTATGGCTCATTTGCAGATGACATAACTATTATTTCTTGCGGAGACAACTTAGATGTACTTGAACAGCTCAAAACTAACTTTAAATCAGTAACTGAATATTTTAACAACAAAAAGCTTGTGTTTAATCAAGACAAAACATTTATTATGCAATTTTACCCGGTTTCATCAAGATATAATTCAAGTTTGCTATTACAACACAATGGACAATCAGTGCAACAGCTTACCTCTTTAAAATTATTAGGAATTCATATTGACTTATCTCTTGATTGGAAAACTCATGTCACCTCAGTATGCACAAAGTGTGCAAGTAAAATGTTTTGCTTTAAAAAGACTACGCCAGATAACTAGTATCGAAACGGTAAAAACTTATTATTATTCCAATATGGAAGCGCACATAAGATATGGAGTACTTTTTTGGGGTAACTCTACAACAGCAAAAAGAGCAATACGATGTATGTTCGGTTTGGGTTATAGGGATTCTTGTAAATCTACTTTTATTCGGCAAAAAATATTGACTTTACCATGTCTATATATATTCGAAATTTTAAAATTTGTTAAGTAAAATTTATCACATTTCAATTTTCAAAATGCCTATCATCATTATCCAACTTGTCATGGATATAATTTGCAGCACGACATCCATAGACTTCAGCTATACGAATCAAACCCATATTACGTAGGAACCATCCTTTATAACAAACTTAGTAATGACATAAAAAACATAGCCAGCCAAAAGAAATTTGTCTCCACTGTAAAAACATATTAATTGTGAATGCATTTTACTCTGTAAATGAGTTTCTGAATTCGCAGCTAATATAGATAAATATTTTGTATTTTTGCGTTTTTTGTATTTTTGTAACTATGTGTAAACAATTGTGCCAAAATTAATTTGACTTGTCCTATATCATGTATTTGATATATGGTAATTAATAAATGATTATTATTATTATTATTATTTTTTTTTTTGTTTCGGGTAGCCCGCTGCCGGACAGGACTTCCGTGGCCTCCGACACCTCACGGTAGCCGCGCCGGCAAATTCCTTACAGCCACTCTCCACAACCTGTGGAGTTAGTGACTGCAAATACCTAAATCGTGTGCCCTAAGTAGACGAAGGGACCCCAAGATAACCGCCTTCTTCTTATTTTTTTTTTTTTTTTTTTTTTTTTTTTTTTTTTTTTTTTTTTTTTTTTTTTTTTGTAAAAGCCAGTCACCCTTTAAGCTCTGTAGCTCCGACACTCACAGAGGGGAGCTGGTAGTACCGGTAGCCACTCCCCACGCCCGTGGGGTGAGTGACTACTGGGTCCGCGAATCGTGTGCCCTGAGCAGACGTAATGAACCGAGGATGACGGCCTTCTGCATTCTGCCGGCTACGACCTCTGCCGAATTTCGGCATGCCGGTATGATCTTAAGTTCTGAAAGCAGTGTGTGTCTCGTTCCACCGAGGGCTCCTATAATCAGTACCATTATCTTAACAGTATGGTCTGGATAGAGTCTGCGGAGTTCGAAGAGCAAATCTCGATATTTTGTCCGTTTTTCCTCCTCCTTCAAGACAATGTTGTTCTTCGCGGGAGCCGAGAACTCCACGACAAACATTGTCTTGAGTTGGTGGTCGAGGAGGACTATGTCAGGCTTGTTGGCTTGTATTTGCCTGACTGTGGGAAAAGAGTAGTTCCAATAAATTAGACACTTCTCATTTCCCACAACGGACTCAATATCCCCCGGAGCATAAGGCAGCACTGGTGTCTCGTCTATCCCATACGAGTGCCTTAAGTGATAATAAAGCACTCGTAATGCTCCGTCGAGCCTCTGGATATAGGCCGAGACTGCATATGTCGGACAGGCCGACAACAAGTGCATTAGAGTCTCTGGCGCCCTGCGGCAGGCCCTGCAGCTGACATCAGGGACCTCTATACCCATGACACGACTTCGATAAACGAGAGTGTTAAATACACCATCCTGGCAAGCCATTATGAATCCCTCGGTCTCAGACTTCAGCCCGGCTGACCTCAAGAAGGCAAAGGTCAGCCTTTCGGATAAGCCAAGATCTTCTATATTTTTATAGAAGACTCCATGCATTGGCTTATCCGTATGAAGCTGCAGAAAGATGTTGTGTTCTGCAGCTTTAATTTGGGCTTTTCGCCGAGCAGGTTCCAACTCGGTGACAGAGTCGCGATTTACCCGCTCGACGTCGAAGGAGAGACCAAGTTCATCGGCTGCTCTCTGTGCTGCCTTAAACAAAAACGCTCCTACCCCTGCATTTTCATGGTCTCGGACCATGCAGAGGAGGGGATCCGAACTCCTGATAATCTTACAGGCTCCATCTAGGACCATCCTGTTATGGAGACTCTTCAAACTCAAGAGTCCACGGCCTCCCCGATGTCGTGGGAGGTATAACCGTGGAACGGACGATTTAGGATGCAAACTCCTATTGAGATGCATCTTCTTGCGGGTTCCTACGTCGAGTTGACGCAACTCCTCTCGGTTCCATTTCACCACTCCAAAGGAGTGGAGAAGGATCGGAACGGCAAGCATGTTGGTAGCAGACACCTTGTTCTTCCCCGACAGTTCTGAAGACCAAATCTGTTGGAGTCGGTGCTGATACTTGCCGCGGAGAGCGTTTTTCACTACACTCACTTCTTGGGTGGAGCGTTGCTCGACACCCAAGTAAGTGTACGACTCTCCGGCATCTAGATGATGTAAGATGCTTCCGTCTACGAGCTGCGCGTCCTCTCCGTAGTCCCCGCATCGTCCTCTCTTGAGATGGACCAGTGCACATTTGTCCAACCCGAACTCCATACCGACAGCCTGCGTGTACTCCTGTACCACCCTAAGGGACTGGTGTAGGTCCCTTTCTCCGGAGGCATAAAGTTTAAGGTCATCCATATAAAACAAATGGGTGACCTTATGCCTCCTATCGCCGGGGGTACCGCAGTTGTATCCACGGGTTTTTCGGAGCGAAACGGATAATGGCAGTAGTGAGATGCAAAACAGAAGGGGGCTGAGGGAGTCTCCCTGAAATACTCCCCTTCTGAACGATACCGGCTCCGTCTAGAATCTATCATTACCGGATGTTATAGTAAAGCAAGTCCTCCAGAGCGGCATCAGTTCTTCAATACATCTCACTACGGGACCGGGTACCGCAAGACATTGGAGCAAGTGTAAAATAAGCTCATGAGATGTCATGTCAAATGCCTTGCGGTAGTCGATCCAGGCCATGGAGAGGTTCCGCTTATACTGCACGGAGTCCTGCGTGACACATCTGTCAATCAGCAGGTTCTCCTTGCAGCCAGCGACACCTCTCTTCGACCCTCGTTGCTCATGTATCCGTTCGTAAACCGGTTCAACTGCGTGGAGCACCCGCATGTACAAAATGCGTGTAAACACTTTGTAACATGCGTTTAAACAGGTTATCGGGCGGTAGTTCTTTGGGTTAGACAAATCTCCGTTCTTGGGGATCAGCACTGTCCGCCCCTCAACAACCCAAGAAGGAATTTGCTGCTCCCCATTTAGCCAGGCATTAAAAATTCTGGCCAAATGGTGGTGGGTACTCGATAACTTTTTCCACCAAAAGTTATTTATCCCGTCGGGACCTGGAGCAGCAAAGTTCTTAGAGCCCTCAAGAGCTCTTCGAACCTCTTCTGGGGTTATTGGTTGGCACACTCGTGTGGTTGGCGAAACCTTTGGCTAAAGGTTTCAAAGTGTGCCAGGGCAGGAGTCTCTGTTGAGTGGAAGCTTCTGTTCGTACAACGTTTTCCAGAAGTTTTCCACCTGATCTGCAGTCGGCGGATTTTCAGCAACACGCTGAGGCGGTTCGAAAAGGCGCGAGGGCTTTTTGCGGAAAAGTTGATTTTCCGCTAGCCCCCTCGCCCGCCTCACTAGTGACTTCTTACAAGACATTAGCATCCGTATCCTGTCGAGGCAGTGCTGTTTGGTGGTTTGCAGCACTGCCCCATTAAGTGTGTGATGGACGCGTCTTAAGTTGGCAGCTACTCGCCGCACTTTAGGCGTGAAAGGCCTATTGGCTGCCATATAGTCCATCACACATTGGATACGGGATGCGTGTTGCCTCGCCGACCGGATCGTGGCTTCCATCTTCTGTATGCGCCGTCCCGCTCTTTCTTGTGGAGAGGTAGTATTTCGCCACTCCACTTGAGACAAGCGTTGAGCGGCAGCATACACGGCACAATTTATGTGCCAGATGTCAGCCTCTTCTGGTAGCGCTGCACGAAGTTCTGCATCCACTCTGGCCAGATCTTGTGGCCCGGGGGGTTTTATGTTGTGCAACCCCCGTCTGGTACTGAGACCCTCTGGTGTTGGTGGAACGATAGGAACCGCTTCCTCAACCAGTTCGTTCGGTGGCTGTTTGGCCACTTCATTCACTGGCTGAGGAGCGGCTTTGACATAGCCTCTAGCACGAAGGTGGGATACATAATCACGTAGGTTCTGAGGTGTGAAGGCGTCATGTTCTGGGTGGTTTTCACACCACAGAGCATGCATTCACGCCATGTACCCCCTTCGGCCGGGTTCACTGCTTTCATAACAGTGCATCAGGTCGTCTCTCAGTTCATCTGTCCACTCAAAGCGTCCTTGGTTATAGCGGTCGTCATCAATGGGCATCCTTCCCTGTTGGGCCCCACCACCTTGCCCTTGACCCCTATCCGCACGGGGTCGATCGTGGGGGCCCTGTCTTCGGCCAACTGGAACCGGAGGATCGGGCTTGTGGGTGGTTAGCCCAACAAGCCCACGACCGACACCAGAGGGGAAAGCGCTTTCCCCTCCCGGGTGCGCTAGGGCTGCCGGTTCGGTTTTGCACCCCCAGCTGGAGTAAGTGGTGGCACTACTCACCAAAGGCTAGATGGATAACGGTTAGCCTCTCCTGCTTATTTATTTATTATTATTATTATTATTTTTTTTTTTTTTTTTTTATTTACCGAGAAAAAGTCATTCTTTATAAAAAGTTTTGCTTATCTTAAGAAGTCATAAACGGTTCTTAAACTAAATATAAATTATACAGGGTATTCTAAAAATTAAAAAATATGAAATCGACTTTAAGCAAACTACCTTTTTTTTTACATTTTTATTAAACGTTTTATTTATTTAACAAAGTTAATTATTGCAATTTTGAAGAAAAGCTTAAATACGTAGTTTAGTTTCACAATAAGGAAACAACAATTTTCAAAAAAAAAACCATTTTATTTAACTCAGTTGAAAACTATTTCATATAGACCTCCTACTAGTAGTACAGTAACTTTATACAGTCTACCTGACAGTAAATCAGGTATGGCTACTTTTTTAATGTGTTGTATAGGATTAAAAAGTAATGTTAAATCCAAGTTTACGACCTCGGCAGACCTCCGGATCTTGGTCAAAAATCCAAAAAACTGCGAGATTTTTGTTTTTTTTTCAGTTTTTGTCGATTTTGACACCTAAGGCCTACTTTTTCGGTAAAAACATTTTAGCATTTTTTAAAAGTAGATTAAAATTGCTACAAATTGGTACCAGAGCGGACTCTGTAGATCAAATGGTATCCGAGATACAGCTGTTCAAAGTTTTGCAAAATTTTCATTTTTCAACATTTTTATGGTAGTAGTATGGTAGTATTTCACAGATTTTTAAGTTAGAAATTGTTAAAAATTTCGAAAAATTAAAATTTTAATTTTTAACAACAAAGTTACTAGATTAGGTATAGCAAGTATTTTTCTAAATTCTTCATAGACAGGTGAAGTCACATCTTCATTTATGGTTGCAACAGCATCCACAATTTTCTTTCATTTAAATAAAATGTTATTTATTTATTTATTTTTTGAAAATAGTTAAATCCTTATATTGAAACTAAACTCCGTATTTAAGCTTTTCTTCATAATTGAAAAAACTTTGTTAAATAAAATTTTCAATGAAAATTTAAACAAAAGGTAGTTTGCTTAAAGTAGATCTCATATTTTCTAATTTTTAGAATAACCTGTAGAAATTAATCTTAAGTTTGATAACTGTTTACAACTTACTAAGACAAGCAAAACTTTTTATAAAGAATGACTTTCTTGGCAAATAAAAAATAAGAAAGTTGATACTTAAACAAAATGAAGCTAGATTCGTACACTACTCATGCTTTCTTAACAAGATTTTACAAACAGGATTACCTGAGTACTTATCTAATAAAATTATAAGACGTGATCAAGTTCATGACAGACACTTACGAAACATTGCTAACCGAGTCACAGTACCTTTACATCATAGTGCTATTTTTTCGGGAAGCTTTTCTTATATTTCATCTTATATCCTAAATAATTTACCTACTGAATTCCACAACATCTCTGTTGCTTCACTGAAGTCCAAACTAAAGCAAGCTATATGTGATAATAGTTTAAATAATATTGACTTTACAAAATTTTAAGTAATATTTTATATTTATATTTTTTAAAACAAGTTTCTGTGTATTTGCTGTATTTTATTGTTCCTTATCGTATTTTATTGTACTATTGACTATATTTTTTAGGGTTAGGTTAAAATCATTTAAATGTGCCTAGTCCTTTTGTGTGTATGTTAATTTATATGTATATATGCACAATAAATGCTTTATTATTATTATTATTATTATAAGAGTATACGGTACCCCATCCAGGGACACACTGTATCTATATGGTTCAATGGTGAAAACCTGCCGATTCTGCCGTATACGACCTTATGAAAAAATATTTGCAGGGTTATATGAGGAAAACTAGTCGATTCTACTGTATACGACCTGATAGAGATTTTCTTGAATTAATTGGATTCAATTTTATATATATTTTTTTTTTTTGGCGAGGGTGGGAAACCCACACGGGCTGCCTATTCCAACTAGGAATAGGTCTGAGTGTCAGACTCAAACTGACTAAAACCCCTCCTCTAGGGCTCGTCTGTATGAAATACTCCGAATGCACTGCAGCCTCCTGGGCTTATTGTGCTTACCCTGTTTTTATTTTTTTTTTTAGTTTACACTCGTCCATTTTAAAATTCCTGTGTCACTGACAAGGTGATACAGGTCTGAAAATGGACGGGTCTTGATGGTTTCCGGGTCTGTTTGTGTTTGCCCGTAAATGTTATACCTTCTGCGGACCAATGCCTCGCAGTCATGTATAATATGTTCTACAGTTTCTGGTACCTTGCCGCACAGTCTGCAGCTAAGGTCGCCAGCAAACTTTCCAATTAAGTGCAGGTACTTCTTGACGGGGAAGTGTCCCGTCAGAAGACCAGTTATGGTTCTCAGCTGGATCCTGTTCCTTGTGAGCAGTTCTCCAGTTTGTTTTGAACATGGTCCATTGATAAGTGTTTTCCCATGTCGATTTCCTGGAATATTTCTCCAGTGGTGGTTGTGTTTACTCCTGACCCAGTCTTTGATTACCCTTCTGGCTGAGCCTTTTGTGATACCCAGCGCAGGTTCTGGGCCATAGAATATATTCGCTGCTCCTTGTCTAGCAAGTTCGTCAGCTTTCTCGTTGCCCTCAATGCTGGTATGTCCCGGCACCCAGAGTAGTCTTACTCTGTTCCGCTCACCCAGAATTTTGAGCTCTTCGTGGCAGTCCCAAACCAGTCTGGAAGACACTCTGTTAGAGGCTAGTGCCCCAAGTGCCCCCTGACTGTCTGTTGCGATTGAGATCTGCTGGTTCACGTATCGTCGTTTAACATTCTCGCGTACACACTCGAGTATAGCCAGAATTTCTGTCTGGAACACAGTGGAGTGCTGTCCAAGAGAGAGACTTATACTCTCTCTCGGCCCACACCATGTATTCCTGCTCCAGCTCCTGATTCCATCCTGGATCCGTCAGTATACCAGACCAGGCCTCTGCGTAGAGCATCAGGAGTACCTGTCATCCATTCCTTCCTATCTCCGATGGTGATAGTGAAGGGCTTATTGAATGTAATTTCTGGTGTCATGTAGTCCGACCTCATGCTTAATAGAGGATCCACTACATTGTTTATTATTCTCATGTGCCCCGAGTTGCCTCCAAGAGGAGTCGGGTTCTGAGAGTTTTGTAGCCTGTAGGCTCCCATTCTGGCCTCCCCCTGAATCACAAGACTCAGTGGAGGGAGGTCTAGTAGGGTCTCCATGGCTGCTGTTGGAGTGCTTTTCATTGCACCTGTAATTCCCAGGCAGGCCAGTCTTTGCACCCGGCTCAGCCTGTTCGCTGCTGTGGTTTGAGTGACCTTAGGCCACCAAACCAAGGCTGCGTATGTGATGGTGGGTCTTATTATGCTGGTATAGAGCCAGTACACCATACCAGGCCTAATTTTATATATATACTATAGCACTTATTTATCTGTGAAACCTGATAAAACGTTATATAGGTATTTAAGCCTTGAGCCTGATAAAAAATATTTGCCACGTTATATGGGGAAATCCAGTTGGTAATTCCATATATAACCCTATAAAAGATTGCTTAAATTATTCGGATTCAATTTTATAGATAATTCAACAGGCATTTAACGTTTAACGTTTGTGGCAAGTGGCAAGTACAGACAATCAATGCTTGCTCTATAAAAATTGCTAGTTTACTAAGTGATAAAATTCGTTTTAAAAAGTGAATTTTACATCATCTATGCATAAAGAACTAATCTTCATACTAGTATAATAATTGACAAGATCAAATCACTAGTTAATTAAGTATAAACAAATCTAACTAAACAAGTGTTTTTTTTTTGTGAATATTCAGTTAAATCAAAAAAGACAGTAAAAATAAAACAAAAAGTTGTGTTTGTAATATTAAAGTAAAAACATTAGCTGTAAAAAATTATAAGCTGTTTTAAACCATGTGCTTACCTAAAAATAGTAACACAAATTAGAAAATGAGTTGTTCAAAATGCAAAAAGATTATCCCAGATCAAAAGTTACTATATCAATGTGATCTATGCCAAAAATATGTTTGTAATGAATGTTCAGCATTGACAACAACAGATGAAGATCGATGTATGGAACTAACGAAGCAAAGAAAACTAAAATTCTTTTGTCCAGAATGTGAGAAACACACACTGGTCTATACAAAATGTATCAAAAACAATGAGAGACTCCACCAAGAAAACCAAAAATTGTACAAACAACTTCTAGAAGCCCAAAATAAACCAAATAATACAGAAGATATGATAAAAAAGCTTCAGGCAGAAATGCAAGTAGCTCTTATAGAAACTATTGAAAAACTAATAACAAAAGAAATTAGCCAAGTAAAAGAGGAAATAAATAACCTTACAGAAAGTAACAAGGACTTAGTGAAACTATTCTCTGAAGCTCCCTCGAACATTGTCATGAAACCCAGTTCCTTACTTAACAATATAGTTGAACTACAAAATCATCACCAGAACAGAGCAAACAACCTATGGATGTAAAATGTTTCGAGCAATCGACAAAATCACCAAAAAAATAAACCAAACAACAGCAACAGGACTGAAACTATAGAAGTGAGGAAGGAAAAACCTGTATTCAAACAACAGGCGAAAGCTACAAGGGCTCAAGATGCAATTAAAAATGTATCACTCTCTCCAAGACGAGATAAAAATTCAAAAATCAATGCAAACGTGAATAATGAGCAACCAGTAACACAGCCCGTTGCTACCTGGGCACAGATAACACAAACTAATGCAAGAGAAAATATCACAGTAAATTCGAAATCGTGTCCACAGATGGCTCTACAGTCTTCCATACTATCAGAAAATAATAAAGAAAGACAAGAAGAAATAGTAAAAAATAGACCTAAAAGGAAAATATTTATAGGTAGCGGAGAAACTGAAGATGATGAGACAATTATTGGAAGATATCAGGATGGAAAAAAAGCATGGCTTTTTGTATCGAGAGTTCCGGATAAAGTTGATGAAAATATAATAAAAAGCTACATAAAACGTAAATTAAATATTGAAAAGGAAGATGAAATTTTTGTAAAACATATTCCAACAAACATTGAAAATGAGAGACCAAACAGCAGATGTTTTCAAGTTGGAATCAACTTCGATTTTATTGACACAGTTTATGACAATAAATTCTGGCAGAAAAAAGTTGCATTTGAGCGCTATAAATTTAAAAGAAATAAACACATGGTGGACAACAAAAACTCTGATGAAACAACTAGTACTTTTTTAGGAGTTCAGGGAACATAAGAAGCATTTGTGAACATAAACCAAAAGTTAAAGCCAACAATAAAAAAACTATTAATACTCAAAATTATAATATTAACATATTCCATTTGAATATACAATGTATAATAAATAAACTTAATGAAATTGAAGGTTTTTTAGAGGAACATAAAGATAAATATAAATATTACTTCTTACTTTTCAATGAGCATTGGTGTATAAAAGAAGAGATAAAATCTGTAAGTATACAAAATTATAATTTAGCTTCTGAATTTAGCAGGTCTATACACAGACATGGAGGAGTAGCAATATTTGCTGCAAAGAAATTCAAAGGACTTTCTCTTGTACCAGTAACTAAATTATCAGTTGAGATACATTGTGAGATAACAGGTTTTGAAACGGATAATGTTATACTCGTGACAACATATAGGTCGCCTACTGGAGATCTGGAAATATTTTTAGAAAAAATGACTGCTGCCTTAAATATTGTTACAACTCGAAATAAGGTGATATTTGTCTCGGGTGACTTTAATATACATTTCCACAAAGAAAATGATAAGAGTACAAAATTAGTTGTAGATTTATTTAAATCCTTTGGGCTCCTACCCACAAATAATAAAAATACACGAAATGGACATTGTCTCGATAATATCTTCTCAAATATCAGCTTAAAGAATACAGTACAAATCATTGATACAAAACTATCTGATCACGAGGGTATTCATCTACAAAGTTACATTAAATGTAAACGTTATTTAAGGAGAATAACATACAGACCAATAAACAACAATGGATTGGTAATGTTAAATAATCTTTTAGAAATAGTAGACTGGCATTTCATACTAGACACATCATTTGAATTAAACGACAAATTTGAACTATTCATTAATATCATTAACAACGCGATAGAAACTGTTTTTCCAGTTAAAACAAAATTGGACAACAATGGTCAGACTCTTAACATAAACTGGTTTAATGATGAACTACGTCATATGAGAAACCAATTACATTTTTTACAAGACTTCTGTAAAATAAATCCGACTGAAGAAAATAAAACTCTAATGAAACAACATAAATATAAATACCACCGTGAGTTGTCGAAAGCCAAAAAAACTGCCTATGATAATTATATATCGAGTCACGGAAATCCACAGCAGGCCATGTGGAAAATATTAAACTCTCATAAGACAAATAACAGACAACTTACTGATAACATATCACCAAATAACTTTAATGATTTTTTTGTTAATGAAGCAAATAATATTGTAAATGAACTCCCTCAAAGTAATCATAACTATTCAGAATTTTTGACAGAGGCGGTAAATAAAGATCAATTCTTCTTTAGAGAGGTATCATGTGACTATGTCGCCAATATTATAGATAATCTAAAAAATAAGCAAAGTAAGGACGCATATGATCTAAATTCAAAAATCTTAAAATCAATTAAATTGTCTATCTTGGTCCCGCTGACATCTCTTTTGAACCAATGTATAAGTGATAATGTATTCCCAAAGTCGTTGAAAGTCTCAAAAGTCGTGCCACACACAAAAAAAAGTATTCTTGTTTTGAATATACCTATTTGTTCAGGATTTTGAATGTGTTATTTGTTCAAAATAAGACATTTTTCTTGGTTTCAAACAATTATTTGGGAAAACTAAAGCAAAATCTTGATAAATTTCTTTAATTTGAGATGAGGATAATCAAATCAAAACATTCACATTCTACATATAAAATGATGTATAATTTCAACATAAAAATGCATTACTTTTGGAACAAATATTATATACATTTCAAACAAGAATGTAATTCTTCTTTTGAATATATGCATGTGATTAAAAAATTGAGAATATCATATATTTAACTTAAATAGAGTATAATCAAATAGAGACATCCATATTCTTCATTGAAAACTTTGCATAGTTTCAAGTTAAAAATGTATTAGCCTTAGAATAAAATTACATATATTTGAAATAAATAGTAAAATTATTTGTTTATTTATATGTCCTTATTGAAAAACTTAAGAAAAGTAACTGTTTAACTTGAATGAAGTATATTCAAATCAAGACATTTATATGCTAAATATAAATCTATGCATAATTTCAACTAAAAATACTTTACTTTTGGAACAAATATAATATAAATTTGAAACAAGGCTAAAATTCTTCCTTTGAATATATGCATATGCATATGCTTAGAAATTTGAGAATATCATATATTTAACTTAGAGTATAGTCAAATAGAGACATTCATATTGTGAACTATTTATATTGTCAAGTTAAAAATGTATATTAGTCTTAGAATAAACATTACTTAAGTTTTAAATAAATAGTAGAATTCTTTGCTTCATTAAATATATTTATCAAAAAAATTTTAAATGCCAACTACTAAACTTGAGATAATTATATTCAAGTCAAGCGATCCATATTTTACGTATAGAATTATGCATAATTTCAACTAAAAAATGTTTTACTCTTGAAGCAAATATATTATTGATTTGAGAAAAGAAAGACTTTCTTTGAGAGTATCATATATTTGACTTGAACAGTGTATAGTCAAGCCATTTCCAAGTTCACAGTAGATGGATCTACTTACAATTCGCTGACACAGTCCTACCACAGGTCTATGAGAGTATGCACAAGAAATTCGTATAGGCAATCAAAATATAAATGCTTCAGCGCAATATCATCAGACTTTCTTAAATCATCAGGAGTTGGATGAT
Organism: Rutpela maculata; assembly: GCA_936432065.2. Taxonomy (NCBI): domain Eukaryota; kingdom Metazoa; phylum Arthropoda; class Insecta; order Coleoptera; family Cerambycidae; genus Rutpela; species Rutpela maculata. Next base: position 52,841,136 of record OW386294.2, read on the forward strand.
GGACGAATAGTTACAGTCAATTCTTGCGGTCGATATGAATTTGACTTAGAAAAATTAATTTCAGAAGGAAATAATCGTGATTTTCAATTAATATAAATATAGGGCTGATTTATTATAAGAAAACCGAGTATTCAAATTAATAACTTAATGTGCTTGAACTAACATTAGGCTGATTTATTACGAGAAAAATATATATTTGAACTAACAATCTGATATCTTTGGATCGACATTGGGCCTATTTACTGTGAGAAGAGCTTATAATTAAAATAATATCTAATATATTTGGATCAATGTTTAAAAACATTTAGTTTGATGTATATCATATTTTCAAATTAATAAACTATATATTCAGAAATAATCTAAAATATGTTAAAAATAATGCAAATATTTCATTAATTGAAGTAAATGGTAATCTCAATAGAAACATTTACAGTGTATCCCAGCAAGAAAATGTAATATTTGTTTCTAAATCTGACAGTGTGTTACTTTAAATATACTTATCTTTAAATGAACTTTACTAAATAGTTATATTTAAAATAATTTCAAACAAATATTTCTCTTATTTTAAGGCAATGACGCTTTTGCTTATATACGAAGTTATCATTTGCTTGACTTGAATAATATTTATTTGTTCTAAAACATTTTTTTTTTGTGTGCAGTATATAAGAAAAATAATATAGATGAACCCTCCAACCATAGACCCATATCTGTCATACCTTACTTTGCAAAAATTTTAGAAACCATATTAAAAATTCAAATGGCTGATTATCTTGAGGCAAACAATCTATTTAATCTTAATCAGTTTAGCTTCAGAACCAAAAGTACTACGACAATGGCGATTGACGACCTAACAACTATCATAAATCAAGCTTTTGAAGAGGGAAAGTTCACATGTTCTGTGTTTCTGGACTTATCAAAGGCTTTTGATTGTGTGTCCCATCAAATATTAATTAACAAACTGGATTATTATGGTTTTTCTAGCAGTAGCAAACTTCTGTGAAAGAAGCCAATACGTCCTCTATAATGGATTGAAGTCTGACCTACTTAACATCGAGTCCGGAGTCCCGCAAGGCTCAGTTCTGGGCTCCACTCTATTTTTAATATATATAAACGACCTCCCAAATTCTATAATAGACTCTTTATTAATAATGTTTGCTGACGACTGTAACATAACTGATTGTAACTCGGACCTGTCAATTTTGTTAGATGAGATCGATCTAACACAAGCAGTTGCTCAAAACTGGTTTATTTCCAATAAATTAAGTCTAAATACCTCAAAAACAGAAACAATGATCTTTTCACTGCGAAATATACATAATTTTAACAATCCCGACTCTGTTAAATTTTTGGGTCTATATCTAGATTCTAAATTAACATGGGACCAACATACCACTTATGTTAGCAGCAAAATATCTAAAAACATATACCTGCTTAGAAATTTGTCTAGTAATGTATCTCAACAAACTCTCCTCACTGCTTATCATAGCCTTATCCACTCGGTGATATCGTATGGCATTCTTGTATGGGGGCATGCTGCTTCTCGTGACGATGTTTTTAGAGTACAAAGAAGGGCTGTACGAATCATTGGTGGGTTAAAATACAGGCAAGATTGTAAAGATGCTTTTATAAAATTAAACATAATGACATTACCATCGGTCTATATACTGCAGTGTCTTTTATACATCAAAGCGAATGAAGCAATGCATCTAAGGAGAGGTCAAATACACTCGCATTTTACAAGAAATGTGAATAACCTGAATGTAAATTATTTGAGACTCAATAAAACCAGGGATGGAACTGGTTATTATTGTATTAAATACTTTAATGCATTGCCTCAAACTATACAAACATTACCAGAAAGGGAATTTAAATGTAGAATAAAAAAATTTCTCCTGTCAAAGGCATTTTATAGTGATTTAGAATTTTTAAACAGTAATTTAAGCCTTATTTAAATAATACATTGTATATTTATAAGAAATTCTACCATTAAAAAAAAAATATTTTATATTTTAACATTATACCATACATTGTTATTTATTACAACTATTTTCATGTTTCAGTTTGTTTACATACTACTGTGTTGTTCTTTTGACTTGTGTATATACTTTTGTATCTTTAACATCAATAAATTATGTCTATGTCTAAACCTGATAATATGTTATATAAGTATTTAATTGTTGAACCTGCTAAAACAGTTATTTACCAGGTTGAATGCGATAAATCAGCCCTATGATGGAACGTTTACGTTAGTCATAACGCCTATGTTACGGTCATCTGTCTCTCTCACTCTCATATATTTTTTGGTCAGCACTCAACATAACAGGTACATGTTAGATAACATTTACGTTATTCAACATACACCTGTTATGTTGAGAACTTACAAGAAATATGTGAGAGTGAGAGAGACAGATGACGGTAACATGGCTGTTATGAATAACGTAAATGTTAAATCATAGGGCTGATTGACTGTTACACTAACCGCATACCTACAGTCAACACATAGCATCTATGCTGTGGCCAACTACAACCGTATGCACTGAACCTGGTACATCCTGATGATTTTAATTTTACCAGGTTCTATACCAACATTTTCAGTAGGGCTCGTATTAAATAAGGATAGGACATCCACTGACCGGGACATCGCAAGATTTGTATAATGTACAAATCTTGGGGACATCGAACTGAAATATCGATGTTATTCATCGATGTTAACATCGCAAGGGAATATCGATATGCCCAAAGCATGGTCACTTTATATTTACATTAAAATATTTTTAAGTGATCTTCTATCGTTTATTATTACTTTTTACGCTACATATTTTTATCCGATATATAATAAACGGTACCTACCTATTTCATCGATGTTATTATAAATGTAATATCGATGGAAAACCAGAGCTGGGCAAATATGTATACTTAAATACTTTCAGAAATATTTGAAAACCCTCTAAGTATTTGAATCTCAAAAGTATTTAAATAAATATAATAAATATAATCAAATACACCAGGGAGACAGGCAGATACTCGTCAAGAATCAAGACATGTACTATACTATGTAGTTAATAAATACATTGCATCATTCAGTCTTCAGTCATTCACGTCTTAATTCCCAGAAAGTTGGTTGAGAGCAGACATAGACAGTAAATGTTAACTGTTAATGTATGTTTTGTGATTGTGACAGAGAACAGTTGAACTAGTGCCGTAGTCGCTGTGCTTTATTTGGGTATTTGCAAAAGACGTAAAGATCTAGCTCTACAGATAAGTAAAAGTCCAAACTAGAACTGATTAAGTATTAAATTATTAAAGTATTAAGTAAATATTAAAATAGTGTTGTAGAAGTTCATGAAAGTCATGAAATCTAAAATTTTGATACCTTAAATAGTCAAATAGTATTTAATATAATAATAATAATGATAATGATAATAGTCTTTATTGATTTCTACAAAAATAGAAAATACAATTTGACGAAGTTTGGCCATTAAAGGCTATTTTTACACTTAACTATGCTTCAAAATATATATATATATATATATATATATATATATATATATATATATATATTACTAACTATTTAATTACGTTAGTTAGGTATTTATTATTTAAATACTTTTATCTTTTGAAAATACTTAATATTCAAATACTTTCAATTTTCTGAATAGAAATTAAAAAAAAATATTTTCGTAGGTCGGGCGAAACTTATTCCAGGACGGGCGCCGTCCTGCCCCCCCCCCCCCCCCTAGCTACAGGCCTGCGTTTTCAGCACCCCAAAATTAGTAAAAAAGAGATGGCTTTCAGTACAGGGCCGAATTTATGTTTGAAAGGCCCCTGGGCACTTCTTATGTGGGGGCCCCTTGTAACGCTGCCAGTTTTAACAGAATTAAAATATAAATGTGTAAGCATTAAACCCAAGCAAGTTTTGATCCTTTATGTTTAGGGGTCATTTGTAGGCAGTGAATTCATAACGAATTAAAAAATCTTTAATAATTTTTTGAAAATGTTAATTTTATTATAATTTTATATCAACAAAATCATTTTTTACAATTTAGAAATATTTTTTGGTATAAAAGATGTTTACATTTTACAGTGCTTTACATTTCCTCTCCTTAACATTACATTAAATTTCATATAAAATTATTTGATTTTTGGATGTTACTCTTGTTGAATGGAAAGTTTAATTTTTTTTAATTCGTAAATTAACTTGGGCGCCGTGGGCACGTGCCCCAAGTGCCCCTGTGTAAATCTGCCATTTCCTTCCAAGCTTCCACGTCTACATCCTACATCCATTTTTCCAGCTTTGACCTTAATTTGTTCTGTTTGTAGCCATAGCTTATTCTCTAGTTCTTCTCTCATTTTTCATAGATCACCCATTAAGGGCCGTCGTAATCCACATCCTTGTAATCATAGATTCCAGATCCTAGACAAAAGCTCCAAGTTTAGCCTGCTTTCTCTTAGCCGAGTACCCCCATGCGTCTCGGAACCCACAAAACATCCACCTTCCTATCCCTAGCAAACTCTTCTAAAGTGTTACCCGTTCTTGGAAAGTTAGCTACTCCAGTGCTATCAAACTATTCCTTACCTCTTTCTTGCTAGTCATCGTACTCTGAAAACTGAGGCGTACGAACCCAGGGCAAAACTTTCCAGTACTCCCAAACATATTCCTGCCCTCAATTGCTGTTGATCTCTGCCAGAGGATAAAGTAACGAGACGATATTTTAGTATTCTAAAATATTTATTTACAATAATTTAAGTTACATATATAATATTGTCTATAAAATATTGATACACGCATATCATTTAATTAAAATTTATACATAATTAAAATTTCCAAAAATTGTTTTTGTAATACATATATATCTGAACAGATAAAACAACATACCTCATGTGAAATAATTATAAAACTAATAATTTCTCTAACATTCATACATGCAATTTGCTTTAAGCTTGAACTGACAATGGATATTTATTAAATATGTGAGGTTGACATTTTTCGTATTCTGCTTCGATGTCACACTTATCGAGATTAGCATTCAATACCAGTACAGGTGCTGGACAGTGGTGTAACGTTTTATAATATAACCAGTCTTCATGAATTTCATGTAATTCCTTGAGGTAATCGAACGACACGGATTTTTCTTCAGCACGATTTCTTTTCATCATTCGCTCATAGACGACCTCAGGCGTTGTTCGTAAATAGACTGCAAGTGAATTACATTATGTATAAGTTTTTCAATCATTATGGTATAGTAAGTTCTTTTACTTTATTCATTTTTAAAACTGGCAAAGACAATAAAGATTATCCATATAACCACATGATACCGTTTTTTTCTGCTGATATAAATCTGGGAATTATGATTATTGCATATACATACACAGGCCCGGAGAGAGGGGGGTAGTACCCCCGGGCCCAGGCTAAGGAAAGGGGCCCGGCAAGCGCGGGATATATTGGAAAAATTTGGATTTTTGTGGACTTATTTGGATATGGATGAATCCTTACAATCTGTATACTGCGATGATTTGAGTCAGCAGGAGCTTGTAGAAGAAGTGATGCACTTTAAAAGAAAGTAAACTTGACTCCCTGTTTCCAAATTTTGTAATCGCTCTCAGAATATTTTGCACTATCCAGGTCACAGTTGCCCAAGGAGAGCGATCTTTCAGCATACTAGTAAGGATAAAAAATTTCTTAAGATCATGCTCCGTACAAGATCGTGTCTCCAGTCTTGGAATGCTAGCTCTCGAAGCGCAGTTAGCACGCACGATTAATTTCAAAACTGTCCTTAAAAATTTTGCTGCTAGAAAAGCTCGGAAGACTATCATACATGTACAGGCAGATGCCGATACTTAATATCTTAAAAGGAAAATAATTTTTTTTTGTCATAATAAATAATTGATTTTTAATTTCAAAGGGGGTGGAGGCCCGCAATGTTTTACACCCAGGTCCCGATCTGGCTCTCGCTGGGCCTGTACATACATTTGTCATTACTAACTACAGATCACTATACCCAGTAAACATTAGTGTAACTTCACCTCTCTGAGAAGTAAGATTAATAGAAAAATTTTTATATAAAATATTTTACATAATTTTATGTAAAATAATATCATATTTAAGTCAACATATTAACTTAATTACTTATACAAAAGTTTACATATTTGTTACATAATTTTACTTAAAAATGTTTACCTACTTCATTTTACGACATGGAACACGTCAGTATCACGCTCACGCAGCATGCCAGATTGATTCATTTGATGTAAAATCTAACGTTTGTGTTTTTTGATCATTTTTGTGAAAAATTGTGGATGATGCCTTTTAATAACTTTGATGCAGAACTGTGAATCATAAAGCGTTGTGACTTTTTTAAATATAATTTTATTTGGACGTTTTATTAGTGTAGAGGTTAGGTGCAAACATAAACATGCCCGAAAAACGGAGTCTTATTGTTTGCGAATTTGGTGTACATACCCATGTTGGAGGTGCACCATTTTCCAGTGAATAACCCAAAAGCAAGTTTGTGTGGTACCGTTTTTATAAAGATATTTATTTAAAGGAAACGAAATATTTTTATAGGTTAAAATTATTTCACGGGCAATCGTTATTCTTGACAGACAATTATATCATTAAATGGATTTTGTTACACAAAAGCTGTATGTTGGTGCTGTTCCCACATTATTAAGTTCAACTGAATCCAGCGTAAGAAGTTGTAATTCAAGGAAACCCAGATCTTAATAATGACCAAAAGCTTTTGCAAAGTACTATGCATATTATTCATCATATTGTTTACCGACATCTTATAGCACCTACTTTGTGTTTGTTATTGTATTGTACATATATTTCAAAGTTTTGTATGTGTAAAGTAGGCTAATATTTTCCTGCAATTTTTCTTTTGTCCAAAATTGGCTTCAGCACGTCAAAATACTTCAGAAAAATTAGATCAGAACCTTAGGACAAAACCATTGCCCCTTTTTAGGGGATAAAAGGTAACCAAAAACGTTTTTTTAATATCAGAATCGGTTTTAACGTGTTAAAAAACAGGATTAGATGGTTCTGATCAAAAGCGCAGCCCTTTTTTTGTTGTCTTGTGATTAATGATATTGCTTGTATCGCCATTAAAAAAAATTAAGTTGATCATTATAAAACTACGAAGAAAACTAGAATTGTCTGAACCTTTTTGGTTAATTTTGTTGCAATAAATTAAAACAATTAAGATTTGCCATTATAAAAAAATATGCTTCTGGTAGAGTTAAATCATCTTGGCAAGGGACCCCGCACATTTTCTTATATAAAATAGCTCTCGGTGAATGTAATACCTAATATAATATAATTTAATATTTATACAAAAAAAGCTTAAGAAACAGTAACAAGTTCGAAAATTGAATCGTTGATTGTTTACTTTTCAGTGGCGTTAATTAACAATTTGTTTATATGACTGTTTAAGGAACTGTACTTTTATTATGGGATTCTCATAAGATTGATGCACTCGTCTACAGCTTATGCATGAAAAAAAGTTCTGCTTTATACACTTTGTTGCATAAATAAGTATTTTAAAATTATTTAAAACAATTTTTTGACAATTATTTAACAAATGCATTTTTTTCACGCTTCACGGCTCCCAATTGGCGTAGAAAAACCCGTTTTTTTTAATTGTTTCTTTTTTTGTGATCTTTTGAAGCATTCTAATGATTTTTAATTGTGTTTAATTTTGAGAAAAAAAAATTCTTTATAAAAAATTTAAAATGATTTTAAATAGTTTAAAAAAATTATGTGTTAACACCACTGAAGCGTAGGAGAAAAATCTACATTCTAAAAAAAATTGTTCTATGACTTGATGCACTTAAACAGCAAACGGTTCAATTTTCGAATTTGTTATTGTTTTCTTGGCGTTGTTATAAACATTTCCACCTGAAATTTGGTGTGATGATTTAATGGGCTTATTTAGCATATTTTTTTATTACGTTTTGCAAAAAATCTCTCAATTTTAGAGCGAAATTCAAAAAATCAGGATATTCTGAGATCTCTAGAGGCTTTAAAATTAATCAAGAATAAAGTCATTCACTCCTAGTTGCATTTCCATTCCCCTTTTTTCAGCAGCTATATGCTCTTATGTTGAAATACTCCAATAGTCCCCAAAACACTATCTCTAGCAAATTAGACAAATCTGATTTTAACAGTGCAAACTCAACTTTGAGACAGACTTTCGGATTGAATGACAGCACTTTGAGCACATCGGTTCATGTTTAAAGCAGTATACTTCTGAAATTTATCGGATCGACCTCAAATTTTCAGTATTATAATTATTCAATGATTACTTTGCATAAAGGTAATAAAAAATGAATAATGAAATTTGGAAGTGTGTTTTCGTAAAGTTTTGTTCAAATATATACATTATTAATTAAGCTATCATAAATTGTTTAATAACTGAACAAATTGATCAAAATAGTTTGCATCTAGTTTTCTTCAAAATTTAGTAAAGAATAATCTGTTTTTCTTTATTGCGATACAAGCTATATAACCAGATTTACTACACTATACAGGGTGTGCCACTTAAAACTCCCCGGACTTGTAACTTTTTTATTTTCGAAGCGATGACCATGTTGGGCACATCAAATTGTAGACATTTTTAAAGCCTTTAAACATCCATACAGTGATTAAATTTTTTTTTTAATTGTTAAGTGTAAAGTGTAAACTTAATTTCTTTGAATATTTTTTTACCTCATCCTGTATATAGGCTGTGTTAATGTTTTCTTATAAAGGTTTAAATTAGCTTCAATTTATATTATTAAAATTAAAAAAGGACAAGGGTAGATAAGGGCCTTTTTCCGCCAATCGGCCAGGTTGTATGTCATTATATTTTAAGAGTAGTATATGTCTTGACGAGTAATAAAAAACTGTTCTTTGGAATAGCAGATTATTCAGTGAGCGTATAATGATGGCTATTACTCGCGGGGGTGATCTTTATGGCACGAGATGAAGGCGTGTTGTAAATCATCCGAGTGTGTAATAGCCATTATACACGAACTGAATACTATAATTTATCCACGACTATCGCATATTTTAACTGTTTTAATCGTTTAAAACTGAAAAAATAAAGCTCATTTACAGTAAAACGTTGATGTGTTAAACGTCAAACACGAAAATATGCACGAAAATATGCACGAAAACATGGAAAAATGGATTTGCCGTTTCCTTATGAAAATTGCTAGTTCCGGATTGGTCAAAGGTGCGTTAGAATGAAAACAACTAGTTCCTGGTTGGTTAAATATGTGTTAGAATCAGATTATGTTCATTATACGTTTGGTTGGAATAATGACTATCATTATTTGACAATTGTTAAATGTAGAATGCTGTGATTATTCGATGGTCGTGGATAAACATATTCTTATTCAATACATACCACAATATGTGGTTTTGAGCGCTGACACGTTTAAATTCGCACGCAAGGTCGACACTACTACGACTCCCGCGGAAACGATTTTGTTTTTTATATATTGAAGCGCTTGATGAAACAATATAAATTAACCATTATTTAAAAGCTTAAATGCTCAACAATGAAATGAGGTATAGTTTATCTTGTTTCACTGAGCGCAACTAACTGAAATATACATTAAAAGTTCGGAAAAAGGCCAAAAATTACTAAAAACCGGAAACATGCCCACTTTGAAATGATATTACTATGACCTACCGTTGTTTTTCAAATGTAAAATATATAGAAACATAAAGATCATATGTTCAACTATAAATAAATAGCGCTTAGTGACTTTAAGGAGAACTTTTCTTTTTTATGAAATTAGTGGGCGAAAATTATATAGCTTATCTACCCTTGTCCTTTGCAATTTCCTACTTAGTACATTTTAATATAAGTTAGTTTTTAAAAATATTTTTTTTTGTTTTTTATTACTATTTTGTTACGCTGAATATTGTTTGTGATGTCTTTTACAGATAAAGGATAAAATTATTATTTACATTCCTTTCAAAGTAATTTAAAAAAAAATCAGTTTAGAATCGGATAGTGTTTTTAATTCCTTTCTCTAAAACCAAAAAGAATTTCGAATATGATGTAATAATATAAATTAAAGCTAATTAAAATCTTTATAAGAACGCTTTATATTAACGCAGTTCATGTACAGGGTGACGTGAAAAAATATTCAAGGAAATTAAGATTTCTTTCTTAACAATTTTTTCAAAAAAAATTTTTTTAAATGCTTTAAAAACATCTACAATTTGATGTGGCCAACATGGTCGTCCCTTAAAAAATAAGAAAATTACAAGCCTGGGGAGTTTTAAATGGTGCACCTCGTATATGAAACCTAACCTTTTTAACCTAACCTTTTAACGGACTAATATTTCAATTTTTTCACAGATTGTGTAACTGATGTTCAAGTAGCAAATGTCACAGTGACGAAGGCTGACCAAAGAACGGGTGAAAACAGAAACGACGCGAGAAATGCTTAACACTTATTGTAGATACTTAGTTAACTTGAATATAGATTAGTTACACAAAAGACACTTGTATTAATCTCTCCTAAATCAACGGTTAATAAACAAATTAAATGAAATTTGAGCTTTACTAGGAATGCAAGGTGGGGTAGGTAGGTGGGTATAAATCATTGGAGAAGAAAAAAATATCGCATAGCTGCTTTCTAAAGAGGACAACGCCTAATGTCTGGTTTACCTACTGGGATATGCAGAGATGAAGATGGAATTGAAGCTCTTTACTTTGTTGATACTAATTAACTTAGTTTAAACTGTCATTCAATTCGAGAATCTTTACTAAGCTAATATGTTGACAAATCAGACAACCTATCTTGCATTATATACTTTTTATCTCTTTTTGATGTAGCATGTATTTGTTTTATATACCTACTACCATAATGTTTAAAATAGCACCCTATAGTACTTTTTAAATATTGATAATAGAGAACTGGATTCTTGGAGTTAAATATATGAATATAAATTTCTCATAAATTGTCCAGAAAAATTGATATTCTTTAGGAAATAACTGGAGGAGACATCAACTTTTATTTTTAAGTAGAATACCTCTAAACATTTTTAGAAAGTTAGATAGTTTCATATTTTAAATATAAACATTTTTTACAAAAATATTTTCATTCAAAATATAAAACTACTCGGCTCTCTAAATAAGGTATCCCACTTAAAAATAAAACTTGGTGTCAACTTCGGTAATTTTCTAAGGAAATATATTTTTCTGCATAACTTATAACTTCAAAAATTCAATTGTGTAGTATCAATATTTAAAAAGTGCTGGGATATGCTATTTTGATCATATGGTAGGTAGATAAAATAAATACATGCTACATCATAAAGAAATAAAAAGTACATACATTAGTTACGTAGCGTAAGGTCACTATCAAGTGGTTGAATATACATATACACTACGTCATAAAGAGATAAAATTAGTTACGTATCGTTTCCATAGCATAAGGTCATTATTAAGTTGTTGAATATACATATACGCTACGTCATGTTACGTACCGTGAGGTCACAGTGCTCTTCACTATGTAAAAATCATATGCACATGTTGCCGACATTTCGCAGAGTATGCACATATGAATATGCGTCACATTTTACATACCACGTTACTTCTGCGAAACTTAGTTTACATAGCATTTACGTATATGCTATATATTTATGTTTGCTGGGTAAATATTCTGTACAAGATGGTTATACGTGTAATTGCACTAATAAAAAAGAAACAGTGAATACCAATCAAGTCCACTCCAGTATTAGCGTTTTTTAAAAGCCATTTGAAGTGTTCATCAATGACAGAAGCTGCAGCGTCAGAAATAATTCGATCTCTGTTCATTTTTTCCACAAAGCAATATCTGAAACAATCGGAAAATGGAATGAAAGTAATATGTACCTAACTTGTAGATGCATATAATTTAAATATACCTAGCACTGTAGACCGATCTCTCCATCAGCTTAATGGGATAACGAGGATACTGGCAATGATGTTGTAACATGGTATATTGAACATACGATTGAAAAGTAAAGCTCCATCTTTTAGGTTCTTCGTACATAAGGCCCTTTAACAAAACGTTAATCGTTAGTGGAATTTAATTTAAATTATTAGTGGGTACTCACCAGTAAATTGTGGCCATTGCAGTTTCTCCAGAGTTCGATTGGCTCGGCAAGAACACACACATTTCCATATTTGTTGAAGTAGTTCAAAAACGTCGTTTTCCCACTACCAATATTTCCTTCTACAATTACTGTAAAAGGGCGATTTATATTGCTTTTTGAAGTCATCATTTTTAGTTTTTTCTCGTGGTTATTTTGAAATTATGTGTTACAACTCTATTATTATCTAACCAATAATTTATACCAAAATTAAAATTAGCTGGATCGTTGAGACTTCTATACATTCCCTAACTTTTACTAATTGTTTTTAGTACACAGACCGTATAAAGGGCCTGGCTAATTGCTAATTAGCTGTAGTGGCTTGCTTCCAGCCACACCAGAAAACCGTTTGGCGCCAAAATTACTCCAATCTTGCCAGTTCTATTAAAAGTATAAGCTGTCAGGGATTTCCACTGAAAGGGGTTCTATAATATTAGTAGATCATACATCTTTAATATAATTATAGTAAATTATTAAAACTGAAATTTGAATGAATTTAGTTGTTATTTTATGTATTATTAATACTGAACTACACATATAAGTCGCGTTTGCACGCATCCAGTAATTTAGTCCAGTCTTTAGTAATTTAGTACTCGACCAATGCGGACAGCCAAGTTCGTGGTTTCAGTCCAAGGACTGTTAGTGTAGTTAACAGTCCTTGGTTTCAGTCGAGTGACTTAGTGTAAAGCGCTGTCCGCATTGATCGAGTACTAAATTACTAAACGACTCGACTAAAATACTGGATCCGTGCAAACGCGCCTTATTGGTGCTTCAAAACCGGTACCCTCAGATAAATCTGACAACGACGCAGCGGGATTGGATTGAAGGGCAAATTTATACCACTATTCATAAGTTTCATATTGAACTGGTTTGAACTCAAGCGAGTAAATAATGTGTATATTCTCGTTTTGATCAGGGGCGGATCCAGAATTTTAGGGGCCCTACGCTTTATGTACCTTTGTTTAATGTTATATGAAATTTTCTGTGTTGAAAATAATATATCTATATAAACGAGACAGAAGTCAAATTTCGTCGCAATTGCATTAAAATTAGTAGTTATATATATTTTTAAATTTGTATCTATATAAATGAAATTAAATTTAAGTGAAAATCAACTGAAAAAAATATCTTCAGCTTTTAAAAAGAAAGTTGGAAATACAGTTCAGTTAAAAAATAATCAAATAGACGCAGGAAAAAATAAATTCAAATTAAATCAAACACAAATTAATAAATTAGAAAAAGCTAAAAATAATGGAACAGAAATTAGATTAGAATTGAAATATGATCGAATTAAATCTACAGAATTTTTACCTTTATTACTTGCTGGACTTTGTGCATTAGGAGCATCCCAGGTAGCAGGGTGACGTCATTATGACGTCTTTTAAAGGTGATTTTTCGTCGCCGACGTCATTGTCCCAATAAATGACGTACCAGAGACGTGATATTTATAACGTACTTCCGTTGAGTGAAAAGTTTACCAAGAGGCGCAACCGTGTACTTGAAATCGTAGCCCAAGCAGGGTCTGATGTATAGTACGGCGCCACCGTATTGGGGTCTAAGATCTTAGTCAGTTGCACAAACATCAGTGATGGCACTCGTATGATTCGCGTCGCGTAAATCGTCGCTTTTGATAAACAAGGAGATTTGTCTCTGCGCCAGAGACGGCTCTCATATAGACATAATATTTAAATGCAATGCAACATCTGAAACATTCAGAAAAACGACGAAATGGTGAAATATTCATCATTGCCAGCTACATTGTATTTTTAAATTTAACCTAAAAACGGTAATGATTCTTACAAAAACATGTAATGCATACCTAGCAAATAAAAAACAATTTTGAATCAAACACATACCTTCTTGTTCTGTTTAGTGTGTGGCGTGTTTATTATGTTTATTTTCATAACAATTAAATATAAAAACCCAATGAGCTGCTGGCAACATAAAACATTTTTTTCCCAGTAAAATAAACCATTTTGATATAATATTAAATAATACATAACAAAGAAAATTAAGTAAAAGTTCCATGTACCATGTGCATCACAAATGCGCACAACGTGATAAAGTGAATTTTATTACTTTCACATCAATCACATCCAGTGGAAGTATAGTAACGGCAAAAAAATTTAAAAAAACTGTCATTGTTCAAATAGGCTTAGAATGTCATGAGACGTCAAGATTTTAAATTTGAGCAAAAAAAATTTCTGTTTGCCCGTAACTTTTTTGTGCGCATGTTTACTCTGGAATCGTTAAAGATATTGACTTGAAATTTGATACACGTATGTATTTTAACGAGAACTGGAACTAGATTATATTTTCATTTTATTCCGTTGAAGGGTAAATTGGGATAAAGGGGGGGTAAATAAGTAAATCAAGCATGTAAGAGTCCATAAAATTGGTATTTAGTATATATAAGAAAAGGTAAGGGCTCAAAAAATTACTCCCATTACCACCCCCACCTCACTATTAAAGGGGGGTGGAAAAGCGTCAACATATTTTTTACTTTATTTGCCCCCTCTACCACCCCCTTCCACCACCCCTCACTACCGATGTGACATATCGTTTTATAGGTTTTTGGAGTAGGCGATTTCAAATATTATGTTATATAAGTTTCATAAATAATTTTCACATAGTGGAGTGCAATTTTTTTCTTCTTTGTGAGAGACTTGGATAGAAAACGTGGATGTGGAATTTTAAGGTTTATAAACATGTTGCTAAATTGATACCAATGGTTCAAGGATAGATGAGGATATAGCAACGCGTCCTTGTGTGTGTATCTAGCTTCTACGATTTTCAATTAAAATACTATGCAACCTCTGTTCGGTGTTTCTATTATTTTCTTTATTCTTTAATAAGTGGGTTATCTCGAGTAGTATATAGATGCGCAGTGGATTTCCTCGAGTACTATGGATGCGCGGTGGCTTTCCTCGAGTACTATAGATGCGCAGTACGTTACTCCAAGTAATATGGATGCGCAGTAGATTTCCTCGAATAAAATGGATGCGCAATGGGTTACCTTGAGTAGTATGGATGCGCAGTGGGTTTTCACTAGTAAAATAGATGCGCAGTAGGTTACCTCAAGTAGTATGGATGCGCATTGGGTTTCCTCGAGTAACATGGATGCGCAGTGGGTTACCTCGAGTAGTTTAGATGCGAAGTTGGTTATCTCGGGTGGTATGGATGCGTAGTAGGTTTCCTCGAGTATAATGGATGCGCAGTGGCTTTCCTTGAGTAGATACTGTTGATGCGCAATAGGTTACCTATACGAATACGCAGTGGGTTTCCTCGAGTAAAATGGATGCGCAGTGGGTTACCTCGAGCAGTATAGATGCCTTTCCTCAAAGAAAGTGCTTGAAGTAGATTACTTCCACCGTGTAGTCCACGGCACATTATGATTGTTTATATTTTTGTCATGCCATTTTCTACGTACTGCTCCCACTTCCAGTATAAGTGTAGTAATTTTGAAAACATTTATTTAAATAGGCTTAGAATGTTATGACATGTCGAGATTTTAAATTGAAGCAAAAAATAATTTCTATCGCGTCGGTCTCTGACGTTTTGGGTGCACGATTACTCTGGAACCGTTTAAGATATTGACTTGAAAATTGGTACACATATGTATTTTAACGAGATCTGGAAATAGGTTATATTTTGATCTTATTCTGTTAAAGGGTTGAGTGGTAAATTGGGATAAATGGGGGTAAATAGGTAAATTAAGCAAGTAAGAGTCCATAAAATTTGGTATTTAGTTTATTATTATATAAAAGAAGTTAAAGTCTTAGAAAAATTTTTGGCATTAACTACCTCCATTATCACCCCCACGCGATTATTAAAGGGGGTGAAAAAAAATTGTGATTTAGTGTGTACAGGAACCAAAGGCCTCAAAAAATTTTCCACTTCACCCATCCGCGTATCACCTCCTACCACCACCCCAACCCCCACTATCGACGTAGCATATCGTTTTTTGGTTTTCATTTAGAAAATTTCATAAAAAGTTATTTCCACATGGTGGAGGGCAAATATAGTGTTTTCGTTTCTAGAGGCTTGGATAGGAAATCTGGATGTGGAAGTAGTGATTCCTTGGGCTGCGGTTTTTATTTTAAAATGTTAAAACCGCTGCCCAAGGAATCACTACTTCCACATCCTGATGTTCTATCCAAGTCGCTCAAAACGAAAAATATTTTGATACTATATTTGCACTCTACTATGTGGGAATAATTGTTTATAGAACTTTAATTATATAATATTTGAAATCGCCTACCCCAAAAACTCATAAAGCGATATACCACATCGGTAGTGGGGGTGGGGGTGGATGAAGTAAAAAAAAAATGTTTGAAGCCTTTGGTTCTTGTACACACACCAACTCACAATTTTACCCCCCCCCCCCCCTTTAATAATGAGAGTGATAATGGTTAAATTTTTTGAGACCTTGACTTCTCTTGTATTTACTAAATGCCAATTTTTGTCGTTGTTGTACTTCCACTGGATGTGGAAGTAAAAGGCATATTGACATTTTATGATGAAACTGTTATTTTTAAGATATCACAAAATTATCCATTTTGCACCTTTCTTAACCGTCTTCACCCTAGCAAATTTTGAATATGTTTTAGATGACATTTTCCATTCCTACTGCCGCAAAAATATTACATGTTGCAATATTTTTCGGGTTTACACCATTCCCTTCTTTAATTCTGCTGAACTGTAATAACCAATTTGTACAAAAATATTTTTTATCCTCTCCCAAATATACTGCTACTGCAGTGATGGGTTCATTAAAAGTTATTTATTTGTTTATAGGCTTTTCTCTGTAATTGCTTTTTTTTAATAATTAAAACGAAAAAGCGATTTTATTGGGAAAAAGAGTAATACTTAGTAAACATAATAAAAAAACCGCTGCCCAAGGAATCACTACTTCCACATCCAGATTCTCTATCCAAGTCACTCACAACGAAAAAACTTTGTATGTGAAAATAGTTGTTTATGGAACTTTAATAATATAATATTTGAAATCCTCTACCCCAAAAACCCATAAAACGATACCCCACATCGGTAGTGGGGGGTGGATGAAGTAAAAAAATATTTTGAGGTTTCTGGTTCCTGTACAAACACTAAATCACAATTTTTTTTCATCCCCTTTAATAAGGGGGTTAGGGTGGTAATGGGGGTGGCTAATGCCAAACATTTTTTTGAGACCTTAGCTTCTCTTGTATATACTAAATACCAATTTTATGGACTCTTACCTGCTTGATTGACCTATTTACCCCCAACCCTTCGACGGAACTAGATGAAAATATAATCTAGTTCCAGATCTCGTTAAAGTACATACGTGTACCAAATTTCAAGTCAATATCTCAAACGGTTCCAGAGTAAACGTGCGCACAAAAAAAAGTTACAGACCGACAGACAGAAATTTTTTTTCGCTCAAACTTAAAATCTCGACGTTTCACAACATTCTAAGCCTATTTGAACAATAAAAATTTTTTTAATTTTTTTTGTCGTTACTATACTTCCACTGGATGTGGAAGTAATTAACTTAATTTGAATATCTGCGGAAAGACTGGTTAATTTTTTTTCTTTTTATTACAAGTAGGTATTACTTTTTCGAGAGCACAGTTTTCGAGGCGATAAAGTATCGCACAAATGGTACACTTCTGAAATCGCTTGCATTTTTCTTCTGGTACTAGCAAAAAAATATTTTAGTGCGATTTCATTGAGTTCGATGGTAACAGTATTTGTGAATATTTCAAGACCTCCCAATTTGCTTACACGATTATAAAAAAGTATATTGAAATTTCGAAGAAGGTATTTTTTGACTTACACAGCAAGAACGGTAATGCACTTTTTATAAAGCATCGAATTTTGTACAAAAAAGTCGCTGAGAGCATATTTTTATCTATTATAGCTCACATGCCAAAGGCGCCCGCGCGCAAACCTCAAAGTAACTGTTTTTCGCGCTGTTCTCCAAGCAGCCCGTTAAAGCAGTTAAATATTATTTTTCCAATGAGAATTTGTGGTCGATTTTTTTATTTATGAATTTCTGATCGCTCTGCACGATGGCGTCCTTCATTTTTCTTAAATATGCGTTTTTTAATGCAAAAAACATTAAAAAAATCGTATATTTGAACTTTTCCACCTTGTAGGAAGTAATTTTCTTTCTTAAAAAAATGTATCTATTATTGACATATCATTTTGTTTTTATTTATCACATATAAACAATTAATATAAGGACCAAAAAGTGTAATTTTTCATTTTCATCGATTTTTATATAACTGGAACTTGCCGCATATTTTTATTAATTAGTGTTTTTTTCTGTACAATTGTACATACATTTCAACAACACAAAGAATATTTAACTATTTTTTTATTTTATTTCAACATTTTTTTAATACTTGTAACTCCATTATTAATATTATGCATCGTATAAAAAACAGTTTTAAACAGAAGTTACTCATTATGTTTTGTGTAATTTAAATTTGACTATTAGCATCGCCGTTTTTTTAATTTTTTGTTTGTTAATTAAGTCGCCAGTGCCACTTGCAGAGTAGCGTAAAAAACAGTCATTTTTATGCTTACACGTGAGCACCTGTAGCTCTAAAACTATAGTAGATAAGAATATGCCCTCGCGGACTTGTTTGTAGAAAATTCCATGTTGTACAAAAAAAAGTGCGGTGCATTTTCGTATTTATTAGCGTTCTCGCTACGCAAGCCCTGAAAGATCAAAAACACCATCCTCGACATTTGCATATTCTTTTTTCTAATTATTTTAAAAAATTGGGAGGTCTTAAACGTACTCATAAATACTATTCCATGAAGCTGAACCGAATAGCAAAATAAAATATTTTTAATTTATCACATTTTTATAAATTTCAGAAATTCAAAATTGAACAAAAATCTCAAAAAAAAACATTTTTTGAACCTCAAATGGGTCTCGAGGACAAGGAACAATTGCAATTTCGAACAAAACACGATTGTTACAGCGCACAACGTGGCGACTTAAAAGATGAAATGCGACAATAATTGATAGTTAAAGGTTTCTCTTGTTTTTGAATTTTAAGTGAAACTAGTGAAAGAATTATTTATCTGAGATTTTTGTTTGTAAGTTTTTATTAATAAATTTGTCCTAACAGTAGTAACTTGTAAATGTTTTTTATCAGGGCGGCAAGCAACTGTTTGCTACAGGTGCCAAATACCCTGACGCCGGCACTGATTGCTCCGGTCTATAACCTGCGTGGAGAATTATAACTTAATAAATATGTTATGTACCCTCGTTCGCTGGATATCAACGTCCAGTATTTCTATTCGCGGTTCGCGCAAAATAACACCGCGCGGTGGCACCACAAGTCAACGAACAATATGTGGATAGAGACGTGTGGGGGAAGCGTGATGAGCGAGATGAACATATAGGAACGGTTTTGGCCGTATAGTTGCGTATCTTATAGACTCTTCAATCAACGGTACTTCTGACGTCATCATGAAGACGTCAAATACACGTTTCTCTTAGGTCATTATTTTGACGTCATTAATAAATGACGTACCAGAGACGTGATATTTAATACGTACTGTTGACGTCATCATGAAGACGTCAAATATACGTCATTATTTTGACGTCATTAAAATGACGTGAAATAAATCTTTATAAAATAAAAATAAATAGAAATATTTAGTGATTAGTTCAATTTTTGCCACATAGTAATAATAAATTTGTTTTACTATTTCTAACTAGGTATACAGCTTTTAAACATATTTAAATAAAGATGTTCAATGGTTCGCGGTTCGATCCCTGCACATTCCGGTTTTTTTTCGTCAAAAATTTTATTAATAATTGTGGAAAAATATTATAATGAGAGGTTTGCATCCCTTATCGCAAAATTCACTGATTAACCAATACGTCATAATGGCGTCATATGTATGACGTCATTGGGCTGTGACATTGTACCGCCTTTTCACGTCATGCTGAAGGTGAAATTGACGTAATTAATGCCGAAAAAACGACGTCATAATGACGGCACCTTGCTGTCTGGGATTAACTGGAGGAGCAAGTGCATCAGTAGTAAATTCTGTTATAAATAAAAAATCAAATGATAAAGAATTAGAATAACAAATAAGACATAATAAAGCTATGGAGGGAAGAATGAAAAAGAAAAAATAACTGCTTTAACTAATTATATTATTATTAAAAAAATATAAAAAACTTTAAAGGATGTTTTATGAAGGATGAATTACCAACAAAACCAAAAGAAAATGAATGTGAAATACACGGGAAGTCGGAACGGGGCATGCAACACCCTACCCTGCTGGAGCAAAGAACTCGACCGGCTGCTCGGCTCAATAAGATACTCTCCAAAGATCCCCAACAACAACCAGGACTCATGAAACGAGACTCCTTTACAACCAATCTCTCTGAAACTTCTGAACTCCTGCTAAAAACAATGGTTCCAGGCAACACTGTGTCGTCCTATATGGACCGGCCCGACGTACGTCACCTGGTCGCTACTGCAGCCGACTGACATTGCGAATGGGACAGTGGACGATGCAAAAGTAGCCTGGATGATCAACAATTTCCTCCTCTTTAAAATCACCAGGTATAGACGGTGTTTTTCCAGTTCCACTCCAGTGGGGACTGGAATACATACACCACCACCTGGTGCATATTTACCGGGCGTGCATTGCCTTTAAATACACTCCGGTAAAGTGGAGGGAAATAATAATAATAATAATAATGGTTTATTGATGTTAAGTATACAAATAGCATTTCCACACGTCAAATAATTTAACTAATTACCAATAAGGTTTAGTGTTGCATAGATACAAAATAAAAATATTTAGAAAAAAAAATGCAAAATGACATTAATATAAATAAAAAACAAACTAGTACGATAAAATGTTGGGTATAGACCAACAAAAGTGTATGTTGCTTTGCAGACGAAAATGTCCTAGGTTCCCACACATATAAACTATATGTCGGAGAAATTGTTTACAAGATACTCATCAAAATTATAAAACACTTTATTCTTTAAGTATGTCTTAATTTTATATTTGAACTGATTAATGTCTAAGTCTTTTATATTGGTTGGTAGGATAATAAAGAATATTAAAGAATTTAATGCAGTAAACAAAGGTAATATTCATACCTAAACCAGGACATACAGACTACTCCCTACCAAAATCATATCGGCCCATCACCCTCTCCTCCTTCCTATTGAAAGGTCTGGAGAGACTGTGTGATCGAGAAATTAGGAATACAGTGTTAGTTTCACGTCCACTGCATCCAAATTAACACGCTTACATCCCAGGGAAATCAACAGAATCGGCACTTCACTACTTGGTATCTCGTATCGGGAGATCGGTGGATATGAAAATGTCAACCCTGGGAGGGTTTATTGATATCGAAGGTACTTTTGATAAAACAACCTTTGAGAGTATAGGCATAGCCCTCCAAATGCATGGTGTTCCCAACACACATGCCCAAATGAAGAGCCGTCCGAATAAATGTGGGGAACATAGAGACTAGAGGCATGGTCAATAGAGGCTGTCCACAGAGTGGCGTTCTATCATCCCTACTGTGGGTTATGGTCGCCGACAGTCTCCTACAAGGCCTTAATGACTCTGGCTTCTTTGCAATAGTGTATGCAGATGACGTTACCATCTTGCTAAATGGAAACTGAAGACCTCCTATGCGAACTAATGCAAACAGCCCTCAAGTTGGTCAATAATTGAAGCACAGAACCCTCCCTCTCCGTGAACTCCCAGAAAACCGGCTAGTGCTATTCACCAAGAGAAGGAAACTACCAAATATGAAAATGCCCAAATTATCGGGCACTCAACTCCACTTAGCGAGTGAGGTCAAGTACCTGGGGGTTATATTTAACGGCACTCTGAATTGGAAGAGACATATGGAAGTTAAGATAAACAAGGCATGTGCAACCTTCTGGCAGTGTCACAGGGCGGTCAGTAGGTCCTGGGGTTTCTTACCCAGAATCTCCCTCTGGCTGTACACTGCTGTGATAAGACCCTTGCTTTGTTACCCAGCCAGTCTGGTGGCCCAGAGTAAGCCAAAAAACAGCAGCATCTCAACTGGAGCATGTTCAAAGACTGGCATGTCTCTGCGTTACTGGTGTGATGCAAACGACGCCTACAGCTGCAATGGATACTATACTCTGCATCCCCCCTCTAAATCTATACATAGAGGTGGTGTTGAGGACTGCTCTGAGATTGCAATCTGTAGGCCAATTTTATATTAAGGGCACAGCTATGAGACATGCCCGTATCCCACAAGTGACTACAAAACAAATTCCTCTTCTGGGAATGGAGACCGACTGTATCTCCCCTATATATAACTTTAACAAGAACTTTGAATGTGTCCGGTAATGACGAGCCAGAAATTATCACTCTACACTGATGGCTCAAAAATGGACTGTGGATCGGGCCCGCAAGGGATTTGAGTGCGCCCCGCATAGTCCGGAACCTGCAACAGCGCTTTCAAATTCAGTCCACAGTTCCCTGCTAAAGAACTATACACTCAAACGCCACGCAGACTGTTGGAGTGGTCTGAGCAGATGCAGACATAGTAGAATGGCTTTGGCCACACCCAGTCGCAAGCTAGGCAAACACTGTCTCCAGATGTCTAGGAGTAATCTGTGTATTTATGTAGGATTACTAACAGGACACTGCAGACTAAACAAACACCTCCATATATATACTGGGAGTCATCGTTGATTGAAGAGTCTATAAGATACGCAACTATACGGCCAAAACCGTTCCTATATGTTCATCTCGCTCATCACGCTTCTCCCACACGTCCCTATCCACATATTGTTCGTTGACTTGTGGTGCCACCGCGCGGTGTTATTTTGCGCGAACCGCGAATAGAAATACTGGACGTTGATATCCAGCGAACGAGGGTACATAACATATTTATTAAGTTATAATTCTCCACGCAGGTTGTAGACCGGCGCAATCAGTGCCGGCGTCAGGGCATTTGGCACCTGTAGCAAACAGTTGCTTGCCGCCCTGATAAAAAACATTTACAAGTTACTACTGTTAGGACAAATTTATTAATAAAAACTTACAAACAAAAATCTCAGATAAATAATTCTTTCACTAGTTTCACTTAAAATTCAAAAACAAGAGAAACCTTTAAATATCAATTATTGTCGCATTTCATCTTTTAAGTCGCCACGTTGTGCGCTGTAACAATCGTATTTTGTTCGAAATTGCAATTGTTCCTTGTCCTCGAGACCCATTTGGGGTTCAAAAAATGGTTTTTTTGAGATTTTTGTTCAATTTTGAATTTCTGAAATTTATAAAAATGTGATAAATTAAAAATATTTTATTTTGCTATTCGGTTCAGCTTCATGGAATAGTATTTATGAGTACGTTTAAGACCTCCCAATTTTTTAAAATAATTAGAAAAAAGAATATGCAAATGTCGAGGATGGTGTTTTTGATCTTTCAGCGCTTGCGTAGCGAGAACGGTAATAAATACGAAAATGCACCGCACTTTTTTTTGTACAACATGGAATTTTCTACAAACAAGTCCGCGAGGGCATATTCTTATCTACTATAGTTTTCGAGCTACAGGTGCTCACGTGTAAGCATAAAAATGACTGTTTTTTACGCTACTCTGCACGTGGCATTGGCGACTTAATTAACAAACAAAAAAATTAAGAAAACGGCGATGCTAATAGTCAAATTTAAATTACACAAAACATAATGAGTAACTTCTGTTTAAAACTGTTTTTTATACGATGCATAATATTAATAATGGAGTTACAAGTATTAAAAAAATGTTGAAATAAAATAAAAAAATAGTTAAATATTCTTTGTGTTATTGAAATGTATGTACAATTGTACAGAAAAAAACACTAATTAATAAAAATATGCGACAAGTTCCAGTTATATAGAAATTAATGAAAATAAAAAATTACACTTTTCGGTCCTAATATTAATTGTTTATATGTGATAAATAAAAACAAAATGATGTGTCAATAATAGATACATTTTTTTAAGAAAGAAAATTACTTCCTAAAAGGTGGAAAAGTTCAAATGTACGATTTTTTTAATGTTTTTTGCATTAAAAAACGCATATTTAAGAAAAATGAAGGACGCCATCGTGCAGAGCGATCAGAAATTCATAAATAAAAAAATCGACCACAACTTCTCATTGGACAAATAATATTTAACTGCTTTAACGGGCTGCTTGGAGAACAGCGCGAAAAACAGTTACTTTGAGGTTTGCGCGCGGGCGCCTTTGGCATGTGAGCCATAATAGATAAAAATATGCTCTCAGGGACTTTTTTGTACAAAATTCGATGCTTTATAAAAAGTGCATTGTGTACCATTTGTGCG
Organism: Rutpela maculata; assembly: GCA_936432065.2. NCBI lineage: Eukaryota > Metazoa > Arthropoda > Insecta > Coleoptera > Cerambycidae > Rutpela > Rutpela maculata. The sequence continues at coordinate 52,865,620 of OW386294.2, forward strand.
ATACTTTATCGCCTCGAAAACTATGCTCTCGAAAAAGTAATACCTACTTGTAATAAAAAAAAAATTAACCAGTCTTTCCGCAGATATTCAAATTAAGTTAATTACTTCCACATCCAGTGGAAGTATAGTAACGACAAAAAAATTTAAAAAAATTTGTATTGTTCAAATAGGCTTAGAATGTCGTGAAACGTCGAGATTTTAAGTTTGAGCGAAAAAAAAATTCTGTCTGTCGGTCTGTAACTTTTTTTTGTGCGCACGTTTACTCTGGAACCGTTTGAGATATTGACTTGAAATTTGATACACGTATGTACTTTAACGAGATCTGGAACTAGATTATATTTTGATCTAGTTCTGTCGAAGAGTTGGGGGTAAATTTAGGTAAATTTGGGGTAAATAGGTCAATCAAGCAGGTAAGAGTCCATAAAATTGGTATTTAGTATATACAAGAGAAGCTAAGGTCTCAAAAAAATGTTTGGCATTAGCCACCCCCATTACCACCCTAACCCCCTTATTAAAGGGGATGAAAAAAAATTGTGATTTAGTGTTTGTACAGGAACCAGAAACCTCAAAATATTTTTTTACTTCATCCACCCCCCACTATCACCCCCCTATCACCACCCCCCACCCCACTACCGATGTGGGGTATCGTTTTATGGGTTTATGGGGTAGAGGATTTCAAATATTATATTATTAAAGTTCCATAAACAATTATTTTCACATACAAAGTTTTTTCGTTGTGAGTGACTTGGATAGAGAATCTGGATGTGGAAGTAGTGATTCCTTGGGCAGCGGTTTTTTTATTATGTTTACTAATTATTACTCTTTTTCCCAATAAAATCGCTTTTTCGTTTTAATTATTAAAAAAAGCAATTACAGAGAAAAGCCTATAAACAAATAAATAACTTTAAATAAACCCATCACTGCAGTAGCAGTATATTTGGGAGAGGATAAAAAATATTTTTGTACAAATTGGTTATTACAGTTCAGCAGAATTAAAGAAGGGAATGGTGTAAACCCGAAAAATATTGCAACATGTAATATTTTTGTGGCAGTAGTAAAGGAAAATGTCATCTAAAACATATTCAAAATTTACTAGGGTGAAGACGATTAAGAAAGGTGCAAAATGGATAATTTTGTGATATCTTAAAAATAACAGTTTCATCATAAAATGTCAATATGCCTTTTACTTCCACATCCAGTGGAAGTACAACAACGACAAAAAATGGCATTTAGTAAATACAAGAGAAGTCAAGGTCTCAAAAAATGTAACCATGGGGGGGGGAAATAAAATTGTGAGTTAGTGTGTGTACAAGAACCAAAGGCTTCAAACATTTTTTTTTACTTCATCCACCCCCACCCCCACTACCGATGTGGTATATCGCTTTATGAGTTTTTGGGGTAGGCGATTTCAAATATTATATAATTAAAGTTCTATAAACAATTATTCCCACATAGTAGAGTGCAAATATAGTATCAAAATATTTTTCGTTTTGAGCGACTTGGATAGAACATCAGGATGTGGAAGTAGTGATTCCTTGGGCAGCGGTTTTAACATTTTAAAATGAAAACCGCAGCCCAAGGAATCACTACTTCCACATCCAGATTTCCTATCCAAGCCTCTCAAAACGAGAACACTATATTTGCACTCCACCATGTGGAAATAATTGTTTATGAAATTTTCTAAATGAAAATCAAAAAACGATATGCCACATCGATAGTGGGGGTTGGGGTGGTGGTAGGAGGTGATACGCGGGTGGATGAAGTGGAAAATTTTTTGAGGCCTTTGGTTCCTGTACACACTAAATCACAATTTTTTTTTCACCCCCTTTAATAATCGCGTGGGGGGTGATAATGGGGGTAGTTAATGCCAAAAATTTTTCTAAGAATTTAACTTCTTTTATATAATAATAAACTAAATACCAAATTTTATGGACTCTTACTTGCTTAATTTACCTATTTACCCCCATTTATCCCAATTTACCACTCAACCCTTTAACAGAATAAGAACAAAATATAACCTAATTCCAGATCTGGTTAAAATACATATGTGTACCAATTTTCAAGTCAATATCTTAAACGGTTCCAGAGTAATCGTGCACCCAAAACGTCAGAGACCGACGCGATAGAAATTATTTTTTGCTTCAACTTAAAATCTCGACATGTCATAATATTCTAAGCCTATTTAAATAAATGTTTTCAAAATTACTACACTTATACTGGAAGTGGGAGCAATACGTAGAAAATGGCATGACAAAAATATAAACAATCATAATGTGCCGTAGAGTACACGGTGGAAGTAATCTACTTCAAGCACTTTCTTTGAGGAAACGCATCTACATTGCTCGAGGTAACCCACTGCGCATCCGTTTTACTCGAGGAAGCCCACTGCGTATCCGTATAGGTAACCTACTGCGCATCAACAGTACCTACTCAAGGAAAGCCACTGCGCATCCATTATACTCGAGGAAACCTACTACGCATCCATACCACCCGAGATAACCAACTTCGCATCCAAACTACTCGAGGTAACCCACTGCGCATCCATGTTACTCGAGGAAACCCAATGCGCATCCATACTACTTGAGGTAACCTACTGCGCATCTGTTTTACACGTGAAAACCCACTGCGCATCCATACTACTCAAGGTAACCCATTGCGCATCCATTTTATTCGAGGAAATCTACTGCGCATCCATATTACTTGGAGTAACGTACTGCGCATCTATAGTACTCGAAGAAAGCCACCTCGCATCCATAGTACTCGAGGAAATCCACTGCTCATCTATATACTACTCGAGATAACCCACTTATTAAAGAATAAAGAAAATAATAGAGACACCGAACAGGTTGCATGGTATTTTAATTGAAAATCGTAGAAGCTAGATACACACGCAAGGACGCGTTGCTATATCCTCATCTATCCTTGAACCATTGGTATCAATTTAGCAACATGTTTATAAACCTTAAAATTCCACATCCACGTTTTCTATCCAAGTCTCTCACAAAGAAGAAAAAAATTGCACTCCACTATGTGAAAATTATTTATGAAACGATAATAACCTAATATTTGAAATCGCCTACTCCAAAAACCTATAAAACGATATGTCACATCGGTAGTGAGGGGTGGTGGAAGGGGGTGGTAGAGGGGGCAAATGAAGTAAAAAATATGTTGACGCTTTTCCACCCCCCTTTAATAGTGAGGTGGGGGTGGTAATGGGAGTAATTTTTGAGCCCTTATCTTTTCTTATATATACTAAATACCAATTTTATGGACTCTTACATGCTTGATTTACTTATTTACCCCCCCTTTATCCCAATTTACCCTTCAACGGAATAAAATGAAAATATAATCTAGTTCCAGTTCTCGTTAAAATACATACGTGTATCAAATTTCAAGTCAATATCTTTAACGGTTCCAGAGTAAACATGCGCACAAAAAAGTTACGGGCAAACAGAATTTTTTTTTGCTCAAATTTAAAATCTCGACGTCTCATGACATTCTAAGCCTATTTGAACAATGACAGTTTTTTTTAAATTTTTTTGCCGTTACTATACTTCCACTGGATGTGATTGATGTGAAAGTAATAAAATTCACTTTATCACGTTGTGCGCATTTGTGATGCACATGGTACATGGAACTTTTACTTAATTTTCTTTGTTATGTATTATTTAATATTATATCAAAATGGTTTATTTTACTGGGAAAAAAAATGTTTTATGTTGCCAGCAGCTCATTGGGTTTTTATATTTAATTGTTATGAAAATAAACAGACAGGCAGGCAGAATTGTTTTTTTCGCTCAAACTTAAAATCTCGATGTTTCGTGATATTCTAAGCCTATTTGAACAATAAAAATTTTAAAAAATTTTTTTGTTACTATACTTCCACTGGATGTGAAAAATTATACTATGTTTGGTTTCTCAAATATTTGCGATAAATCGAAAATAAACGCATACTCCCCTCTCGTTCTCCAAAATCCCATCATTAACAATAAAAATGTCGCGTCGGCCCCTTGTCAACAATGTATCGACTAGACTGATAATAAGGTGGCAAAGAAATATAAAGATAAATCACGTCTACAGAGAATTATCGTATACCATATTACGCCTTTCTTTCTCGATGTATTACATATTAAACACATTGTCCGAATATTAAATTTATTGCATCTTACCGAAGACGAAGATACATTTTCAATTTCACTGAATTGGGAAAGATTTTTAAGATTTTACAAACTAATATAGGTTTGTTTGCAGGCTATATGAAATTTCACTTTGACTTTTCCACTTAAAATATTTTCCTCTTGTTGCAAAATCTTTTCGACACAAATGTCTCGCCTTTTTACCGTGGCATATATATATATAATTGTTTTTACTCCTTGCAATCTAGGATTTTGTCTCACTAATTTGTCATTATCTTTCAAAGTTTGTCCACAGAATAAACATTCCATTGTTAAGCACTAAATAATATGTAATAACTCAATAAAAATAACTAATACTCATTTGCATTCACATTATATAAAGAAAAGTTTGTTTCTAACTGGCATAGTATAATATAAGATTACTTGTATTAAATAGTCCACACTTGCCGGACATCTAGGCCTCTAGGATCGAAAAACTCAGCTTTAAATAACAAAATTTCGAAAACTATAAGTCGTAGAGACCTGATTTTTGTTTTAAAAACTTCCTTGAGGTGTAGACTTTATTTCATACGCAGATGGTATGTCAAAATTCCTTAAAATAAAAAAGTTTTTCGCTTACTGAAAAAAGCGCTGCAAGGGAAGTAAATGTTCAAGTTTTACCTCGTTTTACAGAAAAATTAGATTTTCCATAAAAACAAAATTTAAGCAGTGACCTTCGCCCACATTTCCTCCATCAATTAAAAAAAAATACGTATAATTATCTCAATTGGTTCCGGAGATATCACGAGGGATGTGTGAAAATGTAAGAAAAATTAATTTTGACAGATTTATAACATTTTTCGTCATAAAAATAGTTTGACCTCCCAAAAAATATTGTAATTGGACATTACAGATGGCCAAGGACCTAATCTATCATGCTGTGAAGGTCCCATGTGGTTGTACCTTCAAAAATTTTTTTTCAAGAAGGAAGCTACTTTTCCTCGTTTTACGGTGCACTAATACAACAAATGACACGAACCATGCGAGTGCTATCAGCCGACTGAGGGACTGAGATTGACGAGATTGCTAGACCCCAATGTCAGTGGCGCCTAACTATACCACAGACCCTGCCCGCGCTACGATATTAAGTACACGGCTGCATCTCTATAAGGACTCTTCACTCAACGGAGTCATAGACAACTCTAAATGTAGAGGGTGTAATCTGGATGACGACACTACCGAGCATGTGCTCTGTCACTGCCCTGCTCTCTCAACGAAGAGGATCCATACTGGGGTACTTCTGGCCCAGTATGGCCAGCATAGGTGGCGTCTCACCTGACCTTCTCCTCAAATACATCACTAGTGTTGGTTGGCTTGAGGAATGAGAGGCTCGGTCGACAAGCCACCACTTACGGGGGCAGCACGATGGGCCCATATATGAGGCCTGAGTGTACATGAGCGCAAGCTCACCCCCCACCTAACACTCCAAGATCCAGGTTCACACTGGGTTTCATGCATTAAAAAAGGAGCTTATAAATTTTGATTCTTATGGAGTTATTATGAGTTCATAATACAAGTAACTTGTTCATATACCTCTTTTATTCTATTATATTTCTAATACATAGAAATTTAAAAAAAAAATGTTTTTTATTTCATATTCAAATACTGTATATTTTTAGAAGAGAATTTATAACATAACTTGAATATTATAAAGAAATGACAATAATATATATTCAGAGGGGTAAATTTGGATTCACTGACTGTTCTTATTTGTACGTCTTTGTGACGTTATTTTTAGCCGTCTTTGGGATTTGACATTTTGACGTCTCAGATCCGTCCTACCAACATCTATACATACAGTTAACCCATTAATGGCCTAAGGTGCGTAAACGCAACTTTTCAACAAAATTTTTTTTCAAGGTCGAGACCAATATTTTACACTCTAAGTTTTACAAAATGTATATTAACATATTTTTGTTTTATTAAAAATATCTTTCTTTCATCTTTTTAACCTCTTTGAATATGCCACAATTTAACCGGTTATGTACATCACCAATACAATACAATACAATACAATACAATACTTTATTCAGCTTATAGTACAATACATTGTCACAGCCCCGTCAAAACATATTTAAGCAGTAATAAACACCTTACAAAATATAAAATCTTAAAAGAAAAAAATACACCAAATATGCAGTCTTAATAATAGATAAAACCTTAAAAAATATATAAAAATAGATAAAACGTCTTAATCTAGCAGATTATATTATGTCACTGTAAATAATTGTTACAGTAAGTCATTTTCATTAAAATATTCATTCATGCTATAATATGCCTTGTCTAGAAAACATGAAAGTAAAGCTGCTTTAAAGGGAGCTAACTGTTGTATGGTCTTCACTCTATCTGGCAGGGCATTATATAATCGCACTGCAGCAGTAATAAGAGGTCCCCTTCTGTATAATTCAAGTCTGGCCCTGGTGGTTGCTAATAGTGGGTTCCGTATATAATAATGTGCCGCAACCTCATTTACATTAAAGTTTTTAATATTAAGTTTTACATACATTATTGCACGATACATATATGTTAGATCACGGTTCACATGAATGACTTTAAAAACTTTTATTTAGTTAAATGGTGCCAACGTTGGCTCTTGGAGAAGGAATATAATAATAATAATTAGAAGTGTTTCATTCTAAGTGAGTTTAATAACTGATTCTACAAAGTGTGTTTAGTCATATTTATAACATACAGAACCTGAGTAAGCAAAATATAGAACAAAGGAAATGCAATTCGACAATCAGCATAAAATGTGAGAAACAAAGGTGAAACATAATATCTCTAAGATAAGCGATTAATAAGAGAAGTCGTTATCATGTAATATGATATACCTGTGAAGGTTTGTTATGGCTAAGTCTTGGTAATAAGCGTATAATTTTATATAACATATATATACATGGCACAGTTAATATTTTGTATTTTCTATAATAGGGTTTGCAAGAAATATTCCTCCTTAATTTAAACAAAATTCGTATGCAACTCTTTTGTCTTATTAATAATGGTTCTAACTGTCCTGAACACCCCCAAACCAAAATTGAATATTTAAAATGTGGATACATCATTGAATAATAATACGTTCGACATATTTCAAAATCACAGTTGTATGAGAGGTGTCTTAGTACATACTCTTGTTTACTTATTTTATTACAGATATTCGTAATATATTTAGACCAATTCAAGTTTTCACTAATGGTTAAACCCAAACATTTAATTTCATTAACTTCTTCTAAATGCTTATTATCTATATAAATACTAAGATTAGAATTGTTGCAGTTTTTAGTTTTAAAATATAAGTAATTAGTTTTACTTTCATTTAATATCAAAGCATTTGATTCACACCATTTGTTTACTATATTAATTTCCTTGTTAGCTAGCTCCTCCAAGTTCTCCTCAGTCTGAGAGGCAGTTATTAGACTTGTATCGTCAGCGTACATGACTGTGCTGGTACCTGCGTCTATCTGGTGTACTAGGTCGTTATTATATAATGTAAACAGTATTGGCCCCAACACAGATCCCTGTGGTACACCCTTTGTTAATGGACTGGTTGTAGGTCTACCTTTACCATGTTTAGTAGTGACCTCTACGATCTGTGACTGATTTTCAAGATAGGACACGATCCAGTTACCTGTCATTCCTCTTATGCCATATGAATTTAATTTTCTCACTAAAATCTTATGGTCCACTAGATCGAAAGCCTTGCTCAAGTCACAAAATAATCCCACAACTTTTAGTTTACTATCGACAGAAGTCAGTATGTTTTCCATGAGAAATAATAGAGCAGTTTCAGTCGATCTGCCTGTACGAAATCCATGTTGGCTATCTGCTATAATTTTATATTTATTTAAAAAGGAGACTAATCTCTTTGCAAAAAGTTTTTCTATGATTTTTTATATTATTGGCAGAATAGATACAGGCCTATAGTTCTGACAATCATCTTTGCTTCCTTTCTTGAAAATGGGACTTCTTCTTCTTCTTCTTTTAGCGGGGCGACTGAGAGTCGCCGCACTCAGGCCTTGTGGCCCATTGTGCTACCGCTACGAATTTATTGAATTCCCCCATTCAGGCCGGATTCTAACCCAAAGGCCAAAACCCTTCCTATAGGGTTCCGGTGCCGGAGGAAATATCCTCCGGCACCGGAAAGCCAATGCCGAAGTGTTTGTGCCTCAAGTACATAAGACTAGGGCAGGAAGTAAGGACGTGGATGGAAGTCTCCTCCTCGTCTCCGCAGAACCTGCAGTCGGGGTTGTCAACCACCCCCATAGTGTGCAGGTGTTTTCTGAAAGAGCCGTGTCCAGTCAAAAGACCTACCAAGGTTCTGACCTGTTTCCTGTTTAGTCGCAGGATTTGTTCCGCTCGCTTCGGCAAGGGCCCCGAGATCAGGAGCCTCGCTTGCCGGAGTCCTGGGTAGGAGGACCAGAAGTCAAAGAACTGAGACCGTGTCCAGTCTTCTACTGACTTCTTGGCATTTGATCTGGGGTAACCAAGAGCCGGCTCCGGACCCAGTAGGGGCCTCTGAGAGCCCCCTCTGGCCAGAGCATCTGCCCGCTCGTTACCCTCGATGTTGCTGTGTCCTGGCACCCAGAGAAGTTTGACCCAGTTGGATGAGCCAAGTTCACAGAGAGCCTGTCTACAGTTTTGAACCAGGATTGACTTGGTCCGGACTGATGCAAGGGCCTTGAGGGCCGCTTGACTGTCGCTACATATATATATGTGCCTGTTGGAATATTTCCTTCGGATATTCTCCTGTGCGCAGACCAAAATAGCAAAAATTTCGGTCTGGAATACCGTGGCGAATTTGCCCAAAGCATAAGAAGCTTCAGCCCTGGGCCTTTCACCATATATCCCCGCTCCAGCACTTTCCTCAAACCTCGATCCGTCTGTAAACCAGACGATATCGGCGGGCTCATGTATGTCCTCGAGTGGGTTCCAGTCTTCCCTTTTGTGGATGACAACCTCAAAGCGTTCTGAGAAGGAGAAGGAAGGCACCATATCATCACTCCTGGCCTCCAGAAATGAGTGAGTCCCTATCACGTTGGAAAGGGCTCTAGTGTGTCCTAATTGTTCTCCTCCGGCCTTCCACTGACCACCGCACCTCAGCCTGTAGGCCGCTTTCCGAGCCTCGGCCTCAATCACCAAGTGAAGGGGCACGAGGTCCAGAAGGGCCTCCAGAGCTGCTGTGGGGGTTGTGCGTATTGCTCCTGTGACTCCCAAACAGGCGAGTCTTTGGAGTTGTCTTAGCTTCTGTTGAATGTAAAGCTGGTTACAGCAGGCCACCACACAACAGAAGCATAAGTGATCATTGGTCTTACTATCACAGTATAGTATCACATTGTTACCCTGGGGTTTAACCCCCATGTTTTTCCAAAGGTCCTTCTACATACTCACAGGGTTGTAGTGGCCCTTTGTATTTGTCTCTCTATGTGATTTTTCCAGGTCAGCTTAGAGTCCAGGATAACACCCAGATACTTCACCGTCCTGGAGATCGTTAGAGTCGTGTCATAGAGTACTGGCTCGACGAAACCGTCTAGCCTGCGCCTCTTAGTGAAAATTACCAGTACTGCCTTAGAGGGGTTGACTCTAAGGCCCTGGTCATTACACCATCTCTGTACAATCTGCAAGGCCCTTTGCAAGAGCCCGCTAACCGTATTTGGGAATTTTCCCGAGATGATAATTGCTAGGTCATCTGCGTAGCCTTGAGCAAAAAGACCCTCGTTCTCGAGTTCCTGGAGTAGACCATCGAGAACAAGGTTCCATAGCAGAGGGGAAAGGACGCCTCCTTGTGGGCAGCCTCTCCTTACCGAAACTTTTACTGCCGTTTCCTCGTTGGCAGCTATAATTTGCCTTCCCGCCAACATGGCCCTCAGCCATCTAATGATGGTGTCATCGATGCCATGATAGGCGGCCGCGGCGAAGATTGAGTCGAAGGATGTATCATCAAATGCTCCCTCGATGTCCAAAAAAGCACAGGCCGCAAGTTCCTTGTGGTGCAGCGCCTTCTCGATCCTGGAAACGATCGGGTGAAGGGCTGTCTCCATTGACTTCCCGGCCTGGTAAGCGTGTTGCGACGGATGCAGGGGCGCTAAGGTCAGTGCCCCGTCTTTAACAAACCTTTCAACCAACCTCTCTAATGTTTTGAGCAGGAAGGATGTAAGGCTGATTGCTCTGTAGGATTTGGCAGTATCGTACAATGTACGTCCTGCTTTAGGTATGAAAACAACTTTGACGGCCCTCCAGGGTATGGGAATATACCCGATGGCCAGACAGGTTCTCAGCAAGTGATAGACCGGACGTATGAGTGTCACCAGCCCTTCCTGGAGAAGTGCCGGAAACACTCCGTCCGGTCCTGGGCTTTTGAATGGTTCAAAGGTGGAAATAGCCCACTTGACCTTCCACTGTTACCACCCTTGAGGCCGTCCTCCAATCCGCTGCCGTGACAGCAGCGTGGGGAGGCCGAGGGGCTGGCATTTCCTCCGTGTCCTCAACGGATTCAGGGAAATGAGTTTCTAGTAGATACTTGAGGCACTCCTCAGTGGTAGTTGTTAGTCTACCAGAGGGAAGCCTCAAATTGTCTAGTCGTGATGGACTGTCTTTTTTGAGGGCTTTGCAGAGCCTTGCGGCTTCTGGAAGATCTTCTATGCTTTCGCAGAAGTCCTTCCAGGCTGCCCTCTTGCTGTTACGAATGTAACTTTTGTAGAGGCGCTGGGACTATTTGTAGCTGTCCCAGTCCTCTGGATGCTGAGTACGCATTGCCCTATTGAAGAGCCTGCGTGTCTCTTTGCGTATGTTTTGGAGCTCCCTGTTCCACCAGGGAACGTTCTTCCTTTCCTTTCTTCTTTTAAGAGGACAACTGCTCTCATATGAGGCAGTGATCGCTCCATTAAGAAGCTTGGTGGAGGATTCTATATCCCCTATATTCCTGGGTATAATAACCCTCGTTAGTTTGCTCGAGAGGGCTCGCCTATAGGCGTCCCAGTCGGTCTCTCTGGGATTCCTGTACCAGCTCTCCTCTGAGGAGGGAGCTAAGTCCAGTTTGAATCTAATGTGATGGTGGTCCGATAAAGAAGGTTCCGCCGATACATTCCAATTTTTTATCAGTGGGATCGCAAGTCTGGATCCCAGCGTGATATCAATGACCTCCTGCCTTCGTTGAGTAACGAAGGTGGGCGCATTACCTCGATTTATTATTTCTAAATCGGTAGTGTATAAGTACTGTAGTAGACTGCTGCCTCTAGGATTGTACACTTAGATCCTAAACTTACATGGGAGGCACATGTGAATCATGTAGCAAAAAGCCTGACAACTAATATCTTTGTCATAAGAAACTTGATAGGAATTGTAGCCCAGCCAGTACTTAAAACTGTTTACCATGCACTAATCCAATCTAAGCTAAGTTACGCAATTTTAGCCTGGGGCCATGCACCTTCGGCCTCAAGATTATTCAGTCTTCAACGCAGAGCTGTATGTTTAATTGATGGGCTAGGATATAGGGAAGACTGTAAAAAGAGTTTCATTGAGTTAAAGATTCTGTCCTTTCCATGTTTATTTATACTTGAATGCCTTATGTACGTAAAAAATAACAGCGAGCGGTATCTAATGCATAACGATGTACATAATTATGAAACTAGAAATAATTCCAGTATTTACTTAGATTATCATAGAGTATATAAATCACGTACAAGCATTTCCTATTTTGGACCTAAATTTTTCAATCTCCTCCCAAGTAATATCAAAAACCTGCAACCAAGATTATTTAAAAATAAAATCAAGGAGTATTTGCTCAATAAATGTTTTTATTCACTAAATGAATTCTGTAATAACAATTTTTCAGATTTTGTAATAGGAACTTAAAAGATACAACTATTTCCATTTTATATTTTACATTAATTGTTTATTGTTAGTTTGTTCACATCATCGTTATTGTAGTTTATTACTTTTATTACTTTACTTACTAATTTGACATGTGTAAACAGTTTATTGTATTAACACGAATAAAGAATTGAATTGAATTGAATTGATTGACCCCTGTGCTGCCCCAGCAAATGTGGTGCGCATTGGCGTCACATCCTATAATGAGAGGCAACCGTCTGTCAGTACAAAATTGAACCAACTCCTCAAGTTCAGTTGAGGATGGTGGTGTTGGCGAGTCATAAGGGAGGTAGACAGAGCCGAAAACGATCTCTACTCTCTCGGATCCCCTCTTAAGACTCACCTTAATTGCAGCGACATCTCTGGAACAGAGATCGGGGAGTGCTGTTGCTTGTATCTCTTTCGAGACATAAATACATGCCCTAGGTATGTTGTGTGTGGAGGAGTAAATAACCCCATTCCGTTTGTCTAAGCCCCTAATAGAGCCTTGGCGGACCCAAGGCTCCTGTATCAGGGCTATTTGTGTCTGTCCCACAGCGGCCTGCCGACTCACGATTGCGGAGGGCGGCTCACTGTGTTGCAGATTAATTTGGAGTATTTCTATTTTGCAATTCCGTCGCTTGGGTTGCCCATCTGAGAAGTTGAGCCCTCCGGCGACGGCTGAAGTTGAGGGAGCCCCAGAAGCGGAGCTCCCTTCATGGGTGGGGTTGGAATTGGGGAAGGCTCCTTGTGAGGAGCCTTCCCCGGTGCCAGGGGAATATAAGGGAGCCCCAGAAGTGGAGCTCCCTTCATGGGAGGGGTTGGAATTGGGGAAGGCTCCTTGTGAGGAGCCTTCCCCGGTGCCAGGGAAATATGAGGGAGCACCAGAATCGGAGCTCCCTTCTTGGGTGGGGTTGGTACAGGGGAGGTTGTGGAAGGCTCCTTGAGAGGAGCCTTCCCCGGTGAAAATGAGGTAGGAGGCTCCAACTTTGGAGCCTCTCTTGATAAGGATTGGGGAGGTCCCTGTGCAGGAACTCTCCCCGGATGAGGTGGGTGGTGAGGGGTTCATTATTTTTCCCACGAGTGAACAGGAAGTGTTGTCGACCCCCGCAGAGCCTGTTGCGGGGGCAAGGCTAGATACTATGGGAGATCGCCCGGTTTCCCATAGGCATCGTTTGAGATACCATGACCCTGGTACCATACAGCCCTCGGCACGATAGCTTATACCTTGGCTTGCTTTGACCTCCCGGTCTAGATCCGCCACCTTTTGTTTAAACAGTGCCACCTCGTGTAGGTTGTGATTCATCATCACGGGCGGACGATCCTGAACGGTGAGAGGCTAGGGCTGAACCCACATAACACAGTCCGCACCCGGCATGCACCCGCACACACTAAGCACAAACAGCTTGTACTCAGCATGCACAAGCACACAACCATGCACAGACTGTGTCACACGGGAAGCGCTGAAATCGCATCAACCGAACCTGGCGCGTTTCGACCCACCCCGGTGAACTCAATTAAGAGGCCGAGTAGGACGCCACATGCCTTGGCACCTGAAAATGGGACACACTTTTGCAATTTTTAAAGAATCTGGAAAAGTTCCTGTCATAAAACTTAAATTGACAATATGAGCAATAGGGGAAGCAATGTCCTTAGCAACCAGTTTTATTAGCTCACAAGGAAAATCATCAATGCCACATGAGCCAGTGTTCTTTATTGCCATAATAGTGTTATATACCTCAATTTCATCTGTTAATTCCAAGTACATGGTGTTACAATTTAAATGATCAGATAGTGTACAGTTTATATTATTTATATCGACACTGGGTATATTTACAAAATGGTTGTTTAAATTCTCTGCTTTATCTATAGGACTTGAAACTACAACACCGTCTCTACATATACTTTTAATGTTTGAATTTGATTTTTTAATATTTGTTTCTTTGTGAATGATATTCCATATCCCTTTTGCCTTATTTTCAACAGTATTAATATAATTGGTATAGTACAATTCTTTTGCTTTTCTTATTAGTTATTTATATATTTTCCTGTATGTAATGTAGTATTGTTTAAACTCATCTGTTCTTAGGATTTTACTTAAATTATAAAGTTCTCTTAATTTATTTCTACTTGTGAATAATCCTATCGTCATAAATTTGCAACTATTGCCCTTTCTGCTACCAATCTTACAATATTTAATTGGAAAACATATGTCTAAGTAGTATTTTAATATGTTTTTAAAATTTTCTGAACATTTATTCACAGAGATGGTCTCAGCATAAATGTCCAGCTTATTTGCCATTAGTTGACAAAATAGTTGTTTTGCATTTTGTGAATATATTCTTTTTAGTTCAGACTTATGTTTATCATTGTTATTATTAAGTTTACTACTTGAAACCATGAATTCTATATACTGAGCCTTATGATCAGATAACAGAGTATCAATTACACCTGAGTTATACAATTCTCTACCTAAGTTAGTGACAATATTATCTATAAGTGTTGAAGATCTTGCTGTTACTCTAGTGAAGTCCTCAATAGAGAGTTCCAATCCATAAGAGGAGAATATTTGCTTGATTTTTAGTGTATCATGGGAGTTAAGTGAGAAATCTATGTTGAAGTCTCCACAGAGTATTAATACATCATTTTTTGATTTTTGATTAATTAATAAACTTAATGTATCTTGTAATTTATCCAAAAACGTTCTAACACTTGAGTTCGGCGGTCTATATATAACACAGATAATCACCTTTCCTCATTCTGAGTCCACTTTATTGCAGCAGACTCAAAGACACCTTCAGAGCACAGATTTTGAATACCCTCAATAGGAGTTGTTTCCAAGTTGTCCTTGGCAAAAAGACACACACCTCCATGTGAGCTTCCTTTTCTGCAGAATTGATTTTGAAGTTTATAATTTTCTAGCTTGACTAGTTCAATTTCATGTTCACTTAGTTTATGTTCAGATAGGCATAAAAATTGAGGTTTTTCTTCCTGAAGTATTATATTTAGTTCTTCACATTTACTTCTCATTGACCGTATTTTGAGGTGAATAATTTTCACCTTGTCCTTGTCGTTGTCCTCGAAAAAACTTATTCTTGAGTCTGTCTATAATCACCTCACTGCTCCAGTTGTCTGGATCCATTAAGGTATCACAATACTGCATGTCGATACCAATTTTGTAGCAAATGCTTCCATAGTATGTGTTCAATTTTTCACAAATAAAATCTTCATGTCCTACAATATCTTTCACATCTGCTATTAAGTCATCTCTAGTTAAATTTCTGTTAAGGTTCCCAATGAAAATCCATGCCTTCTTTGCATCTGCAGATATCCTTGAATTTCTTGTATTTTTTCCTGTCCCAATTACTCTACAGCTACTACTTTTTTTACCTTCAACCCCCCTCACAGTAGTTTGACCATTTTCGCCACTATTTGTTCTACGTTTGTAAGTTACAGTTTGAAATCCATCTCTGTTTCTAATTTCAGATGTACCAGCTACCAGGCGACTATTATTATTGTTATTATTAATACTTTCTACAATTGTGTGTGAAACATTAGTAGAAGTTTGTTTCTTGCTATCATTTGTCCTATTATGTTTAGATACTGCCATTTTCTGGGATTTAGATTTATCAGTTTGTGTGTCATTAGATTTATTATTGTTTTGTAAAAGCTTAATCAGGTCAATATTTGTTTCTTTTAAAATTGCGAGATCCTCGTGGAGGTTTGTTATCTGATTTTGAAGGTTAGCAATTTGTTTAGTCACATTTTCTTCCATATCAGACAGTTTAGTAGTAATTTCTTGGGTCGAATTTAGCGTTTTTTTATTTGCGATACAGTCTGGGCACCAGTAAAGTATAAGTCTCTTTTTCAAGAGTACCGCTCTTAATTCTGTCTATGTTAATTGTGTGCAGCTCTGACACAATTTTGAATTACAATTGTCACATCTTACTAATTCAGGATCTAATACATCACACTTTGAACATTCATTCATATTGTGTAGAATATTTTATAGGGATTGCAATTTACCGGAAATTTTAATAACCGGTAAATCGGTAAATAAAAATGTAAATAACCGGTTAACCGGTATTTACCGGTAATTTTTAGAATGAATGATTAGGGTGGTGAAAATGGCAATTGTCTTTTTCCATGTACAAAATTATCTAAATTTAACAAAAAACATTTTTATATACGTATAATTAATGTAATTAGGCTTTGTGAAACATATTTTTTCCAAATTGAAATTCGCTTACAGTCTATTGAAAAAATTATACAGTTTTGCGAAAGACATATCTAGAGAGTGTAAATTAAAATTTTGTGATTCACTCGTATTATCTTTAGTTGATTATGGTGATGTTGTATATGGAAAGTTATTATCGGCGACAGCAAAAAAGAAAATTCAAAAACTTAAAAATTCATGTATGCGTTATATTTACAGTATCCCATATAGACAACATATATCACCACATCTAAATAAACATAGCATATTAAACATGGAAAACCGCAGATGTTTACACATACTCACACTTATTTGGCGAATAATTCATAATGACGAACCTCAGTACTTAAGAAATAAGTTAATATCACGAGATCACTTGCATAATACAAGATACATACAAAATTTTTTGGTGCCTCAGCATGAAACTGCGATTTTTCAAAGATCATTTATGTATTTTGCATCTCATCTTTGGAATGAACTTCCAAATGAATATAAACAATATAAATAAAAAAAAAATTATTAAAGTTGTCAAAAATTACATTTTGGCTGATCAGAAGCTTGATGCTGCGTTGTGGATGCGCGTATATTTCTCTTTCTTTTTCCGATATAATTTTATTTACTTTTAACCTTTTTGCTTCGCTTCGTGGAGTCTGCCCGTTCCCCTTGTCTGCTCGCATGTCTGAGTGCTGCTGTTGTTATTATTGTTATTATTATTAAAACATGTAACATTTGTTAGATTATTACAATTCATTACTGAATATTAACAAATAAAATAATTATTATTTTTTTCTTGAAATTTTAGATTTATATGTATTAATATTTTTTTATAATCTTAGATTTAGATTATTTGTATTTGGGCGAATGGAAGAAGAGCTCTACAGTTCAATTTGTACCATTTTTACTTTGAGTAAAATAAATGTATTATTATTATTATAATGAACAAACAAAAGGTTTTTTTATCAAAAGGAAAAAATATAAATGAAATAAATTTAAATAAATAATTATTCTGTAAATAACAAAAATTACAAACATAAACTCAAATAGGGCATTTACTGAATACCTAATCTAAAAATATAATATTTTTTAAAAATAGCCCATTAAAAGGGCTAGTTTTTCAAAGCTGTATCTGTTAGTTGTATGATATTTGTACATAAAATACAACCAACTGAAAATGCCCTTCCTCTATCGATATTGGTAGGTCGATAAGTTAATAAGAATTGGTAATAACATTCTTCTAAATGTTTTCCACGGATATTTGAGGCAGTGAAATATTCAGTTTCCTGTCGCAAGATATTGTCAATGTCTCTCTTGTATTTCTTGGGGCTTGGTGTTTGGATTTTACTTTTTATAATATTATTTATTTATTGTTAAAAGTGCTCAGTGTTGGGACAGTCACTCTGTATTTGGTGAATACTAACTGACATAAATAGAAACGTTGAATACGTGACACATCGTAAGTTCAGAATTTATCGAAATAACCGGTAAAAAATTAAAATAACCGGTAATTATCGTCGTGTGTTTTTTGTCCTGTTTACCGGTTAACCGGTAATGCAATCCCTAATATTTTATAAGCCCGGTCCTGTTCAGTTTTGTACTTAATGTATGGGTACAAGTTTTTGTGTTCAGTTCTTTTTTGTCCTTTGATTTCTTTATAATTTTTTGCTGATGCTGCTTTATGCTTTTATTATTGTAATAAATTTAAAATGGTTTGTTTATAATAAATGTTTTATTGTCTTGTTGTTGCACATTAGGTGCAGTAAATTTCAAGCTGCTTGAGGTGCAAATTTTAAAATTTTTGCTATTATAGAAATACAACAAACACAGTTAAACTTCTGCTACTAACACCACTCACACTTTACTTCAATATAATATTTCCACCATCAAATTATTTTTTTGCATTAGCAATTATAAAATAACAGCAATTCTCTTATGCTATATATAAATAAAATACATATATTGTGACAACTTGTATTCACTCATATTTTAAAAATGACGCCCATATTGCCATATATATGTAATGGATTTGCTAATAACAGTTAACATTTTTATGTACTTTATTTTAAGTGTGAAAAAGTCGAAAATCTCGGTATGTAAACATCGCGCAGACACGGGTCCACTATTCAGTCCTGTCGAGAGGGGGGTGGGGGTGGGGGCGTGCGAGGGTGATTCTCCTGGGCTTGTTTTGGGGGCCCGGTCTTCGCTTATCAAAAATTTTTTTTTCGGATTTCTCCTCCCCGCGCACATCAAGAAAAATTTTGCAAACCAAAATAAATCTTTTCGGATTTCTGCCCCACCCGCCCATCAAAAAATTTTTCGGACTAAAAATTTCCCTCCCCGGGTCCGTATTTTCTCCCCATGGCCCTGCCACTATTTATATTTTGTCACAAATTATTTTGTCGAATAATATCGCCTTCCGCTTCATGCAAGATAAATACCATTGCGTTTCATAGAAACTGTAATTTCGCTATTAACATTTCCATCTTCGGGTGATTTTCTACCGATCTTTTTTCAATTCCTCTAAAACGTTAATCGATATAGAATCCTCCCGATAATGGAAACGTTAAGAGCGACGAAACCACACTTTCCATCTTATTCTCGGCTTTAACTTTTGTTACAATTAACATTTTGCTTTATATGCGTCATATACAAAGCGCCTACTTTATTACGTGAACTGCAAATAGATATCAACGTTCCTTTTAGGAAAAATTCGAAAAAAAAAACACCCGATGATGGAAACAATAAGAGCGAAACAGCAATTTTCAACTTATTTTGACTCTAGCACAAAATAGTACGACGATATCGCTTTCATATTCACAAGTTGTTATCTCCTTCCGTTTTCGAAAAATCGACGAAAACCGTCGCGACTATGGAAACTTGAACAGCAGACCAGACAGACAGACCTTTATTGATGCACAAGAAAATTTACACTTTCTTACATAAGTCAAATACAACAAAAAAAAAACGCTGCCCAAGGAATCACTACTTCCACGTCCAGATTTTCTATCCAAGTCTCTCACAATGAAAAACTTTGTATGTGGAAATAATGGGCTCATTTAATGCATTTCATTTAGTAGTTGTTACTTCTTGTGGATAAAGTATTACTTAAAATTAGACGATATTGAAAATTTCAGATGAATCCGATATGTGGTTTTCGAAATATACGGCTTTTAACGAGGGAATTGGAAGCGCGGTACAACCAACATCATGACGTCAGAGAATAGTAATAGTTGTTTGGTATATTAGGTGCAAACAAGAAAAGGTTGATATGTGCTGTGTCCCATTCCAAGTGATTTCCTATGGTTTAAAATCTATATTAAAAGGTGTATTTGGTATCAAATTGTATGTAAAACTAGGCTGTATAAGATTGCATAATAAGCTTCATGGTGATTTTTCATATAATAAAACCAATTAGTTAAAACCTAACATAGTGTTCAGTGAATGGAAAGTAAAAAACAAACACAAAAACATAATTCCTAATCAAGAAACAAGAAATAAAGTGAGTGAATAAATTTTATTTAAACAGTCAGTGGTGTAGTTAATTTAATTGACTGCTGATATCAAAATAGTTTATTTAGAACTTATCCCCTCTAATGAAATGACTATCTGTAGCACTTGTAAAGAAAAAGATGCTGATTTAATAACATGCAAAATAATACAGTGCCAAAAATGTGCCTGTCTCACTTCTTCCGAACTTAGAGCTGTTGCATTAAAAAAAAGTGTGATAATATTTTGGTGCGAAGAATGCAAAAAGAAGATGGGAAAGAATGTAACAAATGATTCCACACGCAAAATTTTCAAGGAAATAATCAGCAAATTTGGCTGCTGGTTTCCGGGTCTTCTTCCGCGTAGACTTGGTTGAGTGCTTGACGTTTCGACCATCTTGTCGTGGTCTTCTTCTGAAGCGAAGTGAGTTCTGCTGGATTGAGCTCCTCTATTTATACAGGTTATCAGGAGGCGTGTTGCGGATCATTGCTCATGCGGAACATTGACTTCCACGTTATTGGTAGTTGTAGTCCATTGTCACGGTTATAGTTATTCGGATGTTTATTTATTTCAATGGCTTCTCTGTATCTTCTTGGCCAATAATTCTTGGTGTTGGCTTCTTTGTTTTGTCGAATTTTATCAAATGGCCGGTTTCTTCTGAATGTTCGGCAACTGCTGATTTTGTAGAATTTCCCTTCTTTGTATTTCTAATGTGTTCTCTGAGTCTGGTGTTTATACGTCGTTTGGTCTCTCCGATGTAAACTTGTCCGCAGGAACATGGGATGCTATATACTCCTGGTGTTTCTAGTTCTTCTGGACCTTGGTCTGGGTATTTGGGAAAATGTTGTGCCACCTTCTGTTTTGCATTATATATTACTTTGACGTTCTTTTTCTCCAAAAATCTTCCGATTCTGTCCGTACATCCTTGTATATACGGTAGGTAAGCTGTTGCCGTGTATTTCTTTTCTTCTTCTTCTTCTGTTCTGGTTGTATCTTGTTTCTTTATTGCGTTGTCTATGTCCTTCGGTTTGTATCCATTTTTCTGTAGTGATGTTTTTAAGGTCCGATATTCTTCTTGCAGATGTTCTGACTTGCAAATTGGCCTTGCTCTATGTACTAGTGTGTTTTTACGATGGCCTGTTTTTGTGCTGGGTGGTGGTGAGAATTGGCGTGCAGGTATCTGTCGGTGTGCATCGGTTTTCTGTATACCTTGTGTCCTAATACTCCATTATCCTTCTTGAACACGAAGACGTCTAAAAATGGTTGGTTGGTTCTCTGTTTCTATTTCCAAGGTAAATTTGATCTTATGATGTAAGCTGTTTAGGTAGTCCGTGAAATTCTCCAGTTCCTTACGGCCATGTTGCCATATAATGAAAGTGTCGTCCACATATCTAAACCAACATTTTGGTAGTTGTCCAAAGCGTATATTTCGAAAGCTAGATATGTGGATGTGAATTTCTGAAATTTATAAAAATGTGATAAATTAAAAATATTTTATTTTGCTATTCGGTTCAGCTCCATGGAATAGTATTTATGAGAACGTTAATATTTTAAAATAATTATAAAAAAGAATATGCAAATGTCGAGGATGGTGTTTTTGATCTTTCAGCGCTTGCGTAGCGAGAACGGTAATAAATACGAAAATGCACCGCACTTTTTTTTGTACAACATGAAATTTTCTACAAACAAGTCCGCGAGGGCATATTCTTATCTACTATAGTTTTCGAGCTACAGGTGCTCACGTGTAAGCATAAAAATGACTGTTTTTTACGCTACTCTGCAAGTGGCACTGGCATGCGCCGACTTAATTAACAAACAAAAAATTAAGAAAACTGCAATGCTAATAGTCAAATTTAAATTACACAAAACATAATGAGTAACTTCTGTTTAAAACTGTTTTTTATACGATGCATAATATTAATAATGGAGTTACAAGTATTAAAAAAATGTTGAAATAAAATAAAAAAATAGTTAAACATTCTTTGTGTTATTGAAATCTATGTACAATTGTACAGAAAAAAACACTAATTAATAAAAATATGCGGCAAGTTCCAGTTATATAAAAATCGATGAAAATGAAAAATTACACTTTTCGGTCCTAATATTAATTGTTTATATGCGATAAATAAAAACAAAATGATATGTCAACAATACATTTTTTTAAGAAAGAAAATTGAGCTTGATTTTATATCTTTAAGCCTCATCGACTACTAGAATGCATTTTTTATAAACTGTTTATAACAATTTTCAAATATTATTTTTTAAATCGATTTCCGCTGACACATTAAAAGAGCATTTTTTAAAATCAATCGATTACTTCCTACAAGGGGTGGAAAAGTCCAAATGTACAATTTTTTTAATGTTTTTTGCATTAAAAAATGGATATTTAAGAAAAATGAAGGACGCCATCGTGTAGAGCGATCAGAAATTTATAAATAAAAAAATCGACCACAAATTCTCATTGGACAAATAATATTTAACTGCTTTAACGGGCTGCTTGGAGAACAGCGCGAAAAACAGTTACTTTGAGGTTTGCGCTCCGGGCGCCTTTGGCATGTGAGCTATAATGGATAAAAATATGCTCTCAGGGACTTTTTTGTACAAAATTCGATGCTTTATAAAAAGTGCATTTTCGTTATACTTATTACCGTTCATGCTGTGTAAGTAAAAAAATACCTTCTTCGAAATTTCAATACACTTTTTTATAATCGTGTCAGCAAATTGGGAGGTCTTGAAATATTCACAAATACTCTGTTACTATCGAACTCAATGAAATCGCACTAAAATATTTTTTTTGCTAGTACCAGAAGATAAATGCAAGCGATTTCAGAAGTATACCATTTGTGCGATACTTTTATCGCCTCGAAAACTTTGCTCTCGGAAAAGTAATACCTACTTGTAATAAAAAAAAAAAATTAACCAGTCTTTCCACAGATATTCAAATTAAGGTAATTAAACTTTATTATGTTTACTAATTATTATTCTTTTTCCCAATAAAATCGCTTTTTCGTTTTAATTATTAAAAAAAAGCAATTACAGAGAAAACCTATAAACAAATAAATAACTTTTAATGAACCCATCACTGCAGTAGCATATATTTGGGAGAGGATAAAAAAATATTTTTGTACAAATTGGTTATTACAGTTCAGCAGAATTAAAGAAAGGAATGGTGTAAACCCGAAAAATATTGCAACATGTAATATTATTGCGGCAGTAGTAATGGAAAATGTCATCTAAAACATATTCAAAATTTACTAGGGTGAAGATGGTTAAGAAATGTGCAAAATGGATAATTTTGTGATATCTTAGAAATAACAGTTTCATCATAAAATATCAATATGCCTTTTACTTCCACATCCAGTGGAAGTATAACGACAAAAATTGGTATTTAGTAAATACAAGAGAAGTCAAGGTCTCAAAAAAATTAACCATTCTCACTCTCATTATTAAAGGGAGGGAAAAATAAAATTGTGAGTTAGTGTGTGTACAAGAACCAAAGGCTTCAAATAATTTTTTTTTACTTCATCCACCCCCACCCCCACTACCGATGTGGCATATCACTTTATGAGTTTTTGGGGTAGGCGATTTCAAATATTATATAATTAAAGTTTTATAAACAATTATTCCCACATAGTAGAGTGCAAATATAGTATCAAAATATTTTTCGTTTTGAGCGATTTGGATATAGAACATCGAGGATGTCGAAGTAGTGATTCCTTGGTCAGCGGTTTTAACATTTTAAAATGAAAACCGCAGCCCAAGGAATCACTACTTCCACATTCGGATTTCCTATCCAAGTCTCTCACAACAAAAATACTATATTTTCACTCCACCATGTGGAAATAATTGTTTATGAAATTTTCTAAATAAAATCGTCTACCCCAAAAACCAAAAACGGTATGCCACATCGATAGTGGGTGGGGTGGTAGGAGTGGAAAATTTTTTGAGGCCTTTGGTTCCTGTACACACTAAATCACAATTTTTTTTTCACCCCCTTTAATAATCGCGTGGGGGTGACATAATGGGGGTAGTTAATGCCAAAAATTTTTCTAAGACCTTAACTTCTTTTATATAATAATAAACTAAATACCAAATTTTATGGACTCTTACTTGCTTCATTTACCTATTTACCCCCATTTATCCCAATTTACCACTCAACCCTTTAACGAAATAAGATCAAAATATAACCTAATTCCAGATCTCGTTAAAATACATATGATACCAATTTTCAAGTCAATATCTTAAACAACTCCAGAGTAATCGTGCACCCAAAACGTCACAGACCGACGCGATAGACATTATTTTTTGCTTCAACTTAAAATCTCGACATGTCATAACATTCTAAGCCTATTTGAATAAATGTTTTCAAAATTACTACACTTATACTGGAAGTGGGAGCAATACGTAGAAAATGGCATGACAAAAATATAAACAATCATAATGTGCCGTGGACTACACGGTGGAAGTAATCTACTTCAAGCACTTTCTTTGAGTAAACGCATCTATACTGCTCGAGGTAACCCACTGTGCATCCATTTTACTCGAGGAAGCCCACTGCGTATCCGTATATGTAAACTACTGCGCATCAACAGTACCTACTCAAGGAAAGCCACTGCGCATCCATTATACTCGAGGAAACCTACTACGCAGCCATACCACGCGAGATAACCAACTTCGCATCCAAACTACTCGAGGTAACCCACTGCGCATCCATGTTACTCGAGGAAACCCAATGCGCATCCATACTACTTGAGGTAACCTACTGCGCATCTATTTTACTAGTGAAAACTCACTGCGCATCCATACTACTCAAGGTAACCCATTGCGCATCCATTTTATTCAAGGAAATCTACTGCGCATCTATATTACTTGGAGTAACCTACTGCGCATCTATAGTACTCGAGGAAAGCCACCGCGCATCCATAGTACTCGAGGAAATCCACTGCGCATCTATATACTACTCGAGATAACCCACTTATTAAAGAATAAAGAAAATAATAGAAACACCGAACAGGTTGCATGGTATTTTAATTGAAAATCGTAGAAGCTAGATACACACGCAAGGACGCGTTGCTGTATCCTCATCTATCCTTGAAACATTGGTATCAATTTAGCAACCTGTTTATAAACCTTAAAATTCCACATCCACGTTTTCTATCCAAGTCTCTCACAAAGAAGAAAAAAATTGCACTCCACTATGTGAAAATTATTTATGAAACTTTAATAACATAATATTTGAAATCGCCTACTCCAAAAACCTATAAAACGATGGCACATCGGTAGTGGGTGGTGGTGGAAGTGGGTGGTAGAGGGGGCAAATGAAGTAAAAAATATGTTGAGGCCTTTCCATCCCCCTTTAATAGTGGGGTGGGGGTGGTAATGGGAGTAATGTTTTGAGACCTTACCTTTTCTTATATATACTAAATACCAATTTTATGAACTCTTACCTGCTTGATTTACCTATTTACCCCCCAATTTACCCTTCAACGGAATAAGATGAAAATATAATCTAGTTCCAGTTCTCGTTAAAATACATACGTGTATCAAATTTCAAGTCAATATCTTAAACGGTTCCAGAGTAAACGTGTTCAAAAAAAAGTTACAGACACACCAACAGACAGACAGAAATTTTTTTTCACTCAAACTTAAAATCTCGAATGTCTCATGACATTCTAAGCCTATTTGAACAATGACTTTTTTTTTAAATTTTTTTGCCGTTACTATACTTCCACTGGATGTGAAAGTAATAAAATTCACTTTATCACGTTGTGCGCATTTGTGATGCACATGGTACATGGAACTTTTATGCCATTAGTCCTTAATTTTCTTTGTTATGTATTATTTAATATTATATAAAAATGGTTTATTTTACTGGGGAAAAAAATGTTTTATGTTGCCAGCAGCTCATTGGGTTTTTATATTTAATTGTTATGAAAATAAACATAATAAACACGCGACACACTAAACAGAACAGGAAGGTATTATATGTGTTTGATTCAAAATTGTTTTTTATTTGCTAGGTATGCATTACATGTTTTTGTAAGAATTATTACCGTTTTTAGGTTAAATTTAAAAATACAATGTAGCTGGCAATGATGAATATTTCACCATGTCGTCGTTTTTCTGAATGCTTCAGTAGGTGTTTGCAGTTAAATATTATGTCTATATGAGAGCCGCCTCTGGCGCAGAGACAAATCTCCTTGTTTATCAAAAGCGACGATTCACGCGACGTGATTCATACGAGTGCCATCAACCTAATAACTGATGTTTGTGCAACTGACTAAGATCTTAGACCACAATGCCTGTGGCGCTGTACTGTATATCAGACCCTGTTTTGGCTATGATTTTAAATACACGGTTGCGCCTCTTCGTATAACTTTTCACTCAACGCTACCGTATATGCAAGGATGTACGGACAGAATCGGAAGAGTTTTGGAGAAAAAGAACGTCAAAGTAATATATAATGCAAAACAGAAGGTGGCACAACATTTTCCCAAATACCAAGGTCCAGAAGAACTAGAAACACCAGGAGTATATAGCATCCCATGTTCCTGCGGACAAGTTTACATCAGAGAGACCAAACGACGTATAAACACCAGACTCAGAGAACACATTAGAAATACAATAAAGGGAAATTCTACAAAATCAGCACTTGCCGAACATTCAGAAGAAACCGGCCATTTGATAAAATTCGACAAAACAAAGAAATTAGCCAACACCAAGAATTATTGGCCAAGAAGATACAGAGAAGCCATTGAAATAAATAAACATCCGAATAACTATAACCGTGACAACGGACTATAACTACCAATAACGTGGAAGTCAATGTTCCGCATGAGCAATGATCCGCAACACGCCTCCTGATAACCTGCATAAATCGAGGAGCTCAATCCAGCAGAGCTCACTTCGCTTCAGAAGAAGACCACGACACGATGGTAGAAACGTCAAGCACTCAACCAAGTCTACGCGGAAGAAGACCCGGAAACCAGCAGCCAGATCACCAGCTCCGCGAAAGCCTTAGCACCAAAATCAGCAAATTGCTTGATATCCAAAATGAATTCTCAAAGCAGAAAGAGACCATTGAAGAACAAGAAAATATAATTGATAAACAAGGGAAAATGCTTGAAAGCCTTTCAATGGCGATAAATAATAAAAACGATGAATTAAAATGTAGTATAAGCAAGGTAATAAAAATACAAGAGGACATAGTAGGAACATATTCAGAGAAGGCTAAGAAGAAGGTAGAGCCAGTGGTGGTGGTAATCAAACCAAAAAATAGTATACAGAAACACAATGAAACAAGGAAGGAAGTAAATAAGTCACTTGATCCTATAAAAATAGCTGTATCTTGCATGAAAAACTCACGAGATGGTGGAGTAATAATAGAATGTAAAAATAAATCAGCTGCAGAAGCACTAAAGGCTGAGGCATCCAACAAAATGGGAAACAAATACGACATTAGTGAACCAAAAAAACAACTTCCAAAAGTAAAAATAGGGGGTATTACCGAAACAAACGCACCAGAAGAAATAGAAGAGCTGATCCATGTACAAAATGATGATGTACTGCCAAAAAATTCGAATGTTAAAGTAGTACATGTTGCCCCTAGTAAAAAAAAAATAGAAGAAGTTCTATAGCATATGTGCAGTTGAATGGAGAAAGCTACAAAAAAATATTATAAAATGGAAAGATCAATATCGGCTGGGACAGACGTGCTGTATATGATGCAGTGGATATTCCAATTTACTACAAATGTTGCGGTTTCAATCACCTGGCAAAGAATTGTGATAAGCAGGCAGTCTGTGCCAAATGTGGAGACTCTCATCACACAAAAGAATGTAAGGTAGAAGACAACGTGATAAAATCTGTGAACTGTAAATATGCAGTTGAAAAACTCCATATTAAACATATTGACTTTCATCATTACACATGGAGCAAGGAATGCCCATCATATCTAAGAAACCTAGAAATCAAAAAAAGCAAAACTGATTTTTTATAGACAATAGCATTGCAAATAACCAACATGATAATACAGTAAAGAACATTTGTGTTACAGCAAGAGATAGTTTATGTATATTACACCAGAATATACAAAGTTTAAAAACAAAACGGATGAGATCGAGGCATTTCTTGAAACATGGGATAAGAAACCTGATATCATATGCCTGACAGAACATTGGATGAAAAAGGAAGAACAGGACTTTGTGAAATTTGAGGGTATAAATTGAAATCGTCATATGCGAGGGAAAACTTGCAGCACGGTGGTGTATGTATCTATACTCTACACAACGCTGGATTTGAAAGAGTTCAACAAATTGAAGAAAAAACCATAGGTCAGATGGAATGTGCATGCGTGCAAGACAGGCTAAATAAACTTATTCTTATCAGTGTGTATCGTACAAATTTGAGTAATTTTAAGGTGTTTATGGATCAATTGGACGAAATTCTATGTTATGTCCAGGAATATTTCAGGTTTTTTGATGTAATTGTTTGTGGCGACTTCAATGTCAACCTCTTTCAAAAAAATGAAATGACTAATACTTTCTTAGATTTATTATTAACATATGACTTGTCATAAACTATATTTGAAGCAACACGAGTTACAAAAAAGACAGCTACCCTTCTGGATAATTTTTTTGTCAATTTTGAATATAATAACAGCTTTGTTGTAAATTCAGCACTTTCTGATCATCATGCTCAGTTTCTTTCTTTTGATCATGGCAAAAGCCAAAAACCAAAAGAAGGACTGACCAAAAAAAGAATTTTCTCAAAAATAAAACTTGACCAATATTATATTGAACCAGAGATGGGTAAACTCCCGGAGTTTTGATTACTCCGAAAGTTTCCAGGAAGCTTTCCTGGAAACTTTCCATTGGGAATATTCAGAGTCTATTTTATGGTGAAATCTGATTCGTAATAATCTAAGCTTCATTTTGATACCAAATAAGTACATATAAATATATTATTTACATTACTTTTACAGACTTTTACCAAATAACTGATATTATATGACACCCGCTATATGTGCCCTGTGCTATATGAAGAATATGGAGCAATTGGGTGGTTACCCAGTAATTTGTTTTGTTTGAATTATTGCATAATTAAATATAAATAAATAATTTATAGAATGTGATAAATATGTGGATTACAAAATTAAAAATTTATGTAAATAATGTTATATGTAAGTCGTAACTCCTATTTTGTGCAGAAACGGAAATATAGAAGGCAAGACAGAAATAACATCTAAATCTCATATTATAGTCATATTGAATTAAAAGTGTAAAACAAATAAATAAAATAATAAATGTTTATTTAATTTTAAATTTTAATACTTAAAAAAAAATAATATCAAAAATAAATTAAGCCATCCACATTCATCATAATTTAATTAAAATAACACTAAAACTATTAAATTAAATAATATCTTATAATTTGTAAAAAATAAAAGTATATTTCTTTTTAATCATTTTCATTTTTAATGTAACAGAAAGAAATGCTAGATATATTATTCATCGGGAAGCAATAGTGCGGGTAAACAAATAAACGTAACTTATCATATGTCTGTCAACTCATCCTTGATCATAGCCAATAGCACAAAATTAGAGAAATTCTAATGCCAATGCCAATAGTAATAATTCGAGTGGTGCCCATATAAAACCCTACGTCATCACACATCTGATAAATTTTTGATAATTTCGAAAAAATATCAACAAATGAAAACTGGATTTCTGGCGTTTGAGGTTATGTTAGATCATCGTGGTGGCAATTTCAAATTTGTGAGTAAATATGTGTAAATAATAACTGCAAATATTCGTGAAAAATTTGGAAACTTTCGGAATATTCAAATATTTTCAGGGAAACTTTCATTTCTATCAAAACTCCGCTCCGGAAACTTCCGAAAATTTCCTGGAAACTTTCCAATGGAAAGTTTCCTTGACCCATCTCTGTATTGAACTACAGTCAGAGAAGTGGGAAAGAGTCCTAGAATAGACCAGGTAAATTAAAGAAAGTTACAGGGAACGACAATTCAAAAAACAGCATATTAGATAATTACGATGAACTTAAAAATCATAATGAATTGTTAGACAAAGTAAACAACTTTTTTGCCAATGCATGTCCAGACACGAATAATTCTTCTGAGGTAGATCTCACAAAGATTACGGAAAGTAATAACTCAATTTTTCTAAGCGGTGTAACTGAAGGTGAGGTATACGAGTGTATCAAAAACTTAAAAAATAAAAGCTCTTTGGGGAGGATGAAATTAAAAATTTCACTCCTAAAAAAAGTGGCTGATCTTATTTCGGTTCCCTTAGCACATATAATAAATCTCTGCTTCCTAACAGGTGTATACCCAGGTGTATACTCAGTTTGAAAATGGTGCATGGTGCATGTAAGAGCAATTTATAAGAACAAAGGTAAAAAAGACGAACTTAAAAACTACAGACCTGTCTCTCTCTTGTCAAATATCAGCAAGATATTTGAAAAGATTATATATAAAAGATTAATAAGCTTTCTCGATGGTAACGGGGTGATCACGGATTGTCAATATGGTTTTCGTAGAGGTCGATCAACAACAAAAGCTATTTATCAGGCTTTAGTAAAACTCAATGAATGAGAATAAACATAAGTTAGCTGTTTGTTTCGACCTCTCGAAGGCATTTGACAGTGTGTATCACGACATTATGGTCGAGAAGCTGGAAAAGTATGGTATCAGAGTGGCAAAAAATCTCATCAAATCGTATTTGTCTAATAGAAGGCAGTCTGTAGTGGAAAGAGATAAAGACGGTAATTTAATTAAATCTAGAACTATATACATTAAGAAAGGTGTGCCACAAGGTTCAATCCTTGGTCCTCTGTTGTATATCTTATATACTAACGAAATACCAGCAATTGTTCAACATGATATCATTTTATATGCCGATGATACCTCCGCGATTCTCAGTGAAAACAGCAGGGAAGCCGCCAGTATGGAAATTACAAATACTATGAAAATGCTCCAAACTTGGTTTTCAGAAAATAATTTATTAATAAATGCAGATAAGACACAAATCTTAAATTTTGGTGTTAGAGGCAACCACAGAATGGAACTTAATGTAAATACTCTCGTACTAGACATATCAAAGTATTGCTATGCCTTAAAAATTTTGAATGATAGGGTAGGTGTCATAGCAGCTCTAAACTTGTACCATGCATATATCGTATCTAAGATTCGATACGGGATTTTATTTTGGGGAAACTCAGTTGACGCACGGAGAGTGCTGATTTTACAAAAAAGGATGTGTAAGAACTATTTTTAGGATGGAAAAAACAGAAAACACAAATCGCTTACTCACAACAACTGCCTTATATGTGTACGAGGCAATAAAATTTATAGTCCAGAACAAGGGTTCATTTATAGGTAACCAAAGGGCACATAAACAAAAGAGAACCTTTTACCTGACAAAACTAAATTCAGCTTCATTCAAAAAAATGTGCAATTAAAATTTGGAATAAAATACCCTTACAAAAAAGAAGTGATGCTGATGCCAAAAAATTTTTTGAGACCTTAGCTTCTCTTGTATATACTAAATGTCAATTTTATCAGCTTGAATTACCTATTTACCCCCCATTTACCTCAATTTGCCCCCCAACCCTTTGACGGAATAAGATGAAAATATAATCTAGTTCCAGATCCCGTTAAAGTACAGTGTATACCAAATTTCAAGTCAATATCTTAAACGGTTCCAGAGTAATCGTGCGCACAAAAAAAGTTACAGACGGACCGACAGACAGACAGAATTTTTTTTTTCGCTCAAACTTAAAATCTCGACGTTTCATGACATTCTAAGCCTATTTGAACAATAAAAATTGTCAAAATATTTTTTGTCATTACTATACTTCCACTGGATGTGAAGTAATAACACATACAAAGAGGTACAATTGTAAATGGGATAATAAAATTCAATATTAAAATTTATACATATCATGATTTAAAACTTATATATTAGATAAAAGAGAAGAATTTGTTATATTAAAAATCATTAATTGTAATATTGTTATATAAAAATTCGTTATAGGAGTAGTAGACTTTTTTTTATTAAGAATTTTCTTATTGTGTTTTTGAAGTTGTTTCCTTCCAAAAATCTCACACTTAAAAGTAATTTATTAAAAAAAGTTGAGGCCAAATTTAGAGTTGCGTTTCAGGATTTATTTAACACACAGCATACCCTAAGATCGGCCAGTAAAAAATCTACCTGACGATAGAATCATTAACCCTTTCACTGCTCAAAGCGTGTATACGCGCGAAAAATAAATGGGCCCACTGTGCTCCAAGCGTGTTAACTCGCCTGTCGTTTTTAAATTGGTTCAGACTGCTCAAAGCGATTTAACACGCGTATATGTTCTATGAATACATTTTTATATACTTACACAAGTTTCTGTTGTACCTTAATATTTTTGATAAGAATGTTGTTTTGTTTTTATGTTTATGTTTACTTGTACTGTTTTTAACCATTTAAAAAAAAATAAATTATTATTATTGAAACTAGAGCACTTGGTTTTTGTTTTTCTTTCAATTTTATATATAATAATAGACCATGCATACAATAAACCAAATCAAATAGTAACGTAATATCGGATCTGCGTGCTCCAAGCGCGTATACTCGCAAGCGGTCAATTTATTGCGCACTACACGAGAATTACGTGAAACCGCTTTGCGCAGCGAAAGGGTTAATGACGAAATAGGAAAACTACGACAAAGCAGAAAAATGAGCCATGTAGGAGGAAATGTCTGACGATGAAAAAATGAAATGAGGAAATGACGAATTGAGCAACGGGTAAATACGAAACGTCAAGTAATACTATATATATATATATATGTAAGAAGTGCAAAATGCATCTGCACCCAGATTACTTCGAGATTTTTCAGAAATTATTCTGGTTCATTTCATTTTTATTTGTTTAATAATTTAAATGTCTGTTTCAGCCAAAGGTGCGTATATGCACCTGCATGTTTTTTATATATTTTTTTAATACTAAATTAGTCTTAATTTATGTATTCTTAATGTCCTTTAATAAAAATATCTCTAAAATGGCAACTTCTTATTGTCTTGGCCGTTAATGGGTTAATGAGGATTGCCGGACGTTTGTGGGATGTCTCTCTTCTACCTGGGTTATGTAGTGCTCATACTGGTAGAAATTGTATGCATAATTTTTGTATAGAAGCTGTATTTAATTATAACAGGGGAAAACTGGTTATTACTGTATGGAGCCATTAAAAAACAAACCAAAGATTGTATACTTCACATGTGATAGCATGATTTTTTTTTTCTAATGTAAGATTATATCTAATATTTTATTACTTAATGTCATGTCATAATATATACACGTAATATTAATGTAAATGATTGCCCAATAATATTTTATATACTAGGTGTTAGTGAAAAAACGTTATGCGGTATCTTTCACCTTTTGCCTGTAATTTTTTCTTTCTGGCAATAAATGTGTATTTATTTAGTTACTTAATAGGATAATTGTGGATTTTTTAACTGGACACTATAGACTCAATAGACATATGAGTCTAATGGGCCTGGCAGAGAATACAACATGCAGATTTTGTCAACAGGAAGAGGAAACCTCAGTACTTGTTTTGCCATTGTAAAAGTCTACCTAGACTGAGATTCCAACTACTTGACCAGGAAAAACCAAGAAGATAGCTATACTAAGGAGCATTTATCAAGGCTATGGAGTCTGATACGACAGACAAAGCTGGATGCGGAACTCAGGGTAAAACTAGAACAAGAATGCCATAACAGATACACGGAGGTTGCGGTGATTAAGGCCAATCAGCCAGCTCCTCTTTTCGAATCTAAATCTGAAGATCAAATACAATCTAAACACAAAATCACTTATTTAATAAAGGTTTACGATTTTGTAATGATTTGTTCCAAGGAATTAAAAATTTCTCAAATCTCATTTTTTAAATTAAATGTACGAGTACCTAGAGAAAAAGTAGCCAATACTAATTAGTGTAATATTTGTTTAATACAATTTTTTATTATCGTGTTTTGATAGAGTGAAATTACTTAGAGAAGATAACATACATCACAGCTTCGCACATCGAGTATATTTATGAACACGATACCAGTACCGGGTAAATTTATTCTTATTAATATTGGACAGTTGCAATTAAAATAAATTTCATTTCATCTGTTTTATTCGTAGAAATGGTTGAATATTCACTATAAATACATAATAAATACCAAACACTGAAAACACTAGAAAATAAATTGTCATGCCCAACCCTTCCGTAGAATTACTTTTAACATAAGGGAACGTAGTGGACACGACACTGGTAGAACTCTCTCGAAATAAAACACTTTTTCCCAAATGAATATAAATTACGTGTATTTATACACACACAAAAACAATCATACAAAATTTGTACTTACATCATTATTAACTCCGCCTACCCTTGTGCACTACACTATCTGAAAAACCCTTCTACCAAAACTCTTCTCTCTTCGACGCCCGTTCCCCCCGAGGTGCGTTCAACGAATCCCCGGTTAGTGTGAACCAGTTCTCGGTACAATAACCTGATAAAATATTAATAACTTTTATTTTCTAGATTCCTTGCATTTGATTTTTAGAACAGTGGTAGAAAATCTCAAAAACCTTACAAATCTTTGATTGAATAATCATCAACTCTCAATGCCCATATTTCTCTAAGGATTGTGAATAAAAATTCAGCAAATTGTTTATTCATAGAGAGCTAACAAACCTTGTACACAAGGTCCAATTTGGCTAAGGAAATCTTCACTATGCTTACCCTTTAATGAGACTTCAGCATATTGTTTTGAAAAATCTACGTACTGTGTCACGTTGAAGATTCTAAGCCTCCTTCAGGCATACCTTGGTTTTTGCATTGTACTTTCGTTTATTTTCTTGACATGCTGTGAATAAAAAACGTGAAAAAAACAAATATACAAACGCTTTGAAAACTTTATTAAGAAAAACACAAACAATATAAAATACAGTAAGTTACAATTTGTATTGCTATTATAATAAAACAATTAGGACAATTTTTAAATCAAATATGGAATGTTTTAAACAATTGATTAAATAAAGCGCAACACAAGTATAGATTAAATATATCAGATATAACAATAAAAAAAAACAAATAAACCTAAAACTAGTAAAAAAAATTTAACGAAATTTTAGTATGTTAAAAATACATAATGAGTAACAGTAAATAAATTTAATACAAATATTAAAGCTATTTTTAGTTGTACCAACTTAAAAAACTGGAACTTGTAAATGGTTCCCATTACATAATGTTATGACTCATTTGTGAGTGTAATACGGTCTTTTAAACTCTTAATAAACGCCTTTAGTTTGGTTTGAGAATCTGGGTCAATGCTTTTAAGCAGGTTGAACATTTCGATTTTTTCATCGCCTGTGCAAGCAAAATTTACCAAACATTTATTGACTTGTAACAGTGGCCACTGTCCTCTATGTGTTAGTACCACATTTCTAACTGTTTCCAATGCTTCTGCCGTAACCTTTTTAGAAAATGCCGGTGTAGGCATTGGATCCCCTAACAAAGCTTTGACACACATCGTCAGAGATAAGGCAGTTGTTTTGACATGGTAGCCACCCTCAAGTGCTAACAACAACTTCCCGGCAGCAAGAGATTTGAGCGTGTGCACAAAGTGCCCAAACATTTCAGGGGTAATTTTGTAACCACCAAGAGGATCATAAATGCCTGCGTCGAACCCTGCTGATACTATGACAAAATCAGGATTGTACGAATACGCTATTGGTAACACCAGCTTGTACCACACAGTCCAATAATCAGTGTCCGTCTTGCTGCCCTAAAGTTAGAAATAGACATCAGATATTAGAAATATCTTCTTCAGATGTACAAACCTTGTTGAAGGGAATGTTTATATTGTAACCTTTCCCTGAATTTTCTCCTGTATAGGTATAATCAGCTGCAGACATCGAGGGAAAGAACTTTTTGTTATCATATCGGTGGACAGACACGTACATTATATCAGATCTATTATAAGTGAGTTCTTGCGTACCATTTCCATGATGGACGTCAAAATCCACTATTAAGATTCTAAAAATATGACAATTAAAGTAAAGTTGACCGCAGATTTAACAGGCACTCAAAAAGTGTCGACGCCTTTGACCCATCAAACACGCCGCATCGCAAAGCCAAAGATGCCCACATTTTTTGAGTGCCTGTTAAATCTGCAGTTTATTTTTCTGATATTATTGTACCTGTTATAATGTTCCTTTTGAATGAGGAATTCAGCTGCGACAACAACATTGTTCACGAAACAAAAGCCTGATCCTCTATTGGACGTAGCATGGTGGCCAGGTGGTCGAATTACAGCTACTCCAGATTTTACTATGCCATCGGAAATACTTTTAGCAAGTGACAGAATGCTAGATATACATTTTTTAATGCAACTAATTGTATGAGAGTTATAATACCAGTCAGGTCTCTCCGAGAGATTTTCCTGCGTAAGAACATTGTTTAAATATTCGGCACCATGAACTTTCTCCAACCACTGGATTTCATCAAACTGGAATGGCTGGAAATAGAAAATACATACCAATAAATATTATTATTATGATATTATGTACTTTCATACTCAACTGACAAATATTGATATTTCATTATTTAAACAAAATGGGCTCATTTAGCATTTTTTTAAAATTCATATTTCGAAAGTACACCTTGTAGTTAGTAAATGTGCAAAATATTAGATTTTTTCTTTTCAACTCCTTCTTCCTCAAAATAAATAATGAAAATAAACGGCTAATCACCTCAGCAGTCGATGCCGTAAAAAAAAAAAAAAAAAAAATGAAAATAGAGCGTGCGAAAACGCAGTGTGATGTCAAGCCACCCGCACTCCACCCAACGGTCGACCGTCTGTGGGTCGACCGCTAACCTGCATCCACATAGTTTCATACGGCAAGCACAACAGATCGAATAACTCATAAACAGCTTTGCCACTGGATAAAAAATTAATGTACTTGTATCGAAACAAATAAAGTAATGAACTTATGAAAAAAGTACAGATGTTAATTAAATCTTTTATACGATATCTAGGAATTTTAATGAATATAAAAAATACTTCGCCACTCAGATAGTTTTTATTTGTTTTGTGTATAAAAAATATGTTCGCAATATTCACTTGAACTATTACTACAAAAAGAGCATAGTGCATATTCTATGCGAAATACTTTCAGTGTCCTGTAATCACATGTTAAATTTTTATAAGTGTATGCAATAAATATTGAATTTTTAAATGTCCCTCAGTGCACTATAACTTCTCAAGGACCACAAACATTTTTACAATTCCTATACACTGTAAATACTTAACTTCCTTCGAGGATAACCCAGGTTGGTCCCTATTGCCATGCATATATTAGACATTTTTTAAATGCAAAGATAACACCTTATTCAAACGAGATACAGAGAAACAGAATTTTCGAAAGTGATGGAAAATTCGGAACTAATTTGCAAACAAAAACATGGTGTTCTTTTGATACTGCCGTATTTCATTTCACGGATCATAATAAATTATTTTAAAATTTGTCGTCGAAGTTGCAAAATAAGTAAATGTAGCGATACGACGAAAGTAGCACTGACGTACTGATTGTGCCCTAAAAGAATTGGTTTCAGTACAAATGTACTGACACTGGCAACGCTGCTCATAAAGCCAGTCGAGCGGGTGCTGTGACATCATCCGCGCGCTATCGAGCATTTCAAATATGTTACGAATTGAAAATCAAATATTACAGTTAATATTAACGCTAGCGGCCTAATTTTTTCACTATATACTTAAAGGGTTAAATACTTACAGCAAATGCAAAAATAAATTGTAAATTAAATATCACTAAATGAGCCCATTATGGGAAAAAAAAGACAAAGTAGCAGTCTTAGCTAAAATATTGCCATTTTGAAATAAGACTTTTTGAGGTTTAACAAGTTTTTTCAATGCAAAATTAAAAAAAGTCACATTATTTTATTAACCCTTTCGGGACTAATAACGTACCCGTACGTTTTCACTAAGCTGTTGTTGACGGCCGAGTGCCGTACTAGTACGAAATCTGTTCCTATGAACGTGACCTAGTGTCGTATAGAAAATAATAATTTTATATTTTTCCTTGCCTACACACGTACAGGTACGGCGCACATGACATATTAAATATAAAGGTGCCTTACGCGAACGTCGCAAGATTCTAATTTACAGGCCGCGTGCCGTACCGATACGTTTCTCGTAAAGACCGAGTGCCGTACTGGTATATAAACAAGTTTTCGCGTTTTTTTTATTGTTTTTATAATAAATAAAACTACAAATACATTTATTGCAGAGATTTATTGCTAAGGAACACAAATTTAACTGAACTGAACTAACGCTTAGAAAATAAGTAGAGGGTAACACACTATTTTTAGAGCCGCGGGACCGATTTTCGTGATCAGCGACCCAAAAAACATGAAATACAAGTGGGGGGCATTCTGAGCGACAAACCCCGCGATCTACATGGACTAAAAGGCGCGCATTTTCTTGCACTCGGCCGGCATAAACAGAAGTATCATTAATTGGTTCGTCCCGAAAGGGCTAAGAAAGACTACTTTAAAATATTTATTGTTTACCAATCTTTACATACCCGACTTTTTTATAAACAATTCGTCATAACTGCGTTATTTTTAAAGATAATGAAACGGTTGACTTCTCAAACGAAAGATAAATTAATGTTCCAAAACAAAGACGATACAAAAGGTTTCATTCAGATCCATTCACTGTAATTGGATTTCTTTGTGAAAACCGTTTACTGACTGGACTAAATGTGATATATTGCATTGAGGAAATGGAATATCATTTTGATGATTTAATCTGCGAACATCACCTAAAAACATACTGTCAATACTCGGCATTTACAGCTGCTTTGAGAGGTGACACTTCCGCCAGGTTAAATAGACACTTTTATTTATTTATTTACTTTATTCGCTTACCTCAATTTTTCTACAGCGTTTACTTAGGCCAAATTCCTCAAATTGCTGCATAATTTCAATTAAGCGGTCTGGTTTTTCTGGAGGAGTTCTGCCAGTATCATTAGTAGGTTTATGTTTCAAAAATTCATCATCATAAACATACCCCACAAAATTATTGTACGTACGACACTTTAAATACTCTAAAATAAATTAAAATAGTTAATATTTACTACTTCTCATGTAGTGTTTCGAAGACTAGCATACAGTAAATTTTATCAGGAGACTTGTTACGAGTTACAAATTTTTCCTCAGTTTGTTAAATTTCGGCATGCCCCATAGAGAATGATAGGTGATGTAATCGATTGTTAAAAAAAACCTCTGTCCAAGAAATCACTACTTCCACATCCAGATTTTCTATCCATCCAAGTTTTTCACAATGAAAAAAATTTGCATGTGGAAATAATTATTTATAGAACTTTAATAATATAATATTTGAAATCGTCTACCACAAAAACCAATATGCCACATCGGTAGTGGGGGTGGGGGTAGTGGAAGGGGGTGGATAAAGTAAAAAAAAAATTGAGGCCTTCGCTTCTTGTACACACACTAAATGACAATTTTACTTTTTTCACTCCCTTTAATAATGGTGTGGGGTTTGTTAATGGGCGTGGCTATTGCCAAAACATTTTTTTAGACCTTATAGCTTCTCTTATATATACTAAATACTAATTTTATGGGCTCTTACTTGCTTGATTTACCTATTTACCCCCATTTATCCCAATTTACTTCAACGGAATAAGATGAAAATATAATTTAGTTCCAGATCTCGTTAAAATACATACGTGTACCGTGTACCAAATTTCAAGTCAATATCTTAAACGGTTCCAGAGTAATTGTGCGCACAAAAAAAGTTACAGACCGACAAACAGAAATTTTTTTTTGCTCAAACTTAAAATCTCGTTTCGTGACATTCTAAGCCTATTTGAACAATAAAAATTTTCAAAATTTTTTTTGTCAATACTGGACTTTCACTCGATGTGGAAGTAATATACATGAACCTTTGTTGGTGCTATTTAATAGGTTTCTATGTGTTATGTCTGTGCTTACCTTCTCTTAATCTGTTTATTATGGTAACAAATTGCTCAGTTTCTTCCATATTCATTGGGTAACAATTCTCAATTTCAAATGGGGGACCGGCCTCAGCAACTCCATGATAGTCTATACAAGTTATATGATCCTCTGTACTCATCAACAATGGTAGTAGTTCGTCTTCATTCAACTCAAAGAGCTCATCATATTTGAAGCATTCCCAATAATTGTGCAAATAGAATCTTACGTTATTGATAACTTCTTGTAGATCAGGATGAACAGATGGATTATTATGTATATTCAAGGGATAACAAGCATCACCAAGAAGAGCCTTCAGAGTGCAAGCAACTCCTTCAGCTAGAGATTCAAGAAAATAACCACCCTCTAAGCAGACGACAATTTTGCCATTTGCCAACCCTGACAGAAGTGTTACTAGGTGACCATAAAATCCAGGAGTGACTTTCATTTCTCCCTATACAAACAAAAATTGTGTGAGAATAAACTCGTCAGTAGTATAACTTTTTTAAGTCGTATTAGCTGAAATATGCAAAATAAAAGTGGCCTATGCAACTCACAAACATACAAAAACTGAAGTCATATTTTTACAATTAATTATTTTTTATTTATTTGCTTTCATTATGAAGCCATATTTTTATGTAAAATGACCTGCAGAATTCGATTATGGAGGCTGAGATTCTATTCGAAATTGCGAAACCGGAAAAAATTGCACTTCACTTTTTTATGATAGGTCATGATAGGTTAAGATAAGTGTCCGTGCCTTTGCAACCCTTTTGGGTGTGGTATCTTCCAGTGATGTATCTTTGCGTAAGATGCTACCACAAAAAGTTTTGACCTCGAAAATTTCATAATATTTGGGAAAATTTATATATATATATATATATATATATATATATATATATATATATATGTGCATTTGTATCGTGTCCGCCTCCTTACAAATTTGTGGCGCCCGCACCTCCACTAGAAATAATATAGATAGATTAGTTCTGTTTACATATACATAACCGCCAAATTTCACTTACCAAGGGCACGCGGAGAGGGGAAAGGATTTTTATCTTTTTTTACATACACTTTTTTGTTCATACGATTGGTATGTTTACACCTCGTTATATAAATAGTACCTCTCTGACTCAATGTATTTAAAACTGTTATATATAACGGTATACTTTGCCTCCTTCGAGGTTGCCAGACTTCTATAGTGTAAAATGCTCTAGCGCTTGCGCAATTAGTTGCGCTATGCAATCGTGTGCGTTTGTTATTATGATGATTCATATTGTGTAAGTTATACTTTATCAGATTACATTGGTGTTTTACCCGATAATGTGCGATTATCTGTTTTAAAATGAACCGTTCACGCTAAATATCTATTGCAGAATAATGTATGTAATTCAAAATATGTTCTTAAAGGAATTATTATTACTATTTAAAATGCTTTTCAAGACATCACTGAATCAGTTCAATTTTGTAACACAATTGTTACATATTAGTCCACGTAAATTAGATGTTTTAGAAGAAATAATTTATAAAGCAATAATATTTGGGATGCGTAATCTAGATAGGGTCCGAAATAGATACCCGAATAGTTCCCCATAATTTAGGGGTGAAACGTCCGTAATGATTATGAATAGAGCTGCTTCGGCCATATTACGGGGACTTAACGCTGGTTTTTCACTTTTATCTTGTAAACCGTTCGTCGAAAGAGAAAAAAGTATAGGAAATAAAAAAATCGTCATGTTAAATTCTGCATAAAAAATGTACTATTAACCTTGTAGCTTATCCTCACCTATTTTGCGCTAACAACGTCCGAACAGAGGCGTAGTTTGGGGCGCAGAGGTAAAAATCCATTCTATTCCAAGTTTGTCTCCGAATATCTTAAAACCGGTTACTTTAACGAGAAAAATGCTCAGGAATGAATTTATTGAGCAGAATTTTCTCTATTAGATGCACATATAGAGGGTTTTGTCGCAAGTAGTTTATGTATTTTCCCCTTCTTTGCAATTATATTAGAGGATAATCTGTACTGTTCACACAAAAGAAGATTTGGAGTCATATTTCAACTCTGAGCTTGCTTCAATTCCACTTCTTCTCTTCAATAAGAAAGGGTTAATGAGGAAAATTAAGAAATCATCTGTATGATATTTTCAATGCTGTACGAGAGAGGCCAATAGATTTTTCCGATTGCCAGTTCATTGTTGATGGCGGCAATTTGATTCATCGTGTAGTATGGCCGAAGCAGCTTTATTCGTAAACATTACGGCCAAAAAGTGACTGTAGTGTTTGACGGATATGCTGACTGCAGTATGAAGAACATCGAAAGACAGCAGCGTCTTTTGAAACGCATTTCACCGGAACTTGTTTTTCATGAGGACACGCCACTGACTGAAACGCAAAATAAAATGATAAACAATCTCACAAAAAAGAACGGTTTATTTCGCAATTGGTGGAGAGATTTAAAAACGAGGGAATCAAAACAATTACTGCTGTAGACGACGTTGACGTACTCATAGTTCAAACCGCTTTAAACGAATCTCATGGAAACGATACAGTGGTCATCCACGGACAAGATATTGATCTTCTCGCATTGATTATCGCTCTCGCACCTGAAGATAAAGATATCCGTTTCTTAAGAGAGGCTCAAAGATAAATAAAAAATAAAGATTACAGTTCTCGTGACTTGCAATCC
This sequence comes from Rutpela maculata, assembly GCA_936432065.2. Classification (NCBI taxonomy): domain Eukaryota; kingdom Metazoa; phylum Arthropoda; class Insecta; order Coleoptera; family Cerambycidae; genus Rutpela; species Rutpela maculata. Next base: position 52,908,126 of record OW386294.2, read on the forward strand.
TCGGAAGTTTTAAAAAGCTGTATGGCCACACGTTCAGTGGATGCGATAACACTTCAGCTTTCTTTGGTAAAGGAAAAGTGCAAACGGTGGAATGCGTCAATAAAAGAAAAGATCTCGAAGAGGTTGTCCGTATATTCAACAACCGTAGCTCAATGAAAAAAGAAATTACATCTTTGAATCATCAAAGATTCATTATCTTCAATAAGTTAGTCCGCCAATCTAGTACTACCGGGATTCTACGAAGACTGCCAGCAACATCCGAGGCATTACGCCAACATTCTTACAGAGTATTTCTCCAAATTCATGTTTGACGAGGAGAAAACTTGGAACCAACGGAATGCAGAAAAGCAGAAAATAATATAAAATATTTCAAAGAGATGATATACTTAAAGAAGTAAAATGTTCAAAACTTAATCATTTTGGAGCAAAAATGTAAATATTTCCCTCCAGCAAGAGAAAAATTTTTGAATTGTTTAAAAATTTTTGAAAAGCATTCGAGATGACTCCAACAAACTATCATTAATTAGTATAGCAAAATTTATGATTAACCAACAAATATATTCTAGAGTTTTGGTCTCGAATGCATTTTAAAACATTTTTATTTCTTGCTAGAGGGAAATATTTACATTTTTGCTCGAGAATAATCTAGGTTTTTAAAATATCTTTGGAAGGTGGAAGATTACACTGGTCAACATTCAGTTTGAAAAAATGCACCGGACTCTACCTAGGTACCCAGGGGTTTTGGGGTCGCTGATTCCGTTGCCGAGGTCGGTTAAGCTCTATCACGTCAGGTTCAAGGTCATTTGAAGGTCAACCTAAGAAAAGGTTTTTGAAAAAATCTAAAAAAATTCACACATAGGCTCCTGGGGGGTCTCTGAGTCCGAATCCGATGTCGGTTGACCTTTATCACCTCATGTTCAAGGTCATTTGAAGGTTAAAGTAAGAATAGGATGTGAAAAAAAATTAGAAAAAATTTATACGAATGCTCACCTGCCTACTTATTGTCTGTTTTCTGTCTGCCCTTATACCTGCACACCTATTTGTTTGCTTGTTAGTCTGTATTTATCATCCGCCTGCATTTTCTCTCTGTCCATCTATTTGACATCCTGCCTTTCTGTCAGACAGAATTACGTCTGACTGAATGACTAAATGTTTCTATCTGACAGTCTGTCTGCCTCCTTGTCAGTTTGTCTGACTCAGGAAACCATTAAATTACTTTGACCCTGACAGGATTGAGCTCAGGGCCGGTTTTAGGTAACCGGAGGCCCTAAGCTCTAGGTATGTTTTTCGTTGAAGCTTTCTCTTCTAATAAAATAAACGTGCATATCTGAGTATGAAATCTGAGTTCTGAGGCCCCCTAAATGCGAGGCCCTAAGCTGGCGTTTACTCAGCTTATAGGCAAAACCAGCACTGATTGAGCTCCAAGTGAGTGAAGCCAACGCCCGTGGTACTCTTTACTTGCATGTTCGCTCTGCTTCTGCAACTATACCTAAAGGCCATCCTTTCACAGAAGAAAATAGGTAGGTGATTCATTGAGTTAAAATATTTGCACTGAGATAGCCGAAGAATCTTCATGTGCAGCTAAAGCTGGCGGACGAATGCCGGCTTGAAATGACCTCAGAATGACCTTGAAATGACCTCTGGATGCCTCTTTTTTTAAGGGTAAGCGAACAATGGATTCGGACTCAGCGAACCGAAAAACCTGTGTGAATTTTTTCAGATTCTTTCAACCACCTTTTCTTACTTTAACCTTCAAATGACCTTGAAACTGACGTGATAGAGGTCAACCGACATCGAATGCAGACTCAGCGACTCAAAAAACCTATATATAAGTTTTTTCACATTTTTTGACAGCTTCTCCTCTGTTTTTCTCAAATTAACCTTGAAATGATCTCCGGATGCCTTTTAATGGTAAACGAACACCGGATTCGGACTCACCGATCCCAAAAACCTATGCGTGAATTTTTTCAGATTTTTTCAATCACCTTTCCTTAGTTTGACCTTCAAGTGACCTTGAAACTGACGTGATAGAGGTCAACCGGCATCGTATACAGACTCAGCGACCCAAAAACCCTATATGTAAATTTTTTCAGATTTTTTAACAGCTTCCTCTCCGTTTTCTCAAATTAACCTTGAAATGACCTCCGGATGCCTTTTAAGGGTAAGCGAACACCGAATTCGGACTCAGCGACCCCAAAAACCTATGTGTAAATTTTCTCAGATTTTTTCAACCACCTTTTCTTAGTTTGACCTTCAGATGTTCTTGAACCTGACGTGATAGAGCTTAACCGACCTCGGCATCGGAATCAGCGACCCCAAAAACCCCTGGGTACCTAGGTAGAGTCCTGTGTATTTTTTTAAACTAAATGTTGATCTGTGTTATTATTATTCTTTTATTTTCTGCTTTTTAGCCCCCACCCCCCCAATAAAAATCGTCTTCTAATTTTTTTTTTTACTTTTACTATATAAATACCTTTTTCAATTTGCTCTAAGCTATAAAGGGGTACAAAAATATTTGTTTCTGAACAAGATAAACGTTTTTTTATTCCCAAATTGAAAAAATTTAAAAACCCATTGATCTCTAGAAAGTATTATTTCTGTGTATAAAAGTTATTTATATTTTTAGTAAGATAATTTTAGTTACCATATCTATAGATGTATTTAGGAATAGTATGCCTCTTTACTATGTTGCCAAGTTTAGGAGGCGATATCGCTACTTTATTGTAAGGAAGCATTTAATACCTATATACATCAAGTGTTTAAAACAGCAGCGCCACCTGGTAAAAAATGTAGTGGACTATGGTGTATTTATTTATTTATTTATTTATTTGGTAATAAATACTCAACAGGCACAGCCCCATTACAGAGTATTGTGAAACGTACAATAAAAAATATAAATATAACAAATTTAAGTAAAAATGTAGAACGTTAATATCACAAGTTACACAAATTATACATACATATATTATTAACATAAAAATACACATAGTTGCCTACATATCACAGGCGTTACATCACATCTTCTAATATATTTTTTAACCTACTTCGAGTGCAATGAAAAATATCAACAGTATCTTGTATGCTATTATATAGTGAACACATCCGATATAAAGGTGAATTAATTTGACTGTTCGTGTGAGGTGTTTCTAGGTAAAATGTTCTAGAATTTCTAGTGGAATGAGTCGGCACATTCAGATGAACTAGTGAGAGATAGGAAGGATCATTTATGCCGTTATTTAAAATTTTATGTAAATACAATACAGAACTTATTCTCCTGCGTTTCTCTAGTGTACTGAGATCGTATTGTAGTAAAAGGTCTTCTTTTGGTACGGTATTATCATATTCTCCATTTTCTTTGTAGTTAAGATATCTTAAAAATTTGTTTTGAATTTTTTCTATGTTATTTATTTGATATCTATAATATGGACTCCATATTATGCAACAATACTCTAAAATACTTCGTACAAAGCTTATGTATAATTGCTTAATGCATTTAAGATTGCTGAACTGTCGCGAGTTACGTACAAGAAATCCATACATTTTACTAGCCTTATTTGTCATAATCATAATGTGTCTATTAAAAGTAATTTGACTATCATATGTTACACCTAAGTCTCTCATTTCACTCACCCTGGCCAGTGCTGCTTCCTGAATTTTATAGGAGTAATCAATAATGTTAAGTTTTCTTGTAAATGTCATAATACTACATTTATCAATATTAAATAAGAGCTTATTTTCAGTCGACCAAGTACATATATTGTTTAGGTCATTTTGTAGTTTCAGACAATCTGCTCTTTCATCGATTCTAAGAAATATTTTTAGGTCATCTGCGAATAATAATATTTTTGATGATTCAATCGAGTTTGTTATGCTATTAATAAATGTTAGGAACAGCAGTGGCCCAAGATTAGATCCTTGAGGAACACCAGATGTAGCTATAAATGGTTCTGAAACATATCCCTTCATATATACTCGTTGCTTGCGACTCTGTAAATAACTTGACACAAATTTAATTAGGTTTTCATGGAAACCAAATTCATTACATAGCTTACTAATTAGCATTTTATGAGAGACAGTATCAAATGCTTTTTGAAAGTCAGTATATACTACATCAACCTGACCTCTATCCTCTAATGTGTCCGATATAAATTGTGTAACATTACTTAGGTTACTGGCAGTGGATCTATATCGCATAAAGCCATGTTGATATACTGATATTTGATTTTGGACTGCATTATATATATATTTAAAAATTATAGATTCAAAAAGTTTTGCGGGTGCTGGTAGTACTGCGATAGGCCTGTAGTTTTCTATGTTATTCTTGTCTCCTTTTTTAAATATAGGACATATTTTGACCTCTTTCCAGACATTAGGAAATGTTTTAGTTCTTAGACTTAAGTTAAACAATATATTTAATGGCTGCACAAAAAAATCAACACATCCTTTGATTATATATGATGGAATTTTATCTGGGCCTACAGCTTTGTTTACTTTCAAATATTTTGCTGCTTCATATATGTCGTCATTTGTAATTGTATTTAATATTACTTCATTAGCATGGGGTGCTTGCTTTATGTGTGAGATATCAGTATTATCGTCTACAGTGTAAACACTACTAAAATGACTAGCAAAAGCATCAACTATAGCAGGCCCTGTTCTATATTCATTGCCTTTCAAATTCATCACGTTTGGAATAGCTATGGATTCTTTTTTATTAATGAACTGCCAGAATAATCTAGAGTCTTCGCCTATGTCTTGTTGTATTTTGTTTATGTATGTTTGATAAGCCAAATCTATGTCTCTTTTCAGTGTATTTCTTAAATTAACATACTCGTTTTTTAAATGTGTTAGTCCAGTTTTTTTATATTTTTTCCGAAGGTTTTCTTTTTTCTTTAAAGTTCTAATAATTTGTCTGTCAAACCATACAGGGTATTTTTTACTTGGCTTGGTTTTAGGCAAACAAGTGTCAAAAATACTGTATATTTTTGAGTAGAAAAAGTCAACAGCATGGTTAATATCAGCAAACTGCTCGAGCTCAGTCCAATCTGTATTCATAAACAAGTCATACATAAGTGCATAGTTTCCTTTTCTAAAATTATAATTGCTTACCTTATTTGCATTTAGGTCTTTGAATTTATCAACATTTACTGACAGGTGAATTTGTAAAGTAGGATGATGCTTATCTTCCTCAACCAGTCCAACTAACGCCCGACTCACTTCACAATTGACGTTTGCTATTACAAGATCTAATAGGCGGTTCATATGATTTAAAATACGATTATACTGCACACAGTCAAAGAAATTCAGAAAATTTAACAGTTCATTAACATGAGGTTCATTAATATTGTTGTTAGTGTAATATTCATTTAATTTAGAAATATTGAAATCACCTATTATGAGATAATTACTGTTGTACAGATGTGGTAAGTTTTCTAAGAAGTTAAACAAGTTTTCGAGTGATAACAAAGAGCAATTTGGGGCAACATACACTACAAATATGTATAGTGAAATACTTTCGCTTATAGTAATCTTTACACAAAGGATATCTATATCGGAATCGTTAAGATTTAAAGTAACTTCATGACATTGATAACAATTCTTTATGGCTAACAGAACTCCTCCTCCATTACATTTTCCTGCTGATTCAAAATCTCTATCCCTCCGAAAAACCATGAATTCACTGGGGAAAAGTTCACTGTTATACACACTGGGTTTTAGCCAACTTTCTGTTATTACAAGGATGTCGTATTCTTCGGATGTGAGAGAAATTGCATTATAAAAACTTGTAGTCTTGGTGTTTAAACCTCTGACGTTTTGATAAACAATGCACAATTTTTTATCACTGTTACTTTGTAAGTTTGGATGATGCACCTCAATCGAATTCAATTCCAGTCTGAGGTTGGATGTGTCTACTAATGTACTAAAAAAGAATCCTGTTGAGAATCGCTACTGGTATGTGTTGAACGGGAGTTATCTAAAAATCGCCTTCCCATCTTGAAGTCAAACCTGTCAAATATCACCTTTTTAGGCCAAAAGCTTGGTTCATAAATTGTAGCTTGCAGTTGCGGGTCAACCCCCACCATAAAAGACTGATTATCTTTTCCAGCATTAATTGTAGGTAATTTCTTTATGTAAACATCATTGGTATTAGACCGCTTTTCGATATATTGCTTTATATTTTCCTCAGATATGGAATCTGGCACCTTGGATACAAATAACCATATTTTTTTGTTAGGTTTATCATTGCGACCATGAAGGTTATCATCTCCATCACCACTTCCTACATTGGGTTGTCTTCGTCGTCTTCTTCTTATTTCATTTTACATATGTTTATAGGTATTTTCCGCCTCCAAAAAAAGTGTCGTTAAATGCTTCTATCTCTCTATTTCTTCCCCTTTTGTCATAATCTTATATGCGCACCAATAAAGCTGATCATTATTGATAATAATCAGTCATGAATTTATTAATTATCAAGACATTCGCGATGAAAACAACATAAAACGTCTCCGCCTCCGAAATCGGAGGCGAACGCGTAAAATCGGAGGCAAACACCGCCTAACCATATAACATTCGGAGGTGTATGAGTACTAAATGCATGTATATATATATATATATATATATATATATATATATGTGCATTTGTATCGTGTCCGCCTCCTTACAAATTTGTGGCGCCCGCACCTCCACTAGAAATAATATAGATAGATTAGTTCTGTTTACATATACATAACCGCCAAATTTCACTTACCAAGGGCACGCGGAGAGGGGAAAGGATTTTTATCTTTTTTTACATACACTTTTTTGTTCATACGATTGGTATGTTTACACCTCGTTATATAAATAGTACCTCTCTGACTCAATGTATTTAAAACTGTTATATATAACGGTAGACTTTGCCTCCTTCGAGGTTGCCAGATTTCTATAGTGTAAAATGCTCTAGCGCTTGCGCAATTAGTTGCGCTATGCAATCGTGTGCGTTTGTTATTATGATGATTCATATTGTGTAAGTTATACTCTATCAGATTACATTGGTGTTTTACCCGATAATGTGCGATTATCTGTTTTAAAATGAACCGTTCACGCTAAATATCTATTGTAGAATAATGTATGTAATTCAAAATATGTTCTTAAGGGAATTATTATTACTATTTAAAATGCTTTTCAAAAGACATCACTGAATCAGTTCAATTTTGTAACACAATTGTTACATATTAGTCCACGTAAATTAGATATTTTAGAAGAAATAATTTATAAAGTAATAATATTTGGGATGCGTAATCTAGATAGGGTTCGAAATAGATACCCGAATAGTTCCCCACAATTTAGGGGTGAAACTTCCGTAATGATTATGAATAGAGCTGCTTCGGCCATATTACGGGGACTTAACGCTGGTTTTTCACTTTTATCTTGTAAACCGTTCGTCGAAAGAGAAAAAAGTATAGGAAATAAAAAAATCGTCATGTTAAATTCTGCATAAAAAATGTACTATTAACCTTGTAGCGTATCCTCACCTATTTCTCGCTAACAGCGTCCGAACAGAGGCGTAGTTTGGGGCGCAGAGGTAAAAATCCATCCTGTTCCAAGTTTGACTCCGAATATCTTAAAACCGGTTACTTTAACGAGAAAAATGCTCAGGAATGAATTTATTGAGCAGAATTTTCTCTATTAGATGCATATATAGAGGGTTTTGTCGCAAGTAGTTTATGTATTTCCCCTTCTTTGCAATTATATTAAAGGATAATCTGTACTGTTCACACAAAAGAAGATTTGGAGTCATATTTCAACTCTGAGCTTGCTTCAATTCCACTTCTTCTCTTCAATAAGAAAGGGATAATGAGGAAAATTAAGAAATCGTCTGAATGATATTTTCAATGCTGTACGAGAGAGGCCAATAGATTTTTTCGATTGCCAGTTCATTGTTGATGGCGGCAATTTGATTCATCGTGTAGTATGGCCGAAGCAGCTTTATTCGTAAACATTACGGCCAAAAAGTGACTGTAGTGTTTGACGGATATGCTGACTGCAGTATGAAGAGCATCGAAAGACAGCAGCGTCTTTTGAAACGCATTTCACCGGAAATTGTTTTTCATGAGAACACGCCACTGACTGAAACGCAAAATAAAATGATAAACAATCTCACAAAAAGGAACGGTTTATTTCGCAATTGGTGGAGAGATTTAAAAACGAGGGAATCAAAACAATTACTGCTGTAGACGACGTTGACGTACTCATAGTTCAAACCGCCTTAAACGAATCTCATGGAAACGATACAGTGGTCATCCTCGGACAAGATATTGATCTTCTCGCATTGATTATCGCCCTCGCACCTGAAGATAAAGATATCCGTTTCTTAAGAGAGGCTCAGAGATAAATAAAAAATAAAGATTACAGTTCTCGTGACTTGCAGTCCTCGGAAGTTTTAAAAAGCTGTATGGCCACACGTTCAGTGGATGCGATAACACTTCAGCTTTCTTTGGTAAAGGAAAAGTGCAAACGGTGGAATGCGTCAATAAAAGAAAAGATCTCGAAGAGGTTGTCCGTATATTCAACAACCGTAGCTCAACGAAAAAAGAAATTACATCTTTGAATCATCAAAGATTCATTATCTTCAATAAGTTAGTCCGCCAATCTAGTACTACCGGGATTCTACGAAAACTGCCAGCAACATCCGAGGCATTACGTCAACATTCTTACAGAGTATTTCTCCAAATTCATGTTTGACGAGGAGAAAACTTGGAACCAACGGAATGCAGAAAAGCAGAAAATAATATAAAATATTTCAAAGAGATGATATACTTAAAGAAGTAAAATGTTCAAAACTTAATCATTTTGCGGCAAAAATGTAAATATTTCCCTCCAGCAAGAGAAAAATTTTTGAATTGTTTAAAAATTTTTGAAAAGCATTTGAGATGACTCCAACAAACTATCATTAATTAGTATAGCAAAATTTATGATTAACCAACAAATATATTCTAGAGTTTTGGTCTCGAATGCTTTTTGAAACATTTTTATTTCTTGCTAGAGGGAAATATTTACATTTTTGCTCCAGAATAATCTAGGTTTTTAAAATATCTTTGGAAGGTGGAAGATTACACTGGTCAACATTCAGTTTGAAAAAATACACCGGACTCTACCTAGGTACCCAGGGATTTTGGGGTCGCTGATTCCGTTGCCGAGGTCGGTTAAGCTCTACCACGTCAGGTTCAAGGTCATTTGAAGGTCAACCTAAGAAAAGCTTTTTGAAAAAATCTAAAAAAATTCACACCTAGGCTCTTGGGGGTTCTCTGAGTCCGAATGCGATGTCGGTTGACCTTTATCACCTCATGTTCAAGGTCATTTGAAGGTCAAAGTAAGAATAGGAGGTGAAAAAAATTAGAAAAAATTTATACGAATGCTCACCTGCCTACTTATTGTCTGTTTATCTGTCTGCCCTTATACCTGCACACCTGTTTGTTTGCTTGTTAGTCTGTATTTATCATCCGCCTGCATTTTCTCTCTGTCCATCTATTTGACATCCTGCCTTTCTGTCATTAATTCTGTCTGACTGAATGACTAAATGTTTCCATCTGACAGTCTGTCTGCCTCCTTGTCAGTTTGTCTGACTCAGGAAACCATTAAATTACTTTGACCCTGACAGGATTGAGCTCAGGGCCGGTTTTAGGTAACCGGAGGCCCTAAGCTCTAGGTATGTTTTTCGTTGAAGCTTTCTCTTCTAATAAAATAAACGTGCATATCTGCGTATGAAATCTGAGTTCTGAGACCCCCTAAATGCGAGGCCCTAAGCTGGCGTTTACTCAGCTCCTAGGCAAAACCAGCACTGATTGAGCTCCAAGTGAGTGAAGCCAACGCCCGTGGTACTCTTTACTTGCATGTTCGCTCTGCTTCTGCAACTATACCTAAAGGCCATCCTTTCACAGAAGAAAATAGGTAGGTGATTCATTGAGTTAAATATATTTGCACTGAGATAGCCGAAGAATCTTCATGTGCAGCTAAAGCTGGCGGACGAATGCCGGCTTGAAATGACCTCAGAATGACCTTGAAATGACCTCTGGATGCCTCTTTTTTTTAAGGGTAAGCGAACAATGGATTCGGACTCAGCAACCCGAAAAACCTGTGTGAATTTTTTCAGATTCTTTCAACCACCTTTTCTTACTTTAACCTTCAAATGACCTTGAAACTGACGTGATAGAGGTCAACCGACATCGAATGCAGACTCAGCGACTCAAAAAACCTATATATAAGTTTTTTCAGATTTTTTGACAGCTTCTCCTCTGTTTTTCTCAAATTAACCTTGAAATGATCTCCGGATGCCTTTTAAGGGTAAACGAACACCGGATTCGGACTCACCGATCCCAAAAACCTATGCGTGAATTTTTTCAGATTTTTTCAATTACCTTTTCTTAGTTTGACCTTCAAGTGACCTTGAAACTGACGTGATAGAGGTCAACCGGCATCGGATACAGACTCAGCGACCCAAAAATCCTATATGTAAATTTGTTCAGATTTTTTAACAGTTTCCTCTCCGTTTTTCTCAAATTAACCTTGAAATGACCTCCGGATGCCTTTTATGGGTAAGCGAACACCGAATTCGGACTCAGCGACCCCAAAAACCTATGTGTAAATTTTCTCAGATTTTTTCAACCACCTTTTCTTAGTTTGACCTTCAGATGTCCTTGAACCTGACGTGATAGAGCTTAACCGACCTCGGCATCGGAATCAGCGACTCCAAAAACCCCTGGGTACCTAGGTAGAGTCCTGTGTATTTTTTTTAAACTAAATGTTGACCTGTGTTATTATTATTCTTTTATTTTCTGCTTTTTAGCCCCCCCCCCCCCAATAAAAATCGTCTTCTAATTTTTTTTTTACTTTTACTATATAAGGCCAGCAGCAGTGACAAATAGTGGATTAAGGGCAACTAGTTACGTTAAGGAATGTTCGTGTCCTGTTAAATAAATACCTTAAACAAATACCTTTTTTAATTTGCTCTAAGCTATAAAGGGGTACAAAAATATTTATTTCTGAACAAAATAAACGTTTTTTATTCCCAAATTGAAAAAATTTAAAAACCCATTGATCTCTAGAAAGTATTATTTCTGTGTATAAAAGTTATTTATATTTTTAGTAAGATAATTTTAGTTACCATAACTATAGATGTATTTAGGAATAGTATGCCTCTTTACTATGTTGCCAAGTTTAGGAGGCGATATCGCTACTTTATTGTAAGGAAGCATTTAATACCTATATACATCAAGTGTTTAAAACAGCAGCGCCACCTGGTAAAAAATGTAGTGGACTATGGTGTATGTTTACATATGTTTATAGGTATTTTCCGCCTCCAAAAAAAGTGTCGTTAAATGCTTCTATCTCTCTATTTCTTCCCTTTTTGTCATAATCTTATATGCGCACCAATAAAGCTGATCATTATTGATAATAATGAGTCATGAATTTACTAATTATCAAGACATTCGCGATGAAAACAACACAAAACGTCTCCGCCTCCGAAATCGGAGGCGAACGCGTAAAATCGGAGGCAAACACCACCTAACCATATAACATTCGGAGGTGTATGAGTACTAAATGCATGTATATATATATATATATATATATATATATATATATATATATTCAAAAATATGCTTCTAGAAGGCAGAGTATTTACTAAACGTAATTTCTCTCTGAAGCAACCCTCTATACATCCTTATTTTAAAAATAAGGAAATTGACCAGACTACAACAAATTGCAAGTCTGGCGCGTTAAGTGTAATAATCACATATTACTACGAAACGCTGTGATTCGATGCAGTCTGCAAGTGGTGTGCATATATATATATATATATATATATATATATATATATATATATATATATATATATATATGTATATATATATATATATATATATATATATATATATATGTATATATATATATATATATGTATATATATATATATATATATATATATATATATATATATATATATATATATATATATATATATATATATATATATAAAATAAGGAAATTGACCAGACTACAACAAATTGCAAGTCTGGCGCGTTAAGTGTAATAATCACATATTACTACGAAACGCTGTGATTCGATGCAGTCTGCAAGTGGTGTGCATATATATATATATATATATATATATATATATATATATATATATATAAAATAAGGAAATTGACCAGACTACAACAAATTGCAAGTCTGGCGCGTTAAGTGTAATAATCACATATTACTACGAAACGCTGTGATTCGATGCAGTCTGCAAGTGGTGTGCAGTGGCTGACACGAGAGTTCCTTTAATTTAGGAATAAGTCTTTCGGTCGGTGTTTGCTAAAATCGAATCACAGCGTTTCGTAGTAATATGTGATTATTACACTTAACGCGCCAGACTTGCAATTTGTTGTAGTCTGGTCAATTTCCTTATTTTTAAAATAAGGATGTATAGAGGGTTGCTTCAGAGAGAAATTACGTTTAGTAAATACTCTGCCTTCTAGAAGCATATTTTTGAATATTTGCTGCCCATCTCAGGCTAACCAATTCGATTGTAGTGAACAGCGACCGCGAGATGGCGCCTTCGATTTATTTTGCATGTCGCAGTCTTAAGATTGTGAACATGTACCATGTCACCCGAAATCTCGTTGCCAGTCACTGCATGCCTACCTTGCACTGATGAGAGCCAACAGCTCGAAACTGCAGTCTGCAAGTGGTGTGCAGTGGCTGACACGAGAGTTCCTTTAATTTAGGAATAAGTCTTTCGGTCGGTGTTTGCTAAAATCGAATCACAGCGTTTCGTAGTAATATGTGATTATTACACTTAACGCGCCAGACTTGCAATTTGTTGTAGTCTGGTCAATTTCCTTATTTTTAAAATAAGGATGTATAGAGGGTTGCTTCAGAGAGAAATTACGTTTAGTAAATATATATATATATATATATTTATTGGAGCTGAAATAGAACGGCTTTCGTCAAGTATCTCGAAAAGTATTACTTTTTCGAAAAAATGTTACAGACCAATTACAGAAAGTACAAACTGGGAATTAATTATATTTTTTGTTTATTGATGTAGGATTAATAATTTCGGAGATATTTAAGTTTATATTTGGTATCCAAATATTTTGAAATTACCTTTAAAGTTCAAAATGCATTTTTTTTTTAAAGCAAGTGCTTTAAATGAGCAAAAGAAATTGAGCATCTATTTTAAATTACTGGCTAATTAGAGTAACAAAATGGCGACCTTTTTATATAAAAAAATATAAATACGCACATTTTTCCGTCATAACTTCTTTATTTATTATGCTACAGGAATAAGTAAAAAATAATTTGAAAGCGCAATTGTCTTTAATTTCATTTCTTAGCATGAGTGACGTAGGTATCACAATTTCTGAGGTATTTAACATTTAAACTGCATTTTTCGTCTTATAAATGTTCGGACGCCATTTGTAAACTTTCATATCTCCGAAACTATTAAAGCTATGTAAATAAATAAACAAGCAAAATTCAAGTTTATGAGCTTTATTTTTGGTCTGTACCCTTTTTCAATAAAACTAATATTTATCGAGATATTTGGAAAAGTTTAGTTTAAACTGTATCTTTTTCTAAAGCAAGTGTTGTATATAAACCAAAAAATTTGAGCATCTACGTCATTCTATATATTAATGAGAAACAGTGTTTGAAATTCCTTTTTTTTAATCACTGGCTACTTACAGTAACAAAATGGCGACGTTGTCATTAAAAAAATGTGTAGACGCACATTGCTTCGGTCATAACTTCTTTGTTTTTATGCTACAGAAACAAATAAAAAAAAATTTTTCAAATTTTTTTGTCGTTACTATACTTCCACTGGATGTGGAAGTAAAATAATTGAAAGTTTAATTAATAACCTATTATTTTACCTATTAGCATCCTTGACGTAGGTGTTACAGTTTCTGAGATATTTAACTCTCACTCTAAACAATTATCTTATGAACACTTGGATGCCTAATGTAAACTTAAATGTCTCCGAAATTATTAATCCTACATCAATAAACAAAAAATATAGTTAATTCCCAGTTTGTACTTTCTCTAATTGGTCTGTAACATTTTTTCGATAAAGTAATACTTTTCGAGATACTTGACGAAAGCAGTTTGGAAATACCTTTTTTGAAAATTGAATAGAATCTTTTCTTCTTAAAATTTGATTCTACTTCAGCTCCAATAAATATACATACTTTTTAAGTGCCACCCCTTAGAGGGGGTGGCATCCACCCCCTATAAATTTCCGTCATAACTTCTTTATTTCTTATGCCACAGGAAAGAGTAAAAAATAATTTGAAAGCGCAATTAATTGTCTTTAATTTCATTTCTTAGCATGCGTGACGTAAGTAGGTAAAGAATGAGAAATGGCATGTACCCCCCACTCCTCACCCCACCCTAAACGGGATTGGTCGATGGGAGGGGATGAGCCACGCCCACCTTAACAGGATTGGTCAATGGGAGGGGATAAGCCGCGCCCACTTTAACGGGATTGGTCGATGGGAGGGGATACGCCGCGCCCACATTAACGGGATTGATCAATGGGAGGTGATAAGCCGCACCCACTTCAACGTCATTGGACGATGGGAGGGGATAAGCCGCACCCATCCTAACGGGATTGGTCAATGGGAGGGAGGTGAACCTCAGCCCATTTATTGGGATTTAAAAAATGGAAGATACAATCTGATGCATATATCATATAGGTTCATTTCATAATAATGAACATATAATTGAAGTCCCTGAGGGTTGTTATGAAATTGATGACATTATAAAATACATCGTAAACAAAATAAGTGAAGAAGATGATGAAGCAGTTATCAGAATTACCACAGACATTAATACTTCCAAAGTCACTATACGCACAAATAGGAAAATTAATTTTAACGTAAAGGACTCGATAGGTCCTGTATTAGGTTTTGAGAAAAGAGAGTTAGAAGTTAATGATAACAATACTTCCGATGAAACCGTAAAAATATCTAAGGTGAATACTATCTGCGTCGATTGCAACATTGCAGTAGGTTCTTCTTTTAATGGACAACCTGTACATATTATTCATCAGTTCTTCCCAACAGTGCCTGTTGGGTATAAAATAGTGGAATCACCTTTAAACATTATTTATTTCCCAGTGAGTGTTAAAACTATTAGCAACATCACTGTCAAAATAGTCGACCAAGAAGGGCATCTTGTTAATTTTCAAAAAGAAACTTTAACTGTTAGACTTCATCTTAGAAAATCAGTCAAATAATAAAAATGGTGCTGATATTTAATTCAACGTCATCCATTTATAGACATCAGCCATACTATAAAAGAGCGAGGAAGAAGGAAACCAACAGTTCTAAAAAGAATATTGAACGATTAACATTGAAAAACCGTCACTATTTAGAATCACTTGGAGTGGAAGTTTTAGTATAATGGAGTTACTGAATGTTACTGATCTGCCCTTTAGCGACAACTCTATTTCAGAGTATCGGTTCCATACATATAAACCTAATATATCCGGAACTTTGGATTACAATGATGAAATAAGAATTCCCATCCAAGATTTAGATGCTTATACTGCACCGTGCAATAGTTATTTATACATCGAAGGAAAACTAATGAATGAGGATGGAGCTGAAGCTAAGAAATTGGAGTTTATTAATAATGGTATTGCTTTTTTGTTTCGCGAAATTAGATATGAAATGAATGGAATTGTTATAGATGCAGTGAGAAATGTTGGATTAGTTTCAACCTTAAAAAATTATATATCATACAATGAAAATGAAAGTATCTCCATGCAAAATGCTGGATGGTTTCCGAAAAATAAAAAAGGTAACAAAATTATAGCTGATACAAATGGAAATTTCAATGTTTGCATTCCATTAAAATTACTAGTTGGATTTTTTGAAGATTTCCGAAGGATTATCATTAATATGAGACAAGAATTAGTATTAATACGTAACAGTAATGATCTAGATAGCATTACAAGTGCTGATGATACTGAAAAACCAAAAATTACTATTAGTAAACTATTTTGGAGGGTGCCACATGTCACTGTTAATATGTCAGAACAACTTAGATTGAATAAGCTGATAAGTCGAAATATAGATTTCCCTATAAAATTTAGAAGCTGGGAATTAACTGAATATCCATCTCTGCCTCCCTCAAGCAGACATACGTGGCCTGTCAAGACGTCTACTAAGGTAGAAACTCCTAGGCATGTCATAATAGCATTTCAGAAAGACAGGAAAGGAAAAATTACATCTGATATGAGTAAATTCGATGACTGTGGACTAAGAAACATGAGGGTTTTCTTGAATTCCGAAAGATATCCATATAATGATCTGTACCTAGATTTTAAAAGCAATAAATATGCAACACTGTATGATATGTTTGCAATTTTTCAAGAATCCTATTACCCTCATAAAATAAATCAGCCTATTCTTAATACAAAAGAATTTAAGGACTATGCAGCAATAACGTATATTGATTGTTCCCGCCAAAAAGAAGCTATACAAACTGGGTCAGTGGTCATGAGAATAGAGTTTGAGACAGATACTCCCACTACTTCGGATATTACTGCATATTGTCTTATATTACATGAAAAACATTTCACTTATAGTCCTTTAACTAAAATTGTACATCAACATTGAACTGTGCATTACATTTTCTTTTCTTTACTGGCATAAGCAAAAAATAGTACGAAGCAAGTTAGTATCCTAATGAGATCAGAATATGCACGACTGTTGAAAGAACACAAAGAAACTGAGACTTTTAAAAAAATAGTGGAATTATATTGCATAAAGAAAAAAGTTTTGAAAAAACTACAAAATTTAAAAATATGATTTTGCTTGTGGATATTTAAGGATTTAAAATAGAAAACAATAAATTTATTGTTAAGGAGCTAGCAGGATATGATGGAATGAAAACGTGTCACTATATCTTTAAACCACCTTATCCATTTGAGATGCTTTCGCCGGAATTACAAAAAAAAATCACTGGTTAACAAAAAATCACCACGGTATTAAATGGGGTGACGGATTTACATCACTGCACTTATTCAGCAAAATTATTCAAAATTTGACTTCGGGGGTTGATTGTGTTTATTTAAAAGGACATGAAAAGGCAGACTACATGAGACAATTTATCTCCCAACCTGTTTTAGAACTAGAGGAACAACCAACTTTAAGAAAGTCTACCCCAAAATGTTTTTATCACTCAAATAATAAATGCATGTGTGCACTTTCTAATGTCTATTATTTGTATGAAAATTTTTATTTCTGTGTTAATAAATAACACTAAAATGTATTTTTTTGTTTTTTATTTTAATACTTGAAGATAATAAAAAATATTATTACATTGAATACAATTTTTAAATATTATCTAATTAATTCAATTGTCCTTGTCTTGAAGATCTACCATGTTTGCAAGATCCGGCTTCAAATACTGTTTTATTACTTGTAGAAATTGATGTAAACCGAATTTCACCAGCTCCTGGACAAGGCACTTCTCGCATATTCTTTCTTTTAAAAACTTCTGACAAACTCCGTGACCCACTTCATATGTCTTCGCTAGTTCGTTACATTCCTCCTCGGAGTAAAATATTCCCATCCCATATACTGCCTCATGTTCTGCATCAAACTGAAGATTTGAGAACTTTTGGCTTAAATGTCTGACACCACTTTCCAAATCAGTAATCTCAATTTCCTTAACATAACACATCCACATCTTTCGTTACTATTTTTTTCTTTTTTCGGATATGATGATACGGTCAACTAATCACTTCAATTAATGTTCATGTTTTATAATGAAAGATCATACCTCCCACTTTACTTCAGATACACGTGAAATACCTCACACCTGTTTCACCACATTTGTGAAGTCAGCAGTTCATTCAACTTGCAAAGTTAACAGTTTATTTTACTTACATATCAGATATTTTATTCAACTTATGTCAGCAGTTCATTCAACTTGCAAAGTTAGCAGTTTATTTTACTTGCACATCAGATATTTTTATTCAACTTATGTCAGCAGTTCATTGTACTGACAGTATTAGATAGCTGCAAACTCAGCAGTTCATTCAACTTGCAAAGACAGCAGCTCGTTATTTACTCCACATTGTATGTTGTACAATATATTCCAAAAATAGGAAATATATGTCATTACTTATCTAATGGGATATGTGTAATAGAATATGAAATATAAAACTAAAATAAATCATTTATTTGATTAATTTCAGATATTACCTAAATACAGTTATTTCATATATCTTTATACAACCAAAAAAATCGGTAATGATATAAAAAATAACAATTTTTATAAAATGAAATTACAAATAATTTTTACATTAAAACAAAAAACTTACAATAAATCTAAGTCAAAGTCGATATCATGATTTTCCTGTTCAATAATCGCATTAGCTAATCTTAAAAGAACCGTTAAATTATGTTCAGCTGTATTATGGTCAGTGTTATCGTATAAATTACGAATAGAGTAATGCCCCCACGCAAGGGTTTTTGTGCTTCCAGGTATAACATATTGCTTATCATCTTGTGCGGAAAGCGCAACTTTATTTTTCAACTCGGTATATATTGTATGCAGATGTGAAGAGAATACATACATTTTTCGATATATGAGACCGCCATCTTCTACTATTTGTTTATAATCAACCAAATGTAATTGATTCTTTATAACACTTTTTGAAACACCCTTGGCTTTCTTTGTGACGCTATCGTTTACTTTAACACAGTAAGCTTTTGCCCCGGTACCAAAAAAGCCTTCTATTGGCATACCTGCGTATTCATCCTTCATTTTACCTATGACTGATTGCGTTTTCGGAATGTTGTGTACATTTGGAATCGAAAAATTTGATGTGTCGAATAATTCTATATTTTTTTGAATATCGTCATAAACATTATTTGTGTAAATTCCTAGAATTAAAGAGTCCGTGTCAGTATAACACAGAAAAGCTTTGTCATCATATTGCTTCTTTATGAAGTTATAAAAAAAGTTATAAATTATTGTTTTAGAGATATCCAAAATGGTGAAGCCTATATAGAGCGGTTTGTCATAAAATATTTTCAATAAGGACATTTGCACGGCTACCAAATTTTCTGAAAATACTGTACTTGATTTAAAATTGGGTTTTGCAATAAGTCCTTCGGCACCCACACTACCTATGCTATTTCTCCAATGCGATACTAATTTTACATCAACCCTATTATCAACATTTTCCATTGTCTTCCCAAATATTGAATTTATTAAAAATTTAAAAAGATCTCGTTCAAATGCATTTTTTGAAGAATTTCTAAGTTCAGTATGCAAATCGATGTATGTTTTTAACCAAGCAGATTGTGAAAATTCTATGATTCTATATATTTTCCAAAGTATTAACCATGTTTCAAGCACTGTTTCAAATTTCGATAATGGAGAACATATTTATGTTTATCATGCAAATTTAGAATTAATTTTGAATTTTTGGAGCCAGGAGGCACAATGTTTTCAGGGCAAAATGGTAAATCATTATGATTATCATGCAAATGTTGCGGATATTCTAAATCCACTTCTAGTACATAACCTTTTGGTGAATCATCACCAAAGATAGTACAATTGAAGTTTTCGATTTCATAATCATTTAACCATCGAAAATCTCCTGTGGGCAAACATTGACTCATTGAAGAACCGTACATATTGGTGGCGTCTAAATATAATATATATGACGTTGGTTCTGATGAATTATAATCGGGAATTAATGGATTGTTTGCAATGGCTTTTCTATTGCAACATTGACTAACACCACCACGTATTCCCTTTCTAAAAAAGTGAAGCATATCAATGTCAGTTAGAAGTTCCAGCTCAATGCGAGTCTTTCGTAACATGGCATCCCAACTCAAAAATGGTGCAGTTAAATATTGTGCAGGATCTAATTTATATGTCTGAAGACATATCTGTCGAAAATTTTCAAAAATATCAGCAAGAAGCAATACATCTGATATTAAATAAATGTCTGAATATTCACCAAGAGTTCAACAATTAAATGTATGCCACACATCACAAGCCCGATCATAATCTTCCTGAGAAATTGAGTCACCACTCAAGATATTAAAAAACTCATCCTGTGATGGTAATTTGCCCTCATCCAATTTTTCCAGCGAATCTACGTAGGAATATGGAAAGACACCTTTACGTCTTAATAAATTGAATTGTTTGTCATCGGTATAAAATTTTCTTACTTCGAGACATTGATGTGTTTCTAGCGTTTGACTTAGTTTATCCAAAGATGCAGGTAAAAAGCGAAAAGAATCGACAAACCTTAATTTTATGAAAATTTTTTCGGTTTTTTGTCATTAGATTTATCTACAAGAATTTGTTTGGAAAACGTAATATATTTTTCTTTATTCTGTGCAAGAACTTGAATACTTTCTCGTTTCAAAGCTAATTTTTTAATAAATAAATGAGAATCGTAATTAGTTAAGTTATGAAAGAATACTGGTATAAATTTAGGTATTTTAAAGTTTAAATTATGATGAGAATGAGCAGCTCCTCTGAAATTACCGGTAACGTGGCAATGATCGCGGACCCTTTCATCACCATTCTCAAAAGGTTTATCGCAGATATGACAAATTTGACTCTTATTGAAAATATCTTGTTGATTCTGTGATAATGGTTTCATTTCAACTATATTTTTTAAGTGATTTTGATATAATTGTAAGACAAGTTCATCTAATCTTTAGACAAATACTTCCACAGCATCAACACCTCGATAATATTCAAGTTTGGAAAGATTATCATCAAAACTACACTTTAAGTAGATGCAAAATGAATACGGCTCATGTTGGTACGTTTTAACGGAGAAGGATTTACTATCAGATGGTTCATTGTAATGAATTGGCTTTAATAAACTTTCAAAATCTGCATATACAACGAAAGGAACCGGCAATTGTTTCTCAAAATTAAATTCAGAATATTTCCTGCAATTAATTCCCCACATTTATTGATTTGTGGATCTGTATCGAGTAAAATGGTACATAAATGATTACAGTCATTTCTTTCATGAGCATACAATTTCTCAGCAGAATTAAAAAATAGTAGGCAACAGTCACAAATATAATTTCGACCGTGATGTTTAGATCTTTGGCTAGAGACTAATCGTGATAAGTCTTCAACATCAGCAATGAGTAATAAGTTTACATGTGTATTTTGTTTTTTATTTGTGAAATGTAAGGGGCCTACAATCTCACTGACCATTTTACCATCTTTATATTGATTATTTACCCCGAATACGTTTATAGAGATATTATTTAAAATCTCAAATTTATGAATATCATTTAATTTAACAGGAAAATCGATACCTTCAAAATTTAGCAATGTTCCGTAATGAGGATAGGATGATACTTCATGCGGAGGCCCATTGGCTGGAAAAATCGCAGCATTGACGGCATAAGCAAAACACTTGTCATCATTATTTTGAATATTTAAAACAGCTCTCTTATTAATAAATTTAGGTCCCCTAATGTATGATGATGCGAATAATGGGTTGTATTTGTTGAGGTTGACTTCAAAAAAACTAACGTGCTTCAGAGCCCATCCTAAAAAATAATTAATAGTCATGTAAAAAAATAAAACTGCAGAAATCATACGATAAAATAAATTTGTTACACATATCTGAGTCTCGCTCCTGAAAGGTTGATGCTTTCTCAATGATCTCTTCTTTGAACTCATTATACAGATTTAATACATTCAATGAGTGCGTCACAACTTTATTTTTAGTATTGAATGACTTTATATCTGACATTTCTTTCTCCTCAATAACGTATAGCCCAAATAATTCCATATTAATTTTTAAGCTCACATTGTAAATATGCTCTCAGAGTATGACAACAAAATGTCCTTTCCGTAGATGGTAGTCTCTGACAGTAATGCGATATTTTAAATCAATACAGATATTGACAATTATATATAACTGATATTTCTTTATTATATATTTTAGCTTGGAAATAAATCGGCTCCTAAATGGTCCATACTTTTTGTGAATTCTGGGCGACTATAAAATGAAGTCTCGAAAAACTTTTATTAGGCAATCTTCAATAACATGTGCGCCATTTTTATTAATTTCGCCAAATTACGGAATTTCAACATTCACTTGAAGATCTTCAGCTCGTAATTTAGTATTCTCAATTTCTACTTCATTGAGGCTAAAACTATCTTGCCTGAAAAATATTTACGAATTATTTTCTAGTTTCATCACAGACTACGGTTTCATTTTAACTTACCGTCGATCAGGTTAACTACGTCGTGATCACAAAGATTAATCCATTTTACTATATTTTCATCCTTTAGGAATTCAAAGTAACTAATATTACTATTCTCGTTTCAGTTTTTACGACTTTTTACAAAAAAACCTGACATTTCAACTACTTTGTTAATATAAATAAATGACAGACATACTAAATGTGGCAGCGTTTGGGATGTCGCAGTAGAGGACGAAAATGAGACCTTCATTTGCACACACCATATACCCTTACATCATGATTAGCAGTATTGTCATCGACATCAAAATTAAGGTCATTATAGACAATGGCGGATTTACATAAGGGCACTTGGGGTACGTGCCCAGGGCCCTCACATAATTGGGGCCACCGAATGTATAAAAATGAAGAGATGAAAACGCAAGAAAAAGTTAATTTACAAATTAAAAAAATTAAACTTTATATTCAACAAGAGTAACATCCAAATCTCAAATAATTTTATATGAAATTTAATGTAATGTTAAGGAGAGGAAATGTAAAGCACTGTAAATGTCTTTTATCCCAAAAAATATTTCTAAATTGTAAAAAAATGATTTTGTTGATATAAAATTATAATAAAATTAACATTTTCAAAAAATTATTAAAGATTTAATTCGTTATGGATTCACAGCCTTCAAATGACTCCAAACATAAAGGATCAAAGCTTGCTTGGGTTTAATGCTTACACATTTATATTTTAATTCTGTTAAAATTGGCCGCATTACAAGGGGCCCCCACAAAAGAAGTGCCCAGGGGCCTCTCAAACGTAAATCCGGCCCTGATTAGAGAAAGTGGTTTTACCTTTATTGTTAACAATGTCCCAATATTTCAAGTTATATCCCATAGCTGTTTATTATTTTTCCTACAAGTATCAATATTATGCTTAAAATTTTTCAGGTTTTAGGGAGTCGTTATATAAATTTCTTAGCTGACAATATAGACGTCTATGTTCCGGTAGTTTGGATTTCTTGTAACTCAACCATGACTTTACCTTCAGCTTCCTAATAATCCTAAGGTTATCAGTAAATCCGGGCTTATGTTTTCGGGTAGAAGAAGTGATGGTGCACGCATCTCGAAGATGTATAACAGAGGTATAACAGGCATGA
This sequence comes from Rutpela maculata, assembly GCA_936432065.2. Classification (NCBI taxonomy): domain Eukaryota; kingdom Metazoa; phylum Arthropoda; class Insecta; order Coleoptera; family Cerambycidae; genus Rutpela; species Rutpela maculata. The sequence goes on from OW386294.2 coordinate 52,931,515, forward strand.
ATTCAAATATTCTACTTCGTTGATACATCAGGGAGTAAATAAATTAAGTTCCAATCAATTTAAGCAGAATCCCTATTAAATGAATCCAGATTAAAATCCCTAAAAGATATAGAGTAGGAACATGAAAAATGTAAAAATATTTTTCGTAAAAAAATATGAAAAAGTGCAATTTTCTTCACTTTCGCAATTCCAAATCAAATCTCGACCTGTCAATTTGACAATTTAAACCTGAGATAGACAAGTCTACTACTTATCAGACATTGTAACTATCTGTCACAATTACTATCTGCTGACAATTACAAGAAACTGACTTACTATTTACAGGCAATCTTAAAAGTTTGTTAACTCTGCAAGTATCAATTGAACTTATTTTACCCAACTTACTTCATTTACTAATACATTTTTAATGTCATTTAAGCAAATACTTTATCAAAAGTCTTGTTCTGATATTTATGCCGTTTTATGTTGTTTCTTTTCAAGGAAAACCCAACTAGCACAATTAGTTGCTGGAACGTAGCAACGACTATTGTAGGTACTTTAAAGTGTTCTGTCACTAGTCACAAGAGCATAACAGGAACGTTCCCATTACGTGAGTACGACCAAAATGGGAAATATTTTTTCGGTTACCGCAACATTCCGGCTACGTTCCCGGAACTATTCCGGTTACGTTCCAATGGCTTTGTGGTTATGTAGCGGTAACGTCGCGGAGTGTAAACCGTGACTTTCTGGGAACTTTACCACTCCCCACTATATCAAATGAATGTTGCCTGCTTTGTCTTGCAACTGATTTTATTATACCTACTTGTGTTTCATTCCTACATGATTATTGCTCTCCATTTCCCTAACTCAGAAACTTAATAGAATATTAGAATAGTATAATATTAGAAGGAAAAACTTGTACAATTTCCCAATGGCTAAGCATCAAAATTAAAACGAATGCAAGTTTATTGTCAAACATAATGATAATACGTCCGAATCTGGCACGCGCCTTTATAATTTGCACTTTTTAATTAAAATATTGTCTTTAAAATATTTCACGCGAGAATGTGTCAACCTGGATGCTGAAAGCTATTTTTTATTGTTCTTTGAAACCTGAAAATAATTTTGATCCATTAATTTATTATATTTGGTGTAGAAATAGAGATAAATTAAATTTTTAAGTTATTTATGAAGTTATGGTTCATGTCTTGTAATAATGGTGTCATAAGCCTTGGCCAACAAGATGGCGTATTTCAAAAAGAATCACTTTGAAGTCGTTTTTACTAAGAAATGTGACTTGAAAGTAATTGTTACTTGAGGATAGTGACAGGAACTGAAAATATGTGACTTTAAAGTTACATTTATTACAAAGTACCGAATGGGACTGTAGCGTCACTTTAAAGTTGCAGCAAGGTTCCCGCTGCCACTTCATGTTACATTTTTTCCAACATTGATTCTGAACGCCGCGCCCTGGTATGCTGCCATGCGTCCGTCGCGCGACGTTTAAACTGAACGCGCCCCTAATTTTGACTTTTGTCTATAGGGGACAATCACATCAGCAGATGGTATCAGTGAATTTCAATATTTTCAATCAATATATCGGAAATGGTGACGAAAACATGTAGTTGTCATAACGTTACGTCTGTTATTTTATTAATTTTCTTATGTTTGTGAACTATTTTCAAATATGCCGAAGATAGAATTAGAATTGTGTGATATCTTTACTCAAATTGCATGCAGAAGTAGACCCATCAAGGAAGGTGAAGTGGTATTTAGAGCTGGACATGTAATTTTCTGCTAAGTCGAAGATGCTGTGAAAAAACAAATATTTGCCCTTTGTTTGCAATGAATTTATAAGGTGATGTTGATAAATGAAAATGCATGTGTAGTTTTACAGCAGGCCAATCCGGATATTATAAGCAAACTAGGAATTATTTTAACCATATGCACATGTATATTGTGAAAAAGAAGAGAAATTTGAATAAATGATTTTTTTTTAATTATGTTTTATTTCAGTACTATTGTATTTGTTTACCTGTTTATGTTTCTCAAAAAAAAATACTAGTTCAACATAGAGTGCAAAATTACTTCACAACATCAATTAAATTTCTGAAATATGACTAGTAAGTGTAAAAGACAATGTTCACTAACAGTGCATATAGTGGAAACAATTTGGAAAAGATAAAGGCCACAAAACAAGCATAAACTATATAGGTTAAGTATTTCATTCCTCTCGTTATATCGCCCCTCCTTTCCTATATATCGTTAACAATGGGAACTAGATGGTAAAATTTACTTCATGGTGAATTTAAGAGGTAATACGCACTTCATAGCAGCTGTGCACGGTGAAGATCAGTTCTGCAGTTAGCGGTAACGTCATTAACACAAATAAATATTACTAACAAGGTCCATGACTTTAAATGGATAGTAAAGGTTCCCAGAGCGTTGCGGCCACTAACAAAGCTACTTGAAAGTAGTTGCAACTTCGAAGGTCATCCCACTGGTAATTAGGGCATCCCCATGCAACGGAAAAGCTACGTAGAAGTCACATAACTCTAAAGTAACCGCTAGTGGTAAAAACTACGAGGCAGTGACTACGGATATGTCAAATGAAGTTATTTACACATCAAAGTCGTAAATTTAGTGACGGATTCGTAGTGGTTACTCATTCGAAGTTCCCATCTCAGTTACTGTTACTTTGGCGCTAGTTGGGAAATTTTTGTTATGAATTATGAAGAACTATCCAAGATGCACAAATAATAACAAAAGACAAGTGTTGGACAAATATGGGATTTCTGAGAGATTTTTATCAGGAAAATCCGCTGCCCAAGGAATCACTACTTCCACATCCAGATTTTCTATCCAAGTCATTCACAACGAAAAAATTTTGTATGTGGAAATAATTGTTTATGGAACTTTAATAATATAATATTTGAAATCCTCTACCCCGAAAACCCATACAACGATACCCCACATCGGTAGGGGGGTGGGGGTGGATGAAGTAAAAAAATTTTGAGGTTTCTGGTTCTTGTACACACACTAAATCACAATTTTCTTTCATCCCCTTTAATAATGGGGTGGAGGTGGTCATGGGGGTGGCTAATGCCAAAATTTTTTTTGAGATCTTAGCTTCTCTTGTATACACTAAATACCAATTTTATGGACTCTTACCTGCTTCATTTACCTATTTACCCCAAATTTACCCCCCAAACCTTCGACGGAACAAAATGAAAATATAATTTAGTTCTAGATCTCGTTAAAGTACATATGTGTACCAAATTTCAAGTCAATATCTCAAACGGTTTCAGAGTAAACGTGCGCACAAAAAAAGTTACAGACAGACCGACAGACAGACAAAAAATTTTTTTCGTTCAAACTTAAAATCTCGACGTTTCATGATATTCTAAGCCTATTTGAACAATAAAGGTTTTTAAAAATTTTTTTGTCGTTACTATACTTCCACTGGATGTGGAAGTAAAAACAATTGTAAATATTCGCAGACCTGCTAAAGAATTACACATAAAAAAATTATTTTGCAAGAGATTCTAAATACAAAGTGAGAAAGATACCGAAAAAAGTGGGTTGTGTTGTCGTTACGTTTTATTGTTGTCTTTCTATGATATTTGACAGTGTAGTAGCAATAGATAGATAGATAGATGTCTTTATTTGTTCACGTAATAAAAAAAATTACAAAAACCCAGAGGGTGTAGAACTTGTCAAAAAAAAGAAACTATGCTACAGTTGAAATATGGTATACATGTATATAGTAAAATAGTAAAAAAAGAATCTAATGTAATAGAGTAAAAGACTAACGTAATAATATATAATGTATAACACAAGACAGAACAATAGTTATAATAACAATACAATTTAAAATATATTACAAGTAAAAACAGAAATAGAAACTATTTTATAGTGTATCATCAAGGTACTCATCTAGCGTATAATATGCTTTTTCCACAAGTGTGGCTTGCAACTTCGCTTTCAAATGTTTTAGTGATAAGTTTTTATACATGTCCGGAAGTTTATTATAGACTTTGATTATTGTGAAAGGTACGTTTTTCTGTACATATGTATAATTTGCTTTAATATTAAGTAAGTCATTTTTATGTCTTGTATTGTAAAGATGAACTCTATCATGGTCTGCAAACAGAGACATATTCTTTGTTACAAATATCACAGCTTCATATATATATAGACTCATTAAGGTAAGTATCTGTAGTTCTTTAAATATAGGTTTGCAGCTAACTGTTTGTTTGATATTCAGTATATTCCTGATACATCTTTTCTGCAATAAAAATATTTTGTAAATGTGATTTGTGCCTCCCCAAAAGACTAGGCCATATCTAAATCTAGATTCAACATAGGCATAGTATGCTATATATGCGACTTCAGCATTTACATTTAGTGATATTACTTTTAAGGCGTAACAAGACTTGGCTATATTAGATGCAAGCTCGTCAGTGTGGGACTTCCAATCGAGCCGAGAATCTATAGTAATACCCAGAAAGCATATTTGGGACACAGTATTCAATGTAATGTCACCATTTGTAAAAGTTTTCTCCACACTAGACTTACTATTTGAAAATGATATGGCTTGTGTTTTATCTTTGTTTAATTTTAGATTGAGAGGGGTATAGTATTTTTCAAGTATGTCTAGTGCCGAGAAAACTTTTTGCTCCAAGACTATTGGATCTGCCGAGTTAATGATTAAAGAACAATCATCTGCATATTGAATAGTAGTAAATTCATCAAGAACCATGGGTAAGTCGTTGGTATATAATATATACAATAACGGTCCCAATATTGATCCCTGTGGAACACCTCTCTTTATCACCAGACTTTGTGATTTTAGTAACTCACCATTGCTATCTGTCTCTACGACATACTGAATTCTATTATTTAGGTAAGATGTTAGTAGTTGCAATGTGTTACCTCTAATTCCATACTTTTCGATCTTTTCTATTAAAATGTTATATACAAACAAAGTAGCAGTTCACGATATCAAAACGCATCTCTCTCTAATCCCAACTCAACTTGAATTTGAAGCAGGATTTATCATTCATAGACCGAGAGCTGGTGTCATGTCATTTGCATAGCCAGTCATTTATGGCAATAATAAACCACCCGTCTGCTGCGACGATTCAGTCAACTATGGGTGCAGCGATTTATTAATTTTGTGGAAAAAAAGGAAATAAAATGTTATTATTCTATTTTCTACTCTATTCTATTTATTTCAGATCAGTTTGATTACAATTGCAAAAGTTATGTGACCGTCTGTGGAAGAATTGTTTTCATCTCTGAAATATTCGTTACACAAATCTCTTTTTAGACCAATTTTGTAGTGAAATCTTATTGCGAGATTGGCGGCGACTTTTTAGGAAGTTTTACCGCGACTGCCTTTCAAGGATAACCTCGGAAATCGTCTGCCAGTGCAGTTTATGGTTTCTCTGACTTCTGCAATTGTAATCAAACTGAATTTAATCCGGAATAAATAACGTTATACTTAATTCGTTTTTTTTCACACAACTGATAAAGTACCACAATCAGTTGACCAAACCGGCATGGTAGAAGTATAGTTTATTATTCTTGCCACCATACATAATGTTAAATCTTTGGAATCTTATGACATGGTATCCCGATGCCAAGTCAAATAGAGATCAATTTCTGCTATTAAAATTTAAAAAAATAAATCAGATGGTATTGTCTCACCTTCTCGTCGCCTAAACAAGAATCATAACCGGCTGATACAATGATTAAATCAGGGTTAAACTGAAAAAAAAAAAAAATAAAATAATAGAATATTTACCTCTGGACATCCGATACAAGCATCATATCCAGCAGATATTAGAATTAGATCTGGATTAAACTGAAATAAAATGATGAAATGTTTCAATGATAAATAAATGTCTGAGCTCTACATATGAAATGAAATAAAATTGGCAATAATAAAACATACCTCATAAGCTATGGGAAGTAATAAATTAAAAACGATTGTCAGATAGTCACTATCACCTAGGCCTGTACAATTAAGAGGAACGTTCACATTAAAACCTTTGCCTGGGCCTTGACCAATGTAATCCGAGTCACTTTCCCTCAGGTTTGGCCAAAATTTTCCATGCTCGAAACGATGAATAGAGAAATAAAGTACACTGAAAAAGCCAAAACTAAGTGTTTAATAAAACCGTAAACTCTCAAACTCACTCATTTCTCTCATAAAACATTTGTTGCGTTCCTTGACCATGATGAACGTCATAGTCCACAATCAGAACTTTCTTTGCAAGGCCCTTTTTAATGGTAATATCAGTTGCAAGGGCTACGTTATTCATAAAGCAGTACCCGCAAGAGGAGTTTGACATAGCATGATGTCCTGGAGGTCGAATTAAGGCGAAACCATTTTTTAATTCACCTTGTGCTACTTTTAATGTCATCGTTAAAGCAGCTTCGGCAGCAAGTTTGGCATCCTTGTATGTTTCCTACAATAAATTAACTTAAAGATATTACACCCAAGTAACACAACCGGAACACTTATTACGCTTAACCCTTTTGCTGCGGGTGGCGTAAAATCCCACAAATTATTTGTGGTCCTGTGGTGCGGATGACGTATTTTTCACTGGCTGGTTTCAGGTCCTGGACTGCGGCAATCGGACGATTACGCTGTTGAATATGCTTTGTACATACGTTAACTTTCGTGTAATCGCCGGCGGTCCCCACTCCTTTGTATTCTATCTCTTCCAAATGCGTGGGACTGTGTGCTCTTTTTACGCAGTTGTTTACGTTTATTTTACACGTTCAGTTCAACAAACAAATGAACTCATGGCCAAAAGATGTGTGGTGTGCCGGAAACACAAAATTAGAAAAGAAACTACCTACAAATGTGCCCAGTGCAATGTGCCACTTTGCATTTTGAAATGTTTCGAAAAATATCATACCCAAAAAAAGTACTGATGCTTTGAAAATTATGTTTGTTTTTTATATATCTTTTGTCAAGAACATTATATTTCTGTTATATATGTATGTTATTTTTTGATTTTGAGACACGTCTGTTTTTTATGTTTTTTGTCACATACATTTTATTACTGTTCGTATTTTTATATTGTAATGAATAAAAAAGATTATTTTTTTTAAATGCGTTTCTTTTTTATTGTCAAAAGCAATCCTAGGCACACACTAGTGGTGCGTTAGCCGTCCAATAATTTTTGATTCGCATGTTGTAACTGCGGGAAGCGTACATGTCCGCAAAACATGTTTATGATTCAACTGCGGGAAGCGGACGAACACGCATAGGCTGCCCAATGCCGCATACAGGGCACGGAATGCAAAATCCACTCCCGCAGTGAAAGGGTTAAAGCTCTATAAATGGTATATTATGGCAACTTAGAGAGCTAATTGATTATATTGAAGCTTTATTCAACACTAAATCGCTTATAAAGCAAATCAGTAGAATAACTTGGCTGGTAAGATGCTCTCACAGCAAAAATTTATGAAAGCATATTATAGTTTTTTTATTTACTTCACAAAAGGATTAGTAAGATCTTTTATACAAACCAGGTAGATTTATAATAGATACACAAACCTTTATATAACATTTATACAACTGTTTTACAGCTTAGCCATTTGTCTATAGCGGCTATATAACATGAGTTAAAGCAAGCTTTTGCAACAATGTACTAAACTTGTACTAAATGCCATTTATGTCAGCTCTATTATAGGTTAATTATAAAGCTTTTTGCATGCAGTAGGAGTATTTCATAAAGCATTTATACAACTAAAATTTTATTTTGGAGTGATGTAACTACAAACATCTGCCTTTTACATCTAAGTTTAGTTCGTCTCATAACCACTAAAAAGATCGCTTAGATAGTTTGCTAGAAGCTCCATCCGTATTTCATTTGTCATTTGCTGTTGAGTGTTGCACAAAAATATGGATAAGTATTGGAAAAAATAAAGCGAAGTGGCAATTTCAGAGATAATTAAAAAACAACATGCTCACCAGTCACAAGTGAGAATGTCATGCAGAAAACCTGAGGTTGACAAGAAAGCTAAATTATTAAGATTAAAGTAACAACCTGATCTTTTTGATTTTCTGTGACAAATGTAGCAATCTCAAAGCTATAATAAGCATAAACACAGCAACGAAAGAATAATTTTTACGGTTTCTCTATAAAGGTTGTATAAAAGCTATATAAAGTCAAAGATCAGAGTACTTTTTTGTTAGTTTATAATTGCTTTATAAGTGAGTTTTCTCAAAAAATATATCTTACAGACTAAGTAGCACTTATGCAGCAAGACTATTGTGTTAGGGATTTGTAACTGTTTCTGTAATGATCCTTTTAGAATTTTTCCATAGAACCAGATTTTATTTTCTAAAAATAAATCTTACGGAGCAGCCATTGTTATCAATTCGAAATATTTACAACACTCACTCATGGTAATCAAATACATCACATCATTTTGAAAATCAATTTGTGCTACTTGGGTAATTGCTGACATACCTGAGTAAAATACACAGAATCAAATTGCGCAGATATACATCGTAGTTCATATTCTGACATTTGAGAAGTATTCTTGAGCAACTCATAATGACTTTTTGCATGTAAAACCCATTCTTCCTCCGAAAACTTTTCAGGCGCAATTGTTTCACATCTCGATACTAAATCCAAATTTTCTAGTCTGGAAATAGATTCAATTATATTTATATACTTCAAGAATGGTACTCAATATTCAATAAAATTGTAGAAAACTTTCCACATTTAACTAACTTAGTATCATGAATAATAAACAAAAATTTAATTAAAATCTGGCACGCACTGTATAGAGAAAAAAGCGATTATTGTAAATATTACCTTGTTCGACAATGAGCTACTCTTTGAGGTTTTTCGGGATAATTTGCATCCCATATACAGTAATGAGTAGAACTTTCTTGTTCAACAAATCCAGTCTTTCTTACTTCTACACTTTTATAATTATTCACAGCCTCATAAGGGTCCATAATATCAACTCCAGCTCTGTTTTTTGAAGAATCTGTTACTGGCCTCCTACGCCTTTCAGAAATTAAGTCCCTTAACTAGAAAGTAAAATATATAGACTATAAACAGTTCTTGTTATATTATGAACAAAATGGACAGCTACTGGAAGCAGCTGGAACCTCCCTTCCAAATGTTTGTGCAAATTCATTAATTAGTTAATTTATTTTTTATTTATTTATTAATTAATCTAGTTAATAACCGATGCAGGCCTTCGTTCACATAGCCAGTCCACCACTGAATCATCACCTACACAGATTTAGGCTAGCGGAAAGGAGGACGAAATGGCAGAGCACGACCTATCCCACATAACATAGTTTGTGCTTTGTATGTACAAGTACATACAAACTACAAACTGTGTTAATAATAATAATAATAATAATAATCTTTATTATCCATAGATCACATTACAGTAAATGGTATCGGACTCGCCAAATGATTACTTCAAAGAATAAAATACATAAATAAATGAAGGTAATAAAATACCAAAAGTTAGGTACACAAACTACAGCAAGACAAAAAAAAACAATATCAAACAGTCAGGTCATAATTACTGAGACTTCATAATCAAACATACATAATAAATACATCATATCTCAAAACTGTGTTTCAAAATATTCCCTTATGTTGTAATATACATTATTTAAGAGTAATTCTTTAACTTCTTTTTTAAATGTTCTTATGCTATTTATTTCTTTTATTGTTTAAGGCAGTTTATTATACAGTTTAATACCCATATATCGTGGACTTTTTTCGAAAACAGACAGTGTATGGACTGGTATTAATGTCATTTTTCTTCTTGGTTTCATAGGCATGATTATAATTATTACATCAAAATTCATGTAAATTCTGCTTAACAAATATGACTATTTCATATATAAATATACTTGGTATTGTTAATATATGCAGTTCCCTGAAAACATTTCTACAAGATATGGTCTTATTTAATCCTTTCATGTCTCTTACTGCCATTTTTTGGATTTTGAATATTCTTTCTAAGAAATGAGATGAACCCCAAAATATGATGCCATATTTCACCCGAGAGTAAAACTGAGCATAATAATAGGAAAGAACAACTGATGTGCACAAATGGTCAATATGTATTTCCCAGTTTAGGGCATTATCAATATAAATACCTAGAAAATGTGTATGCTGAACTTGTTCAAGTGACTTACCATTAATTTTTATTAAACTGCTTATATTGTAATTTGATAATCTAGGTGTGAAATGAATAAATACAGTCTTCGATGCATTTAAAAGTAATTTGTTTTCATAAAACCAGGATGTAAAAGTTTTTAATTTGTCTTGTGAAATATCTATTAGATTAGTCATATTCGAACTAGTACTTAGATATGAATTGTCATCAGCAAACATTATCAAATTACTATGATCAACTGTTCTCGGTAAATCGTAAATAATAAAAAGAGCAGTGGTCCAAGAACGGAACCCTGTGGAACACCACAGGATACATTTAGTTCGTCTGATTTTATGTTATTTAGCTCAACAATTTGACTTCGGTCTGAAAGATATGACTACAGCCAGCTGCTAATTTTTCCTCTAAATCCGTATCTGGATAGTTTTTTAATAAGTAAGTCATGATCCACCAGATCGAATGCCTTGCTTAAATCCATGAAGATTCCAAAACATTTTTCATTTTTATTTATGGCATCATATAACTTATCGAGGAATTGCATAACAGCTGTCTGAGTGGACCTTTTTGCTCGAAATCCATGCTGAACATCAGACATTATGTGGAACTTATTAATAAAGTTTATCATTCGAGAATACACTACTCTTTCCATTATTTTTGAAATAGTTGACAGTAAAGAAACTGGACGATAATTATCAATTATTGTCGTAGACCCTTTCTTATGCAAAGGTTTTACTTTAGCTAACTTCAAGTTATTAGGGAATATACCCTCAGATAAAGATCGATTTATTAGGAAAGTCAAAGGCTCTACAATATAGTTGGCAACTACCTTCAACATCTTTGCACTAATATTATCCACTCCAGAAGAATTTGATTGAGATCCATTATTATGTTCAAATTTCAGTTTGTGAAACAGGTCTAATAAACATTGTTGGGTATTGCAGTTTTATAGAAAAAGATGTAAAGTTTGAATTTTCAAAGTTTTGCCTTAAATTTACCGGTAAATTTATGAAGTATTGGTTAAAAGAATTAACGATTTTATCTACATCACTTTCCATATTATTGTCGATTTCAATTTCTTTTATAGAACTCTCCTTTATTTTTTTCCCCAAATTTTCATTTATGATTGACCAAGCTGCTTTCGATTTGTTACTAGCTTGATTATAAAACTGGTCATTACATAGATGCTTAGCTAGTGAGACTACTTTCTTATAATTTTTTTTATATGTCCTATAGTAATATATGTGGTCTGGATTGACAGATTTTCCCAAACTTTTATCTAATAGTTTTAATTTTTTTGATGAAGTAATAATTCCTTGGGTAACCCATGCCTTCCCATTTTTATTCAGACTAACTTCTTTAAAGGGAAAACTGATGTCAACATAGTAAGAAAGTGCCTTAATTAACTCGTCAAAGCCATCGTCAACATTACCTGCCCCATATATCTCTTCCCATTTTTCTTTGCTTATGTAATATTTAAATGTTTCATAGTTTATATCAGTAAAAAGCCTCGATTTCCTAGAATTCAAGCTCTTTGGGAAATCAGTTGGTATTTCAACATTTAAAATTTGTGCAGTATGATCCGATAGACCATTTCCTACTACATCACACTTAACATTATCAATATCCAAATTATTACATATATAATCTATACTTGAATTGGCATCAAATCTTGTTGGTTCATTTACATGAAATGTTATGCCACACGAGTGCAGTAAATCACAAAGCTCAAATTTCTCAACAGATTCCAATGCATAATTTATATTCCAGTCGCCACACAATATTATTTTAGAATTGCCCACACATACATGTTTTAATACCGCTTCAAGTTCAGAAAAGAATATAGCTCAATTAGCGGACGGTGACCTGTAAATTGTTAAAATCTTTACGTTCATACTATTGTTAAATTTATATCCAATTCCTACAATTTCAAAGTTCATTTCAGAAGATTTTTTGTTAACAAATGTGATTTCCTTAATATTAGCGTTTAGTGATGACTTATGATACATTACAACTCCACCATTTTTAAAATTTGATCTACAAAAAGCTCCAGATAATGTATATCCTTTTAAGCAGATTTTATGTGGGATGTACTACCTCTTCCATTGCAGAAAGAACAGGGTTCTCAATATTTGGCAAAGGGCAACTGTTGCCAGATGACCTGGAAGATTTTTCATCCAATAAGATTACCAGCTTTATCAAAAAGCTGAAATTAGTGGGTGAAATATAATTAGAAGTGAATTACAATGGGTCAAATGGTTACAGTGGAGGTCAAATGGTTACAGTGGAGGTCTTAGGGTTACAGTGGAGGTCTTAGGGTTAATTGGAGTAGCTAGGGTTAAGTGAAGTAGCTCTGCTAGACTTCACCCTGTTGAAATTATTGTATTGTAATATTTATAATACTCAATAAAGGCAAATTATTATTATTATTATTATTATAAGCCCACTCATACATCAACCTAATCTAGCCAATGTATAACTCTCAAGAACTTGTCCTTATCGGCTTTGTAGTGCTACAAATTTTTGTAAAAAACTTACACTAGTTGACGAAGTGTTCTCAAGCTTCGACTAATTCTATAGATAGATAGATAGATAGATAGATATTTTATTAACCATTTAAGAATACAATAGTGTACATTATGGTAAGTCAATAGTAAAATAAAACATAAAAACACGTAAAGTATAAAACATAGACAATGTAAATATAATAATGTAATATTATTAGAACAAAGATAAAAACAAATATATATATACCTATACACATATCTTGTCAACAAAAACTCTTAGAGGCATAAAAAAAAAAAAAAAAAACTATATATATAGTTAGTATATAGCTATTCAATACATTGAAGATACTAAATCATCTCATGGTTGACATTGCCAACAAGGAGGTCCAAGAATTCGGAAGAACAACCTTTGCCGACTTGGCAGTTTATCAAGAGACAAACATGCAAGAGGTATGAGCTCTTTCAGTGTATATTCATGATGTTTTACAATTATATTTCGCAGTCTTGTCTCTGATTATAACACCATGTAGTTGTAGCTTGCTGCACAGATCGTACGACGTTCGAAGAATAAACCTTTTTTAATCCAGTTCTGGGTACATACCTACCCAGTCCACCTCTGTATTCACTCCCACCTTATGCGTCACTGTTGTTTGTCGTACGGATCGAGAACGACGTGTTTTAAATTAAGCAGGAGAAAATGGGAAAAGATAATAGTAAAAAACGAAGGCAAAAGACAAGATGAAGAAAATATTTAAAAAGTTATGTCGAGAAGTGATTGATAGTTCAAGTAAGTAGTAGAATATCGTTTTCAGGTAGGAAAGAAAAATTTGTGCAGAACAAGCAAGCATGCGAGGTAATGGCCGACATATGGCGTGCCATGAGTACGTCTAAAAAATTTGTCTCATCTGAGTTCAAATTAGGTGTACCCCTCGTCAAATCGCTGACATTTGTCATGCAATATAAATAATAATACTGGTTATAGGTATAATAGAATTGAAGGGCTACCTATTGTATGCCTAAGCAACAAAAAAACGTGCTTTAATGGTCCTTATTTAAAAGAAAAACTAAAATAATTCTTTAATAAAAGGCGAGGACAGCTCCAGTAGCTCCGATGGACAAAGAAATGAATGTATTGATTCTGATGTGGAGAATCAGGAAGTTGACAATTTAGAACATGAGGTGTTTATAGAGGATCCAAAGCCTGGTTGTTCAAGACAGATAGAGGATATATTAGGGAAAAACCCATTGGCCATTGTCAAGCTGGGGCCCCCGATTAATGTCGAAATTGCAAATCGCTGGACAGGAACGTTAAGAAAAGGCCTGGACAAAGATGTCCGTAAAGAATTAATGGACAAATATCCAGGAATAGAAAATTGTCTGAGCCTGCAAGCACCAAAGTTAAACTCAAAAATTCAGAGTTGTCTCAGTGAAATCGATGATGTCTTGACAATACCGCCTATCTGCATATACTGAAAAATTTGTATTATTGCGCCATATCCAACTAAAAGCTAGCACGCAAGTTCTCAAACTTCACCCAACAACATAAATTCATTCACAATTCTACAAATGATCCAACTTGCTGGAGCCAACATTGTCAGATTGCTTTGAACTCGTAAAAGTGAGGCGGTCTGCTGGAATTCCAGCAATCTTCAAAGCGTACCGACAAGGTGGCTTCAGCAAGTTAGATCGTCTGTAGACCCCTTAAAAATCTTGAGGAAATGGCTCCTATAATTAATTATACACAAATGCAAAGAAAAATAGTTTTTTATGCTTCCTGTAAAATAACGTTTTTTCCAGATAGGAGCTATTTTCAGGACATCATCGAAATGACTCTAAGACAGGACAATTTCTTTGTACAATTGCAGCAGCAACTGAGCTCGTCCTACTGCTTTAGCAATTCCAATGAATGATTACTTTGAGAACCCAATGGAAAACTCAAATGAATATTTAAGTTATATGGTGGACTCGGCAAGGTTGCTAGTGGTGCTCATCATACATTATCCAAACATAGGCGTTATACAGTCGCCAAGTCAATTGAACCGTCCTTAAGAAAGGTTATCGACGACAGCCCAATTGACGATTGGTTTTTTGGCGAAAATTTGACAGCCAGAATTAAAAATAATCAAAAAGTAAAAAAGGCCAGAGCAGAATTAAGGGTAAAGAAAATTGTGATTAGGCAGCCACTTAACGAAAAGCCTCAATGGAGTTCAAATTATTTAAACTCTAAGCGCCCTCTGACAAAAATGAAGAAGAAAAAGGATGAGGGGAGCAAATAGAGAAGGAACGAGAGGAGATACAGAAAGTAGAGGTGAGAATTGCGGGAAGGTTGTGTAAATATTTTAATAATTGGGCCAAAATTACAAGCAATCCTGTCATTTTATCATGGATAAAAAGATATAAGATTTTCTTTAATAAGGTTCCGAGGCAGAGGAAAAGTCCTCCAAATATTATTAAGCCCAGGGAAAAGTTAGGAAAAAAATTCAGGAGCTGTGTAAAAATGGTGTAGTATCACATTGTACTCATAAAAATGGAGGAATTCCTTTCCAATTATTTTTTAATAAAAAAGCCAAGCGGGAAGGATAGATTTATATTAAATGTACGCAATCTTAATAAATATATAATTGCACCTCATTTTAAATTAGAGGACTATCGCAGTGTAAAAAGTCTATTACATAAAGGTTATTATTTATGTTCAGTAGATCTTAAAGATGCATATTTTTTAGTTAATGTCGATAAATCTAGAAAATATCTTAGATTTGAATTATCTCAGAAATTATATGAATTCAACTGTATGCCTATGGAATTGAGTACGGCTCCTTTCGTTTTTACAAAATTTTTGAAGCCATTTTTAACTTACTTAAGAGAACAGGGTGTAATGTGTGTTGCTTACTTAGATGATATTTTAGTGATCGGGAAAACGAAAGAAAAATGTGAATTTAATACCGTTAAAATAGAAAAAAAATCATGAATTTGGTAGGATTAATTATAAATAGAGAAAAGAGCCGCTTAGTCCCTAACCAACAGTGTAAATTTTTAGGATTTATTTTTAATACTGTGAACATAGAAATGTGTTTACCAGCTAACAAAATCCAATTAATACAAAATTATATAAAAAATTTATTAAACTGAAATCCTGTACTATCAGAGAGTTTTCTAAATTTGTAGCTGCATGTCCTGCTATTAAATTCGGTTGGGCACACACACAAAGCTATTTGAAATGTCGAAATACTTATCATTAATACGTAACGTTGGTGACTAGAGTAAAACAATGACTATAGACTCTAATATAATAGAAGATTTAAAATGGTGGCAGGCAAAGGTTGAGTCTAATCATGTCAATTAGAGAACCGGTATATTGTTTTGAAATTTTCTCTGATGCCTCGAAAATGACGTGGGGAGGCGTCAGTCAAGGCGTAAAAACTCATGGGTATTGGGACACATTAGATAGAGACAAACATATTAATTATTTAGAATTAAAAGCAGGCTTTAACACCTTGAAATGTTTTACAAAAAATCAGTGCTCAGTTAATATAATAGAATAGATAACACGACTGCGGTAAGTATGGGTGGAATTAAGTACAAAGAGCTGAATTTTATTACTAGAGAAATATGAAATTATTATGAAGAGAGGAATATTTATATATTTGCCTCATATATCAATACAAAACAAAATATAACTGATGCAGAATCTAGATCTAGTCAAACTGAAACAGAGAATGAGTTATCTTTTAAATATTTTGATCTCATTTGCAATCAATTTGGAGTACCGCAAGTTGATCTATTTGCTACAAAATTGGATTCAAAATGTTCAAAATATATTTCATGGAGACCAGAACCAGATCCTCTTTGTGTTGATGCGTTCACTATTTCTTGGACAGATATTTCGTTTTATGCATTTCCACCTTTTACGTTAACATCAAAGGTATTATTTTTTTACAATCAATTATTTTTATTTATTTGCTTTTATCATGATTAGAGAATATTATTTAGGTATTATGCAAATCACAACTTACACACTTTTTTATTTATTATAAAAATACCTACTTTCTGTATATTGTTGCCCTAATCTGGGCACGCTAATATACTAGTTAGGTAAATACTTTAAAACACTCATTATTGGAGAACCAATCAAAACAACTACTCTTCTAGCTAATACTGACGAAGTATTGAATTACATGATAGGATTCTTAGCATTTTAAAGAAAAAAAATATTGAAAATACTTAAATCATTCATTTACATTTAGTCATTCACACTTTTTTTATTTAATATGAAATTATCTACTTTCTTCTTAATCGGGTCACGCTAATATACTACTTAGGAAAACACTTTAAAACACTCATTATTGGAAAACCAATCAAAACAATTACTCTTCTAGCTAATACTGACGAAGTATTGAATTACATGATAGGATTCCTGGCATTTTAAGGCAAAAAAAAAAAAAAAAAAAAAAAAAAAAAAAATTATTGGAGATACTTAAATTATTTAATGAAATTCAGTCATTCACAAGAACTATTGAACCTTACATTCTATTTCAACTCTAGAAAAGTTGTACAAGTTTTTTCGAACTCGTTAGTTCTCATCAGTAGAGTATATAACAATATACAGAAAGTAGGTATTTTTATAATAAATAAAAAAGTGTGTAAGTTGTGATTTGCATAATACCTAAATAATATTCTCTAATCAAAGGTATTAATCCAGATTCTCTTTGTGTTGATGCGTTCACTATTTCTTGGACAGATATTTCGTTTTATGCATTTCCACCTTTTAAGTTAATATCAAAGGTATTAAAGAAAATCATTCATGATCAAGCAGAAGGTATTGTCGTGGTGCCCAAGTGGTCTGGGCAGACATGGTACCCAGTTTTTAAAGACTTATTATTTAGAGAACCTGTGTCTAGGTCCTTGTAAAGATCTAATTCTATCTCCTTGCAGACAGCCCCACAACTTATGGAGAATGCTTATCCTGGAGGCAGGGAGTTTGTCTAGGAAGCTTTTCTGAGCAAGTCTTTCCCAGCTTCAGGACTGACAGCAACATGGTCATCAATTAAAGAAAAAACCCAAGTCCAATATAATTCAGTCTCCCCTCCCCGGTCAAGGTATTCCACAATATGGAGTCCACATCCCGTATTAGTTTACTTATCAAAATTACATCCTATAGAAAGTCTTTCGATGGAAAACCTAACATTAAAGCTAGTAACCTTATTGGCCCTTATTTCAGCACATAGGATACAAACTTTAAATAAAATAAAAGTAAAAAATATATTAAGGAGGGAAGATCGTATTGAGATATTAATAGGATACAATAAAAACCTCCGGCAAAAATAAATCGCAATCAGTGCTGGTTTTACCTTATTTTAAAGATATTCCGGAACTTTGTTTAGCTTCAACCTTAGACGGTTATTTGTCAAAAACCAATACATTCAGGCCTCAGGAAAATAGTCTAATATTGACAATAAAAAAGCCGATACACCCTCCATCTACGCAAACATTGAGTAGATGGACAAAAAATGTGTTAAAGGAATCTGGAGTTGACACAAATCTTTACACAGGGTATAGTACAAGGCATGCAGCTACCTCGGCAGCCGAGAGAGCTGGTGTTAATGTAGAAGAACGCACTACCGGGCGTCAAAATGACGCGACACCAATTTATTTCTCAGGGGCGCCAGTCGCGTGCTACCCCGTTCTTCTACTCCCAGACGGGTTCGAGATATATATATATATATATATATATATATATATATATATATATATATATATATAATATTATACGCTATATCATCAAGATATAAAGCGACATTACAGATAGCATCATATTACAGTATTAGATAACAGCTTCCTTTGAATTGCTTATCTAGATATTAAATTTCATTTTAACTTCTCACAATATTATGCTGATTAGCTAGCTTGCGTTTCCTTTGTTCAACTTTGGCTGACACATCATTTGAAAACTTATAAATAAGACTAACGAGCATTTGTACCGGCAGTTATCATACTCACTTCTTATTAAATGTATCATACATAAATTGTATCTTTTATTCAGGAATCAACGTTGATTCCTCATGTAACCAAATAAAAAGTTTTTAAAAAGTCAATCACGCAAACAGTGATCTAACAAATGGCGCAGTCGGTAGGATCTAACTAACATCGCGTGTTCGGGAGCCTAACTAGTGGTAAACGTATCCAGCGGAACAAGGAGTCCATCTGCAAAAGGTGCCTAACCATTGGAAAAGAACCATTAGAACAAGGAGAACTTCTTAGCCGTGGTGGTGGATCCCAATCCTTTAATTAGAAGAACCTACTAACCAGATGAAGAAAATATTCACGTAAGTCATTTTAAGAATCATCTCGCTTACTTTATTCATAACCTATTTAAGTGAACAGTTCTATTGTCAAAGTGAAATCCATTCCTTTACAAACGCAACGAAACAAGTTAATTTAATTTAAGTTTATTTATTTTCGTATTTACGAAACATTGTGTATTATACACCTAATATACAATCCATTTACACACGCAACTTAACAAGCTAATTTAATTTAAGTTCGTATCATACTGCTGATTCGCAACCAATTTCTTTTTGCAATCCAAATAATTTAAATATAAAGCAAAATGCCAGACAGAGCTCAACCAGAGACAGCTCAACCAATAGTACCGGCACCAGCCGAACAACAACAACAACAACAACAGCAACTACAACAACTACAACAACAACAACAACAACAACCAGAGCAAATTGAGCCTTACAAGCTCTCTGAAGTATTTTCATTGATACCGGAATTTGATGGCAACGCCATTAATTTACAAACATTTTTAAACTCATGTCAGTGTGCACAAAGTATGGCAATCCATGACCAGAAAATTTTATTAACAATCCACATCAAAAATAAGTTAAAAGGCAAAGCTGCCGAATTAATTAATTCACGCAACCCTGGCACCTGGCCAGAAATCAAAGCACTCTTGGAAACTCATTTTGGGGACTCCAGAGATCTAACGGCCCTGATTCAGGACCTGCAGCGCATTCACCAATTGCCAGGCGAATCCGCATTAACATTTGTATCGCGTCTACAAACGCACAACGCGAAGATGCACGCCGCAGTGCAAAAACAAAATCTCACGGGAACGCAAAGAACTGCACAATCAGATCTTATAAAAACCATGACGCTTAATAATTTGTTAACGGGCTTAGAACCAAACTTAGGCCGCATCATACGTGCCAGTAACCCTCCAACCATACTAAAAGCTGTTAGCAAAATTCGGAGAGAACTGCAACTCTCCTATTTTGAACAACAAAAATTTCCGAAAAATAGTCCGGTCAAAAATCCCAATTTACAACCCAAACGACCAACCTCTAATTTTCAACAGAAATTCTGCTCATTTTGTAAAAGAAATGGACACGTCATAAACGAATGTCGTACAAGGCAACAGCAACAGTCTATGCCATCGACATCAAACTTCCAGAGACCAAATTATCAAGGAAACACAAATTTTCAAAATTTTTCTCAAACCAATCAATTTAATCAGAGGACATTCCCTCAACCTAATCAATCTAGTCAACCACAACAAAACAGGCCCTCAGCCATAAGACCGAACCCGAATTTCAATCAGCAAAGACCCTCTGCTATTCAACCAAACCCAAACTTCAACCGTTTTAATCAACAAAAAACGCATCATCTAAATTACGAACCTTATGAAAACCAATGCGATTTTAATCAATACAGTGACTATTCTTCTGACTACCAAACTGCAGAGGATACTTACGAACATTATAACTTTGAAACTAACCAAAATTTCCAAGAGAATTATACAGCTAATTCTCAATACGAACAGTACGAGGATTATACTGCTAATCCTCAGGATTTTTGTTTAGACCCGGAGTACCCCGCGGATACTCCAACACAACAGACAGACCAATTCGAACCAATTACGGAACTAGAAACTCAAATACAAACTATGAATCTCAACGACAGTTTCGACCCGTTCCTGAACTTCCCAGAACAGAAGTTCTTTTAAATACACCCCCGCATACCTTACTAACCGTAAACTCAAAAAATCTCTATTATATGAAAGACGCAACTGGTAAATTTAAAATCTTAATTGACACAGGTGCAGGCATATCAATTTTTAAACCTAAAACAGCTGAAAATTATAGACGTAGATTTCCTGAAAATGTAATTATACAGGGTATTACCGATCAAAAAATTTATATCAACGAATCTGTTCTCATCCCCTTTTCAGATGAGTCACACAAAGTTTATATCTATAATCTAGATATAGATTTTGATGGATTATTAGGCGCAGACTTTTTAGAACATTACGAATGCCAAGTAGACTTTAAAAACAAACAACTAGTCACAAATTTTAAAACCGTACCACTATTTAAAGTCACGGAAGAAACTACAGTAAATTTACCTGTACAACCAACTAGTAACTCTAACATCAAAAACCAAAATCTAAATTTAGGCAACATCAAAAATTTAATTTCTATCGAACCTCGCATGGAAAAAAATCTGTAAACTAAAATGTAACCTGCGAAATACCGAGGCCATACTGTTAGCCCAGGAAAACGAGAAAGTACGCTTACCAAATGCCATTGTCAAAATCGATCACAATGGAGAATTTTTAACTTCGATAATAAACGCAAACGCCATCCCAAAAACCATAAACTTCTCAAATCTTAACCTGGAACCAGTACAAAAATTCAAATCAATTTTTAATTTAAATACTCAAAATTCTGACCAATGCTTACAGACAGACAGATCCTTTGAAATCAGGAACGAATTGCGCTTGGATCATCTAAACGAAGAAGAGGCCGAAATAGTAACGCAGCTTTGTTTAGACTTTCAAGATATATTCTATTTAGAAGGAGACAATTTGACCTTTACCAACGAAATCAAACACCCTATTGACACCGACAATTCCCGACCGATATTTACGAAATCGTATCGCTATCCTCAGGTCCATAAAGAAGAAGTTAAGTCCCAAGTATCGAAAATGTTAAGTCAAGGTATTATTCAACCCTCAATCTCACCTTGGTCCTCTCCTGTCTGGGTAGTTCCCAAAAAACTGGACGCTTCTGGTAAACAGAAATGGCGCGTTGTAGTCGACTACCGCAAACTCAACGAGGTTACAATCGGTGACAAATATCCTCTGCCCAACATTTCCGATCTTTTAGACCAACTTGGCAAATGCCAATATTTCACAACCTTAGACTTGGCTTCTGGTTTTCACCAAATCGAAATTAATCCCGCAGATATTCAAAAGACTGCTTTCACAGTTGAGAACGGTCATTATGAATTCGTGCGAATGCCATTTGGACTCAAAAACGCTCCATCAACTTTTCAAAGAGTTATGGATAACATTTTGTTAGGTATTCAAAATAAACGATGTCTCGTCTACATGGACGATATTATTATTTACTCTCCTACAATTCACGAACACATTTCCCGTCTAACTGAAGTCTTTAAACACCTTCAAAAAGCCAACCTCAAAATTAAACCAGACAAATGCGAGTTTCTCCGCAAGGAAGTCGCTTATTTAGGACACCTAATTACAAAAGACGGCGTAAAACCAAACCCTTCGAAAGTTGACGCTATTTTAAATTTTCCTCAACCGAAAAATCCAAAAGAAATTAAATCATTTCTAGGCTTAGCAGGATATTATAGGCGCTTTATTCCTAATTTCTCCAAGATAACCAAGCCCTTAACAAAACCACTACAAAAAGACGTACCATTTCTCTTCAACAATGACTGTATAAATTCTTTTCAAAATTTGAAACAAACATTAACGACAACTCCGATATTAATCTACCCCAACTTTGATGAACCTTTCATTCTAACCACTGATGCGAGCGCATTTGCCGTCGGCTCGGTGCTGAGTCAGGGGCCTATTGGCAAAGATTTACCCATTGCCTATGCTTCTAGAACCTTGTGCAGTGCAGAAAGTAAATATTCAACGATTGAACGCGAGCTTTTATCGATAGTATGGAGTGTAAAACACTTTAGACCATATCTGTATGGTAGGAAGTTCAAGCTTGTCACCGACCACAGACCACTCACCTGGCTATTCTCTATAAAAGATCCAGGAAGTAGACTTGCCCGTTGGCGACTCAAATTAGAAGAGTACGATTACGAAATAATTTACAAACCCGGCAAAATCAATAAGAACGCGGACGCACTTTCCAGAATCAAAATTAATCATTTTTTCGAATGTTCCAAATTCTATTCAAAGGTTCTAGCCGCGAATGACGAAGAGTCAGACGACGACGAATACCCAGACGATAATAACGAAATCACTAACGAACAAATTTCTCAAGAATTTGAAACTTTCGCCAACTTATATAAAACAACATCTTTAATAGACTATTCAAAAATCAAAGCATCAAACAAACAACTCTTATACCGAGAACACAAAGATATTATAACTTTCTTCCAACAAAATAACTTACAAGACCTCCATCATAAAATTATCGAGGACATATTCGAAGAAAATCCCGAATTTCATAACGATAAAATCAATATTGTATCAAGCAAAACGGTCAGACATAGGAGATATTTTATCATCCCTCTACCTTTTGATATCGAATCTGTAATTGAACATCTATTTTCGGTATTATTTAAAAATCAAGATGTCCTAGATCTCTCTAAGACATACTTTGTCGAAAATAACTTAGACCTCTCCATTCTTGAAATCCTATCATTCATTTTTGCGGAAAAAGACTTAAAAGTAGTAATTTGTCAAGATATCGTCAGAACTGCCGACGAAGATGAAATTCCAATTATATTGGAGCAAAATCATTTTGGTAAAAATAATCTACACCGTGGAATAAATGAAGCGATTCGAAGAATTAGAGAAAAATACACTTGGCAAGGTCTAACTAAAGACGTTGAAAATTTTATAAAAAATTGCGAAACTTGCCAAAAGACTAAAGTATGCCGGAAAAACCTTAACAACCCTCTAGTAGTCACAGAAACCCCAAGAACATCATTCGAAAGAATTAATATCGATTTATTTGAATTACCAACTAGAAATTACGCTTTAACTATTCGCGACGAGTTAACTAAATTTACACAAGCCTATGCAGTCCCGGACAAATCCGCAAAATCAACTTTCAACATTACGGTACCCCGCTAAGAATCCATTGCGATTACGGTGGCGAATTTGACAACCGTTTGCTCAAAGATCTCTGCACCCTCTACGACATAAAATTAACTTATTCAAGCGTAGGACATCCCCAATCGAACAGATCCATAGAAAGATTTCATGCTACTTTAGCCGAAATGATAAGAATCCACAAAACTGAAAACCCAAACGAACATCCTTTCACGATTCTACCATATGCAGTAATATGCTATAACAATTCGGTAAATAAAACACACGGTTTTACCCCATATGAACTTATCTTTGGTCATACGTCTAACAGACCACCCGAAACTTTGTACAACCAAAAAGAATTAATAACTAAATATGTTAGAGATTTAAACAATAGAATATCTCACTATTATGAAATCGCCCGCAATCGAACACAAGCTCAAAAGGAGAAAGCAAAAGTTCGTTTCGACAGAAATGTTCCCCAAAAATGCCCTGAATACAAAATAGGTGACTTAGTTTACGTAAAAGAATCGCAAATCAAAAACAAATTGCTAAACAAATTTAACGGACCTTTTAAAATAAAAGAAATTTTCCAAAATTCTGCTACCTTATTAAATCTCGAAACAAAACAAGAAACTAAAGTAAATTTTGATAGAATGAAACCATATACTGAAAATTAAATTTATTTTCAGGTTTCTCCTGCTGTTCGGATCAGCACTCTGTCAATACAAAATTACCCCGATCAATAACACTGTTGGTGTATACTACCACCAAGACACGGACATCGTGGTGACAAATGACAAATGGACTCTGCTAGTGCATAAAAACATTTCATCCCTCAAAATAGCTTTTGACAAAAATCAAAATATCTTAGACAGAATCTTGTACACTCTCAATAATGGTGATCATAAGTCAATTATTTTTACGAGTGAAATTAAAACAGACTTTAACCTTTTAACACAAATATCCAACTCTATAAAAATGAAATTTGACGAAATCTTTTCAGATACAAAAAGATATAAACGAGGAATACTTAACGGTATCGGTACAATATTCAAATCCATAACTGGAAACCTAGATGCTGAAGATGGCCAGTACTATACTAATTGTATAAATAAACTAAATAACGACGAACATCAACTGGAAAACTTAATCAAAAATCAAATTTCAGTTACGACTTCTGTTATTAAAAACTTCAACTCGACTATACAAAACTTACAAATTGACGAGGAAACGTTTAACAAAGATCTCGATGAAATCGAACGCACAATTCAAACCATGACCCAAGCTATTGAGGCTGCTCATATAAAACTAAAATTCTTATACATTTCCGAACAACTAATGGCGAGCTATTTGTATATTGAAGATAATTTAAACGACATTCTAAATTCAATAACATTTGCCAGACTAGGAATCATTCACACGTCAATCATAACCCCTAATCACTTAGTGACAGCACTACAAGAAGTTTCACAGAGCTTACGAAGGAACAATTTGCCTCTCCCCATTAAATTATCGGCAGTTGCTAAGTATTTGGATATTATTGAATTACAAGCGTTTCAAATGGATTCTAACTTAGTATTTATTTTAACAATACCACTTGTTGAACCCCAAAATTATAACACCTATCGCCTATATCCTATCCCGATACTTGATAACAGAACTGGTCTACATCACATTTTATCTATTTCACAAAAGTTTATCGCAATGATATAGATGATTCTTTAATGTACATACCTATACAAAATTTGAAAGAATGCAAACCTCTTTATTTTGGAACCAAACTATGCTCAAACCTATACGCTTATCCCATCGATCAAAATGCCATATGCGAAGCCAGAATCCTCAAACCACTAGTTAGACTCCCAGAAAACTGCCAGACCTCCTTCATCATCAGTCAAGGGTACAATGTCCAAGAACTTGAAGACAACTCATGGCTAATAATTAATTCCGAACCACTTCACATTACCATCAACTGTCCAAAGAGAGAATCCACAACAGAGCTAATCAACAAAAATTCCATCATCAAACTACAACCAGGATGTTACGCCTACGCAGCAGGCATCACCCGAATACAAGCCAGTGCTAAAGACTTTTCCGAAATTAAGGACAATTCACATCCTATCCAAATTCCTTTTGAATGCTGTAATCACATGCCCGACAAAATCAAAATTCCAAAATTAAAACCTCTCAAATTAAACAATCTCGACGTAGAAGACCTAGATATTGCTAAAAACAAATTGGACCAATATTCCAAAGACCTGGATGACCTCATAAACGAACCTTTTGTGACCAAACACATATCTTGGTTCACATATTTCATAATCACTCTCATCATTCTATTAGTTCTACTTTACATAACCTGTAAATGCAGAAGAAGAAGATGTGGAGCATTGCGAATCCAACCCTCAATGGGCAACCCTCCTTCACCTCCTTCAGAGAGAAGCAGAGTTTTTACCAAATTTCCCAGACTGATCCCTCCAAGAAAGCGACCCGGTATTAAACCTCAAGAAGAAGAGGACATCGAGTTAACATAGACTTTCATATGTGGAGTTTTCCCTTGTCTATTAATTTAGACCATTGCATTTTATTCTTATTACATTTATGTAATGTACTACTCGCTTATTATTATTATCATCTACCAATTTTAACTTTTATGTATTTTATTATTTTGCTTTGTATTCATTCAACATTGTTTCAATTTATTTTGCATTATATTCATTTAACGTTTCTAACAATTTTCAAAAGTTGCTGAATAACATCAACTTTTTTATTAAGGGGGAAGTTGTTATATAAAATTATATGCTATATCATCAAGATATAAAGCGACATTACAGATAGCATCATATTACAGTATTAGATAACAGCTTCCTTTGAACTGCTTATCTAGATATTAAATTTCATTTTAACTTCTCACAATATTATGCTGATTAGCTAGCTTGCGTTTCCTTTGTTCAACTTTGGCTGACACATCATTTGAAAACTTATAAATAAGACTAACGAGCATTTGTACCGGCAGTTATCATACTCACTTCTTATTAAATGTATCATACATAAATTGTATCTTTTATTCAGGAATCATTATTATCAATAATGATCAGCTTTATTGGTGCGCATATAAGATTATGACAAAAAGGGAAGAAATAGAGAGATAGAAGCATTTAACGACACTTTTTTTGGAGGCGGAAAATACCTATAAACATATGTAAACATACACCATAGTCCACTACATTTTTTACCAGGTGGCGCTGCTGTTTTAAACACTTGATGTATATAGGTATTAAATGCTTCCTTACAATAAAGTAGCGATATCGCCTCCTAAACTTGGCAACATAGTAAAGAGGCATACTATTCCTAAATACATCTATAGATATGGTAACTAAAATTATCTTACTAAAAATATAAATAACTTTTATACACAGAAATAATACTTTCTAGAGATCAATGGGTTTTTAAATTTTTTCAATTTGGGAATAAAAAACGTTTATCTTGTTCAGAAACAAATATTTTTGTACCCCTTTATAGCTTAGAGCAAATTAAAATAGGTATTTGTTTAAGGTATTTATTTAACAGGACACGAACATACCTTAACTTAACTAGTTGCCCTTAATCCACTATTTGTCACTGCTGCTGGCCTTATATAGTAAAAGTAAAAAAAAAATAGAAGACGATTTTTATTGGGGGGGGGGGGGGGGGGGGCTAAAAAGCAGAAAATAAAAGAATAATAACACAGGTCAACATTTAGTTTAAAAAAATACACAGGACTCTACCTAGGTACCCAGGGGTTTTTGGGGTCGCTGATTCCGATGCCGAGGTCGGTTAAGCTCTATCACGTCAGGTTCAAGGACATCTGAAGGTCAAACTAAGAAAAGGTGGTTGAAAAAATCTGAGAAAATTTACACATAGGTTTTTGGGGTCGCTGAGTCCGAATTCGGTGTTCGCTTACCCTTAAAAGGCATCCGGAGGTCATTTCAAGGTTAATTTGAGAAAAACGGAAAGGAAACTGTTAAAAAATCTGAACAAATTTACATATAGGGTTTTTGGGTCGCTGAGTCTGTATCCGATGCCGGTTGACCTGTATCACGTCAGTTTCAAGGTCACTTGAAGGTCAAACTAAGAAAAGGTGACTGAAAAAATTCACGCATAGGTTTTTGGGATCGGTGAGTCCGAATCCGGTGTTCGTTTACCCTTAAAAGGCATCCGGAGATCATTTCAAGGTTAATTTGAGAAAAACAGAGAAGCTGTCAAAAAATCTGAAAAAACTTATATATAGGTTTTTTGAGTCGCTGAGTCTGCATTCGATGTCGGTTGACCTCTATCACGTCAGTTTCAAGGTCATTTGAAGGTTAAAGTAAGAAAAGGTGGTTGAAAGAATCTGAAAAAATTCACACAGGTTTTTCGGGTCGCTGAGTCCGAATCCATTGTTCGCTTACCCTTAAAAAAAAGAGGCATCCAGAGGTCATTTCAAGGTCATTCTGAGGTCATTTCAAGCCGGCATTCGTCCGCCAGCTTTAGCTGCACATGAAGATTCTTCGGCTATCTCAGTGCAAATATATTTAACTCAATGAATCACCTACCTATTTTCTTCTGTGAAAGGATGGCCTTTAGGTATAGTTGCGGAAGCAGAGCGAACATGCAAGTAAAGAGTACCACGGGCGTTGGCTTCACTCACTTGGAGCTCAATCAGTGCTGGTTTTGCCTATAAGCTGAGTAAACGCCAGCTTAGGGCCTCGCATTTAGGGGGTCTCAGAACTCAGATTTCATACGCAGATATGCACGTTTATTTTATTAGAAGAGAAAGCTTCAACGAAAAACATACCTAGAGCTTAGGGCCTCCGGTTACCTAAAACCGGCCCTGAGCTCAATCCTGTCAGGGTCAAAGTAATTTAATGGTTTCCTGAGTCAGACAAACTGAAGGAGGCAGACAGACTGTCAGATAGAAACATTTAGTCATTCAGTCAGACAAAATTACTGACAGAAAGGCAGGATGTCAAATAGATGGACAGAGAGAAAATGCAGGCGGATGATAAATACAGACTAACAAGCAAACAAACAGGTGTGCAGGTATAAAGGCAGACAGATAAACAGACAATAAGTAGGCAGATGAGCATTCGTATACATTTTTTCTTAATTTTTTTCACCTCCTATTCTTACTTTAACCTTCAAATGACCTTGAACATGAGGTGATAAAGGTCAACCGACATCGGATTCGGACTCAGAGACCCCCCAAGAGCCTGTGTGAATTTTCTTAGATTTTTTCAAGAACCTTTTCTTAGGTTGACCTTCAAATGACCTTGAACCTGACGTGATAGAGCTTAACAGAACCTCGGCAACGGAATCAGCGACCCCAAAATCCCTGGGTACCTAGGTAGAGTCCGGTGTATTTTTTCAAACTGAATGTTGACCAGTGTAATCTTCCATCTTCCAAAGATATTTTAAAAACCTAGATTATTCTGGAGCAAAAATGTAAATATTTCCCTCTAGCAAGAAATAAAAATGTTTTAAAAAGCATTCGAGACCAAAACTCTAGAATATATTTGTTGGTTAATCATAAATTTTGCTATACTAATTAATGATAGTTTGTTGGAGTCATCTCAAATGCTTTTCAAAAATTTTTAAACAATTCAAAAATTTTTCTCTTGCTGGAGGGAAATATTTACATTTTTGCTCCAAAATGATTAAGTTTTGAACATTTTACTTCTTTAAGTATATCATCTCTTTGAAATAGAGAGAGAATAATATTTATTGGATCAAATGTTCCAAAAGGCCAGCGACCGAAGTCTTTCAGCCTGTCTTACAATACTTTTTTTTTACATCTAATTAATTTTTAAAATAACATTTCCTCAGTGAATTTAACAAGTACAAAAAAAAAAAAAAAAAAAAAAAAAAAAAAAAAAAAAAAAAAAAAAAAAAAACAAACTTCTTAATAATTAGGTATATCATTACTGTATTTATTCATCATTGCTGTTCTCTGTAATTGCCTCAAAAAGTGTTTTGTCGGGATATCTTCTTCTTCTGGTAGTGTCTTCTTGCAGTTGAATTATGAAGGGTTGAATTAGGGTAAGGAGGTTTTGGGATTGTGTATATCTTTTGGTGAGGTCTTTGAAGCGAGTTAGTATAGGTTGGATACTAGTTTTTTCATATAATAAATTATTGGAAATGTTGTAGAGAGGATTATTTGGATGACGAAATTTTGTTATTTTACGTAGACTGTTTCTCTCTGCCACTTCTATATTGTTCAAGGCTGGTCTTCTGCAGGTGTTAAATAGGATGAATCCATATTCCATGATAGGTCGACATATCATTTTGTAAATTTTACTTGCTGTGGAGGTGTTGATACCTTGATTCTTATAAGTTAGACATCTAAAGTGTTTTGCTCTAGTTATCATCTTTTTTTTCATTTCCTTGGTATGGCTGTTGAAGTTTAATTTTTGGTCGATCTTAATTCCAAGGTACTTAACTGTTGCTGCTGGTGTCAATCTATGGTTACATATTTGTATAGTTGGAGAAGTATTTGAGATGTTATGATTAAATATCATTAGTTGTGATTTGTTAGGATTTATTTTTAATCTCCACTTGTCACACCACTGGATGGTTTCAGTTGTTGAAAATTGCAGGATGTTCATTGTTTTTTCAATAGTTTTTCCATGGGCTATCCAGGCTATGTCATCCGCAAACTGAAGTAGGTAAGACTCTGCATTGTGTGTTTGTTGGTGGTTGTTCGGTATGTCATAACAGTAAATATTAAATAACATTGGCGATAGTGGAGATCCTTGTGGAACGCCTTGTTCGTTTTCGTATGGTCTGGAAAAGGATGCATTTATTTTGATTTTTGTTTTCCTTCCCTCTAAGAAATCTTTAAGAAACCAAAGAATATAGTTGGGGCAATGTGAGTGATGTAGCTTAAATAGCAAGCCTTTGTGCCAGACGGAGTCGAATGCTTTAGTTAAGTCTATGTATATTGCTGCCGATTTGTTTCCGATTATGCTGTTGGTTTGTATATTTGACGTCATAATGATGAGGGGGTGAATCGTAGATGATTTTTCTCGGAACCCAAATTGATTCTTGGGGATCTGTTCGTCTAGTTCATTATGTAGTCTTGTTTTTATGATTTTCTCCAAGTTTTTGCCGATTACTGGTAATAAAGTTATTGGTCTATAGCTTTGTGGATGAGAATGATCTTGATTAGGTTTTGGCACTGTAATTATTACTCCAGTTTTCCATTCTATTGGAAAGTAATGATTTTTTATACAGTAGTTGTATATGTTAATTAATTCTTGATGTATATTCTGTTCAAGTTTTCTTAATATATTTCTACTAATATGATCATGGCCAGGGGCTGTATTTTTGCCTGAGTTCAGTACGTTGTAGTATTCTTCTTCTGTTATATTTATATCTTCGTCTGTTGGAGGGTCTGTGTTGAAAAAGTTTTCATACCAGTCGTTCACTAGGTTTAAATTTTCCTCATCGAAGTTACTCTTTGAAATATTTTATATTATTTTCTGCTTTTCTGCATTCCGTTGGTTCCAAGTTTTCTCCTCGTCAAACATGAATTTGGAGAAATACTCTGTAAGAATGTTGACGTAATGCCTCGGATGTTGCTGGCAGTCTTCGTAGAATCCCGGTAGTACTAGATTGGCGGACTAACTTATTGAAGATAATGAATCTTTGATGATTCAAAGATGTAATTTCTTTTTTCGTTGAGCTACGGTTGTTGAATATACGGACAACCTCTTCGAGATCTTTTCTTTTATTGACGCATTCCACCGTTTGCACTTTTCCTTTACCAAAGAAAGCTGAAGTGTTATCGCATCCACTGAACGTGTGGCCATACAGCTTTTTAAAACTTCCGAGGACTGCAAGTCACGAGAACTGTAATCCTTATTTTTTATTTATCTCGGAGCCTCTCTTAAGAAACGGATATCTTTATCT
The DNA here is from genome assembly GCA_936432065.2 of Rutpela maculata. Taxonomy (NCBI): domain Eukaryota; kingdom Metazoa; phylum Arthropoda; class Insecta; order Coleoptera; family Cerambycidae; genus Rutpela; species Rutpela maculata. The sequence continues at coordinate 52,963,195 of OW386294.2, forward strand.
TCAGGTGCGAGGGCGATAATCAATGCGAGAAGATCAATATCTTGTCCGAGGATGACCACTGTATCGTTTCCATGAGATTCGTTTAAGGCGGTTTGAACTATGAGTACGTTAACGTCGTCTACAGCAGTAATTGTTTTGATTCCCTCGTTTTTAAATCTCTCCACCAATTGCGAAATAAACCGTTCCTTTTTGTGAGATTGTTTATCATTTTATTTTGCGTTTCAGTCAGTGGCGTGTTCTCATGAAAAACAATTTCCGGTGAAATGCGTTTCAAAAGACGCTGCTGTCTTTCGATGCTCTTCATACTGCAGTCAGCATATCCGTCAAACACTACAGTCACTTTTTGGCCGAATAAAGCTGCTTCGGCCATACTACACGATGAATCAAATTGCCGCCATCAACAATGAACTGGCAATCGGAAAAATCTATTGGCCTCTCTCGTACAGCATTGAAAATATCATTCAGACGATTTCTTAATTTTCCTCATTATCCCTTTCTTATTGAAGAGAAGAAGTGGAATTGAAGCAAGCTCAGAGTTGAAATATGACTCCAAATCTTCTTTTGTGTGAACAGTACAGATTATCCTCTAATATAATTGCAAAGAAGGGGAAAATACATAAACTACTTGCGACAAAACCCTCTATATATGCATCTAATAGAGAAAATTCTGCTCAATAAATTCATTCCTGAGCATTTTTCTCGTTAAAGTAACCGGTTTTAAGATATTCGGAGTCAAACTTGGAATAGGATGGATTTTTACCTCTGCGCCCCAAACTACCCTACCCTCAGTTCGGACGCTGTTAGCGCGAAATAGGTGAGGATAAGCTACAAGGTTAATAGCACACATGACGATTTTTTTATTTCCTATACTTTTTTCTCTTTCGACGAACGGTTTACAAGATAAAAGTGAAAAACCAGCGTTAAGTCCCCGTAATATGGCCGAAGCAGCTCTATTCATAATCATTACGGACGTTTCACCCCTAAATTGTGGGGAACTATTCGGGTATCTATTTCGAACCCTATCTAGATTACGCATCCCAAATATTATTACTTTATAAATTATTTCTTCTAAAATATCTAATTTACGTGGACTAATATGTAACAATTGTGTTACAAAATTGAACTGATTCAGTGATGTCTTTTGAAAAGCATTTTAAATAGTAATAATAATTCCCTTAAGAACATATTTTGAATTACATACATTATTCTACAATAGATATTTAGCGTGAACGGTTCATTTTAAAACAGATAATCGCACATTATCGGGTAAAACACCAATGTAATTTGATAGAGTATAACTTACACAATATGAATCATCATAATAACAAACGCACACGATTGCATAGCGCAACTAATTGCGCAAGCGCTAGAGCATTTTACACTATAGAAATCTGGCAACCTCGAAGGAGGCAAAGTCTACCGTTATATATAACAGTTTTAAATACATTGAGTCAGAGAGGTACTATTTATATAACGAGGTGTAAACATACCAATCGTATGAACAAAAAAGTGTATGTAAAAAAAGATAAAAATCCTTTCCCCTCTCCGCGTGCCCTTGGTAAGTGAAATTTGGCGGTTATGTATATGTAAACAGAACTAATCTATCTATATTATTTCTAGTGGAGGTGCGGGCGCCACAAATTTGTAAGGAGGCAGACACGATACAAATGCACATATATATATATATATATATATAGATGTAAAGCACACTAACCTGAAGCAGAAGTAGGTACTTGAGCGCATCATCCTGAAGCGTATATTTGCTTCAGGATAGTCATGCCTTAATATTTTGATGCACGAATGAGAGATAGTTGATCTTGTTTCTTTATCGGTATGGGTCAGGGTCCATTTTTGTTTGGTGCTGATTTTTACTGCAAAGCAATGTATCACATTCTAGACACAACATGATGTATACTGCTTCAGGTCCGTCGTTTTAATGTAAGAATTGTCCTTAAGCTAGGATGGCGCTGTTTATTCTACTTTGTGTACGCTCGTATACATTTAATGATATTACGTACTAACTTGAAGCAAGTAGTTCTGGCAACTATGTTTGATGGGATCCGTTTAAATGGGATCCGTTTAAATGATGATGTGTCTTGAAAAACGTAGATACAATGCCGATGTTATCCTAGTCTATAAATTGTGTAATAATTGTATTGACTGCCCTGATTTGCTAGCATTAATAAACTTTCATACTCCACAAAGACAACTTCGCATGGTCTATAGCTTTGTTCTGGAACATAACAGAACACTCTATGGGATGAATAATCCTATTAATAGAATGATGTGTAACTGTAATAAAATTAATTTGGATTTTTTTTAATTCTAGTCTTAATGTTCTTAAAAAATATTTGTGCAATAGTTAATGTGATGTAATCTTATATTTGTAGTATTGTTGTTATATTTAATTGTTTATACTTTTTTTGTATGTTTATTTCAGTATTTTTGTACTATTGGGGGCATCCCGTTAAATAAATAAATAAATAAATAAATAAATAAATAAATAAATAAATAAATAAATAAATTTTTAAGTAAAGGATCAGTGGTCGCAATGCATAATAAGAAAACGGAACGGTTTCAGGTTGACGGAATATAAAATATAATAATATGATATAGGTGCTTAATATTACAGTATAAAACAATATAATATAATAATTCAGCATTGCTTTTCAAAACATTGTTATTTATTCTTAACATACAAGGGGTCCGTAAGAGAAAAAAAATGCTTAATTCGGCCTTAACAATGTTAATTAAATTTTATTTTTTTCCTCAAAAACTAAATAGTGTTACACTTCAATTATTTTATATGGTAACAAGTGAACCCTGATAATATTAGTAAATTTAACATATTTTTCAAAAAGTAAGCGTTATTCAAATTTTGTATACGTTACCTATTAACTGGTACCTTGTCTACATGGCTATAAAAAGGGTGTATCACTTTTTAATACGGAAAATATTAGAATCCATAATTGAGTAAAAATATTAACTTTTGAAATACAGGTTGCTTAAATTTAATTTTTTATATGGTTTTCGAGGTGCAACTGAAATGTGTTTATTAATTTATTTATAATTTGGGACATTGTTTCGTTTTATTAAAAGCTATATCCATGGCAAATCCATTACATGTATATCCGTGTCAAAACGTTTGTAAAAACTATTTACATAGGCGTAGATCTACGGGATGCGAACCTGTTTTCGAAGAATTTTTTAAATAGAAAATCAAGGACAATGATAATTTCAAGTTATTTTTTTTTTGAAATTATCAAGGTGTTATCTTTAAAAAAACCGCTGCCCAAGGAATCCCTACTTCCACATCCAGATTTTCTATCCAAGTCACTCACAACGAAATAATTTTGTATGTGGAAATAATTGTTTATGGAAAAACCCATAAAACGATACCCCACATCGGTAGTGAGGTGGGGGTAGTGATAGGGGGTGGTAGTGGGGGTGGACGAAGTAAAAAATATTTTGAGGTTTCTGGTTCTTGTACACACACTAAATCACATTTTTTTTCATCCCCTTTAATAATGGGGTGGGGGTGGTAATGGGGGTAGCTGATGCCAAATTTTTTTTTTTGAGACCTCAGCTTCTTTTGTATATACTAAATACCAATTTTATGGGCTCTTACCTGCTTGATTTACCTATTTACCCCAAATTTACCCCAATTTACCCCCCACCCTTCGACGGAACAAGATGAAAATATAATCTAGTTCTAGATCTCGTTAAAGTACATATGTGTACCAAATTTCAAGTCAATATCTCAAACGGTTCCAGAGTAAACGTGCGCACAAAAAAAGTTACAGACAGTCAGACCGACAGAAATTTTTTTTTCGCTCAAACTTAAAATGTCGACGTTTCATGACATTCTAAGCCTATTTGAACAATAAAAATTTTTAAAAATTTTTTTGTCGTTACTATACTTCCACTGGATGTGGAAGTAATTAATGATATATGGAACGTTTTCGGAAGGCTCACTGATGCTCACCGTTTATTACTTATTGTCTGAAAGGTTTTTAAGAGAGCATCGTATTATTTCTAATATTGTAACACACATACACACATATAACACGTGTATTTTAAGTGGTAACATCTACTATTAAGTTTCAAAGTTAGTAGGTTAGGTGTTTCAATTTTTTTTACTTTAAACTTGGTTTTTGGGGTAAAAAAGTTAGTCCTTGTTACATAACAGTACACGTTTTCAATAAAATAATTTAAGTTTCAGATGGCCAACCTGCTTATTTCATATAAACGAAAATATGAATTGCTATGAACCTCAAAGAAGTTATACACAAAATTTAGAAACTAACCAAACAGTTGGTTATATTTTGTGTACCATTCGTGGTTAATACTTTAGCGATATATCTTGGATTGTTTGTCAACTAGCTGGATAGTACATAAATGAACCAAATTGCGTAGTTATTTTAATGAAAAAGTGTTTTTCTATCAAAAGAAAGGTTTCCTTAATTTAAATACCGGATGTCCACCTAGTACACGGAAGTTTAATATCTCAGTTAATAAAAGAGTTTTATTTTATTTACAATACAATAGTGCTGTTACGGCCACAGATTAACCTGTGCCTGAAAAATCAGCGAAGAAATTGATCTTCCGCAAGATTTTAATTTACAAAGTTGGTACCTAGACAATAAAAATTAAACTTCTTCGGGTTTGATAATGAAACGCCCTGTATCTAGGTCGTGTATTTGCAAATTAATTTCCTAAATTTTAAAGAGAATTTACTTATTTCTAAATTTTAAAACAATTCTAATCAAAATTAAATATATTATTAAAAATATTTCATACATAATTTCCTTAAATACAGAAATATTATTTTATTATAATACTCTTTAAAGCATTTTACTAGGGTTGAAAACGACGTTGAAAGTCGAGCTTCATAGACAGCATATCGCTTAAGGAATGTATTATGTAAACAAACACGCCAGAAACGATTATAGGCCGTATTTCTAATGCAGTTAAGCCCGAGATTTTCTTGTAAAATAGCCTAAATTACGACCCGTATAATGTAATTTTGTTTCTTTATTAGATCGCGTATAAATACCATGAAAGACGGCCCAAAATCATCATTATTCGATCGACTTTCTTGATGCACCCATCTCAGTGTCCATACCTGTATTTTCAAGCTGCGTCCTTTACTGGCCACGTTCATTGAATACAGGGTGTACATTTGGCTGTGTGTTCCCGGAAGTTATTTAGCACTCTTTGGTGTTTATTCTTTGTTTTTACCCAGCGATCTTACGGCATCGTTAGTAGAAACTCAGGTTAAACATTTGGGGTTGTGCATTCTACGAAAGTAAGTTGAATTGCTCCGGGGAATATTCTGTTTCTCTGTCTGACTGCGACCTTTTGAAAAAGGCTTTTCGTTCACAGACTTTGCGACGGAATATTCACCATTGTAATTTAACAATCAACTGGGGTTTGCCATCTCTGTACGGAGCTCCGAGTAATTTCGGTAGACAGTTTGCTGTCCCGCAAGCGTCCGCTCGCGGTAACGTTGACCGGGTACCAGGGTGTCTATTGAGGAATTGCTTGTTGCGCTCCAGGGGTGGGAAGCGTCGGGTGATTTACGACGCCGCCTAAAAGAGTAAAAATGGACAACATACTCGAGTCGAGATCTGGGCCCGTGAGTGTCACCCTTCAGGACCTCGCCGTTTGTCAGAGCCTAAGTATTCAAATTACCTAATTATTAATTCTCCGTTGTCATTTGTTTTGGTCTTAACTTTTAAATATTAATTAAATTACACATTCAGATAATTTTTTTTTTTAAATTCACTAATTAAAATGACAACGCTAAATGAAGTTCAACTCTTTAAAATTATGACTCTATCTTCGAAGTCACCCCCATATTTACATCGACTTTCTGCTAAACTGTGGTACTTGATTATAGCTTACTTATTTAAAGTTAGTATGTATCCATTTTCAGTATTCAAATTAATTAACTCACAATTGTGATTTGCAACTATCAATGGAATTAATGGAAAGTTTTCTTTGGGTTTTTAAAATGTTATTACAACGATTGTTGTTTGTTTTTTTTTTTTTTTGCTTTAGGTCATTGACCATGCAGCCAGCCACTAAAATAAACAAAAAAAAAAGAAATAATAACCTAAAAACCTAGTTAAACCTAATCCAATAATAAAAATTGAGAAGAGCGACAGGAGATGACGGGGCACACATTTCTCGTCCAGGGGTCGATCAGGACATTTCTATATCTCAGACAACACAGGAGAGACCTCGGAAAGTAGGGAAAAATAACATGAGGAGAGACACAAAGGTTTACGAGTCTAACCTACAGCTTAATTTCAGTTTCATTTATAAAAAGCATGAGACTATTATATATTTTCTTTGACTGACTTGACAACAGGCTCAGTAAGTTAAATGGAGCAAAAGTATGACAATCTTTAACAATATTTTGTATTAGTTTAGTTGAGGAAACTTTGTATTTTGAACAGCCAAAGAACACGTGGTCAAGATCACCCAAAACGTTACACTCTTCACAATTATCTGAGGTGAAAACTCCAATTTTAAATAAATGTGCAGGATAGCAAGCATGGCCCAGCTTTAAACGTATTAACGTTGTAACATATTTTCTAGAACAGGTAAATTCGTCATGCCAAAATTGATTGGGGATGTCATTATGAATTAAAGTGTATCTTGTGGGGTTTGTGAAACAGAATTGCTTCCACATAACCGACCATTTATGTCTGGATTTTTTTTTCAACATTGTCTGTCTGTCACTTATACATAGCTCATCGTTCAGAAGCTCACCTGAATTGGCACCTTCTTTAGCCAAATGATCCACTTGTTCATTGTAATGTAGTCCAATGTGCGCTTTCACCCAGATAAAGTGAACATCCCTTCCTGAAGATTTTATTTGTGAAATTAAATGTTTTATTCTAAATATATATGGGTTGGTTTTATAGCAAAGATGGAAAGGGTTTTTGATACCATTGAGGACTGAAAGCGAATCTGATAAAATTATTGAAACACTGGAAGTGGAAGTTTCGACATGCTTTAAAGCTTCGTAGACTGAAATGGCTTCAGCAGTAAAAATAGAGCAGTGTGGATTTAACTTAAATTTAAATTCGATGTTTCGAGATGGAACAATAAAAGCTCCACCGGTGCCGGACATAGATTTCGAGGCGTCTGTGTAAACAAGTTCTGGATTCTCAAATTGATTTAGTACGCTTTGTAACATATTAGAACTGATAAGAGTATTCTCGCAATAATTTGGAGTAATAATGCTTATATCAGCAAATAGGCTAAGGAAGTCGATTTCAGACATATACGAGCTGTCAGTCATATGGACCATTTCGCTATGTTCTCTAAAGGCTGAACATAGAGGGGGGGAAGTTTTTTTTATCCAGTATTTGTTCGTTAAATCAAAAGTATTTAAACGTGCCGTTTTATGTAATAAAGATGTAGAATAGGAAAGCTGTTTTAAAAGAAATGTGCCGCTTATTACTTCTCACGATTGTTGTTAATATGATTAATATTCCGATCAGCTATGTAAATAATATTTAGTACAGTCGTGAATGGGTTATTGCAGATTTTGCAGTTAATTATTCTTCAGCATTTGCAGTTAAGGATTCTTGATTGCCATCTCTGTAATTTATACCTCATCAATGTTATCATTTACATATGATAAGATTTGAACACAGCTCTTTAATTGTTATCAATTTTATTTTCGAAGATTTTCGAAAGGCAAACACAAGATTTTGTTGGTTGTCACTTCATCTATAGCATCGATACTACGAATATACAAATAACACCGATCCAACGAAATGGGACCAATTGGTCTCGGCCAAGTGCAATTGTAACTAGCCACAACAAACAATACTACGCTTCGAAACATCGAAATCAACGACAATGTCGTGGCAATTTGATGAGATTTTGTCGATTGCCTTTTACCATCGTATCATGACTGGGAAATTTCCCGAGCTGTGTCAAATTTTACGTATGACGACGTCAATTATAAAGCTTCCAGGATAATGACAATTGTCATTGTAAACAATTCATTTTATTGTTTACGTAGCTGACCTGATTATTCTACGAATTAATGCGACGATTGTCCCAACGAAT